>CM068961.1:15367891-15380953 GCA_035128595.1 Eptatretus atami | reverse complement strand
CAGGCTGATCCACCAGCTGTCGAGTTGGATGTCAGTGGTTTTACTATTGCTGTTGCTCACCCTCCAATCAAATGTTGTCCATCTTCGTTTGTGGAAACACAGGCTGCGGTGAACCAGTTGCAATGGGGCAAAGCTCCAGGGATCTGTGGCATCCATGCTGAACTTCTCAAGGCTGGTGGAAATGCTGCACTCATGTTGTTGCATGCAGTTCTGTGCTCTGCCTGGAACACAGGCATCATCCCAACTGACTGGAAGAGGGGCCTTGTTGTCCCTCTCTGGAAAGGGAAGGGTGATCGCCAGGACTGTAACAATGACCGAAGGGTGACGCTGCTCTCAGTGCCGGGCAAGGTCTTTGCTCGGATAATTCTTGATATGGTTCGCCACCATCTGCTTGAGCACCAGCGTCCAGAGCGTCAGGCTTTTCACCAAAGAGGTCAACGATTGACCGTATCCTTGCTCTTCGTGTCCTCACCGAATGTAGATGAGAGTTTCGGCAGGGGCTGCTTGCAGCCCATATTGATCTCTGTAAAGCGTTCGATTCAGTGAATCTGGATGCCCTCTTGAGGATTCTTGGTCTTCGTGGGGTCCCACCAAAACTGATAAATCTGATGTCTGAACTCCACTCTGGTACTGAGAGTGCTATGAGATGTGGTGGTACCATCTCTGACTTATTCAGTTGTTACTGAAGTTCGTCAGGGGTGTGTACTGGCCCCCACACTTTTCAGCATTTGTATGGACTGGATTCTCGGGAGGATGTCGGAGAGATCAAGCTGCGCGTGCATCGTTTGGGAATGTCAAGATCTCTGACCTTGATTTCGCAGATGATGCAGTCATATTTGCGGAGACTTTAGATATCCTTTCGGGGGCCCTCGAGGTGCTGAATGAGGAGTCGGAGCCGCTGGGATTACGGGCTTCCTGGGTCAAAACTAAGATTCAGGCTTTCAATGACATCTTGGATGCCGCTGTCCTGTCTGTGCCTGTTTGTGGTGAGGATGTTGAGGTCACCGAGAGATTCACTTACCTTGGCAGCGATATTCATACCTGGTGGCTGTGAATCAGAGCTCAATAGTCGTCTGGTTTGGGCCTGGGGAGTTATGGATTCACTGGATCATGGGAGTGTGGTGCTGCCGGTACCTGTGCGGGAGGGCGAAGGTCTGAGTCTTCAGGTCCTTGGTGCTTCCAGTCTTGCTCTACAGATGTGAGACTTGGACTCTGACCAGGGATCTGAGATGGCGACTTAATACCTTTGATACCAGATGTCTTCGGAGAATCCTTAGCTATCGCTGGTCGGACTTTGTGTCCACTGAGCGGTTGCTGAGAGAGACTCAAATGAGATTTGTTACCTGCATAGTCCGTGAGCATCAGCTGCGGCTGGATGGACGTGTGCTTCGTTTTCCTGACACTGATCCTGCTCACCAGATTCTCTCAGCGAGGGAGTCTCGTGAGTGGAGGAGGCCAATGGTCCGACCACGTGCCTCGTGGTTGCAGCAAGTTGATCAGCCTCTCAAGGAGATGGGGATGGGCCAGGCACCCGCCTTGGGGGGGGGGGGCAGACGGAAGACCCTGAAGCACCGGCGGAAAGTAGACGCAGTGACTCGGTGCTCCAGCGCATCCTCCCGTACCTGACCTGACCTGTCAGGATCTGGAGTTCCAATGAAGAGCATGAACTCTACCATGTGCTTGACATCATTGTGCCGTATAGTATAGTCTTTTAATCTGTTTATTAATTTGATTCTCCCTTAGTATTTGGTTCATTGTGGAAGCAAAGCACGTCAGAACTGTCATTGTTTTAATTTCTCATCATTGAACCATTATGATATGAAAGGGTTTGTTAGAGAGCCATGATGACGATGTTGCACCTTTACGGACCATTATGATGGTGTGTATCGTTGTACTGATCTTTGGTGATCATTTTGACAGTTGTGCTGTTTTCGGTCAGAAATCTCATTGCTCCCATCAGGATGTGAGCGACGAGAGGGTGTATATGAACACTTCGTTTCTTAAAAGAAGAATATAAATCACCGTAAAATGGGCCACAGGATGTTATTGATGGATATTTCCCTTTTCATTTGGGCCTTGTTTCTGACAGAAGCTAGAAGGGTCTTGCTTCCCGTTGTGCTGCGTTATCTTCACTCTCACCTACAACATCAACAAGAGCTACCTCTGTGTGCCTCCATACTGGGAACTCTCTTCTCCATCATCAAGCGAGATTCCACGGTTTGTGCATTCTTTTTCATGTGACATCTTGATGTAACCATGAGTCAGCTGGGTTGCGGTAATCCCAGTTTTTTGTCACTTCTTTATCCAAATGTCCTGGCATTTTCTTAATTATTTTTTAGTATTTATTTAAAAAAAAATTTTTTTTAAAGAAGCAGTCGCATTTACAGCCCCACACTGAAGGTAACCACTTCACTTCCTGGATCTGTCAATAACGAGTCAGGTGATGAGCTGCAAGACGTTGAAACAGTTGCTTCATGGATAACCGGCTTAAGACAGAATCTGGGTGTTGACACACCTGAACGAAGGATGTGCTAACCTGCCAAATGAGATCTAAACGTCGTTTGTGATTATGAACGTTACTCGTCCTCCCAAATTTGAGCCTCCCAGGGATTATCGAAAACACCGACAGTTCTGTCTGCATGAGGAGACGCTGAACAACACTCTTTAAGAAATACCAAATGTTCGATGAAGCACAAGACACAAACAGAGAATCCCACACAAAGGACAGACAGACAATTTATGATATACTGTGTAGCAAATACATAGAACAATGAATGAACCTCTGGAGTGTCACAAGCACAACTCTTACACACATAAGCTCATGAGCCGGTTGCATCTGGGCGGTCCACTGAGCGGCGGGACGTGAGCCCAGGGTGTGCAGGTCGAGAGTCCCTGAACGCGAGCAGACAGGCGATGTTGAGCTCTGCCTCGTCCTTGACAGGCACGTAGAGCAAAGGGGAGAGCAAGCCAAGACGAAGACATCGACGACCACCAAGATAATGGCGACAACCAAGGAAATTCAGGATGGACTCCTCCTCCTCCTCCTCCTTCCCCTCCTCTTCCAACCCTTTCACCTCCTCTTCGTCCTCCCCATTCTCATCCTATTTGCTCCTGCTGTGATGACTTCTCTTCAGCACTCCCACCTTTATTGGCACCGTCTCACCACGCCCCACTCTGAAACCATGTTCTGCCCACCCCGAAGCAATGCCCAACCATGGTGGCCCTTGCGAGTAGCGACAACCTATGGTGCGCATCCTGGCCATGCCTGCCAACAGTGCCGGATCACATGCGCCCTCTGGACCTAGGTGGGCTCAGCTTACAGGGCCGCTATGTTTCGCCAATCACAAGGTGGGCGTCAGAGCTGACAGAGCGTCAATTGGCAGCCATGATGAAGTCACTGGAGTGCTTATCACACACATTGTGACGACATCTGGTGGAGCAGCTGCCATTTTAGAGATCCCCTGCCGAAAGCTCCCTCACCCAGCCCATCCCCAATCTAGTTCGGACGAGGAGGAACCCCAAATGAGACATCTTTACCCAATCCAGCACTAATTAGGATCAAGCCCTCCCCACCAAGTGGGCTATGCATCAGACAACCTCGCTCTAATCATAGATTAAGACAAGCAATGATGTAAACCCTCCATGAGTACCATGTTGTACCTTACTTTTAACTACCATCCCCCACCTGTCCCACTCTGCTTCCCCCGTGAACATAACAATACTTTCTCACTATGACTGTTTTGGGCTGGCAGGTTAGCCTCGAGGTGTGTGCACTCGCCCTCGAGCTAACTAGCCTCGGTTTGGATATCGACCCAGCGATAAACTCTCATTCCGGTGTTTCTCAGGCTGGTCCGTACAACAGAGTCCACCTTCTCCCGGACGGACGTTAAGCTGGAGAACCCATCAGTCAACACTGATTAAAGATCCCACGGTGTCTTTCACGAAAAGTAGACGAGTTATCGCCGGCACCCGGGACAAAATTACAAATTCCTGCTTGGACTGTGGGTAAGAAGTGGTTTGGTATCCCCGGAGGTTCCGTGACACAAGGTTACACTGCTGGCCATCTCAAGAGTGTGGTTGCTGCTTGGACAGCAGTTTCCACACTATAAACAGATTTGCTAGTTACCTCCACCACCGAAGGTGAAGGAGGTTATGTTTTCACCACTTTCTGTCTGTTTGACTGTGTACAGGATATCTCAAAATGTTGTTGACGGATTTGGATGAAACTTGGTGGACAGGTTTTGGTGTGTGACCACGACGAATTGATTCAATTTTGGTGAAGATCCAAATCCATATGCCTGGTGTTGGCTTCGTGGCTAGAGTGGTGGGTTTGGGATCTTAGGGTCCTGAGTTCAAATCCTGCTTGGCTGTTGAATTCATATCAGGTGGGGTTGACTCAGCCTGTCATCCTTCTGAGGTCGGCAAAATGAGTACCAGCATGCTGGTGTCCTGTGTCGGAGTGGCGACCCGTCCAGGATTGTGCCCAATATCCCAGGAGACTGCTTAGGCAGCACCAACGCTCTGCACAGAGTATGGTCCCGATGGATGGATGGATGGATCCGAATCCGGATCTGACGACCAGAAATTTTTAAGTGATACTTCACCAATTGAGAGATCGTGCTAAACCGATATATAGCACGATCTCTCAAAAAGTTGTGGACGGATTCGGACGAAACTTGGTGGACAGGTTGGGTGTGTGTGTGACCACAACAAATTGATTCGATTTTGGTGAAGATCAGAATCCGGATCTGGATACGAGTATTATTTAGTTTTCAAAGTGATTCGTCACCATTGAGAGATAGGGCCAAAAACGATATAGTTCTGTATAGCAATATATTTCAAAAATGTATTGGGCGCGATATGTTCTCGTGGATCAGGCAATATGTGGCGGAGGTATGCACTCTACAGAGTGCCCTTCTAGTTTGTTTAATGTTTCAGGTGAACGGCCTTCCTCCACTTCCAATGGCAACTAATTTCTTGACTGTTTCATAAAGTAAAACTTCTGTTTGCATGTCTGTGTGTCTGCATGGCAGCATTGATGATGAGAGTTCGAATCATTGATTGATAATGAGATGATGAGAGATGAACTATTGAGAAGAGTTCGGGAAACTCCCACTTTTGAGAAAAAGACTTTCATAGCCATTATTTCAAGCTTATCTGGCTTACGAAGACCACAGTTCAGGAAATTTCCAGGCAAAAACCGTGTCTGTATCCGTCATCATCACTGTACTTCACGTGTAAGTGACGGCTCCTTTATTCTTCAGCTAACCTTGTCCCACCAGGCCTTGCTTCCTGTGTCCGATGAGTTGGACCTCTTGGCAGCCACTCTTCCTGAGGTCCTGGTCTGCATCCTGGTGGAACTCCTTGGCCGTTCACATTCTTCAACGAACCATCGTGCTTCCCACGAGGCCACCAATATTGTGGTACGATTCTTTGAAGTCTTACTTTTAACTGAAGCATCGATACAGCGAAGTAACATGTCTGTCGTTAGTTAATATCCAGAGACTACGCTACAGGCAGGACAGATGTTGAAAGAAAATGTACAACGGAGGATTATTATTTGCAGTACTTGGGAAGTGTTTGCACATATCAACATATTCATCCTGTTCTCTTTAGATATAGAAACCACCTGTCAACCTTCTGGTCCATCTCTTTCTTGATTGATGAAAAACGTTTGTCGTTATTAACTTCCACTTTTTATTGCTCTGTAAGACGTTCTTTAAGTTTTTTTCCATGAGTTTCAAAGGTAAAAATACAGCACGGCTTGAATTGAGCCTGGACAATTTAGTGCAATATTTTCGAGATAAAAAAATCTAATTTTATGAAGATTCCTCGAGCTTTTATATGGCTGACAGATGGTTCTGACCCGTCCAACTTTCTGGTACGTAACACACATGGTAACCACATCCGCTGGAATGAATCAATTCGATGAACGAAAAGGCCGAGTTTATTGTTCGGTTTTTTGAATCTCGTGACGAATGAATTTGGAGGAAAGCAATCTGGTGATTGAGCATATCGGCGTTAAGTCCAGTATCTGCCAAGTAAAGAAATGCACAGAAACATAAGGGGCTAAGTGAATGCTCTGGTTTACACCGGAGCGAGGGTGATTCAAGAGAAACTGCTCCATCACATGACTCGTGGGTTTAAAGGGGCAGTAAATGCGATGGTTTTGCACCACCAGTGAGGATGATTCCAGTAAACTGCTCCATACATGATACGTGACACCCCTACCCACCCCCCCTTACAAGAAATCACAAGGATATTGGACACAGACAGGTGGAGGCCATTCAGACCATCGTGCTGCGCAACATCAACACCAGATCAAAATGAGAAAATGCAAAATGTTGTTTCTTTCTTTTCTTTTCCTTCTTTCCAGGGAGGGGACATGTGGTCTTGGGTAAAAAAAAAAAAACACATCATCAACCGCACACACCCTTGACGAGACCCCCACCAACAGCACTCCATACACGTGCACACAATCACCCATCAATGCTCAAACTACCTAAAAGTCCTGCCAACATCCCCATACCCTCTATCTCCATAACTTCCAGGTACCCATCTAATTCGAATTTAAACTTATCTACTTTTTCTGCTGCCACCACCTTTCCAGGGAGACCATTCCATGCATTTACGACTCTCTGAGTGAAAGTCCTCTGCCTTACTACCGTCTTAACTCTCCTCTTCTTTACTCTCAGGCGATGGCGCCTGGTTCTGTCACTGTCTACTCAGTTGAATAATTCATCTGCACTTATTTTATCTACCTTTCATTATCTTAAACATCTCTATCATATTCTCCTCGTAACCGCCTCCTTTCTCGTGAATAAAGCCCTGTCTCCTTCAGCCGCTCCTCATAGCTGAGTCTAGCTCGGCCCTTTCCAAAACACTTATATTAAAAGTCCTGCAAAGGTACGTGGTGTTCAGTGTTCATTTATTTTATGACAACAAAATGCTGAACCAACGAACTGAAAATGATCTTTCCAGCAATGGATGTTCAGGTGAAATCAAAAAAAATTCTTCCCCAAATATCACTTTCATTTGCAGAATTTAGTTGTTTTTTTTTGTTCCAGTTTGGACAGGATCACCCCCAAAATGAATATTTTGACATCAATTTTTCGGAAAATTTCCCCTTCGACCCCCTAGTGAGGAGTTGTTTTGCTCTTTACATTCCTTTCTTTCAAAAGTTCTGCAGTTTCACCCATGCATCTGAGTTCCAGCCATTGGTTGGACAGTTCACCTGACTCCACGCACAATTTTTGTGGTTTTTTTTGTATACATTGTCGAGGCTCGTATAAGAGCTAACACATAGCATAACATATAACAAGGGTCAAGGGGAGCAGTAGACGAGGGGTGGGAGAGGGAAGCACAAAACAGTGGGGAACAGAGACATTAGGAGATCTTTATATGCCAGGCCACCATGTTGGTGCTCGGTGCTATGTGATGTTGAAGAATTCTTCGGAGCTGTAATATTCACAATCGCGCCGTGCCCTCCCCCTATAAGTTTTCCCTTCAGTGTAAAACGACTAAAGCAACAGTTAAAAGGAGTTTGAGCCGATAGGCGTCGGTGCCTTGTGAAGATCGGCTTCAGCAATCGAGGCAGTGGTCTGCTGTGTGTGCACCACCCAAATTACTGTGTGGCATTCTCTCAAACAGGGCTTTTACCGCTGAGGTTTCTCCGTCCTTGCTATTATTTCTGAGTATTATATCTGGACTATATAAGGTGTCATGCATGCATGCGTCCGTCTGCCCTTGTGTGTCGCGCTTTATTTTAAAGGGTTCCTACTGTTGCAGGATAATATAAATGGTGCCAGCTGCAAAAGGGTACCTTGTCTCTTTTGGGTGGCCAACAAAATCACCCGATCACTGTCGGGGGGTGACTCAGTCACCCTTCGTGTAATGTGCTAGTAACGATGAAATAAAGTGTCCCACCCATTTGGTCTGAGTTTACGGAGGGAGGAGGTCCAGACCATGGTGACAACTGTAATGGCTCGTCCCCACGAGCGAGATGGGGACTAGGCATGGGTGGCTGCATTTCTGACATCCCGGCTGCATCCTCACCATGAACACCATAACACTGTACATGCTGTATATGATCATCGCATTTCATGAAAAGGGAATAGGGTCGGGACAAGACGTGCAAGCTTACCTTATCACTCCAAGTGCACACCAAGTCGAAGTGCTGGTTTTGATTATTATTTGCATGATAATCTCTCTAAAGTACCATTTGACTGACTTGTTTACTTTTGTTTGTTTGTTCGTTTAGTCTTTCTTTATTTCGTTTATTTAGCATATGTTTAGCAGGACAAATAGGCTTTAAGCTTACTCGGCTAAACTCCGCATGATAGAAGTACAAGTTATTGAGTTGCCTTGCTTTAACTCGGAACCAGACTTGGTGGTGTAATGGTCGTAGCGTATGCCGTGGGTCTGGGAGGTTGGCGGCTCGAACCCCGACCGAGTCATTCCAAAGACTTTAAAAATGGTTCGTGTTGTTTCCTTGCTTGACGCTCAGAATTTAAATTATAGAACACGGACAAGCATTGCGTGGAGGCATGATGGGCCTCATGACCTCCTACCTTGAAGTTCCTCAGAAGGAAACGCGTATGTATTTATTTATTTAACTAAGGAAACTCTGGCTGAGCTTTTGCCTCGTTAAACTACACTGCATCGGAACGGGCATTCGGAAGTTGTTTCAACGTTGAAGTTCCGTTGCGACGTCTAAGAACAAGAGCACAACGTTTCCATTAGGCTTCAATTAATGTTGTTTCGACAACGCGTTTGCCCGCTGGGATCCGTCCGAGGGCTTTGGAACAAAAGACCGTTGTTGTTTGATTTCTTTACACACCACAGTTACTCCACTTTTACAAGCCCATTTGGAGAGAAGGAATCGTTTTGTTTCCGTTGGTGGTGTTGCGAGAGGTCCGTGACTAAAAGGGTCTCAACTCTGACCTATTGGGTAGTTTTCATTGTTTCGGAAAGGATCGTCCGACCGTGCCAAAGCAATTTTGTTGTAATTTTTCTTTTCCATCAAGTCTGATTTTACTCTTGTACAGGTTTAAAGTGCTGTTTTGAGTGCCAAATGAGTGCATTTCGTTTTTTGAGTGGTCCCTGATGGGAGAGGGGAGCGAATAGCAAAGAAAGCCGACTTGGCGATGGAAAGTTCTCTCGCTGATGTTCTGCTCTCGCGTTGCCCTCGAGACACTGAGCAAATGCTCGGCAGCGGTTCGTTTTGTTGTCTTCTTTGCTCGCTTCCTCTTGGTGCCGAGCGGCGCTTTCACATCGTCGCCAGCTGTCTGCTTGAACTCGGGCACGACGAGTCTCTTCTGCACATCCATTGATTTACAAACTAATGGCCAAGCATAAATTGCCGGATATACCTTAAGTGCTTTTAAAATGTACAAAGGGGGGGTATCTCCGGTCAGGTAGTTTAGCGGATGGAGTATACGTATCATGAGCAGAAGTGTCACGAGGATCACGAAAGCATGAGCTGAAACACCTCGAGAGAAATCGGACATCTGGTTAGTTGTGCTCGCTGTGGAGTAACGACCCAGGGAGCTCTTTGATAATTATCAATTATCATTGGTTATAACCAATGTTTTTTTTTTTTTATGAACGACAGCTTCAAAATAACAAAGGTCTTTTAATCCTTTGCTGTAAGGCTTTAAACTGGGTAGAACCTGACCCTGTGGCGCATTTCCGTGTGTTATTTTTGGTCCGTCGATGACGAGCCACCTGACGGGATGAATCCTTTCACGATAGGGTGAATATGTATCGTGTTTGCTGTCCCTGCTGAGACAAATGGCTGACACTCATTTCCAGCAGCTGCTGGAAAGCTTCGGCAACCGCGAGCACCTCAGAGTAAGTTGCACACGACTTCACAACCGATTGAGGTCGAAGGCAATCGACGCAAGATCTCTTGATCCCGCCGTTGCTAGTTCCACGGTCTGATGTGTGACTGCACGAGAGCAATCGGAGTTTGTTACTGATTTCGATTCATTAAAGTTGTATTTGTATTCACAATGTAGCTTGGCACGACACCACACCTTTGTTCTGCTGCCTAAACTACACCACAAAGCATGAGAGCCGACCCTCTACCTGTCTGGCCGATCGTGAGCGTCGGATGGGAGCTTGTCTTGTGACTCCTCGAGTTTTTGATTTGGCGGATTCGTACGAGATGAAGCAAAATTGGAAGGATATGTGACGTATGAGAATTTACGCAATTGGAAGAGCAGAATGGAATGTGGACAGCTGATGTCACCGTCTTGCTCTGGGGCAGGTTAAGCAACTTTTCACGCCAAATTACCCGGTCCATGGTGCAGTTTTGAACGGAAATCGGCGAACTGCAAAATGTGAATGAACTTGGACAGTGGAGGAGTGGAGGATGATGATGGACAAAGCCAGCTCAGTTTTCACGTTTTATCCGCTTACGGCGCTGTCGTGCATCGGCTTCACTGTCCCGTGTGATTTATAACCGTGTGGCTGCAGGAATTTCTGCAGCAGATTTTCAGGGTATTTCAATACCTGCTGCAACCGGATATTTATCCACGAGACTGGATGGCTATGCGGACCGTCACCAACAAGTAAGATCCTTTCCCTGGCGGCGTCTCCTGATGTTTGATCCTATCATTTTGTTAATAGGGATACCAAGCTTTATTCAATAATCATCTCGATAGTTTGTAGCTGAAATGTGAACCGCCTGTTGCTGCCACCGCAGGTGTGCGTGCGTGCGTGCGTTTTAATGCGTTTCGGTTTTCAGAAAGTGCCATTCTCCCAACAGATCTCAATCCAATAATTGATTTTCCACATCGCACTTCTGTTCACTGTTGTCTTTTCTCCTAGTGTTATTATTACCACAATGCAATATCTGTCATCAGCTCTGCACACACATTTCGTCAACGACAGCTTCGACTTTAAGGTAGGCCAAAGTTATAATTGCTGCTGTGATTTGCAAACGAGTTACTCCTATGTTCTTGAGGTGTTACAAAGCTTGCAAAGCATGCTGCATGGTTCGTGTTTCTACATCTGCAGCAAACACCTACTCTAATCTTTGCCACCCTCAGGTGTGGAGCTCTTACTTCACATTGGCGGTGATGTTCATAAACCAGCCAAGTCTGCAGTTGGAGAAGTTCTCCCCTGCCAAGAGGAAGAAAATGCTTGACCGGTCAGTGTGGGTGGGTTTATATTTTGAAATTTTTTTTGAAGCTCGTGGAGGAACTGAATGAAGGGTGGGACGTTAACAGAGGAGCAAAGCAGAGCAGGCAGACAAATAACACACACACACACACTACAATATAACAAGGGGAGTGGCAAAGAGGCAAAGGGGTGGGGTTAGCAAGAGTCGACAAGATCGTGAGGGGGTATTGCGACGAGAGCTTCAAAAAAACCCACAAGATGACAAACATATGGAGCCAGTGCTTCGTTTCGCAAATGAGAGGGACATGATATGAATGAATGAATGAAGGTGAGCATCCAGTTTAGCTTCTGAGAGCATAACTCGGTGTGGGTTCCTGGAAAAGCACATGTGACTAGTGGTGGGGATGAGCGGAGTATGGCTGAGGATGGTTAGGGATGGGCGGAGGGAAGTGGTTGTAGTTAAGCTAGATTGAGAGTCCACCAACCCGCCTGCGGTCGTTGAGAGTTAGACCGAGGGACTTAACCTCCTTTCTTGTTTCACAATTTACAGGTTTTTTTTTACACTATCATATTGTGTCTCTCTCCCCCAACCCCATACCCCCACCTGGCATCATGTCATAATTCAGTTGCCACAGCATGTGTACACAACCTTTATGCGAACATGATTAATTTTGAGGACGTTACTATTGCTGATAGCGTTTCTCCACCCTCTTATATTGTTCATTTGTGATGATCTTTTAATGCCATGATTCAGAAAACCCACAAAATAAAACCTATCTCTGAGCTATCATTTGGCTTTTCATCGACGATCAATGTAATAACACACTACCTGTGCATTCCTGCACATCCAAATATGTGCAGGTGTCTTTGTAAAGAGTTAGACCGAGGTTAGTGGTTTTTAACATGATAAGTTAGTGGTTTTGTATTGTGTTCTTTATAATATTACTAGGGTGGTTCAGCTCACTGTGCTCGCCTCTCCACACGTCATTGCAGAGATTGACGTCACAGATTTGCTGTGTTAGCATCATTTGCATCAATGATAATACAAACATTTATTTTCTACAATTTTATTTGTAATATTGATGATACAGTATTGTATTTATTTGAAATTTTATTTGTGACAAGTGTGGAGACGGCAATGGTTCACGAGCGGTATTTGACGATGTAGATTGTTTCAGAAGTCAAGGATGAGACAATGTGATAATTTTTGACCAAGTTATAAAAATGATCAACATGATGTGGTACGAGTGACAGGTTATTAGCTGCAAAATGTCGAAAACCCGGTTTTGTTCAACAACTTTCAAAATTTGACCTTTGCATAACCTTTAAAGGTCCCAAAACAATGTTGTGGACATTAAAATAAGGAAACAGGATACGTGCTATAGCTTATTGGAGTTAGTTCGTCGAAGAAGGTCGAAAAGCCGGTTCGATTCCCACAACTTTGAAAATTTGACCTTTTTGAACTTTAAAGGTCAAAGGTCAAGGATTATGACCTTTGGTGCAAAACTTCCTCTGGAACATTCCAGGAACAATATAACGTCATATAGGCTATATGGCATTTCGCACTCCTCGGATTATTATCCATACTTTGATGAAATCAGCGTAAAAACAAACTTGAAGGGGGCGCCACGGGCAAGGTGTTCGAGATAGAGCAAAATGGTTTCAAGACTTTAGGTGGGGAACGACCTCAAGATTATGCATAAAAAATATTGTCATCCTAGCTCTCAAAGTTTGGGCGGTAGTATGATTTTTATATCAAAATTCGCAATTTTCTAAGTTCGTGACCTTGTGACCTTGACCTTGGGACTAAAATGAAAAATCGAGCTCCGTGGGGCTATGCAGCTCGAAAAATCGAGCTCCAAGCTCCGTGGGGTTATTGGGCTAACCAAATACCAAACCCCCTGCCAGATTCGACAAACCCCCTCGGAGAAGATG
>CM068961.1:15338966-15367059 GCA_035128595.1 Eptatretus atami | reverse complement strand
TAACGATGATTGATCTCCGTGTATAATGTGTAGTATACAAACCAAGAGCATAAACAAGTTGCAGACAGAGAAGTTAAAACATTAGAACATGGTAATCTTAGGAAGGGTGTAAACTTGATAGGGAAATCTATCATTGCCCCATTGTGAGTGATTCAGAAACAACACTTCAAGTTTACACTCTTCCTTTCAATAATAGTCAGCGTAGGCATTGTTCAGACGTGTTCAGAAGTGCGTGAGACACTTGCTCTTGTGTGTGGAATTGGTCCCGTTGTCGGAACCAGCAGCAATCACCCATCATGTTTGGGTTGAACTGGCCTTGATACTGAGTTTCCATGACTGAAATGTCTTATTAGATCGCCTGTTCGAAGAACAGAGAGCTATCGCGATACCCCCGGCGTGAGCGTGAAAATGTTAAATTTTTGGTGCAAGTTATTTTTTCCTTTCTAATGTTTTTATCTACCACACTATTTTTTATACGCCCGATATATATATATATATATATATATATATATATATATATATATATATATATATATATATATATATCGGGGCGTATTTTGTGTCGTCTGTCTGTCCGTCCGTCCGTCCGTCCGTCCGTTCCTGTCCGCACTCTAACTCCCAAAGTTTTCAACTTTCACGTTTCATATTTGGTACATAGGTACAGACTGTGGAGACGGTGTGTCGCGACATACGTTCGTCATCTAAAGTGGTTGCCATGGCAACCAGGATGCTGTTTTCCATCCGTTCCTGTCCGCACTCTAACTCCCAAAGTTTTCAACTTTCACGTTTCATATTTGGTACATAGGTACAGACTGTGGAGACGGTGTGTCGTGATATACGTTCGTCATCTAAAGTGGTTGCCATGGCAACCAGGATGGTGTTTTCCATCCGTTCCTGCCCGCACTCTAACTCCCAAAGTTTTCAACTTTCACAATTCATATCTGGTATATAGGTACAGACTGTGGAGACGGTGTGTCGCGACATACATTAGTCATCTATAGTGGTTGCTGTTTTCCATGTAGTAGCACAATTCTGTATATACCTTCTTGTCCGGGCGTATATTGTGCTCACTTGCGCTCTTGTTACTGATTACAATATACAAATACATATATTGCTTTAAAATTATTTGGATCAGACTTCACTGCAATGCTTTATAAAAAATATTAATTATTAGACGAGTCTTTTAAAAACGATAAATTTATAAACAGGCGAGCATTGGGTGGCTTTGACACCAACTCTGGTTATATATACAGTATATACATATATATATATATATATATATATATATATATATTGCATTTAAACATTTTAGTATCCAGTTATTAACTCCTCTCAGCACGGAAGCGGCACACAAAATTGTTATGCCATGTGGAAAATTTTACTTTAAAATTCATAGCTTGATCAGTTTTCATCCATTTTTAATAATATAATGTGCATTCTAAAGCTCTTTTTATGAGAAATAATATTCTACAACAGTTGTATTACTATAATTGAATCCAAAAATACAAAAAATAATAATTTATGGTCACTCAAAATCACCCACCAGGGCAAGCTACTGTAATTGGACCAAATGTATAACTCAAAATCCTGACGTGCTGAGAAAATTCTGACTTCAGATTCAGAATCGGCATACTTGATTTAGTCTAGAACACATGTTTCCACCCCAGTAGCAAAATCTTTGTCATCCAGTATTATGTAAACAAACGTTTTCAATTTTCAATGATTTCTGAAATGACTGAAGTTTCAAATTTAATTTAGCGATTTGTTTTTCAATGCCATTTCAAACCCAAAAGTATGTAATCAGGTTACTAAGCTATTGGATCAGGGGAGGTTTGTACCTGTTGTCGGGTTTGCTCCTTACAATTAGTGCCCATAATTGCTAATGGTACCCCAGAGTTTCATCGAACCCGTGGAGTACTAAACCACCATTCAGGGGTTTTTTTTCTTCTTTTTTTTCTCCCAATTTCCGAGCTGTATCTCGAATCAGGTTGGGACTTTCGGAATGAAATTTTGCATCACCAATGGGAATATAAAATATGGGGAAAGGAGGAGGGTGGTGGACATAATTTTTAAGGTCATGACCTTAATTATAGACCTAATTATAGATATGCAAACATTTTTCACCAAAACTCGACGAAAGTTTGGCTGATCAGAACGAAATTGTCCTCGCTAGATAGCCTAGAACAAGGCACATTTATGCTTACCTTACATCATACCCCTCCAGGTTAAAGGTCAAAGTCAAATGGCAGTCTGAAAAAAAAAAACATGTTATTTTTTGTCAACGCTTAATTTTGCTAATGCGGAATCTCAAATACCGCTTGGCCTTCAAAGATGTTCTGGCATCATAATAGTGTACCTGTGCTGAAGTTGTGCACCTGATATTTGTTTCATGTCCTTGACCTACTTTTTTTTTGGACTTTCGACCTAATTACTGGTCACAAAAAACACCTTTTTGATGATAACTTGAATAATTTTCTACTGATTTTCATGATGTTGAGTTTTATGGATAGATTGTAGATGGGGACACATTTTATTAATTTACAATCTATCCCTAAATGTTGAAGGTCAAGGTGATTATGGTGGACCGAAAAAAATATGGCCATCATTGGAGTGTGCGGGCCAAGGGTAAGTCTCGGTGATCGCCAAGGGAAGGACGGGGAAGGCTTACCCTTGGCGATCGCTTCGCGATCGCAGATATCTGGTTTCCGTGTGAACTTCCACTTTGAGATGCAAAGATTTTGAGACTAGACTTTGTTTGAACTTTTGATACATTGTTAGCTCAAAAACCATCATAGTTTTACTATCGGGTTAAGGAGGATAATCAATTTACTTTTATTGTCATGGAATTGTTTTCCTTTTTTTTATATACACATTTCAAAATTACTGCAGATTTTTAGTTCTCAAAGTGTTACCAAGGACTAAATAGCATTGTTGCTTGCAGGTATGGAGACATGCGGGTTATGATGGGCTATGAGATCTTCAGTATGTGGCAGAACCTTGGTAAGCATCTTATTTTGGAATTTCGGGGAGAGTGAGAATGACCGGTACAAAAAGCTTGTGACTGAAACCCAAAAACAAATACAACACCATTTCTGTGCCTGAAGCCTGTTGGGGTCTTTTTCGGTTTAAGCAACAATGAAAGCGGCATTTTTGTAGCCCTCATTTAATTGCTTGGTTGTCATGATATCGGAGGTTTACCGGTCAAGGAAGCTTCGTTTTTTTTTTCAAGGAAATGTGCTTCAGACTACTGAAAGTGTCCTTCCTTCAAAGAGCTAGCCCACACTGAGGTCCTTTTCCCCCACAGACATCGATGAAGACGTACGTGTAAACATGAGCATAGAAAGTTATCATTTGTTCTAAAAACTGGTGAGATGGAGTTGCTGAAGTGAGTTCAAAGGTCACTCCAATCAAATGTTTACATTGTTGAGTAAAGAAGACCTTGCTTGGAATCGAGTGAGTTTGCCTTCCAGGATGCAACAACTCCATATTGATTCCACTTGTTTACAGGTTTACAATGGTATGCCACCTGCAAGGAAAGCTGCAACAAGAGTGGGTCAATGTTTTAGCTTCCAGATCTAATAAGATGCAAACGCACAGCCGTGCAGGTTTTTGAGCACCTCCAGACTATAACTAAGAGCAGAGTAATTAACAGATTACCATGATGGACTGCAGTGCTGCCGTTCAACAAATTGCACATCCCCGGTGGTCAGCATTGTCTGCAGGTCATTACCTTGCAATCGAAAAAAATATGGCCATCATTGGAGTGTGTGGGCCAAGGGTAAGTCTCGGTGATCGCCAAGGGGAGGATGGGGGAGGCTTAACCTTGGGTTGAGCAGGGTTGAGCGATTGGTAGCGTACGTACATATGGCGTATATGTCGTACATCATGTCTGCATTTTGTTAAGAGCATACATCGAAAACCATTCAGCAGAGGAAATTGAAACTTGACCACATGTCACATGACCATGTAATATAGCGGTCACTATTTTGAGGTCAACATAGGTTGAAGGTCAAGGTCAACATCGGCCAATTTTCATCCGATTGACTGGAAATTTGAAGAGTATTTGTGTATCAAGTCACTGAATTCAACCACCAAATATTTTGAGGTCAACAAAGGTCAAAAGGCCACCATCGGCCAAATTTCTAAAATCATCAGTTTTCATCCAATTGACTTGAAATTTGAACAGCATTTGCATATCAAGTCACTAAATTTAACCACCAACTATTTTTGAGGTCAACATCGGCCAAAAGGTCAACTTAGGCCAGAATTTCTAAAATTGACAATTTACTTGCGATTGACTTGAAATTTGAACAGGATTTTCATACAAAATGACCATCATGTGATGCATGGTCTGGCAGCCATTTTGGATCAAAGAAAAAAAAAATAACCTGAAGGAACAAAAGAGTTGGCTTGCACCAAGTCCTTCTCAAGAGTGCGCAGGGTATGTAGTCTATGAATACCATCTAGTTTTTGACCTGGTGTTTCCTCTCGTGGGAGAAGACAGTAATGTTACCCAATCTCTCATGTCGCTTTTTCCTCTGGCTCATGTGTCCGTAGGATTGCAGCAACGAAATGTTTTCTCAATGAAAAGGCAATTCGACCTGCATCTGGGAATGTTTTGCTATGCCGACATCTGGCATCATGTTGTGGGCCTCAATTTATTTTACAGCATTGAGACTCGAGTAAGAGTTTGTGACAGAGGGGTGAGAGGCTGACACATCAATAGTCGAACAGGAGGAGACTGGTAGACATGGGAAAGATAATTAGGCAAGGCATGAACAGATGGGAAACGTAATAAATAGGGATATACAGACGTGCCGAAGGAGCAGAGGGGATAAGTAGACAGGAGGACATGTGACCAGACTGCAAAGCTAACAAAAATGGGTTGAAGTGGAGAGGAGGGTCATTGAGAGAAGGGGAGATCAGGAATAGGAATAGAGGATGTCATGAGATGCTGATTGCTTGCCATTTTAACGGCATGGAAGGAAGAATATGACTGGATTTGTATTGAATGAGTAGTTAGCCTATATTTGTGGATGCTAACGAGGTGTGCGACTTTTGTGGAGCTCGAGAGAGACTAATGGCTAAAATGGCAGGTGGGGCAAGAGCACATATGAGGCAGTAGAAAACTGCTAGGCCACCAAACCTGTCGACAGGTGGGAGAGTAGTCCCTGCATCTCTATTTGTTACACTTCTCTTAAAGTTGTACAAGGCAAGGTGACAGTTCAACAAACCACACTCACTTATAAGCTGTCTAACACGGGTTTGAATCCCAACCAAACTATATACTGTCATCCCAGGGTGATTCATCAATGTGTGTGCCGTCTCTCGGATGGACGTTAAATTGGGCGTCCCATCGGCCAGTATTCGTTGGTGGACGTTAAAGATCTCACAGTGTCCTTTGTGAAGAGTAAGCGAGCTATCCCTGGCACTCTGAACAAATTACAAATTCCTGCTTTAAACAGAAGAGGGCACTGCATCAGCGGCACAGCCATGACTTCAGCCATTGATGCTACCCTGCATGCTTGTGCTGCTTCTGAACGAAGTTGAACAAACAGTATTTCAAGGATCTTTACGACAATCGTTTTCTTCCATTGATGGTTGTCGGCAGCTTTCACCACAACGGTAGAGCACTGAGACGTGAGTAGCTGCGACGACACGTCGAAGACTTGTGGTGCAGGAAAACATTGGCCATCTCTTTGGACTTGCCCATCTTCTGACGCACTGTCACCGCGAGGGGGAAACCACATGACATACTGAAGTCATTCATGATTTTGGGGATATGTTCACATAATGCACCAACGATGGGAGCCGTGCACAAGTACCAAATTATTTAATTAATCCGAAGGCCTTTCCAACCTTCTCCACCCCCGTTTTGTCAATTGCAGCAGCTTTTTTTTTAGAGCTGGACAATATGACTATCCTCTCCAACATCATACGGCTTCGGCTTGTTGGGAGATAAAAGGAATCGATCGTTCAACTTCAAATTTCTCAACAGATGGAATAAGTGTAGCCGGATCTGAGAAATTGTGTGAATTGAATTTTGCTTTTTTTTATTTTTTTTTTTAAACATTTTTCCATTCTAAACAGCTTTGTCTTTCCATGATTGTCAAGCCAGGCCAAGCACTCTGAAATTGAAGCGAAGTGGTAAGGGACAGTTTTATTTGAAGTGAAAATTGGGTATCTGGCACGTCTTCTCTTCACACATCGTTGTTGTGTTCAACTTAACAGTTCGGTGAGAATTCGGAGTAGAAAACGAGGTACCTTCAATGTTGTTTAACTTTTCCGCTCTTTGCTGTTGGTAAAAACGAGCAGTTTCTGAAAAGAGACTCCGCTGTAAATGTGCATTTCAGGTGGCCTGTTCGTGTGTCACCATCTGAATACCTGGCACATGATGTGGGGAACTTCTGTTCATATCCCATATACTTGTGTGTGTTTGTCCTTTTAATTAATGTAAAAGTACTCGGACGTCAACTAATGGTCTTGTGCTGCATATGATGCATGTGCAAGTTCCATTAAGAGTTTTAAATAAATGAAAAATAAACTAGAATGTGCTTGAGCAAGCCACTGAGTCATACCATTGTTCCCTCCACCTCCGAAGGTGGATGGAGGTTATGTTTTCACCCTTGTTTGTCTCTGTCTGTCTGTCTGTCTGTTTGTTTATCTGTGAACAGTACATCTCAAAAGGTTGTGGATAGATTGGGACGAAATTTAGGAGACACGTTGGGTGTGTGACACGGACGAAGTGATTCGATTTTCGGTGAAGATCCGGCCTTTCGTTGGAAGCTGTCAGGGGTTCAGTGAAGATTCTGAAAAGAGCCCGGTTGGAACGAGGCTATGAGAACGAAGTTTCACACCTTTGGTTCATGAATCATGACCCTTTACCCAAAAAGGAAGTGGAGATTTTTGAGTTCTATCTCCCACCTCCTGAAACCCACAAATGAAGAGAACAACCAACTCGAGATTGCAAATCCCTTACTCGAGAAAACGCTCCTTCTATTTTGTGTTGTACAACTTGTGGGAGTCTGATTAATCTGTTTGTTTTTAGATCCTCGTGGAGGATCTCTAAGTCTTACTCACGTTGTTGTTCTTCATCTTCTTCTTGTGGACTTTTTTAGATCCTCGTGGAGGATCTCTAAGTCTTACTCACGTTGTTGTTCTTCATCTTCTTCTTGTGGACTTTTTTGTTTCACAGCCTACAGTTTTCATCGAAACTTCCTGAAACTTGGTGTATATATGTAAAAATACCCTGCGCAGACAGTAACCATCTCCGATTTGAAATTCCTCCGAGAAAAAAAGTTATGACGTCAAAATATCTCCGCTAATGGAAATCGCCTAAAAAATTATCTCCGAAACTAGGCAAGGTTTTTGAATTCTGTTTGCGGAATCGAACAGGGCATTAGCAGAGATGAATTACCGCACATATGATACATCACTATGACGTCATATCAATTTTTATGATGTCATTCTATTTTTGACATTTCTTGTTTCACAACCCAGAGTTTTCATCGGATCTTCGTGAAACTTGCCATGTATATGCAGAAAGCCCACGCGCGGGCAGTAACCATCTCCGATTTTGGAAATCTTCCTAGAAAAAAAGTTGACGTCATAATATCGCCGCTAATGGAAATCGCTTATACCATTATCTCCGAAACTAGGCAAGCTGTTTGAATTTTGTTTGCGGGAATCAAGCCGGGCATTAGCACAGATAATTTATCGCAAACCCTGATACATCACAATGACGTCACATTCGTTTTTATGACGTCATCATTAAGAGGACGAGGATCTTGGCTCATTTGAGCTTGTTTTTATAACATCCAGTTTTCAAGTTATTCCGTCCAGCGGTGCATGAGTGCATTAGCAGGTATGATAATTCATCCACTTATGATAATTCTCCACTTTCACATAAAAGTAAAAGTCTAAGTTGAAGGTGGCCATCCCAGCTTAGTGGAATGTTTCCAGCACACCCAGAGTACAACCACCACCTTTCAACTTGTTTCATCCAGCAGTTTAGAAGTGCATAAAATACAGAACACGCGTGTAAATTGGCCAAGTAGTTTTTGATTTTACATATAATTTTCATACAGAGATGCTGTTATAAATGCTGTAAACTGCTGGGACTTGTAATGCACTCCCACAGGGAGCAGAGCTACACTATACACATTTACATTGAGAATTTGTGTCCCTTCCCGAACCCCCTGCAAGTGTTTTTATTTATTTATTTATTTAGTGCCGAAGACCTTTCCAGGAACACCCCAAGTTCAATCAACAAATTTCAAGTCATTGCGTCCAGCGTTTCAGGAGTGCATACAAGTCGTACAAACAAACGCACAACACAGATTATATATCGGACTAGCAGGGGTACCCAGCATTGCCCAGAGCTGTTCTAATGTTGTTGGCATTTTGAAGAAATCAAATTTATTTTTTTTTTAATTTATTTTTTTTGTGGGGGCCTAAAACACTTCCCGACACCCACTAAGGAATGGGGTTGGGGACCATTTAATATTACTTTTCACATAGCTACAAATACAACGGCTTAGGTAGACACCATAGAGCGATTATATATATATATATATATAAAAATCCAATTGTTTAATTATTTTTTTATTTTTTTATTTTCCTAACACGCTCACGCACTCACTGATGAACCTCTGAAAGTTTGACGAAGATCCGTGAAGCCATCTCTAAGAGAAATGGTGACACACACACAGATAAACGGCTCTCTTATCGTACCGATTATTCTGTTCACTTGTGATTTCCAGTTTTAGTTTACGACTCAGTATTATAATTTGTTGTTTTTGGTGTTAATGTGTGATTTCACTATAAATGACCTTTCACTTCAAGATTGAAAACTGCTTCGCCAATACCAATGGGCATGTCACAGGTGCAAAACAATTTTCCCTCCATATCTCACATCCCTCCTCCCCCTCACCCCCAGTATGTAGAGACGACGCTTAAGTCAGGGTGTCTATTGATATTTGTGTCGCTTTGTTGGTACCTTTTTAAAAACTTCACACTCTTTGCTCTCCGGTCGTTTCATTTTCTATTCTGGATTCTGATTTTGACTTTCTACCCCTGGTTCGTGTCGGCTGTTTCTGCTCCTTGATCACGACTGTTCTTGATCTGAATAGAGATCACTTGATCTGTGAAAGTCTCTGCTCCTTCTCAAATGGAATATCTTGAGCTCTTTATGCCTGCTTTCTCTTTCGATTTGCTTTCCTGTCTCTGCTCGGTGCACGAGTATTGCGATCAACATGTCTGTGTCTGTCGGCAAAATATATTGACATTATGAGCAGCTACAGTTGCCAAATTTGGCACAGAGCTTTGTATTATACACACAGACGTGATTATCACGATACTCACACGGCCTAGAGCCACGCTGTTAGTACATGTAGTCCTGTGCTGAATTTCGTTTTATATCTTTGTGCCTCCACCTCCGAAGATTCTGAGGCATAATTGTGTTTTTGGGTTGTCCGTCTGGCTGTGCGTGCATGTGTAGCAGATTTCCGTTAACACGACAACTTGTGAACTGCTGAAGGGATTCCGTCCAAACGTGGCAAAAACGTGAACCGTCTTACAGAGATTAACTGATTCGATTTTGGGTCAAAAAGGTCAAAGATCTATGGTTATGTGACCTGCAATTAAAAATCTTTGTCACCACAATAATTTGTGAACCAAAGAAGGGACTTGGACCAAACTTGGCAAAAGTATCGACTGGAATACAACGATGAACTGCTTCAATTTTGGGTTCAAGAGGTCAAAGGTCATGTCTCCTTTGAAAATCATTTTGCAGATCCTCAATCAATTTAGAAGCATCGGGTATTTCCTCTCTCTGTCTCTCTCTCTCCCTCTCCCTCTCCCTCTCTCTGTCTCTCTCTCGCATGTGTCCTTTAATTGATATCAAACGTAACAGTGGGTTGACATCTAATGCAGGTGGAGGCATATCCATTGAGACATTCATGTCAAATTCTGTTTTCTACTTAATTGTGAGCTCCAAATTAGACTCGTCCGAGACATTCACAAGAGGAAGTTCTGTGCCACATTTGGTGATTGTAGCAATCCTTGTCCAGTTATTCTGCTGACAAAACAAACAAACACAAACGGGATCATTGCAATACTCATGTGCTCAGCCTCCAGCCATGGCGTAACACAATGAGCAGCTTGGTGATTGAGCAGGTAAAGACTTGTGATGTCACCGTCACTGGTGGGTTGGATCCTCTCGGCTGCTCACCATGATGATCATTCTCGTGTTGAAGTGTTCACGACTTGTCGTGACTCATGAGTGCCCCAGTGCTACTTCATTTAATGACCATTATGCGTATTTTAATATCCCTTGCATCGTGTAAGATGACGATTGTGATAAATTCCATTTCTAGTGCAGAAATGGGGTTTGAGAACCAAAATGAAGAAGTGCCAAGCGCTAGAGGGTTCCACGTGCTACGCCCGCACTGTTCTCAAGACATCAAACACGAATAGATCAGGGATGTGATCGGAGATTGCTGATGGTTCTCGGTATAGACAACTCGTAATATTAGCCAATTGGTCTCGCACTTGAAATTCTGCCTCATCATGAAAATATACTTTGTTTGTGTTTTTTTTGTAAAGTGGGATACCATGGACACCAAGACGAAACACGTAATGCCTCCCTCGAGGAACCATAAATAACCCCTATCTCCTTCCCATAACCTCCCCTCCCTTCACTATTCTGTTTCCAATGGGGCCTACTATATTGTTGAAAAGTTTGTTCATGATCTATTAAAGTGGATCAATGGATCATCCTTCCCCATATTGCAAATCCCTCCTTAAATCTGAACATTTATTTAAAATAAACTTCATTCTTTCATCATTTACCCCCACCCATGGAGCTGACACTATTCCTGCCAGGTTTGTGGCAGTCAATTAGGCCGTTAGAGATTCCCCTTCCTTCTTTTCCAAAGAAATCTATTTTTATTTTTATTTTTAGTCTTTTTTTTCACCATAAATCCCCCATGGGGTCCCATTATTCAAGCCAGTGGATAGCACTGTGGCCCATAGCATTGACGTGAGTCGCCGGACACCAATATAGAGAACCCCCCCCGCCCCCCATGCCCCTCATTTCCCCCATGTCTCCCAGTATCGGTACTAAGTTTGGTTGCATTCATTCAAACTGTTACAAAGATCTCCAAACCTCCTCCCATCCTTCAATCGCCAACCTCCCCAACCCCCCTTCCCCGATGGCACTCCCATGATGCCCGCACAGTTGGTCATTCATTATCTGTGTTGTGTCTGATATGTTAACTAACATGCTACATGTGGAGCAGAACTTGCATTCTGTCATTCTTTAGGCCCCTCACCAACAAATTATATAATAGGGTTTCCGTTTCATGCAACAATTGTAGTTTAACATCCCTAGGTCTTGTGTAAAATGGAATTGCTTTACAATTTTATCAAACAAGTACAACCCGAACCTACAATACGTACATGAGTAGAAGGATGTGTATATAAGATTAGTCTAAAGCCTGCAAGTTCATTATAGTCTGAGTGTTGGCCAGAAAAGTATGCATTAGGGTCCGCACAATGTTTTTCTGCATTTTTGTGATCACCAGAACATCTGAATGAATATTCCGATTGATGCCACTCTGGCACCCTTGAGCATTTTTGTAGAAACCCATTAATATGCAAATTAGTGGTGGCCATTGTCGAAATTACTATTTTTCTTAATATCTCCAAAAGTAAGTATCCAAATAGCCTGGTTGAGGTGTCTACACCCAGGTTTTTAGGGTCACTGGTCATGATAAACCCACTTAAAATTTAATAACATTTAAATTTAGCTCATTAATATGCAAATTAGCAGTCACCATTATCATAATAACAATTTTTCTTAATATCTCCAGAAGTAAGCATCCAAACAGCCTGGTTGAGGTGTCCAAACCCATGTTTTTAGGGTCACTGGTCATGATAAACCCACTTACAATTTGATAACATTGAAATTTAGCTCTTTAATATGCAAATTAGCATAACCCTATCCCCTGAATTCGTCCGCGCCGATCGGCGTTTTTGCAGTACAGTTATACAACAACAACAAAACTGTTTGAAAATAAATTGTCGCGAGCGTGTTTATCCATGACAGTTGGAAGAATTGATGACTCTAGAAGATCAACAGCAGAAATGGTTTATGATCAAGTGAGTTGAGCTTGTATTATGTAAATGAAAGAAACATGGGAGAACGAGTTTTTAAGTCAAGAGCATGTCTTCTACCGTGAGTAAATGATCGATATTATTTGCATAGCAAGCTTATTTTAGCCGGTCTCAGTAGCGCGCTGGCTTCTAAGAGGCTCGTTTGTTCTTGTTCTTCTTCTGGTAAAAGATAAATTCAGGACGCGGCATCACGGCTCTTTTATATGCATTGGATCGGATTTCTTTAAAATACTAATCACCTGTACAACATCTCGCATTGAGGGTCACTTTTGAGAGCGTCTATATGAAATTTTTAAATTATTCGGAATTTGATTAGTTCGAAAGTTGTTATATTTAGATTTCAGATTTAATGTGTGTTATTTTAGTAATCATATTCTCCGTCATGACGGGTCTCATGACGGGTCTCGTATTGGCTCCATCAGGCATGTGACAGATATATCGGAATTGTTTTTATTGTTTTGTTGTATAATAATGGGATGTTTTCGACTTTCTGTATGAATTTTCATCCAAACATGATCTTAAATAGTTTTCGGACCTTATTTTCTTCTGGTGAGACAATAACCTTTAGGACGATGCTGTGGCCAATTGTTATTTTTATTATTTAACATGATCTGTCTGAAAGCAACTGTGTATTTTATTGATTTTAAAAGTACACAGGTGGAACTGTTTTCGAGAATTTTTTAAAATACGAAAAAATTAAATGTTTTGATGTTTATAATTACTCCATTGTTACAGGTTGAGGCTCATCACCATGGAGACTGTTTGTTCTTCAGTCCCTGCGATGCAACTAAAGCTGGAAAACTTGGTACAGTTGCTCCAGACAGAGTGCGAAGTATCTCGGTCAAGCAAAGAAGACAAGATGTATACATGAAGAGCTTGAACAGAGATTAGGACGAATATTATCGAGCTAAATGCTATAGAGACTGGTGTCACTTTCACGCTCACACATAGAAAGACACTTGAAACAAAGATGAGTATTTGTTTGGAAGATGCTTCAACAAGCAAAAGAGCAGCCGTTCAAAGACGACAGTATTTGACTTTGAAGAATTGCATTTTTTGCGGAGAAAGTGCATCATGGAATTTGATAGAAGATCCTATCGTTGGCGGCGAGTTCTCCTTTGTAGGACTGCAGATCGTGTTGATCGGACAACTTTCAAAAAAACTATTCTAGATGTTATCGATTCCCGCCAGGATGAAGAAGGACGCCAGGTCAAGAGACGATTAATGGGCGCAATCATCGATCTTCATGCTACTGATGCGAGATAATATACGGATGGACTGCAGAAAGTCCTTCATGGCACCCCGTTCTGTTGCAGCAGCAGCACACAGTGGCAGAGAAACTCAGGACATTGAGCCAGCTGTCAGTTCTACCATCCTATCGATGAAAAACGACATGTTGCGCATCTGGAATTCAGTCGAAGTCTACAATATGTACAAGGATCATGGAGGAAAGCTATACTCTCGACGAACCCTGTTATCCAAATTGTTGGATATACTTGGCTCTGAGCTTCTGGTTCTGTCTGGTGAAGTGTCGCTAGTTTAATCTTGTTTCGCAGCAGAGCGTCTACTCGATCAACTTAGTAGCATCAGATGAAGATGACGCCATTGATGTTTCCATAGAACGAATTGCCAAGAAGGTTGCACAGGAATCTATACAGTGTCGTCCGAACCCAGTTCCTATCAGACGAGAATTAATAGATATTGCTAATGAAGCAGTGAGTTCAACCCTTCAATTGCTACTCTCCAATATCAGCTAAACTGGACTGCACACTTCCAGGAGCTCTGAGAGGAAACATCATAACGAATATGATCAACTACACTCCAAACAGCACTGGGAGTTCTAGTCATTCGTAAAAGCCTTATCGAGCAGTTGTACAACTATCGTGTGACCTGTTCCTATGATGACCAAGACAGCTGCTGCATTTGCCCTTGATGATGACTCTGACACTGAATGAGACACCAAGCACTGAAGTAGCCTCCATAAGGTTTACAAACCTGTGACATATATATGAACATTTGATTTACACAGGAATGTCTTCTTTTGTTCATGTTGTTAGCTGCTTTCATTGCATACTGTCGAATTGTTGAATCTGTATGAATAATAAAGTGATCTATATTCACAAAGACTGAAGTGTTTTTTTTTTCTATCTATATGTCTATTTATCTACATTTTCAATAATGGCGATTGCTAATTTTCATATTAATGAGCTAAATTTCAATGTTATCAAATTGTAAGTGGGTTTTTCATGACCATTGACCCTAAAAACATGGGTTTGGACACCTCAACCAGGCTATTTGGATGTTTACTTCCGGAGATATTAAGAAAAATAGTAATTTCGACAATGGCCACCGCTAATTTGCATATTAATGGGTTTCTACAAAAATGCTCAAGGGTGCCAGAGTGGCATCAATCGGAATATTCATTCAGATGGTCTGGTGATCACAAAAATGCAGAAAAACATTGTGCGGACCCTAATGCAAGGTCATCTTGAAAAATGGTGTTTGACATCCGGACTATTATACTTCAGTCGTTTAGCAGTCTCAGTTGAGTTGAGGATTTCTCACGTCTGCTTCTTCCCATTGATTGGTCAGTCCAATATGACATCACTTATGACACATTGAGCGATGCAAATCAATCATTTGCTAAAAGTTCCCCTCGTGCAATGTGGGGTCAAACAGGCCAAGCCTGCATTCAGCCTTGCATTTTGAACCTTTTTTTTGTCTTACTTGTGACATCATTTAAGGCCGAAACGCGTATCCAGGTCTTGAAAATGCCGCATCAAACATTACCCTCAAGGAGTTATTGTTTTGTGCTTTGTTTTGAAATATGTATATCTCTTGTCTTTGTCCTCTCTCGAACAGCTGAACATAAAATGCACTTCATCCCGGGCATGATCGGGCCTTTCCTGGGTGTCACGCTCGTACCACAGGCTGAGCTACGCAGTGTAATGATCCCGATCTTTCATGACATGATCGACTGGGAGCAGCGGCGATATGGCAGTCTCAAGCAGGCAAGGCTGGGTGCTCAAACAAGCTATTCCTCGTCTTTTGTGCTGCTATTGTATTTGTTACCTTGGCAACACAGTAGGTTGTTCGTGTCTGTGTTGTGTCTGATACAATAATTCCTAAGAATTGCTTGGATGCTATAACCTTGTCTGGTCAAGTTCCAGTATTTTGGCCGTCGTGTGTCGCACCACAATAATTGTTTTGGCACGTATTATTGGGAAGATAGAAAGCCATTGTGTTTAACTTTGTGCCAATATAATCCATCAAGATAAAATAAGACTTTTGTTTTTTTTCAACGTGTTTTAACTTGTTCGTTTTGGGGTTCATGCGATCCCTTGGACTTCCTGCTCAGATGTCATTGATAATCTACCTCAATGCTTGAGCACTGGTGAAGTGAAAGGGAAGCTTTGTGGTCCATCCTGCTTTAAGGTCGACTGTGACATATATTAGAAAATTATGGAAGGCCCAAAACCTCCACCCCCACCCCCTCGGTGACAAACCTCCACTCCTGCCTCCCCCACCCCTTGGTGGTGCAATGGTTAGAGCGCCTGCTCTGAGTCTGGGATGTCGGTGGTTCGAACCCCGGCCAAGTCGTATCAAAGATTAATTTTTTTTAATCATACGTGCTGCTTCCTTGCTTGCCACTCAGCATTTTAAAAGATAGAGCATGGGCAAACAACCTTCAGCTGGAAATGCTAGTGCAGGCTTTGATGGGCCTGATTGCCTCCTCCTGCATCATAGTTCCTTGTGAGGGAACTCGTATTGATATTAATTTTAAAGAGCATTCTATTGTCAACATGGCATCACTTGGTGAAGAGGTAGATTGGTTAATGGCCTGAGGAAGCCTGCTGTGAAGCTGGTGAAACGTCACTTGGGGCCGGGTCTGCTCTTGCTTATTGCTCAAATTTGCGGAGTAGATCTAGTTTACTTTTGGTTATAAGTGCCTTCTTGTTCTGTTCTTCTTCTTCTTCTTGTTCTTGTTCTTCTCTTGTTCTCTTGTTCTTGTTCTTCTTGTTCTTTCTCTGTTCTTCTTCTTGTTTTCTGTTCTTCTGTTCTTCTTGTTCTTGTTCTTCTTGTTCTTCAAGAAATCTCTCTCTCTCCTCTCTCTCTCCCTCTCTCTCTCTCCTCTCTCTCTCTCTCTCTCTCTCTCTCTCTCTCTCTCTCTCTCTCTCTCTCTCTCTCTCGCTCTTTCGCTCTCTCTTTTTGCCTCTTTCGCTCCCTCCGAGTCTGTATCTCATACCCACCTTCAAAGCTACAAACTCCATACTCAGGATGATGATACAACTTTGTGCAGGATGTAACAAGAGCGATGTGGCCGTGGCCTCAGAAGCAGTTTTGAGGCCATAAATTGAGGCCAGTGACCAATATAGCAATATTTGGCAAACAGGACGACCAATTAGTCTCTAATTGAAAATGCCAGATTATATTTTTTGTGTTCAACGCAATTAACCGTTTTTTTAAAGTACATGAAATAATTAAAATTGAGAGATTAACATAAAACTTTTCCCATCACTGGGGATGGGTATTTTTGCTCGTTCTCAATAATCTGCAAATCCCATGAGCCACCACATTATTATTATTTACTCGGATCTTCAGTCAAAGCAAAATGCTCTGTACGTGTGGGATGAAGTTACCGAGTCAGGGCAGTCCAAATCTTACCGAATCACAAGAATAGACCAAGCGTTGAAATAATTTTGCAATTTTTCAATGTTTTTTTTAAAATTTAATTTAATTTTTTATTGCAAGTTTTTAGTATTGAAACTAAGAGGTGCAGTGATAACCGATTCAGAGGTTTACCAAAGGAAGTGATGCTGTAGATCGGATAGGATTGGAGATCTGAATTGGTAACTGAAGTCCTTGATTTGAGTTAAAGCCAATTACCACAAACATTAGATGCTGAGGAGGTTTGTGGAGACAAAAAATGTCGTGAGGTGCCAATGCTTAATTTCCTTCACGCTAGTGTGCTTGTACATAAGAGCCCATTTGGCTTTCAGTTTGCTGTTTCTTCCTGTGGAAGTTGAACTTCATGATCTTTCGATTGAACGCTGTAAATGGATTGCTCTATGCGCACCATAACGATGCTTGGAGTGAATTTTTCTTCTTTGGGTGTTTTGGTGCTTTTCTTTTAACGTGGACACAAATATGTACAGCACACAACAGCTCCTTCCCATCGCCGAAAGCTTGGTGAAGAGGTAGTGCACTTACTTTTGAGCTGTCCTTTGTGGGTTTGATTCCTACCCTGATTATAAAATTGTCGGAATAGCGCTTCACAGGCAGGGCGTTGCATCACAAAGTGCGTCGTCCATTGGGAGAACGTTAAGCCGGAGGACCCGTCTGCCCGCACCGGTTGTTTGGAGATGTTGAAGATCCCACTGTGTCTTCTGTGGATAGTTGGCGAGGCATCGCCAACACCATAAACAATGTACAAATTACTATCACCTTTCGTTAGTTGAATGTCTGCACTGGCCAGCCAGTTCGTGAATGATTTGGGCCAAAATTTCATGAATGTTTTCCGGCTGACCCCACATGAAGGTGGGCACACCGAGGCCATTGTAGTACTCGTAGTCGTAGTCGTCGTAATCTTGCTAGCAGTATAATATTGAAATGAATAATACTCGGACCATCAGGTCAAACACTTTTCACATTTCCAAGATGGGGATAGCTATTGCATTGGGCGTTCTACCACGTGTAACTCGGGCGAAGTCGATGGCGCCCCATGGCAAATCCCCATGCTTCCCACCTAAAGCAAAGTTGAAAGATGGCAAATGGTTCCACCAAGAATGACCCGATATGAAAGTTTGAGTGAAAATCATGTTTTCCCGTTTTGACCCCTGTGACCTGAAGTCCCCACCCCCGGGAACAGTGTGACCACTGCTTGGCTTTTTTCACAAGATCTTGGCTATTCGTTGTTCACCTTGGCGTCTTGGTTTTCTATAGGTTTTCTTGGTGTATAGGTTTTCTATTATCATCGCTTTTCCGAAACCTTGTGAATTCTTGGCTTTTTTCATTGGCTCACCTTGGCATTTATGAAAATGAGGAGTGGTCACACTGCCCGGGACATAAACCGGCGGTCAAATCAAAAAAATCGTTACTTGTATTTCATGCGTCCCACAATGTTGACTGCATATCCAAGGTTTTGTTTTAAAATGTTTAGAAAAATGCCCGTAATTGCACTTTCTGGTACTGCATTTGACTTTCTGACCCCGCCCCAGGGGCCGGGACCAAAAATGGTACTGCTCTTGCACCTACCTTTGTGGAGATAACAAGGCTCACTGTAGTGGAAGTGTTCACTTGCATTTGCTTTATGGACTCGTGTGGATATTTATACTTTCCCATGTTTTCGTCATTGACATTCGCCAGTGCACCTCCTCTTTATACACGCTTACATTCTCACATAAAATATCACGTGACCAATGCTAATTGGGGAAGTTTATTAATGGAATCCTCATTAGCGATGGATCCTCCAATTGGGGTCAGTGACTGAAGGATGAGTTATTGAAGCATTACTCGAGGATTGTGTGTGCATTGTTAGGAACCCGAGTTCAAATCTCGCTCGGCTGTTGAATTTATACCAGGTGGGGTTGACTCTGCCTGTGTCGGAGTGGTGACCCGTCCAGGACTGTGCTCAATAGCCCAGGAGACTGCTTAGGCAGCACCAACGCTTTGCACAGAGTATGGTCCCGATGGATGGATGGATTATGCATTGTAATCAGAGGGCAAAAAGCCGATAATTTTTAAGACCCTCTGATGGTGTATATTTATGTTAAACTTGTTTTCTTGCTGCTCTTCAGGTGGAAGCTGAGCTGGTCGATAAGCTCGACAGTCTGGTGGCAGAGGGAAAGGGAGATGAGAATTATCGTGAGCTCTTCAGCCTCCTGTAAGTTTTGAGTGTGAGCCACCCAGAGAGTGCTGCGCAGATGCTTGAACAGTTTACATCGTGTGGATTGTGTTTGATGTGCCACCCTGCTTCATCTCAAATGCTGTGTTAATTATCTTAATCATGTGTGCATCTGTGGTGTCATCCTTGGCAAGCTGATTTGAGCACTTGACCCTTCACTGTCGATCTGATGAGTACCGTGGAATCGATTTTTCACAACTCGCTTACGATACAAAGAAAATATGTTTTCACAAAAAATTATTATCAATTTAGCCTTTCCTATCTTCGATATGTCGTACAGTATTATAAGTGGATTATTTAATTATTCAGCTCGTTTTGGAACTCTGTTCCACGTTTAAAACAAATGGGGAGGGGGTGTGGGGTAGTTGTATTTGCACTTACCTTTCACAAGAGTAATTTCTGGCTGTATCGTGTTTTGCAACTTATTCCGAGTGCAGTGTATCTCTCACGGGGTTGTTGTATACAAATACAAGTCGTTCTTTGAAATGGTATTTCAAATATGGCGAGAGATGTGATAAAGGCAATGGACAACTTCTTATTTAATCCTCATGTTTTTGGGAACCTGAAACCAAGCTCCGTGTCGAGCTCGTGCCGTGGAGTGTCGTCCATCTGTGTTGCCGTGAACATTTTAAACTACAACTGAAACCGGTGGCGGGATTTTCACAACATTGCGCAGAAAGCTTCCTTACAGTTGTAGTTCTCGAGCTCGATTGCAGCATCCCCCAAATCGTATCTCAGAAGGGTAGTAATTATGAGGATAAAAGATCAAAAGCAGTCTGTTTCTGGCCATATTTGATTAACATGGTGCAAACATTTCATCGTAATGGAGAATTCGATTTTGCTGCACCTCAATGAAGAGGTATGCTGCTTGCGTACACAAAATATTACTTTAACAAGATCATTGGGAGGTCAAACATATTCACCCATTTCTTGAATAATTTGGGATTAAAACGAATAATTCTTCCAAACAAATTGACGATACATTGTACATAAGCCCTGTTTTACCTGGCCCTGTTTTACCTGGCCCTGGACCCACCCACATTAACGAGCAACCTCGATAATGAGCAAGGACGTGGATACACCCGAACATCCAAAGAGACAAGAAGGGTGACACATGTACTGCACGTGGATGATTTAAAACTCTTCGCACAAAACGATGAAAAATTGGCAGAACGACTCAAATTAGTGAAATGGTACTCTTGCAACATTCAAATGTAATTTTGCCAAGGTAAGTATGCCAAGTGCACATTTGTACGAGACAGACCAAATAAAATGGATAACATCATAAAAACTGACCTCGATACAACAATACAGGGACGAGACAACGAAGCATCAGACAAATACCTTGGAGTAGAAGACTGCAACCAAATATGTCACCAACAATGACTGACGTCACTCTGACTGACATCACACCGAACCCCCGTTTCCTCCTCCGGGGCGTGGCTTGCTCGCATGAAACCCAGGAAGGCGGGGGCTCCGCCCGCTTGGCACGTTTGGCTGTCTTGTAAATGCAAAAATGTAGGAATAGGTTACAGGGGAGCAATCACATACTGGGGGAACTTATTCTTAATCCCTATCTAACACCGCACCACCCCTCGTGTGGTGACACGTAACACTTAAGCTCACATGTTTCCCTACTTAACGACATCGAGGTGTACCCAACACGTCCATGGACCAAACAACTCTATTCAGTCCTAACTTTCCTCAATCTACCACCACAACCGTAACACAGCCCCCCTCCCCTGCCCCCCGGAACCGTAGCTTCTGCAAGGTTCAATGCAGACGTTACCATTTCGGCCTTACCACTTACCTACTCACACCTAATTAGCCTATGAAATAAATTAGGAGGGGCTGTGGGAAGCAAGCCGGAGCTAACTTACCTATTCTCCTTAATGTTCTACACCCCTTAAACACAACAATTAAAATACTTGCAAATCTCTTGGTTCCTCGCTCATAACTCCTAGAATGGGTAGAAAATGTCAGAATACACACAAAAATATAATGTCGGATAAAACTTTAACCAAAAATAAAATAAAAAAAACTTTTTAACATCTGTGCAACCCCCTTCTAAAGACTGTGTTCCTCAGTTGATGCCGCAATATCCAATGTTACCTGCAGAGCCATCCGAATTTACCGATTTCAAATTTCCACGAGCCCCGTCTCTCTGGTACAGGTTGGTGATGTGGATTCAGTGAACCTTCCCTCATTCACTCACACATATAAATCCAATATCAATCATTCATTCCAACCCTGCAAGACCATGGCTTAAATGTTATTACACACATGTGTAATCCTCAACTGGGCAGAGGGGAGGTACCGGAGGGGAGGTACCGTCCGCAGTCCAAAAACAAGTCGCCCGACTTACGACTTCTTTGCCTCCCCTCAACTATTTGGTCCCTGACAGCCAAACAGCTCTTTTGCTGTACGTCTCGTCGGGGAGGGTCTCCTCACATCCAGGCTCTCACGCAGCCTCATACGGATTGCCAGGGGTTTCTTTACCGCTGGTTGCCCAAATCAGACCCTCCTCTCTGACGGGTCTCCTTTTCTCCACACATCCAGGCTCTCGCGCAGCCTCAGACACTACCAGCTGCCAGGGACAAATTACCTCGGGGGAGTCGCAGTCACCGCTCCTCCAGAGCTTGATCCATTCCTGCGGATCCACATATCTTCCCCACTCACACAGTCCAACATCTCATTTCCTCCCCCGCTGTTATTCAATTCTCAAACGATGCAATGCAAAATGGTGATCGTGTTCCTACACTGCCATGGCCTGCTTACCTGTTATAATTCGCATTCATTCTCCAAAAATAACTCAATTCTTTACACATAACAGACATCAACACCACAAGACAATGTTGGTTTCCAAATCAATCCCTTTATCGACCATCGAGTCGCTGTCGCTCGCTCTCATCCGAATTACCCATGTCCCAATTTCTAGCAAAACTGAACCCTTGGGACAGTAAGCATCAAAGCACTTTACCCTAAGTGTAAGTTGTCGCAGGTTGGTCGGGTCTAAAAGTGTCATCCACCCCTTCTAAATTTTCTTTGCACACTTCAATCCACCCCTGTGGATTCGTTGCTTTCAAACTCCCTGGATTCCATACTTTTTTTTATTATTTATGTATTTGTTTATTTATTTATTTAATTTGTCTATCACTCCAAAATCTTGTAGATCACCCTGGCTGGTGCAACTCTTTATGTTTCTCCTTCATCTTCCCATATCGCCGTTGACTTGCCCTCACTTTCTTCTCGGCTCTCGTGAGCCCTCGCCGTGCTTGTTTGGCTTGCTGTCGGCACAGCCCATCCAATTCAGCTTGCAGGGCTAGAGCGTTAGCCTGCACATGCTGCCGGCAGCTGCAATCACTATCCAACTCAGCCTCGATCTCACGCACTCTTTCCTGAAGACTTTTCATCACCTTCTGGGTTTCGCTCTTGAATGACTGCAGTTCAGTACGCAATTCTCTGTTCTCCTGGCGTAAACTCTCTATTAGATCTTTTTCATCAGGTCCCTCTGAAATGCTGGGTTCTGAAATCAGCAAAGGCTGTGGTTCTGGTTCCGGTTCAAGTTCTGACTCTTCCTCTCCTGGAATCACCACGACTGGACTCACATGCTCAACCAGTGCAGATGCCCGAGTGTGCGGCCCCTGCTCTCCATCGCACCACAGTTGTACTTCCATGGGATGGGAGACTCGGACACTCGGACCTGGTATGACCTCGGTGAGAGGTGCCAGACGACACCGTCTGGCCTGTCACGGAAATAGCACGCGGAAGATCCAAAGATGCAGAACCTGCTTCAAAATGGCTAACCTCACCGTCCATACAGGCAAACAGCTCCACCATCAACCAAAAGATGGCGTCAATGGCACTCTCTCCCGCAGCACCAAGCTCCTCAGCCATCACTGCCACGCCAGATGGAAAAAACGGCCTCCCAATGTGGCAGTCAACTTTCTTTATATTTAGCATGATGTAGGTGGCCACACGCCAACCTCAACTGTCGTGACTGTGGTTCCACACGTGACCAAACTCCCCTAGCCGAGCAACTGGAAGTGAGGAATCCCGCAGAATATTGCAGTGCCCACTGTGCAAAAGCTTGTGGATAAAATTGCAGAACTTCCAGCTGAGAACAGAGTTGCTAGTAAAGGAGAAAGTGCCTGCGACATTCCAGACGGTGTTGGCACCTTGTGTTGCCCAAGACACCTTGCCCAAGATGCAAATGCGGACATGTTTCTCCTCAAAGCCTGCACTTGACTCACTCTGGTCTAATTCAAGATGAGCCTCCCGCTCAACCAACAGGATGCTACCGTTGCTGCAACTCTCCTCCTCCTAAATGTCCTGCAAATGGTTCAAACATTGGCTCTGCCAAATCTGCTTGACCCTGTTCAGAAACATCCCCCATATGTCAAAATGCTGCAAGTCCAACCCAGCTTCGTACGAGTCAGTCAGCCCAAGCAAGGTCTCAACAGGACCATTAAGGTCACCTTTGAGCCTAACAGAATCTTTTGGTTCTAGCTCCTCTCCCTTTATGGTGTTGTCCCAAGTATTCAGCTGCTCCTGTTGTGTCTTATCCATCCTTTCCCCCATTCAATCGGGGCTCCCACAAACCTTTACCAACCAACACCCTCTCTCGTTCTTTTACATGGGTTTCCAAATTTTGCACTAAACTGCCGCCCTGGCATTTACAAAATTCCAATTCCTCCTCCCGCCGTTGCACCATGGCGTCCACACAGGTATGATAGCCCTCCAGGCCCTCATTTACTTCGTTAACTCTTTTATTTGTTGGCCCAATTCCTTCTTTAACCTTTTCCCCCATTCGAACAGCCTGGGTTTTACCCTCTTCTATATCCAATGCCATTTCTTCCTGTTTTAGCTCGAATTCAGTCTCCAATTTCATCTCCATTTCATTCCTTTGTTCCTCAATATTTCACTTTCCTTTCGTTCATTCCTTTCCCCTCTTCCATCAATTCGTGCCCCCAGTTCCTGTGTCATTCCTTTCTTAATTTGGTTCACTTGTTCACTCATTCCCTTCATGTCACTCTCCCTTCCATGAATTTGTCCCTTCCATTCTTTCCCCTGTTCCTTCATTTCCTCATCAATTTCGCCCTCCATTCCACCAATCTGTCCTTCCAATGCCATTTCTTTCTCCGTTTTCCACATTTTACTCTCTTCATCATTTTTTCTTCCCCATCGTTCATTCACTTTTTTGCATATCCCTGTTCCATTTTTGTATGTGTTCATTCATTAGATCTTGGCCATCCATATATTCACTCATTTGTCTCATCGTTTCTTTCATCCACTCGTTGATTTTCTTTCCTTCTTCCAACGTGAACTGGGGAGCCAACACACCCGTTTTCTCACTCGACGGCCCAGGAATGGGGAAGATTCCTACCCTATCGTCATTACCTGGCTCTACCCCTGGCTCGCTTCCTTCATCCTTTCTACCTTCCCTCCGAACTGCCGAAGAGAGTGTAGGAGTTTGGTCCAGAGGTGGGGAAAAAAATAGGAATGAAAGAATGAAGGTGAGCAGTAGTTCTTGATTTTGGCAGTTTCACCAGAAGGGGGTTGCTGGCAGACCTTGAGCACCCTGCGGAAATATTAGGAGGACAGAGCAGGGGGTGCAAGGCCAGAGAGGAGTCTGTGGAAGACAGAAAGACCACCGACCTGCCTGCGATGAGAGAGTGGAAGACCCAAAGACTCTGCTTCATCGTGGGACATAATGTGCTAACAGAAGCCACTTATGCCACCTAGTGGTAGCCAGTATAAGACGGAATTGTTTTTTTTAACTGAATACGTCTATAAAGTCACACTTATCCAACCAAGATATTCTAGTTTTGTATTTTTAATTAATTTTCTGAAATTTGTAGAATTTGTTTTTCACTTGGAAGTGAGTTGTGGGTCACGATGTGTAAATAAAGGTGGAAAAAGTCTCATTGAATGCAATTTATTTCCAGGCTTTAAGGTAACAAAAGGTGAACATTTTGAAAGGGGGTAGACTATCTATAGGTACTGTATATTTAAATTTCCTTTACATTCATAATGCTCATTGAAGAGCTTGTTGCAGTTGCTTTTAAGACCAGAACGTTGAGACATCGGTGCAATTATTTTCTGTTTTGTTTTTTTAACATGAATAACAACGACTGTAGGAGACGATAGGCAAATTCATTCGGTTTAACTTTTTAAATGGAGATTGATGCATGTGCAATAAATACTTGTTACTTTCTTTCTTGCAGTTAATTTAATAAATCAAGTATACATTGTACGAGTGCAATAGGTATTGCATTCACACCTGTCTGTCAGGTCGCTACGAAACAGGTGACCAGGCTGCTGTTAAAATCCTGATTTCAATGTTGTTTTTGCTATTACTGTGTTTGTTGCCATTACACTTAACCGATAGCTGTGCTTTGATATCTCTTTGCTTGCTGTCACTCTGACTTGGATCTAGAAATCATCTTTTTGGACCATATCCAAGGTAATAACAACATTGTCGAGCTTATCCGAGATGATCACAATCAAATTGAACCGGTGTTGTAGCAATGTTGCCAAAACCATGTTGCCGAGTTGGAGTTTAACCGAGCTATTGTATGAACTTTTCCGTGACTATTGCACATAGTTTACTTGAGAAGATTGAGCAGGAAACGTGGAGGGAAAGTGGCATCTCCTTTGTGACGTCGGTGACTCGGCTGATGGAACGGTTGCTAGATTACAGGTATCGGCTGTGCTCAAGGCCACCCCCTCTTTACCCACACCTTTTGTATGGCATAGTCATCATCCCCACAACTTGGTTATGGTTTTGGTGAGTGCTTGAAGCTCATCAGCTGCAACATCTGCATTGTTTTCCCCTGAAAGAGACTGCATGACTGGAGGAGACGTGGAAGATAAGAAAATTGGCTGCACAGTTAATCTTCTCGTGAGTACCCTTGGAACCATGTGCAGTTAGATTCCTGATTCCTTATCCCTCTGCTCATATTGTTTGATGACAATGAATGATGGTCCTTGTTGGATTTGGGAATCATTTACTTGATACCTTTACTTTAACTAGTCTTGGCTGTGTAATCGTTAGAGAGTCTGCTCTGAGTTTGGGAGGTCGGCGGTTTGAACCCCGGCCAAATCATACCAACGATTTTAATAATGGTATGTGCCGCTTCCCTGCTTGACGTTTAGAATTCAACAAGGACAAGAGCATGGAGAAAAAGACAAAAGCTGTGCAACCATTAGGCAGTGATCGGCCGAATGGCCTCCTCTTGTGTTTATGTATAATGACGTCATCTCTGACCTTGCTCCCCTTCTAAAAGCACAATACATGTTTTCTGTTTTATTTCTCTCACTTCTCTTCCTGATTTCTTTCTCCACTTCATCATACCCCATTTTCTTTCCCTTATACTTCCCACCCATTCCAAACTCGTATGTCATCCCTTTCACCCAGGGCTGGAGCAAAGGTATTGGGCACCCGAGTTGGACCTTCAGCTTCCCCCAACCCTCGCCCCCCCCCTTCCCTTCACAATCAACTTTTGACTTTTGAAAATGAATATTGTGCATTATTAGTATGAATAAAACTTCTGCATTTATAACTAGATTTATTTTACATGAAAGAGGTGATATTCTTATTGTTCTACACTTCTAATGGGATGTATACGTGAAGAAATGCATATTATAATGTCTAATATGGGTCACATGATGCAATACTGTGTTTTCCTGCAACAAAGTTGGTGTTTAGAATTTAGAATTTTACTTTCCGTGCCTTCAGTTTACCAAATGTGAGAACGAGTTCCTTCGGATGAATGTTTTGTGCAGTTTCATGGTCTTTTGACAAGTTGGATAGTCCAACAAGTCTTTCTTACGTCAATGTATTGTTGTGGGAATAATCTTTAGGGGTTAATAAAACTGTTTAGTAGAACGATCGTTTCTTAACACTTTTGCCAACTTTGGAACTCGTCTTGCATTGGCTCGTAATTCACTCGCCGTCCTCAACGAACTCTTCAGCCGAATGCCGAGCTTTTTTTTAATGGGGGTAAAAAAAAAATCATGGTTTTGGGTTGGGGATGATCTGAGATGGCGGTCAACAGATGTTTTTAAGACCTTGAGGGAAGATTGACATTCTTCCCGAGATTTAACGATACCTTACGAACTGGAAGGGCACTCGGTAGAGCACATACCTCTGCAATGCAAAGCCTGATCCATGAGAACATATCGGGCCCAATACATTTCTGAATGAAATATCATGATATATATCGTTTTTGGCCCTATCTCTCAATGGTGAAGAATCACTCAAAAAATAAATAATTCACGGATCCGGATCTGGATTCAGATCTTCACCAAAATATCAATTCGTCCTTGTCACACACCCAACGTGTCCACCAAATTTAATCCGAATCCATCCATAACTTTTAAAGATATCCTGCACGCAAACAAACAGAAACACAGGCGCGCACACAGACAGGGGCGCGTGGGCGCGCGCGCACACACACACACACAGACACACACACACACACAGACACACACAAGCAGATGGGGGGTGAATACATAACCTCGTTCCACCTTTGGTGGCGGAGGTAAAGATGGTCGTCGTGTTAAGTTCAAATTTTTTTATTGTATTGTGTGAAAACTTCATGAATTATTCTTCATGTACCATTTACAGTTTGTTACCTCCGCCAATGAAGGTAAATGGAGGTTGTGTTTTCACCCCTGCATGTCTGTCTGTCTGTGAGCACGATATCTCAAAAAGTTATGGATCGATTCGGAGGAAACTTGGTGGACAGATTAGGCGTGTGACAAATACAAACTGATTAGATTTTGGCTCAGGTCTGGATACAGATCCGGCCTATCAGTGGGATACAAAACATAAACTGTTCACCTGGTGGAGGTATGCACTCTACCAAGTGCCATTCTAGTTTCCATCATGTGTACAGGGTGTTTCAAAGTCCCGTTACCTTCATCTAATCATCTACCCTGGTAAGTTTTGTATATATGTTCACGTTAATGTTGAGCTTAATTAATTAATTGATGTTAGCCTTTCCT
>CM068961.1:15303631-15317768 GCA_035128595.1 Eptatretus atami | reverse complement strand
CGTCACGGAATTATCCGTGAGCGACGGCCTACAATTCCGGGGAGTCTGGTGCGAATCGACGTAGTGGTCTTCCACCTAGTGGTCTTCTCACCCGGCCCGTAACAATACCGTGGCGGTGAGGTGTTTTTAATAACGTGGCGGTGAGGTGTTCTTAATACCATGGTGGTGAGATGTTTTTAGACGGCGGTGTTTGTCCCACTGAAGTGACGTGTGGGGAGGTAAGCATAGTGAGCCGATCTACGTTATATATCTACTATCGAAACATGAGGAGTGTGATAAGCACTCCCCTGATCTCCATTGGACACAGTCTTTCACCAAATGATGTGGTGGTGAGTCATTATTGGTTAGATATTTATCGGTATGCCGTCCTGATGAGGGCAAATAAGCCTGAAATCCGGATAGGAGGCTCCGGTTGATGTTTAACTGATGTTGACCATGTGATCTTTGTCTGTCAAACAGAGTCGCCGGGCTAAGGCCTCTGGATTGGAGGTGACTCTTTGGTGTAGTACTGTGTCCAATTGGAAATCGGGGGGGGTGGGGGGTGAGGTGTGCTCGTCACACTCCACATGTTTCAGTGTGTGTGTGTGTGTGTGCACGCTAATGTATATAAAATTGAGGCTCATGGAAGGGCAAGTTGATGGAGGGTCAGAACACAACATACTGACCGTGGGTGCAGTGGGGCCAGATTTTGATAAAACGAGCAAGGGAATGAATACACAGGGAAAGTGAAGGGTAGAAAACGCAGTAATCAGCAAGCAAGAGGGATGGGGGTACAAGTGATTGTGGTTAGGGATGGGTGGTGGAATGGGGAACACGACATGGTGGTATGCCACTTGCTTTGAAGTCCAGGATGTAAGAGTGTAATTGACCCATCCCTGGGAAGCAGTTTAACAAACAGGAGAAAGGAGGAAAAGAAAGAATGGAGGTTTGCAGTTGCCTGGATTTTGGGAGTTTAACCAACTTTGTTTTCATTCAGAGCTTGTGGATTGAAAGAACAACCTTGATCCTCACTCGTAGTCTCCCTGGCATCTCCCGCTGGTTTGAGGTGGAGAGCCGGGATGTGGTGAGTTTGTTTGCCTTTATTTAATTTTGTCCGTTTTTGTTCTCTGCTTAACATCTCTCTTTGTCCTATCCGTCTCTCTGCCTTTTTAGTTTTATTGTTGTTATTATTATTATTATTATTATTATTATTTATGTTTTGCTCTTTAAAATGAAGCTCTCTTTCATGGTTATTCGGCATGTACAAAGCTTGGCGAAGACCGCCTTAGCTGTTCCAACACTTTCACTGCAGGTTTTTGTGAGTCCATTGGAAAACGCCATCCAAGCACTCGAGAACAAGGCTCAGGAGTTGCGAAGCTTGGTCAGTCAGTACCAGATTCAGGAGCGAGAGCAGGGCGGACAACCGGGGACTCTCACCAGTATACAACCTCTCAGTATGTCACTCAATGGCGTCATCGATGCTGCAGTCAATGGAGGCATCTCTCGTTATCAGGAGGTAAGAATAACTTTGTAATTAACTAGAGAGGCAATTGCCCTCCCTTTTAAAATTTGTCACGGAGCATATCAAATGGATCACAAACAGCTTGCCACCACTTCAATTACCCTCCACTTGTAATAGAGCAATATATTATTTCTCTGCCGTATAAAGTGCCATCAGGAGGCACCGCATCATCCTACAGACTTGGTGTTAAGCCAGGTGTTCAATCTGCAATCTGGATATTTATACGTCGCTTTTCTTTTTTCTTGGAGTGTGCTCATTAAATTCCACCTTCCCTGTACGGGCTGATCATGTAAATGACTCCAGGGCCCTGCCTTTCAGACAGTACTCTGGCCAAATTCCATGGCTGTCACAATGATGAGACACTGCATCAGCAGCTCAGGTGAATATGCCTGCATGATATGCGACAGGGTCTTTTTGGTACAGCAACCCATGTTGCATCGTCTGTCCGTACCCAGTCTGCCATGGGCCTCTCTGGATCTGCTTGGGAGTAGGTTCCCACGAGCCTTCACTGACTTCATAAAGTCCCTCGCTGCCTGACTGGAAGCGAGTCCTGCTCTACCCAGCTCTGTGCCTGCGATGCTTTATTTGCCTCAGTTGGGGCCGTGGCCATCGACTGATCATCGCTGCAGTTGAGCCATGATTTTGTCCGTTTGAGAGGTAGCCCGTGTTCGGGGAGTTATCAATAAGGTGGGGTGGTTTGAGAGTGGAAAGAGTTGGCTGGGGACAGAGGGGAGTGGAGGAGTATTGTGGTCGAGGCAGGGCAGAAGATTGGTACCATTGGACCTCATCCCTTAAAAAACGAAGAGAAGGAGAAGAAGAGTAAAAAATATATCAGTTACTGTTTGCATCAAGATGTACTGAACAAAATATGCTCCATGTTAAATATTCAGCATGAGTAATTATTATTTGCGACTCCAATTAAATATTTGAACAGAACTTTCAACAATAACGACTGATTTTCTTATTCTGCTTCCTGTTCCTTTCCACAGGCCTTTTTCTTGAAGGAGTACGTTGAAAGTCACCCTGAAGATTGGGATAGGATTGTGCGTCTCCGGGAGCTGATGCATGAGCAGGTGCGAATGTGGCAACATTCGAGAACAATCTTCTTCCTCTACCCATTTGCGCTTTTCTTTATTTGATTTTATCTTCAGGGTCTAAGGCCCATGAAGGAGCTGCAGCACAAATCGTGCACTGAAACGCAGACACATACACGGGACAACACCAAACTTCACTTCGACCAAACACAGCCATTGGCCTTAGGAGAAGTGATGTAAGTTCCAAGGTCACCTTGAGCACCTGTAACGCCATCTTTGTGACGTCGTTTTTTCTCTCTCTGCAATCAACGGGGCAATTAAGGAGAATTTCCCCACAACCGACAGGGTTTGTCTGTGCTCTGTCCTCTAAATGTTGAGCCTCAAGAGAGGAAACGGCGCATACCATTTTTTTTAATAAGGTCTTTGATGCAGCTCAGCCAGGGTCAGAATCAAGCCGCCGACCTCCCAGATTCAGAGCGGATGCTCTCACCATAACACCACCGAGTCTGGTTTTCATGTAATTGTTAATCTCGTAATGTCGGTAACTTTTTTTTGAGCTAAGCAGCTGATAGAAGCTTTCACTCAAGCAGCACCTTCTACTCACATCTTTGGTTCTTCACTGATGTGCGTGCCATGATCTTTCGGTACACTGATTTCATTGCACGTGTGTGAAGTAAGGTCCTGATGTCATGACAAAACTTGGACTGCAATCGTAGAGGTTTTTGGGTTCAAATCGAGGTTAGGGCAACGCTATTAATAATTTAATTTAAGCTCCTGGAAACAAGTGAGTCTTGAGGAGAAGTATCATATCAGTATATGTTTGTCTATAAAATCCAGCTGGCTCATTCATGACTTTTTAGGGAGAGATCTAAGATGTTCTGCCTGGTCTACAAGATCCAACAATAAAGTTCCAGGATTAGAGAAAAAGAAAATTGTATTTTAAACGTACCAATTATGTTTAGTGGTTGCCTTCAAAGTAATCTCCCTGAGAGTTTATACACGTTTGCCAACGTCACTGCCATGCGTCAACAGCACCCTTGGAAGTCGTCGTCTGAAAGGCCATTTAGCTCATTGGTCACGGCTCTCTGGATCTCTTCTATTGATGCAAAATTACTTCCTTCCATTGGAGTTTCAGACGTAAGTCAGATCGGACCAACGTTACCTTTCAACATTTTCACCCGTTTCGGCAATTGATGGGCATCCCGACCGTGCGTCATCATTCACATCCATTCAGCTTCCGCAAACCTCTTGGCCCACTCAAACACACGTAATCTTGACATTGTATCTTCCCTGTATACCAGCTTCAACTTGTTGAAAATGTCTGTGCCACTTTCGTTTCGTTTTACCAAAAACCTGATGATGATTCTCTGTTACATAAATTTGTCATTCGTCTTCGGAACACGATTGCAACACTTGTGATTTTAACAAAACTGCAGAACAGCTACAAAACACAACCGATTGATTACAATGGCTAACCCAGTACTAACAGTAACAGAAAGATTACGATGCACGTCCAATCATGAAACCCAAGCCAAACATCAGTCCTGGAACTTTATTGTCAGACCTCGTATCTATGATGTTAGTCCCGACTTTGTGATTGACTGTGAATGCCCTCCCCCCGAGGACATTTCGGTATCGGCACCAAAATGTTGCATACCTAAAAGTCGTGCTGCCAAAATTCCCCCGAACCAAATAGGAAGGGGAACAAAATAGTATGTGCGGAGAAACCAGTGGGGATGCAGGGTGAGGGTAGTGTGCATAAGATGATACGAGACTGCTTTGCTTGGAATAAGGAGAGTTTTGAGGCTTTTCTGCCTGCCTAGGTTCACATCCTGCGTGAGGGTCTCTCGGTCCATGATAAACTGGTTACCCAAGACATGCGACCTCTCCATAACAAGCTTCTCGAGCAGTTCCAAGTGATGCAAAACAGCTTAATGGAAAAGGTGGGGAAAAATACTTTTAATCTATTTTATTTTGAAGCCAGAGGGTCTTCAGAGCTTCTAAGGGTGTTTGTGTGTACAATTTAATCGGCAATTAAGCAGATGAATGATGTAGCTTTTTAACTTTGATTTGGACCTGCACCAAGAAAGATTCTCGATACTCAAACCTAAAACAAGGTCTTTGAGAAAAATCATGTTAAGAATGGAGGTGAGAATCCTGCACTGCCTATGCTGACGTTTGCCTGTGTTTATTTTAGGATTCTGTTTGGCAAGCTCGCATGCCTTGTGGCTTCCACTCGCACTCCGTCAGTCCCGACCTGCTGAAGCACCTCAACCGGCACAGGTCACATGTCGCAAACACACGTTCATATTTAGGGCAGATTACCATGACACCAAGAGTGTGCAATGACAGCAGCTTGTTTCCCCACATGCTGAGTATTTCAGTTGGAAGGATCTGTGTCACATTAAAATATTGTGTTATGCACTGTAGACTGAGCTTTGGTCTTGGATACTAACGAAGTGTATGAGCAGTCCATTGCCAAGCAATTTTGCAACATCCTCAATATCATTTCCACATTGAGGCAGATCTCACATTAAGTGTACTTCTCATTACACCCGCAGCCCGATGAATCTCATGGGCTTGGTTCGACATTCTGGATCATCTCTGTCCTCCCAGACATCCACCGATGCTGGTGGCATATTCTGGATGTCCGACAGTACTGGTGGAGATGGTTCTGATGAATGCTTCTCACACAAGATGCAGGTTAGGCTTCACATGGTCTGTAAGGTGATTTAATTCCATTTTCTTTGTAACACTGCAATGGGAACACCAAGGGGCTTGGATGACTGGGTAGCTCAATGATAGCATACATACATCCTCGTTGGGGTTTTGTCTCCAAGCCTGACTTTAAACTTTCACGAGAAGGAAGTGGTTGATTTATCCGCGATGAAAGATGAAAATGTGCTTATGTTTCGGGCGTTACCCTTTGTCAAAGCAAAATATAAAGACAAGAAAACAGGAAGTGGGTGATATAGGGGAGTTGATGTCACCAATGACCTCACAATGCTGTGATACAGGTGAGCAACATTTATTGGTGCGAGGTGTGAGCATCATGAGTGAAATATTGATTGAAAGGCGAAGAAAAAGAAAAGGAAGGAGGTTGTGGGGTTGATAAAGTCATGGGTATTACAATGACCGCATGCATTTGAACATTCCTGGTGGGAGATTGGAAGGTCTTTGACCAGAAAATGTCACAAACTTTTGTCATGTTTGAATGAAAAAAGGATTTTTTTTGTTTGTTTTAGTATACATAGTCATGGCTTCTAGAAAAGCTCGGACACTGAACCGATCAGGACCTAACGGGCAAAAAGGAATAGTAGAGAGAAGGGAAACACCAACAGCAGAGCCGAAAGCCAAGATAAAGGGAGACTTGGACAAACAATGAGTGTGGGGAAGAATGGGGGGCAGGAAAGGATGCATTGGTTGGACAAGATGGATGTAGTAGGAAATTATCAGAAGGGAAAATTGGAAATTTGGAAGGAGGATGGTTTGTGGTAGTGTGGTGGGGTGGGCGGTTAAAAATGGTTTAAAAGATCATGGTTTTTGATTGGGGATGATCTGAGATGGTGGTGAACAGCTGTCTTGAAGATTGAAAAGAATGTGGAAGTTGGTTCCACAGGTGGGGAAAACACAGAGGAAGGAATGAGTGGAGGTTAGCAGTGGTCCTGCATTTAGATAGTTTCTCAGAAGGGGGTTGATGGTGGATCGCATGTGCCCTGCATAAACCTTGGGGGAGGGGGAGGGACAAAGCACAGAAAAAGCAGAAGGTGCAAGACCAAAAAGGAGGGTGTAGAGGACAGACAGACCACTGACCTGTGGGAAAGTGAGAGGCCCATAGACTCAGCTTCATCACGGGACATTTCAATAATCTTGAAGGCCTTTGTTTCCAAAGCGTCAAGCTGAGCAAGATGTGAGGCAGGGGAGAGCAGCACTCCATCAAGCTGTGGACAAAGGCCTCGTTGGTGGATAGGAGTTCAGGTGTGCCAAGGAAGGACTTTGTACGATAGAAGATGCCCAGTCGGAAACTGGCAAAATGTGATTTGCCCAAGAAAGATAATCAGTGAAAGTGAGACCCAAGAATTTGAAGGACTGAACTTCTTTGAGAGGGTTGTTGATAAAGTAGATGGGTGGGTTTGTCGTCCTGTCTTTTCGGACAAAGGGAGTGAGAGTGAGATTTGTCAGGATTGGAAGACATATTCCAAGTGCGTTGACAAGCTTATGATTTTGTCAAGGTCTGAAGAGAGGGAAGATGTTGCTGCCTGCCGATCTGAAGGATGGGGGATGACACAGCAGAGGGTGGAGTCCTCAGTAAATAGATAAAGGGGATTTTCCGGAGAGTCAGAGAGGTCATCGATGAAGATCAGGAATAGTACTGGGTCCAGAACATTCTTCTGACATTCCAGCCTTGACAGGGAGAGGAGATGAATGAATTCTGTTGAGAGCCACATGGCTATGAGATTAGAGGAAGTCAGTAACCAAAGAGTGGAGTTGGCCTTAGATGCCACAGGCAGAGAGTTTGGAAAGCAAGGCAGGATGCCAGACTGTATTGAAAGCTCAAGATTTATCCAGAGACGGCCCTGATCTCATATCTGATATTGAGGGCCTCCATCCATTATTGGGAGAGTCGGAGCAGCATATCCAAGGTAGAATGACCAGGTCTGAATCTGAATTGGTGATCTGAGATGAGGCTGTTGGAGAGAAGGAAAGATTCCACATCAACTGCGATGATGGTTTCCATGAACTTGCTGCTGATTGGAAGTGAGCTAAAAGGTCTGCAGTTAAGGGGATCGGTTTTTCCACCTTTTTATGTAATGCAGTGATGTTGGCTAACTTCCTAGCAGATGTAGAAGATGACCGAGGGCAAATGATCGGGTGAAAAGAACAGGATGTGCAAGAGCAGCAGTGCAGGGTTTTAGGACACGTGAACTGATGCCGTCCGGTCCAGTTGCATAATCAGAGTCGAGGGCTGCCTACTCAGGTGCACAAGACATGGGAACCAGGAGTAGTTGTTTGTGGCTGAATCAGGTAGGTACAGAGAGTGAGTGGTTGGGGCCACAAAATGTGGAAGCAAACACAGTATTGAGGCATTCGGCCTTTTCACGAGCAGTCGGCTGGAGTGCCATTTCAAGTGAGGGAAGGGATGGAAGGGGAGCATACTCCAGAAATAGACTTCAGAAGGCACCAGCAGGTTTTAGAGGAGGGAGACAAGTTTGAAAGTTCAATCTTGAGGTTGGACAGATGTTCTTTTCTGGCTCTCCTGAGAGTGAACACACACTTGTTGTGGGCTTTGGAATGCACTGAGATTGCCTTCAGTCGGGTTTGCTTTCCAGGAAGAGACGGCAAGTTGTTTCAGAGCAACAACCTCACCACAGGATTTAGTGTACCATGGGTGGGAAGAAGGGTAGGATAATTGAAGACGAGATGGGATGAATCTGTGTACAAGAGAGAGCAGGTTTCTGTGGAAGAAATCCCAGGCAGAGTTAATATCAGGGACAGTAGATATGGGAGACCAGTCCTGAACAGAGATGGCTGCTTGCAGTCCTTGCCAATCTTATTGAGTGAGATGCCAAACTCGCTGGCGCTAAGGCAGCTCTATGAGAATTGCCAGAGAGATGTTGACTTTCACAAGCATATGATCAGATAAATCATTTGGAGCAGGAGACATTTGCAGGGAGGTTTGTCATCTCCGAGTCCAGAAGAAAGGATTTTTCCATTGGAAGAAATCTAGGTTGGAAAGTTCACAGATTGAGTCAGTCCCGTGGAGTCACAGAAGTCCTTTGCTGAAATTCCATGGCTGGTGAGAGAGGAACCAACACCCAGCCAAGTTGTGTGGTGACAAATGCAACCGCCGCATGTGAGGAAGAGAGAGTTGAGATAAGTGGTTACAAGTTGGTCCGAGATGCGGATGTAGAGATCCGTATAGAGAGATGTGGTTGCGGTGAGTGGAAGGCATTGAGAGTGAGGGAGGGGTGAGGGATGGAGAAGCCGATTGGTATGAAGCTTTGAGGGGGTGGGAATGGGGGGGGGGAATGGAAAGAGGGGACATGGAGTGGAGGTATGTTGATTCCAAATTCCCAAATTGGACAAACGGAGATGGAGATCACGGGATGGGACGAGATATAACGGCAACATGGGGACGAAGATATAACAGTAAAACACGAATAATCCAGTGAGGAAAACGTAGCTTTAATGTGGTTTTAGCGGCGGCAGCAGATTCGATCAACACTTGGAAAAATCCCCGAACCGGAAGGGTTGGAAATAATAATGATAACATTTGAAGTATTTTAATGATATATCGATAATTTTCATCATTTTTCAATCCGATTCCTATCTATTTTCTTCTTGAGTTTGTGTGCTTTGCCTTTGTGCAATTCAGTCTGCCTTTCCTTTCATCCATCTCGGTCAGGGTCCTCAGTGCCACGGAGTCACGTATCCTGACAGTTGGTTTATCCTGACAGTCTTGCAGTTAAAATAATTATCCAGAAAAAAATTCAGAATTGTACATAATGGATCGATGATGCAGAACTGCCTTCGTCTTCTCTCAACCACTTCTTTTTTTTGTCCCCCACCCCTCCGACGAGGTCGGAGACGAGGGACATTAAAATGATCTCCGACTGACCGATCACCTGTCCATGTACTTTTGTGTACGTGATATTTCAAAAACCATTGAAGATTTAGCTTTGATATTACACAGATCTATTCTTCATACCACCCAAAAGGTGTGGGACCGAGAGTATCAGCTATTTTTTTTTTCATTCAAACATGACAAAAGTGTGAAATTTTCCGGTCAAAGGCACATTACCTTCCAAACTCCTACCATGAACATTCAAATGCATGCGCCATCATTGCAATAATACCTGTGACATTATCAACTACACACATCAATATTACCAATCATTTGTTGGTTTAACTTTGGCTTAACAGTTAGCTTAACTTAACGTTGTTGGCTTAACGGTTAAGTTGTTGGCTTACTGCTTAAGGTCTTCGGGTCTTGAGTTTGAGCCCCTTTCGTACCGTTAAATATCACCAGGTGGGTTGACTCAGCCTATCATCCTTCCGAGATCAGTAAGATGAGTTCCAGCCTACTGGAAACGGGTAACTGCATCAGCGGCACAACTGCGCTCCCAGCAATGATGCAACCAGCAGCCACAAGCTGCATTCAAAATGATGACGATTTCACCATTACCACCTCCAATGTAATTTACTGCATTTAAAGTTCACTTTGCAATCAACTTTAGATCAGTGAAACTGGACGATGGCTTGGAGACCGCTTCCGTTAAAATCTCAAAAATATCATCTATCTATAATTCCAGCAATGTGTGTGTGCGTGTGTGTGTGTGTCGTTTACGAGAGCGAAGGAACGGCCTGTGTGGTTGTTGTTTCTGGCACGTGGTTTGAAAGTTTTTTTTGTTTTGTTTTTGTTTCCACGCACATACGGGCACGCACCTACGGGCATGCACTAGTATCTAACAATAATGACATCCATAAACTGGACGATGGCTTGTAGACCGCTTCCGTTAACATCTCAACAATATCATCTATCTATAATCCCAGCAGTGTGTGTGTGTGTGTGTGTGTGTGTGTGTGTGTGTGTGTGTGTGTGTGTGTGTGTGTGTGTGTGTGTGTGTGTGTGTGTGTGTGTGTGTGTGTGTGACACCGCTGTTTCTCGACAACCACTGGTCCGATCTAATTGAAACTTGCCAGGTATATTGCTGGGGACCTGAGGATGTGCCTTTTCAAGGTTTGATATTAATCGGAAAAGTGGTTCCCAAGTTATGGCCATTTATTTAGCAAACCAATGACAGGACACGTTGCTGCGTCGGCGTGGCCGTTGGGGAAGAGATCCTCAGTTATCAATGACAGGACACGTTGCTTGGCGTTTTGCACCCACGCCTGGGTTTGAATCCCAGCCCAGCTACAAACTGTCATCCGGTGATTCACAGGCAGGGTGGTTCATCGGTGTGTGTGCGCCGTCCCTTGGATGGACATTAGTTGGTGGACATTAAAGATCCCATGTGTCTTTCGTGAAGAGTGGGTGAGCTATCGTCGGCACCACGAACAAATTCCAAATTCCTGCCCTGACTTCCTGAGTCGAAGAACATGACACCCGTCTTGTCCAGAATGCATTTTGAATATCCCCGTCCTCCAAGCAAGCTATTTTGGGTATTAAACTAAATGGCCTTGCAGTGCCCTTCTTATTTCTCTGCAGCACAAGGTTGTGGGTAGCATCATTGACCGAGGGCGTGGCTGTGCCACTGATGCAATGTCCTCTGCTGGTTTGGGAAGGAATTTTGAATTTGTTCATGGTGCCAGCGATAGCTCGCCTACTCTTCGTGAAGGACACCGTGGATCTTTAACGTCCACCAACCAATGCAGGCAATGGGACGCCCAGGTTAACATCCTTCCGAGGGACGGCACACACATTGATGAATCACTGCCTGTGAAACACTGGGATGACAGTTGTAGCTGCTTCGGGATTCAAACCCAAGCTAGACAGCTTAGAAGTGAGTGTGTGTACCTCTAAGCGTCTAAGGCCATCCTACCAGCCCTGCACCCAAGCTATACTTGGTTGATACATTAGAGTACCATTATAAAGAACAATTGTGGTATTGTTGGCCTGTTATAATGAATGGTGCTTTGGAAGGAAAATCCGTTTTTAAACGAACAAATCCATATCAGTCGGGTCCGTTTGGAAAAGGGGTCTTCCAAGGGAGGTGATGAGGAAAATAGTTACCTCTGTCTCCAGTGGAGAGGTTTGGTCACTGTTTGGCTTTCCTGGTCCACGGACCTGCTGCAGCAGCTTTGTTGCAAGTTCATCTGAAATAATGGCAAGGGAGAAAGATTTAAATTTAAACATTTTCACACCTTTGACACGACATGATGACAGTTTTAGTAGTACTCAAATAACTACCATTGTAACAAAGGCATATTACAATCATGAACGTGTTCAGCGGAGGCTACCTGTTTACGCTCATAGTTGGAGGGTAGAGGGCACTGGCGGGCCTTTCCTTTGCAGTAGAAGCAACGAAGATGGCAAAGCAAGAGAACCACGAGGGTCACCGAACAAGGGTGATGCTTCAGAGAGATAAAAATGAATGAACATGTCAACCAAATCGGTGCATTTAATGCATTTCTTTATAAAGATTCCAAATGGCAAAACAAGGGCTTCTGTCTTGATTCTGTCATTTTTTCTTTTATTTGATTAAAATGCTCGAATGACATTGTTCAGTTGATTCAGGAAGAGGAGCGGTGTTGGAAGTCATGTTCAGCTTACCATGGTTGTTGTAAGGAGCAGCGCTGAACACGTGGCCTGGGGCAGACTGGATTGATACGAGGCTGCCGGTTGACGGACTTGCCTGGAAGCAGCCAATAGAAAATCCAGGAAGAGAACAATTGGCAAGGAAGTCTCAAACAATCTATTTGAACCTATTTTACACCAACATTGCTCAAAACCCTTGGTTCATTCATGCGTATATAAAGCACCTGGCTGCTGACTGAATAATTTTTGGGGGTCCGCTAAGCCATTGATGCAATGACTTAGTCTCTTCTCTTTACCCCCGCCCCCCCTCTCTCTCTCCATCCTGCAGATCAGGGTAAGAATTTGCAATATCTGCACGCGATGGCCTAATCTTTCTGAAGTGTAAAGTGTGATTTGTTTTTTTAACTCTGCCACAAAGGTGGACGGAGGTTATGTTTTCACCCTCTGTTTGTCTGTATGTCTGTGAGCAGAATAACTCAAAAAGTTGCGGACGGATTTGGACGAAACTTGATGGATGAGTTGGGTAGGTGACAAGAACAAGCCGATTAGATTTGGTTCAGGTCTGGGTGCAGATCCGACCTATCAGTGGGATACAAAACATAAACTCTTCAGCCTAGCGGAGATACGCACTCGACTGAGTGCCGTTCTAGTTTCCAAAGTGAATGCTTGCAGACAGGAAAGCCGGTTTAACATTCCATCCAAAGGACAGTGTACTCATTGATGCAACCACCCTACAAAGCACCAGGGCGTGACAGGTTCTATATGTAGTTGCCAATTCGAGCACAGAACTCGCGGTCTGCACGAGTAGCACAGAGAATAAAAAAAGAAAATGGTTGATTTGTTGACCATGAAAGATGAAAAAGTGCTAATGCTTTGGGCTCTCCCCTTTGTCGAAGCAAAAGAGAGGGAAATGGAAAGTGGTTGATATAGGAGAGGCGATGTCACCAAAGACCTCACCCTTGATGTGATACAGATGAGCAACACCTATAGGTCCAAGCTGTGAGCATCAGGAGTGATGTGTTGGTTGAAAAGTTCTGTTCTTTGTTTCCAAGAGTCATTGCTGCCATCGAAGAATGGTAAACCACATTCGTGTCCTGCAAGGTTGAAATGACTATAGACTGCTTTACGGATGTCATTATTGTTAGATCCGACATTGTTGAGATGTTAATGAAGCGTTCTGCCATCGCCAGTTTACGGATGTCATTATTGTTAGATATGACATTGTTGAGATGTTAACGGAAACGGTCTCCAGCCATCGTCCAGTTTATGCATGTCATTATTGTTAGATATGACATTGTTGAGATGTTAACGGAAGCGGTCTCCAAGCCATCGTCCAGTTTATGGATGTCATTATTGTTAGATATGATATTGTTGAGATGTTAACGGAAGCGGTCTCCAAGCCATCGTCCAGTTTATGCATGTCATTATTGTTAGATATGACATTGTTGAGATGTTAACGGAAGCGGTCTCAAGCCATCGTCCAGTTTACGGATGTCATTATGTTAGATATGATATTGTTGAGATGTTAACGAAGCGGTCTCCAAGCCATCGTCCAGTTTATGCATGTCATTATTGTTAGATATGATATTGTTGAGATGTTAACGGAAGCGGTCTCCAAGCCATCGTCCAGTTTATGCATGTCATTATTGTTAGATATGATATTGTTGAGATGTTAACGGAAGCGGTCTCCAAGCCATCGTCCAGTTTACGGATGTCATTATTGTTAGATATGGTATTGTTGAGATGTTAACGGAAGCGGTCTCCAAGCCATCGTCCAGTTTATGGATGTCATTATTGTTAGATACAATGCGTGCCCGTACATGCGTGGCCATACGTGCGTGGCCGTACGTGCAAAAAAAATAAAATAATAATAAATAAATAAAAACTTTCAAACCGTGTGCCAGAAACAACAACCACACAGGCCGTTCCTTCGCTCTTGCGTGCCCGTACGTGCGTGGCCGTACGTGCGTAGCCGTACGTGCAAAAAACTTTCAAACCGCGTGCCAGAAACAACAACCACACAGGCCGTTCTTTCGCTCTCGTGTGCCCTACGTGCGTGGCCGTACATGCAAAAAAAACAAAAAAACTTTCAAACAACCACACAGGCCATTCCCTTCGCTCTCGTAAACGACGACTGGATTGGGGCATTTGTTTATCTATAAATGCGCGTAAGAAATCGAGAAATTATTAGAATACAGTAAGTCTCAGTATCCGGAAGTCCGTACATTGTAACCCGTAATGGGGAACGCGCTCTAACTTGGGAACCACTTGTCCGATTAATTTCAAACCTTGAAAAGGCAAACAAACAGAGATTGCTGGAATTATAGCTAGAAGATTAGATCT
>CM068961.1:15263699-15286552 GCA_035128595.1 Eptatretus atami | reverse complement strand
GTTTCACAGGCCCAGTGATTCATCAATGTGTGTGCCGTCCTCGGAAGGATGTAACCTGGGCGTCCCATTCTCCTTGCATTTGGTTGGTGACGTTAAAGATCCACGGTGTCCTTCACGAAGAGTAGGCGCAGCTATCGCTGGCACATGAACAAATTACAAATCCTTCCAAACCAGCAGAGGACATGCGATCAGTGGCACAAGCCACGCCCTTCGGTCATGATGCTACCCCACACCTTGTGCTCAGACTGAAATAAGAAGGCACTGCAAGGCCATTTAGTTTATACCCAAAATAGCTTGTTGTGAGGACGGGGATATCAAAATGCATTCTGCGACAAGACGGGTGTCATGTTTCCTTCGACTCAGGGAAGTTCAGGGCAGGAATTGGGAATTTTTCGTGGTGCCGACGATAAGCTCACCCACTCTTCACGAAAGGACACATGGGATTCTTTAATGTCCACCAACTAATGTCCATCCAAGGGACGGCGCACACACACGATGAACCACCCTGCCTTGAATCACCGGATGACAGTTTGTAGCTGGGCTGGGATTCAAACCCAGGCTAGACAGCTTAGAGCACGAGTGTGCATTCCTCGATGCCATCCTACAATCCCATGATTTTTCATTTGAAAAGTGAAATAAGGGATTCCCTTTCGAAGTTACAACAAGTAGCTGCAGAGCGGCCATGTTGAATCAATTGTCGGGATCTTCTCGCTGCAAGCATGCACGACGGCACAACTCTGACACAATGAAATTGCAATGTTGATGTATCGTCCACCTCGTGGCATCCGATGAATGGACATTTCACTTTTTACAAAGAGATTTGATGGAAAGCATTTGACTGTGGAAATATTGTAATGTACTTTTCGACAATGGCTTGGTGATTGTACCCTGAGTTACGTTCCAAGCCTAAGATCACAGCGAAAGTGAAAGGCTTTGCATTGATTAATTGCCACAAACCAACACAATTCATTCGTACGAAAAATGTCACTTTCTCCTTTTGAAACTCCGCAATTCATGCGTCAATGATGTTGCACGTCAGGCTTAGGTTGCGAATCGTGCCTGCTTCACACTTCACCTGGTTGGCCAATCTCAATACACTCTTATTTTTGCATTCCTTTACCAAGGCCTTGCGTCATCACTTTCATGGTTAGGGTGGCCGGCTTGGAATCTTCGGGTTCTGTGTTTGAGCCCCAATGCTGGCTGAATAACACGAGGTTGTGGTTGACTCAGCCTGTCATCTTGCGGGTCGGCGAAATGAGTACCATTTGTACTGGTATTGGGGCACAGCATCAGCCGCATATCGTGCCCAACAAAATGATAGCTACCTGGCGCCAAGCTTGCCTACACAAAGAAAGAAGATTCCTTTTCCCTTTTCATGATTTTTTTTTTTAATCGTGTTGCAGCTGCAGTTTAAAAACGAGAAACGGCAACTTCGGTGAGCACAACCTCCGACAGTTTACCGTTTGTGTCCCACTGATTGAGCCGGATCCGGCCGGAACTAAAATTGAGGTCAGGCTTCTTCTTGTACCTCCACAACTCATCCACACTTTAATCCAAATCTATCCACAACTTTTTGAGATATACGCAAAAAATAGTTTTTTGGCCCCTATCTCCAAGTGAAGAATCACTGGAAAAAATCTCTATCCGGATCCGGATTTCACCAAATTGAATTATCTGTCGTCGTCACACACCGACGTTGTCCACAAACTTTGAGATATCCTGCTCACAGAGACAGACAGAGAGACCAGGGGTGAAAGAATAACCTCTGTCCCTTCGGTGGACAGGGACAAAAATTGGTTCCTGTCTTGCATTACCATGAGCATACTTTGACAACGGCCTCAACTGGAAACACTTGCAATCCTTGGCAAAAGAGCAATTCCCAACAATTCAAATTCACTGCCTTTTCAGATTTGCGGCTTCATCGTCTCTTAAAAATCCGAAATTTCCACTCTTCTCTTAAGCTTTGTTTTGTTGTCCAATCTCTTGTTTCGTTATGTGGTTTGAGATTTTTTTTTTTTAAGAAATGCTCTATATAATGCATTTCATTCATCAATTGATCGTTTGTTTCTCATTGTATTTACAGGCTGTCACACCTGCTCCGCAGCAGCTGGAGCTTGGATGGACATTCAAGAGAACACTGCATTCTTCCACAGTCACCAGCTCACGCCATTCCTCTTCCTGTGCAGCCGCTTGCCTCTGACACCTGTATCGGCCCCCTGTCCCCCTCGAACTGAGTGATCAAGGTGCAATTAACCTCGTTAATGTTCAATCTGAAGCCCTGGCTCATGATGTGGGGAACCACAGCGTTAACAAGACTAGTAATCTTATTGGCTGTGCAAGTCGTGTAAAAGAACGCCGATTCCACAAATGTCTTTGTCCTCCATTGGATCGATGTACTAGACCCCCGCACCCCACGTGGTTTATTCAGGTTAAAGAAAAAAAAGTGTTAATTGTCCAAAACACATAACAAACATCGATTCTATAAATAGAGAATTGAATATATTTTTAGAAAGCACACTTAGAACTGTTGTTATTTGCAGGAAATGAACAGGTGACCAATTGACAGCTCGTCCAATGCGCAAGGTTTGTTCCGACTTTCTTGATTGTTTTATTGACGAATTGCAAAGAACCGAGGAGTTGAGACACAAAGTTAAAATGAGAAGCTGAATTCAGCCTTTAACTTGTCAATAAATCATATGTGGGTCACGATAAATGACAGATTAATGCAGATAGGATTATCCATTATCCAGTAGAAAAGGCACGGCCAATCAACAAAACAAACGAAACTCCATTCCACCAATTGGAAACAATGAAGGAAAAGCAACATTTGGCCTCAGTCGATGGTTCATTCATGGTCCACAAACCTTCTCAAGTCAAAGCTCCGACCGTTAGCCATTTCTGTATCCAATTTGCAGCTCATCCCTGCACGTGCCAAAGCATGGGATTTTTGGGGTGTTGAGATAAAATGCCATCATCTTGGGATTCCTCTCCTTCATGCATCACAAGTGGCTTGATCAAATATTATATGGATGTATGTTATCTATTGCATGTTTTCCCTGCTCACGTACTTTCGGTTTTCTCTTTGCGGGTTCTCTGGCGTGTTGTGTACATAGAAAGGGTCTGCTAGCAAGCTGGTTATGGCGTTGTGGCGGCCGGCACAGGTTGTGAGTGTGAGGATAGAGTGCATGCATTGCATGGTAAAGAAACGCACTGGTGTGACATCACGGTTTATTGCAGTGTATGCATGCCAGTCAGTGGTTGTCGACTTTACCTTTCATGTCCTTTCCGTTTTATGAAAGGAAACGTCGTTCAAGGCTAAGTCTGATCCTTCGTTTCAAATGGTGGAGTCAATTTAAGTTTTATTTGTTGGTTGTAGTGCCTTTTAATGTGCGTGTTGTTATCTACATTAAGCGAATGTGCTTCAGAAGGTAGAACGGAGTCCTCCATGTTGCTCGAAGTGTTCTACCTATGTTGGTAAGGGATCACGATTCATGGACCTGGGATGGCAATTCCCTCGGGCCACAGAACAGGACAGTGTGGTTCACCACGAGGTGTTTCAGAATATGGTGTGTTTGTGTATGAGAGATATGTCATGGGACAAGCCGAGGAGGTTGGTGGCACGATTTTCACTCTGCCACAGTAGAAACATTTCATTCCACAAAGAAAACTGAAAAACCCATTCTGTGGGAGTACCTCCTGTGCAGCTGCCCTTCGCAGACAAGCTCACTGGATGACGGGAATGGGGGCAAAGCTTCGGGACCCCCATTCTTTGATGATGGGAGGAAAAGCATGGGTAACCTTCCTGGGGTCGGTTGTGGTGGTGTGTCGGGGGTGGTGCTGAGGTGTCATCCACCAGACGTGGACTCTTCAGGTTAACCTGAGGCGGTCCCTTCGGGTGATGCCTGATATGTCCTTTCCCTTTCAGAGGATGATCCTTGTCTCTGATATCTGAGCTCCAGTGTTTGAACATCGTTTGCAGCACTCTGAGGTTCAAGAGCCGGGCAGTGGTGAGAACATAGTGGGTAGTTACACCTACTACTGATCTGCACTCTAATGGTTACCATCCCCAAGGAGTTTGCTGTAGTTGTGTAGAATAAACTAACTCCAATGATAATTGAGGTAACACCGGTCATCGAGCATCTTATGAGACTGAGGATTCTCACTCTTTGGGGTGTCATTTCCCTGGTCTCTGGAATATCTCCGACTAAGGTGGAGGGTTCTCACTGTGAAGGAGGCATTCTATGCTACGCTAGAGTCTGTGGTTTATGAGTGCCCCAAATGAGATGCTTATCATCTCGGGTGGGGGGGGATTTCATTGCTTCAACTGGTACTAATGGGGATGTTTTTCAGACATGCATTGGTCCCCATGGGTCTGGAACTGTGAACCGAATAGCACCCAAGTTTGTACTTAGGGTGCGGGATCAAGGTTTTCGCGCCCACAAGCCTCAATGCTGACTTCGTATTCCAATGGCAGTGTTATGGCAAAGGATATTGACCATATTCTCGTTGATTGTCATTGGAGTTGCCAAAACTTCAATGTCTACAGGAGTGGTCAGTTCCTCAATGCTGACCACAGGCTTGTATCAGCTTTGAAGTTGCAGCTTAAATCCAGGACAATGGTACCATCCCAGCCTTGGCTGGATTGGCAAGCTCAAGGATGAGAAGGTAGCTGAGGACTTTGTGAACAGGCTGAATGGGGAATTTGGGGGTTCTCGGTGTTTTGGGGAATCCTTAAGAGTTGTGGAGTGCCTTCAAGACGACTATCCTTGATGTTGCCAGTGGATGTCTTGGAACCCACCGTCAGGCAAAGAACATTGCCTCCCAAGGGACACTGGGATCACATTGGCCAGTCGTAGGGCCAAGCTTAATGGCAGAGCTGAGCTGTTCAGGGAGTTGAGGTGTAAACTGTACGTGTGCTGACCTGAGGGCGGACAAGGATGCCTATGTGCGAGGAATCTGTGAAGGGGTAGAGCATCCTCACCTGTGGTAAAGTGATTCTCATCCTGCTTAGAGGAATTTGGTGCATTGCATTCCACCAAGCCTGTCCTCGGTGTGTCTGCAGTTTAAGTGGAAGGTGGTGGGCTCTTGACAGAGTCGACCAAAGTAAAGGCCCGCTGGACCAGTTACTTTGAGGCGCTGTACCATGCTGACCCACCAGCTGTTAAATTGGACGTCCGGGTTGTAACTATCCCTTTTGCTGACCCAATCAATTATGAACCACCTTTGTTGTGGTGACAGGCTGTGGTGAACCATTTGAAATGGTGTGATGCTCCCAGGATCTCTGGCGTCCATACTGAACTTCTCAAAGCTGGTGGAAACCGAGCTGTACTCGTCAGTGCATGCAGTTCTGTGCTCTGCCTGGAAACACAGGCATCATCCCAACTGACTGGAGGGGCCTTGTTGTCCCTCTCGGGAAAGGGAAGGTGATCACCAGGATTGCAACAGCTACCAAGGGTGATGCTGCTCAGTGCCAGGCAAAGTCTTGCTCGAATAATTATTGATAGGGTTCACCACATATGTTTGGCACCAGCTCCCAGAGCAGTCGGGCTTTACACCAAAGAGGTCAATGATTGACCATATCCTTGCTCTTCGGGTTTCTCACCAAATGCAGACGAGAACTTCAGCAGGGGTGCATACTTATTTCAATTCTTGCCAAAAACCACGCCCGGTCGCCCGGGAGTTAACCGGATGACATAAACCCTGCCTCACGAACGATGTCCACACCAGATCCCTCCATCTTCTGAGCACAAGTAACACAAACTTGTGGAAGTCATATTTGTGTATGCCTGGACTATTCCAAATAAGAGGATAGGCCTTCATGCGTACTCAAATCAAAGGTACTCTTGACTTCACGTGACTTAGCATGGACTGTGATCAATCTCCTTGGCTTCTTCTGACTTGAGGCATTCTTGAACTGTTATACTCGGTGATGGAGTGATTTATCACAGGATAGTTAAGTCAATACTAATCAGGTTGATGTTGCCACACCGGTTGCCAAGGCAAATCCTGCTCAGCTCGGGAGTTCCTGCCTTTGTTTGCTGCTTACCTGTTGTGAAAATCCAAGACCACAACCATGTCTTCTCTCCACACCTCAGCTCCTACTTTGCATTGCCAGCATTTGATTCGAAAATCTGGACCTGATCTTTGGCCCACATAGCACACTTGTAGTATGCATTCCCGTTGTAGTTGGAGAGAACGTTCTTTACTGCATTTGATGATGCACTTCAGGTCTGTAATCTCCTGGAGCTATTGGTGTCGATGGTGAAGATTCATGTAAACTTGCGCCGGTATTCGAGATGATAGTCATATATTCATCTGAACATTCGCTTGTAATCGTTTGCAGACTTCTTCCATGCAGAGAGAACCTAAAGGCTGAGAGCCTCCTATCACAAATCTCTTTTAGCTTTTAAAATCTTTCCATTGGATCTTTGGTCTGACAGGAAAGTGAATATGCACACTTTTGATGGCCTATCATCAAAGGAGGCCTATTGTTTGATTATGAACTTCTATGCTCACCATATGTTTCCAGATGTACGCACACTCACCTCTAAGCTAAGCTGTCTCGCCTGGGTTTGAATCTCGGCCCAGCTATAAACTGTCATCGCAGGGCTTCACAGGCAAGGCGATTCATCGATGTGTGTGCCGTCCCCCGGAATGGATGTTAACCTGGGCGTCCCATCCACAGCCATTCTTTGGTGGACGTTAAAGACCCCACGGTGTCCTTCGCGAAGAGTAGGCGAGCTATCGCCGACACCATGAACAAGTTCCAAATTCCTGCCCTGACGTGGAGGCACTGCAGCAGCGGTACAGCCGTGCTCGCAGCAATTATGCAAACCAGCAGCCACAGGCTACAAACAAATGAATGAATTCACGAGGTGACATTTTTGCCATTAATTGTATGTGGAGGTGTCAACTGGCACAAATTCGGGATGCTCACCGTCATTGAGGATTTGGGCGATAGGATAGATCTGCAGTAGCATGCACACCTTTGTGCTGTTCACGTTGAGGTCAATTTCAAATTATAAACCATCACCTTGGTGATTCGTTAGCAGCGTTGCATCAATGCGTGCACCGTACTCCTGAGCAACTTTTAGCCGGGCCCATCATATGCCAACATTAGCTGTGGATATTAAAAATACCATGGCACCTCAAATAAAACTAGACATTGTGTGCCAGGACCCTCATGTCCAAATTCCAACATCAGATACAGTGCCTCCTTTGAAATGTGCAACGGTGGGGGGCAACTCCAGTCAAATGTGCATCCATTAGAAGTAAAGATCATATTCACTTTCCAATTCAATAGTTTGACTGTTCGTGGTATATCAACGCATGTGGAATGTATTTACTATCTGATCCAGTCTGACATGTGCTTCTCTAATGTTCTTATTGATACAGCCAGGCGTGTTTAATAGCCAAATGTAATTATTTGTAAGAAATCTGATTACTAAATCTTTGAATCTCTTCTTTCCAGATGCCCTTACAACCGATCCGCATCTCCCACGGAGACCCACACGTCTCACAGCCATCGACCGCCATCGCGTGCCCTGACCCGCTCGCCCAGCTGCTGCAGCTCGCCGTTGCCTAGCAGCGACTACGCAGTTTACACTACGCATGCACAGGGCGGATACAGAAAGCATGGCTGCCACAATGCCCCCGAGATGACGGCAACGCCTTTGCGTCGTTCGGGGGGCTTGAACGCTCACGAAGTCGACAGGCATCGCAGAGTTACGTCCCGCAAGCCCATCCAGATTCGGCCTTTCAGAGCTCGCACGCGATAGATCACCTTCTTCCCCGGCCAACTGTCCCAGTCAGCCATGCCGCAGCATCTCGCTTCCGCTCGGTGGAAACGCGGCTTCCGATGCAGTTCCTCCACCTGCTTTACCTCCCAAGCCCAGAGGAAGTCGCCGGGCGAGCGATGGCGGCTGGAACGAAGACGGGATGCCCATTCCTCTGCCTCGAAAGCTGTCGCAGGTTGGGGAACGAGGAAAGACCTAGTGAGACTTAAGGGTACAGGGGGGGAGGGGCTCTGTGGGCAGTTTTGAGCGATCGCAACAGAGTACCAACTGGTCTAGTGCAACTGTTATCTTGCCTTTTAGCCCCGTGTGCACTCTCGGTTTCCTTTTTCAATCTTACTGCTATCCATCCATGTTTGAATGCGGACTCGAGGCAAAGATAACTTTCCATGTACATAACCCCCAGATCGGATTGTCCGTGCGCACATATGATGTACTTATATTAAGTATTACACGAGTGAAAAAGTGCATTTGTCTTTACGCTCGTAAGTCTGCATTTCTAAACGATTTACCGAGCTGTACCGTCAATAGCATGAACACACGAGGACCAGGCTTATCAGGGCATTCAATTTGCGGTGGTTTTTATGGTTAATTTTAATGTTTTCATTTTTTAAAATCCTGCTAACTTAAATGTTTGCAATGTGAAGCGTTTTATCTGCACTGGTATCATTTATATAAGTCGCTGCAGGACAGATGACCGGGCTATGAGCAATGTGTAAATACCTTTGCTATCGGCTACCTTTACTAGCTCTACAAGACTTGAAACGGGTTTGAGAAGGAATGATACCTTTTGGGGTGCACTGATTTTAATTAATGTAAATTTGAGATGGACGATGAATGGGCAGGAGGGAATGTTAAGATAACGCGTTTCATTTTAAAAGTGCTGCTCGTCTTTAGCATTTGCAGGTATTCCTCCTCTCCTCATCTCCTCCTCTCGTTTGTAACCATGATGTACAATAAAAAAGAAAAAGCCTCATAATCAACTCGTGTTGTACGAGAGTGTTTTTACCTCGGAGCGCTTGTCCTCGAAGGACAGCTTACTCTTGCGTCCATGTTGAGAGACATCTGATTACTTTGGAGGACCGACAATCCGTAACGTCATAATCCCAATTCTTCTTTTAGTGAAATGGCTTTGAAGGTTTTGAGACAAATCTGAGAGATCTCGGAACTCGGCCACTATGATTAGGTTTGTGTGAACTACCATGTCATGAAAGTTGTACTGTATTAGAAAATAATACTACACCTGGTCTGTCAAGTGTGTTGAACATTTATACCTTCAAATGGGAAAGGGTGGGGTTTGTTTTTGTATATATTGTATATATATATATATCTGCCTTCTGGTTGCATCAATGGTTAGGGACGTGACTGTGCCGCTGATGCAGTGTCCCTATTACCAGTACACTGGTACTCATTTTGCCGACCTCGGAAGGACGACAGGCTGAGTAACCCCACCTGGTATTAATTCAGCGGCTAACAGGGCTCAAACTCAGGACCCTAGGATCTCAAGCCAGCCACCCTAACCGCATAGCCAACAAACACCAGGCTTGGGGTTTGGAATGGGAGGTGTGAAAACAGTTGGAAAAGGATTTGTTATCCATAATGGAGTACCCACTCGGACTGGGCAAAGGATTATTTGATTTTTAAATAACCGGAAGTGTTCGTTAATGAAACTGCCAGTGCAACATACTCTCCAGGTGAGCAATCTTAAAATTAACGGATGAAGATTTCCAAACGAGGTGATTACTTACACCTGATAATGACGTGGCAATGTGATCTGAAAAAATTGCATTTACAAACCCCTCCTGACTCGTACAAACCACCATCTAAAGAGAATAAGGAAGGATGCTGTAAAATCTGCACAATATACCGTGTATACCTTTCTCCAGAACAAACAATGGAACATTTTTGTCCTTTTTTTAACTTTAATACAAATGCTCAAAATCTATCAGCTTTTATTTATTTATTTTATTTTTAACATGGTCCCACCTCAGAACCAGCCAATCATTTCAGTCAGAGGTAGAACTGTTGGGAGTGCTTGAAACGACTGCCACTCAGATCCAAGGTGGTGGTGGTGGTGGTGGTGGTGGTGGAGCTGCTATTATATAAAAATTAACGTCAATAGTTTTTAAAGTGCATCTTCAGCAAATCATTTTTTCTTCCGGCGTTGGTGGAGCTCAAATTATATCCCATTGTCAGAGGCATCGAGGCCAAAAAGGAGTAAAAAGCAATTCAGACAAGATCTTGAGGAGTTTCCACTGTTTCTATGTTAACAACAACAATCGTGGGTCAAATGTAGAGCCATGGTGATCCTGTGTGACGAACACATAGGAGACGGTGTTATACTTTCAAGGTGTAAGATGAAGAGAAAAGGTTATCCACCTTGTGAAATTGTGCCACTTCATCAACAATCGGTTGCATTTGGAGCCAATAGTACTGCACGATGAACACATAGGAAGCGGCGTTATACTTTCAAGAAGCAAGACGAGGAGGAAAGGTTTTCATCCACCTTGTGAAACTGTGCAATCCTCGTCGAGCAAAGTGCAATTCATCCAATTGCAGTGCTACATTCATAAAAAGGTGTTCATCCCAGAACGTGCTGCCTCAATGAACGGTGAAGAGGAACGAGGAGACACCTAGTTACACCGTGCAGCTACAAGAGCAAAATAAATCTTCACGAAGATCTGAACAGAAGTATGAAAGGAGATACGACATGATGGCCCACAAGTAGCGCGACATCTACACGTCGATTGAACACGGTCAGTATCCTGTTAAGTGGCCGATTGGACTGCCACTGAGCACGAGTCCATGCGGAGCAGTGCCTGCATCGCATCCGTCCTACAGTTGTCGTGCTGTAGTTTGGTGGTAGTGCCAGCTCAAGGACACCTCATGCATCTGACCACCATTCGAACTTGGTGTGGGACATCTTGAAAAAACAAAAGTGATGGATTCAGGTGAGCAAGTCCTTGCGTGCAGTTTGGATTTCCAGCAGCGCCTCTAAAACGTTTTTTGTTTGTTGCCAAAAAGTGCAAGAGAACATGAGGTACATATGGGATTAAAGTGCATCTTCAGCAAGTTTGAACAACATTAAGTTATTAGATTACTTACAAACACAGTTTCAGCTAAGTGTACACTTGCTCGACCTCTGAGGAAGGCCCATAACCAAAGGTATGCAAAAAAATAATAATAATAAACTACATAAACTGGTTTAGTGTTTCAAAGATTCTGAGATCGGGCCATTTTCAGATACTGACGATCAAATCCACCCCTTTTTATTTATCCATTTTTAGAACACCAGAGGTGGCATAAATGCAAACATCTGCACAAGATCAGCAAAAAAAAAAAAAATAACACCTCTTCCCATCGTCCATCAAACGGCGAGGGAGAGCCGTGGGAAATATGTATCCACGTCCTCCCTTCCACAAATACCTGCCCAATCAGCAGTAATGCGAACGGACTTCAACAAGATTTGTGTTTTTTGCAAGACCAACTTGGTAAAGCAGTTGTCGATATTTTATGTGCAGGGAACGTAATGAATCCAACAGCAATCAATGGCACACATCTTAAAAGCCAAAACGATCCTGTCTGCATTGGTTTATTTTTCAGTTGGTATGTTATTCATATATCGATCTGTTGCAACATTACCACACCAGAGCGCAAGCCACACGGATACACCAAACTGTCGGTGTAGTGGGACTAGAGAGCTGCTGAGGAATGCAGTACGCACATCCTAAATAATAATAATAAAATAACAGCACAGCAGCTTAATGCAAGCGTTACACCTGCGATTGCTTTAAGAAAGTCCGTCCTCGTTAAAAGAGCGCGACAGGTTTCAAATCATAACTTTGAGGTTTACCGTTAAAACTTCCAAGAAAAATGATGGGCGTCACCTCGCCGACACGTTAAGAGGAGTTGCCTGGAGAATATTACCAACGGACACTCGACGGGTGAGCGATGTGGAACTTTTGGATTTGTGAATTCAAAATTACACCGAGAGGCCTTCAAACGAAACAGGAACCTTCATTTTTGATCAAAGAACATCACATAAGCAGCAGAAAACAATGTTGCAACATGCACTGTGGGGGTCACACTGATTTAGCAATAACACGAGCCAGGCAGCAACTTTCAGAGACCGACTCTCCATCAAAGACAGCACCAAACGTTTCGACTGCGCCTAATGTTCCATTAACCGGAAGCACCAAGTGTTTCGGCAGCACATGGGGCCCAATACCTCGCGGAGACCCTTCCGCCTTAGCCAGATTGAAAAGGCTCATTCACATGAATCGTCCGGTGTGTAAATATATGGATGGGTATTTTACAAACATACATGTGAGTAATATGTAAATAGATTCCTTAGAGAATATGGGGAAGGGTTTGGGGCAGCATAGACGAGAGCTTTAGTCACATTTGTAAACTTCCTTTTTTGAGCCAAAACGCTTCTCATCAGGCCGATCTTTGCAATGTGGTTATTCCACACTAATCCCAGAGAAAGGTTTTTCTGAACATGCCCTATGCAGTCAGAACTGTATCAAGGAAGAGGAACCCTCTACTTATTAGGTATGAGAAATAATTTTTGATCTGATGTAGCGAATTTCCCCCACACCTCCCTCTCCTTTCACCTTCATCAATCCTAATCAAAAATATGCATAATAGCTCCCCCCCCCCCAAGGAAACAAGAAAAAGAAAAAAGGGAGGGGTGGGCAGCTGGAAACAAAATAAAAATGTTTAAAAGGCTTGTTTAACGACAAATTAATATCCAATTTGCAACAGGTTCAGTAAAATGGAATATTCGATCAGAGTTTAAACAAACAAGTGGCATACAAACAACAAAAAAAAAATAAAAAATGCATTCCAACTACAAAGCGACGAGTATGCTTAAACAACATTATCATATCCAATGTATAAATGGAGAATTGCAAGGGCTTGTGCACCGAGAGTGTTGACAGACACACCAGGTAGCTTTTGCAGGAACTGGCAATTGAACACGAGGAAATTAACTGGGATGCAAGGTGGCGTGCACAAAAACTCGTTGATCCAACAGCCTATAGCAAATTGATCCGGCAGGAACGTGCTGGAGCAAGGTGAAAGCCAGCAGGCACAAATCCTCATCGAGAGGTTACCGAATGTCCAACCAGGAAGAAGGGAGAGCTCACCGGTCAGAGTAGGCCCAAACGGCACGGCAAGCAAATCCTGCACAGAAACAACGGAGCAACTTTGGAAGGTACGACACTTGCGGGCCAATGCATCGCATCGCATGCAAAACACGCCATCCCCTCCCCGATCCCGGAATCAATATCAACAATAGCAGAGATGCTTTCACTTTTCAAACCGCAAGCATTTTAGCGAACAGAGTGCCGATTCGCCCGCAACGTCAGGCTTCACGAATGTGACTGCTCACCTTGGTGAGCAGTGGAGAGCGACGTGTGCCGTGGCAACCCGATCGGTGCACCGCTCGCGCCGCCGCAGGCCTCTGTCAAAGCAATCGATCTTGACCAAGCCACTGGGTATGCAACCACAACGAAGACCGAGGAGCTCCTCCTTTTCACTTCCACCTCGCACCGCCTCGTCACATCAAGCAAGCTGGAGTGAATCACTGCCGGTTCTGGTGTTTATGCCAAGAGTGAATGTCAATGGGCATGTCGCTGGACTTGCACGTTGCCCTTCAAGTAATCAACAAGCTGGGGGGAGGGGGGTTTTCTTCTCTCTGCCACTTGTTCCCCCACATAAACGAGAATCTTTCCCATCTGCCCATTGGCAAAGCCCATTCAGTGGGAACAATGTGAACAAATTCCTGATGCTCAGTTCAGATTGGGAAAAATAAATAAATAAAATAAACAGCCTTGGTTGGAACCTTGCACGAAGAAGGATGAGCTTGTCGTAGGACGATGGGGTGAGGTGAGGTGTTCAGTCTTGCAAAGCCTCTTCTTCTTTTTTTTTTTTTTAATTTGTCGGGCAAATTGTTCAGGTAAAAGGACCTTCCTCTTGTTCGTTGTGTGTCGATGGGTTGTTTTTTCGTTATTTCCTTTCAATTCTAATAATTTAGCATGGACTTTACGGCGAATTATGGACATAAAAACACAGTAATTGCCAAACGAGTCGTTAGCGATCTTGGCCAAATTGCAACAAGTCCCCAAAAGGAATGGCCAATCGAAAGCAGACCAATTGCAAAAGCAAAAATAAAGTAACCAAAAATAATATAATATCATAAATAATAAAAAAAAAAGAGACCACGTGGTGTTTCGACAGAGATGAGGACAATACAGGGAAGAAGGCATGCAAACGAAACGAGTGGAGTAAGTGGAGTACAGTTAGCATTACTGGATCTTAAAATAAACAAAAAAGAAGCTCACTACGATAAACACATCTTTGGACAATTACAACACACAGATCGTCATTACCAATTCAGTTGGACTAAATATGCTTCTGAAAAACACAACTAGCACAAAATAAAAAGGAAAAAGCGTGGTTTTTTTTGTTTGTTTTGTTTTTTAAAAAGGAAACTCAATTTTTTACAACTTATGCAGACAGGTGTTTTTGATTCTCAACCCCCCCCCCACCCCCCCTTCCCAGCCCCCTTCTCTGTGGTGACAGTTTCACACAGCTGTTCTGTCGCAGTAATATCAGCAAAATGTGGAAAAATACGAAATTATTTTGAAACTGCCACCACATTTCATGTCTTTTGTGTGTTTGTTTTTCGACTTAGGCGTTCCCACGAACAATGATGACTATTAGGTGATCGTCATCCGTCCGGGCTAACGTCCTAGCTGGCTCTTGCAAGAACTGCTGGGAGAATTCGCATGGAGGAAAAGTATGCAACACTCCTGTGCCATCCCTCTCTTTTCCAGTACCACTGCCGCTGCTACCAATGGGCAAGCTGATGACCCCCGCAGCCTGTTTTTGTTTCAAGTATGACACAAGATTGCGTAGTGGTCGTGGGTCGCCGGATTTAGGTGGCTCGTCACCAGGACACTGTCGTGCGTGCAGTGCCAACAGGATGCAGTGCCCATCGGCACCAGCAAGCTTCATACGCCGAGTCACTTCTTCCAGCTTCGGTGGGTCGAGCCGGAGCCGTTGCGTTATCTTCAGCTGGGAGACGGGGCCACCGGCAGTACCGTCTTGGAGGAGACTGTGAGCCAGGCTCAAATCGCCGGCTACGAGAAACATGCGCGTCGGGAAAGAGCTGTTCTTGAGGACGAGGACACCTTGCCAAGCGGGACTCAATGATCGGGCAAACTCTGACAACGCCTGCGGCAATGCTCTTCCACTCTCGTTTTTCACCGTGACCTCGCCCTTGCTTCGACCGTCCGATTCACCGCCGTACGGTCTGCGGTGCCGCTCGATGCTCTGCGGCCGTGCACGGTCACAACCATTCGCTTCCCTCTGGCGATGATCATTGGGAGATAACAACCCCACCCGGAGGCCATCAGAACGAACCTCGCTCGGCACGACACGCTCCAAATCACCGGGTGGTCCGCCGTCGCGAGCACGATCGGTGGATCCATAGTGGCGGCGAGAAGACCTCTCATCAAACGGCGACCGCTCGCAACGGTTGTATCCGTCCGAAGGCGGCGGTGGCAGAGATGGTGGAGGCGGGCTTCTACGCCGCCGTCGTTCATCCCAGGCCGGAGGTCCGGCTGCAAAATCACGGGCACGGTCGCCCGGAGGCCAACTATCCCGATGGCGGCCACGATCGACTGGAGTGTACGAGTCGAAGGAGACCGCCACCCTTGTTCCTCCAGTACCGGCTTTGCCCTGGTTGGGCCAATTTCCATCCTGATTACTCCAACTGCGATCTCGATAATGCAGTACCGACTTCAGAGGACTAGTCCTGTCGCGGGTGCGCATGTCGTAGTGAGTGCCATAATCATCAGGCAAACCGTCCATCTGGGGTTGGAAAGGATGAGGTGCCTGCTCCAAGTCGGCAAAATCAACACGTAGACGTCTGTCCGTCCCGGGAATGAAGAATCCACGCATTTGAGCCCAAGCAGCAAGGGCAGCATCCATGCTTTCATACTGAATGTAGGCAAAATTTTCCCCCTTTCGATAGTCGATGCTTCTGATCGTGCCGAAGCGATCAAACTCGCGGGCCAACGCCGCCACGGGCATCCACGGGCCAAGACCTCCAACCCAGAGGCGTGTGGTTTGATTGGCCTTCCCGTAGCCGATATTCACAGCACTGTGCCCGATGAGCTTTCCGGACATGGCCACTTTGGCACGATGGGCCATATCCAAGTTGCGAAACTTGACAAAGCCGTAAGAGTTGCCTTGCCCGTACAAATTCCGCTTGATGTCGACCTCCTCCACAAAGCCAAAGCGCTCAAATATGCGCCTGAGCTCACCTTCGTTGACCTCCTGGTACAGGTTTCCGATGAAAAGCGTCCGTGTGGCATACTGGTCGTCCTCGGGGAGCATGTGCAACTCGTCGTCATCTCGGATTCTTCCACCGGCGTAAGTGCCACGTAGACGATCGTACGAGCCGTACTCCCAATCGCCTCTGTCCCTGTCCCTCATTGTGACGTCATCTCGCACGGGGCTGCCTCTCCGGACTCGGGAATCTCGGCCCGGGCGGCTCGCCGGAGAGTGACCTCGAGGAGGTGGCGGCAGAGGCGGCAGAGGTGGCGGTGGTGGAGGAGGAGGAGGTGGCGCATAAGGAGGGTAACCCCCTTGTACTCCGTAGCTGTCATAGTCAGGTAGGGAAGGGCTTCGTCGACGTGGGTACACGGCGTCCACCCTCAGCTGTCGCTCGTACAGCGTGAGCCGAGGCTTGGCCCGCCGGGCCTCCCGAGCCTCGTCGGCCCGTCTGAAGCTCACGTAGGCCACACGGGCCCTGTCACCGCCATCCTGCGCGATCTTCACGCTCACATCGCCGAACTTTTTGAACTCGCGGAAGAGTCCGTCCTCGACCTGCTCGTCCGACAGCTGCGAACCCACGTTTCGTACCAACAACGTCTTGTACTCACGGCCTGCCGCATCGCCGCCACGTTTGCTGCGCCCACCAAAGCCTCCACCTCCCCCCGCCGAGCCGCCAGAGCCGCTGCGCGCTTCGTAATCACGCTCGTCGCGCCTTGCCGATTTGTCCCCTCGATCAGGACTAGTCCTGCGGCCGGAAGCCGGCTGTCCACGATGCCCCGGGCCGGACCGCGAGTCGCGCTCCTCGACCATGCTTCGAGGCCGTTTGCCCTTGGGCGGCGAGGCCCGCTCCTGGTGCCGCTTCATACTCGCGGAGCACAAGCACCGCGCACGTGTTTCTCGATGGGCCTACCTCGAGGTCGTCGTAAACAGCGCCGATTGACGTCAGTACCCGTCCGCCGTGACGTTCGCCGCACGAGCCTTTTGCTCTCGCGAGCCGCACTATCCGCCCGCCGCCATCTTGCCGAGGTTTCCTGACCGGCTCGCTTCCGCCGCGACGACAAATAGTGCGGTATATCGAGATCCGTCCGTTTTATTTCCCCCCCTTCAAATTCCTCCGTGGCATCATGCCTTCGACGAATTTCACCGAATGAGCCGTATCTTTAAACACATTACTTATTTTACCTCAGAAATTCTCCCTCCGACAGCGACATGCCCCCCCCCTTTCCATGAATCCTTCGGCCGCTGTGCACCCTCCGCGCCGCGTGTATCACTCCGCACCGAGCGCTGAGCGATATAATTAAATAATTGTTCCTGAAGATCCGTCTCGTGACAAATCGTGGTTGTTTTATTTTTTTTTTTCATTATTATTTTATTTCCCACACAATGGCGTTAACAGTGAGGCAGTTATCTCGACGAGCGTCTGTTTTGTTCTTTCGATGGTGATTGTAAATGGGATAACAGCCAATGTTCGTGTTTGTCCCTCAAATGGACGCACCCGGGCCGCTTCCTGCATCCCCCCTCCTCCTCCTCCAACCCACACTGAGGCGATCTTTCCCTCAATCCTCACAATGATCGGGTTTATTTTATCCATTCGGGATTTTTTTTTAAGCGTTAAACGTCTTTGCTCTCGGGTCCCCTCTGACGAAGCTCCGTGAACGCTTCGTTGAGGGTCCTGATTGCTTTCTTTTTTTTTGCTGTCTTTACGCGGTTTGTCAACCGGTTCGGCCTCAGACGTTTCCACAGATCATTTAACACACGAGCGACATCCCTCGAATACGTTTTTAATAATAATATAATCATAATCGTACTAGTAAGAATAATGACAATAATAATAAACATCACATCCGGTCACTGCCTTAACAATCGCATCTTTCTTCTTCTTCTTCTTCTTCTTCCAATATTTCGCCTTAACAGTCGCAATCTTCTTCTTCTTCCAATACTTCGCCTTAACAGTCGCAATCTTCTTCTTCTTCTTCTTCGTCTTCCATATTTCGCCTTAACAGTCGCAATCTTCTCCCTGTTCTTTTCGTTCTTCTTCTTCTGCTTCTTCTTCTTCTTCTTCCAATACTTCGCTTACAGTCCGCAATCTTCTTCTTCTTCTTCTCGTTCCAATATTTCGCCTTAACAGTCGCAATCTTCTTCCTCTGCTTCTTTTCGCTTTCTTCTGCTTCTTCTTCTTTCTTCTTCCAATACTTCGCCTTAACAAGTCGCAATCTTCTTCTTCTTCTTCTTCGTCTTCCAATATTTCGCCTTAACAGTCGCAATCTTCTTCTTCTTCCAATACTTCGCCTTAACAGTCGCAATCTTCTTCTTCTTCTTCTTCGTCTTCCAATATTTCGCCTTAACAGTCGCAATCTTCTTCTCTGCTCTTTTTATGTCTTCTTCTTCTGCTTCTCTTCTTCTTCTTCTTCAATACTTTCGCCTTAACAGTCGCAATCTTCTTCTTCTTCTTCTTCGCTTCCAATATTTCGCCCTTACAGTTCGCATCTTCTTCTCTGCTTCTTCTTCTTCTTCTTCCAATACTTCGCCTTTACAGTCGCAATCTTCTTCTTCTTCTTCTTCCAATACTTCGCCTTACCAGTCGCAATCTTCTTCTTCTGCTTTTTCTTCTTCTTCTTCCAATATTTCATATTCTTCTTCTTCACTAAACGCAATTCAGTCATGGTTGTTCTTTCAACGCCCCTATATTTCGGATTTAGGGGACGGCGTGGAATCACACACCTAAGACGCGTCACGCACACCTTAATATCTCCGATTTGAGCACCAAATTGCAATTATCTTTTTGATCCTCTCTCTCACTCCTGAAGCTTACCAGTTGTGACCTTTCACTTTGTAACAAAACATATTTCGTTTTTTTCCCACAATGCAAAAATTCAATCGGCTTGTTCTTGTCACCTAACCAACTCGTCCACCAAGTTTCGTCCGAATCCGTCCATAACGTTTCGAGATATCCTGTTCACAGACAGACAGGTTGTGGAGCGCTCGCCAAGCAGCTTAAGCACTCCGTTGAAACGGTTGCTAAGGAACGGCTGGCTTGGCAAGCGATAGCAAGCTGCTTGGTAATGGAACACGCCCCTGTTTTTTGAATAGGAAGTCATGAAAATGTGAACTCTGGGAACAGTGGAACAGGGCGTGGGTTAGGGTATTTTTGTATACATAGTCGAGGCTCATAGAAGACCTGGTACACTGTACGGATCAGGATGAAACAGAAAACAAGCTCAAATGAGCTAAGATCCTCGTCCTCTTAATGATGACGTCACAAAAACGAATATTGAGTCATTGTGATGTATCAGGTTTGCGATAAATTATCTGTGCTAATGCCCGGCTTGATTCCGCAAACAAAATTCAAACAGCTTGCCTAGTTTCGGAGATAATGGTATAGGCGATTTCCATTACGCGGATATTATGACGTCAACATTTTTTCTAGGAAGAATTTCCAAAATCGGAGATGGTTACTGCCTGCGCGTGGGCTTTCTGCATATACATGGCAAGTTTCACGAAAATCCGATGAAAACTCTGGGTTGTGAACAAAAAATGTCAAAAAATAGGAATGACGTCATAAAAATTGATATGACGTCATAGTGATGTATCATATGTGCGATAATTCATCTCTGCTAATGCCCCGTTCGATTCCCGCAAACAGAATTCAAAAAGCTTGCCTAGTTTCGGAAATAAGTTTTTAGGCGATTTCCATTAGCGGAGATATTTTGACGTCATAAACTTTTTTTCTAGGAGGAATTTTCAAAATCGAGATGGTTACTGTCTGCGCAGGGTATTTTTACATGTATATGCCAAGTTTCAGGAAGTTTCGATGAAAACTGGAGGCTGTGAAACAAAAAAGTCCACAAGAATAAGATGAAGAACAACAACGTGAGTAAGACTTGGAGATCCTCCACGAGGATCTAAAAACAGGACGCCAAAACACGAATTCATGGAGTTAAGTGGACAAGTTGGACACAGAAAGAAACTCCAAGGAGGGAAAATTGAAAGAAAGAGGATTGGAGTGGGATTAACGAGGGGGAGGGGGGGTGAGGATCATTGTTTTGGATTGGGGACGATCTGAGATGATGGTGAACAGCTGTCTTGAAGACCAAGAAGGAAGAATGAGATTGAAGAGGATGTGGAAGTTGATTCCCCAGGTGGGAAAAAAGAACAACAAATGAAAGGAGGTTAGCAGTGATCCTGGATTTAGGTAGTTTCACCAGAAGAGGGTTGCTGGTGGACCGTGTGTGCCCGGCAGAAACCTGGGAGAAGGAGGGGCAAGGCATGGAAAGAGCTGCGGGTGCAAGACCAGAATGGAGGTGATGGAAGACAGAGAGACCACCGACCTGGCTGCAATGGGAAAGTGACAGGCCCATAGACTCTGATTCATCACTGGAGATTACAATGATCTTAAAGGCCTTGGTTTTCGAGGTTGTCCACCTGAGTAAGATGTTAGGCAGGGGAGCTACCCCAGGGGGGTGGGGGGGAGGGGAAGAAGTACTCCATCAATCTGTGGATGAAGGCCTTGTAGGTGGTTTAGAGTTCAGGTGTGCCAAGGAAGGATTTTGTACAATGGAGAATGCCCAGTCGGTGATTGGGTTTGGAGGCCAACGTTGAAATGTGGTTTGCCCAAGAACGATCATGGCTGATAGTGAGACCCAGGAGTTTAAATGACTGAACCTCCTCAAGAGGATTGTTAAGAAAATAGATAGGAGGGTTTGCCAGATGGTCCTTTCGGAGAGTGATAGTGAGAGTGTGAGATTTATCCGGATTGAAAGACATATTCCAAGGGTTTTACCACCTTGTGATTTTTTTTTATTTTCAAGGTCTGAATAGAGGGAAGAAGCTGCAACCTGCCTGTCTGAAAGATGAGGAATGTCACAGCAGAGGGTGGAGTCATCAGCAAATATATAAAGAGGATTTTCCAGTCAGAGATATCATTGATGAAAACCAGAAAAAGAACAGGGCCCAGGACACTGCCTTGAAGAACTCCAGCCTGGACAGTGAGAGGAGATGAAAGGATTCCGTTGAGTGCCACACGTTGGATACGACAGTAGAGGAAGTCGATAAGCCATGTGTGGTGTTTGCCTTGGATGCCATAGACAGAGAGTTTGGAGAGCAAGGCAAGATGTCAGACTATCAAAAACATGAGATGTGTCCAGAGAAACAGCCCTGATCTCATGTCTGACATTGAGGGCCTCCATCCATTGCTGGGTGAGTAGAAGCTGCATGTCCAAGGTGTGGAGTGACCTGGTCTGAAACCATGTTGGTGATCTGAGATGAGGTCGTTGGAGAAAAGGAATGATTTCATATCAACTGTGATGATGGATTCCATGGCCTTGCTGATGATTGTAAGTTAGCTGATAGGTCTGCAGTTGAGGGGATCAGTTGTTGCACCTTTTTATGTAATGCAGTGATGTTGGCTGATTTCCAAGCAGATGGAACATGACCTAGCACAAATGACTGGGTGAAAAGGGCAGAGAGAGGATGTGAAAGAACATCTGAGCAGGCTTTTTCAGGACACGTGATCTCCTGCCATCCGGTCCAGTAGCAGAGTCAGAGTCGAGGGTTGAAAGAACCTTCTCCACCTTCTCAGGTGCAAAACACACATAGGCCAGGAGAAGTTGGGTACGACAGGGAAGGATGTGTTCCGAGGGTGAGGGGTTGGGGACACAAGATTTGGAAGCAAACACAGAATTGAGGCGTTTGGCCTTCTCACGAGTGGAGTCGGATGTGATGGCATTTGAAGTAAGGGAAGTGTTCAGTTACCAAGCAGCTACCTAGCGCTTGTCAAACCAGCCATTCCTCATCAGCGCTTTCGTTGGAGTGCTTGAGGTGGATACTTTGAGACCTGGAATGTCTCTGTTCCACCTAATGAAACCCGCACGTGGTGAATGGTTTCCAGACCGCATGTATCATCAGCTGGGCACCATTCTTCCTCGAGGTTTCGATCCCTTCAGCCCAGAACCTCTCCAAACGGCGGATCCACAACCTCGGTCACGGATCCACATCGGTAGATCCACAACCTCAGTTGTGTCCAGGCAGTCAGTCAAACCATCAATACGACATCACGATTCAAACTTTTCATGCTCGAGGATTTCATGTATTATCATGTAGTTACAACTCCCATCACACATTCTATGATATGATAACAAAAAAAACACAAAAACAGTAAAACATAGAGGGATGACATCTCAAATAAACAACCAAACAAGGTAGGAATGACACCACAATCCGACACCACAATCCGACACCACAATCCGACACCACAATCCTCTTATGGATTAGCATCACGACATCTTTTGACGTTTTACTTTTGTTGTGGGAACATGATTGAACAACGTCAAAACATATCATCTAACTATAATTCCAGAAATCTGTGTGTGTGTGTGTGTGTGTGTGTGTGTGTGTGTGTGTGTGTGTGTGTGTGTGTGTGTCTGTGACCGCTGTTTCTCGACAACCACTGGTCCGATCTAATTGAAACTTGCCATGTATATTGCTGGGGACCTGAGGACGTGCCTTTACAAGGTTTGATATTAATCGGACAAGTGCTTCCCAAGTTATGGCCATTTGTTTACCAACCAATGACAGGACACGTTGCTGCGGCCATTTATTTACCTACCAATGACAGGACACGTTGCTGCGTAGGCGTGGCCAACGGGGAAGAGAACCTCAGCCGCGTTCGCCATTACGGGTTTTTTTCTCTTCTCTTCTCTTTGTGTTTTTCCT
>CM068961.1:15230223-15245137 GCA_035128595.1 Eptatretus atami | reverse complement strand
GCCGGCCAGAATTGAGGGTTGAGATGGCCACAGGAGGGCGAGTTTCCCGACCGCCTGACGTAGGCCACGGTGCGACCTCCGGCCTGGCCAATGGGGGTTGGATGGCCACCAGAGGGGCGAGCTTTCCAGCATGACCACCCTGGCCAATGCAAGGGTTGAGATGGCGCAACAGTAGGGCGACTTTGCGCACGACATTTCCCCGGCCAATGAGGGTGGGAGACACGACACTCAGATGGCAATCTTCTTCACCCCGGACAAGAAAGATATAAAGGAACGCCAGGCTGGGGGGTTGGTCGTCTTGGGGGTCACGGGTCTTGGTGCTGGCTGGTGTCGTGGTCTGCTGGGTCATCGTCTCTCTGATCTTCTCCTTGGTCTTGGTTCATTGGTGTGTGGCCGGTTGGAGAGCGCGGTCCTGGTGCTTGGCGCTGCGTGAAAGCTGTGGATTCGAGTCTGCGCCACGTGACCGAGATCGTCGTTACCCGCACGAGGCGGACAGGTGCAAGCCAGACCTGGCCTTCGCTCGCCTTTCCTTCGAGCTGGAGGACTCAATAAAGGCCAGCCGGCCCAGTTCTTTTGTTGTGTGCGTGTGTGTGGTGCCAGTCCATTAAGTAGAATTGTTTAAGTGCCTTGTACATACCTGCATTGCTTTTAGTCGTTTAACTCTGCTCTGTGTCTCCCCTCCCCGATTATCGTTGTAAAATAAACCCGTGTTAATGTACAGCTCGTTTCTGTGGCTTTCCTCCATTGGCCTAGCATGGTGCGTGTTGCGAATTGGTAGGGCCGTTCGTGCCGTGGATTGTTCATTTGGTCCGGCGCGGCTTTGGTAACTTCCGCTTCGGGTTACAGTTACGCCGGATCCGAGTCAGTGATAGCGACTGGATTCGGACAAAGTTGGTCGAGGGTGTGGTTTTCCCCGGAAGTTGGACGGCGTGAGTACTTGGGTAAATTGGAATTAGACAAGTGGACCCTACCTCACGCCGTCGAAATATTGGCGACCACGGTCCTCTAAGTGACCCGTGACCTTTCGGAGTTGTCCGAGAGTCACGACCTCAATTCCGGGAGACGACTCCACTACTCCACCTAGTGGTCGTTTATCGCCACCGAACCCCGGCCCACAACAACAGGACGAAAACGACATATAGCAAGATATCTCAAAAAGTTGTGAACGGATTCGGACAAAACTTGGTAGGCGGGTTGGGTATGCAACAAGGAAGAATTGATTCGATTTTGGTGAAGATCGGGATCCGATAATTTTTTTTAGTGATTCTTCACTGTTGAATAAAGTAACTGGCTAAAACGACATATAGCATATGTAAAAAAGTTATGGGCGGATTTGGACGAAACTTGGTGGGTGAATTGGTTAGGTGACAAGAACAAGCCGATTAAATTTTAGTTCAGGTCCGAATCCATATCCAGCCTATCAGTGGGATACAAAGCGTAAACTAATCCATCTGGTGGAGGTATGTGCTCGACCAGCTCCCTTCTAGTTTATCTTCCTTTCCCTCTTCCTCGTACTCTGTAGCCGCTACTAACGCAGTAAATTCTTTTGACGAAGTTGTCACAAGAAGATCGAATAAAACTGAAAATGACAGCCCAAACAGCATTTGTTGGAGGACAACGATAGCATTGTTTACAATGAAGACCGCCATGTTGTAAAGCAGTGCCGAGCACTCCGTTCAGTTGGAGTGCTTGCTTGAGCGCTTAAAATCACACAAGCTGCTTGGCAAGGAATAGCAAGCTGCTTATTAATGGAACACAGGCCAGGTCATGCTTTCACTAGATCACTAGATTAAAGCACCATCATGCAAAGCCAGCCATTTAATAATCTAGAGTACAGTATCCTGGTGAGAGCACCGGCAGAAGACCCAGAGAAGACTTGGAATAAATTACAATATATAGAACGGTTTCTCTGTATTACATAAGGTATTCCATGTTTCAACCAGTTTTCTTCTCGAATTGGGTCAGGACAGGTATGGAAGCATGCGCCGGAGCAACTTGTCGCTGAATCCTTTTTCCACTGGTGCTCTAGGGGCCTCTGTCTGGCCATCCCCCAGGAAGATGTCAGCCCATCACCATCTCCTTGAGATGCCGATCTACCTGATGCAACTTTGGTCGGCCCTTTGGCCTAATCTACTCACGAGGCTCCCTCGCTGAGACAATCTGATAAGCAGGATCAGCGTCAGAAAAAGTGAGCGACATGTCCATACAGCCACAGCTGATGCTCACGGACTATGCATCAGCATAAGGTAACAAATCTTATCTGAGTCTCTCCTAGCAAAATGCTCGTGGACACAAAGTCCGACCAGCGATTGCCAAGGATTCCCGAAGAGACCTGGTACCAAAGGAGTTAAGAATTTGTCGCAGATTCCTGGTCAGAGTCCAAGGCTCACATCCGTGGAGCAAGACTGGAAGCACCAAGGACTGAAGACTTGGACTTTCGTCCTCCCGCACAGGTACGCGCAGCACCACACCTTATGAACCAGTGAATCCATGACTCCCCAGGCCGACCTAGACATCTATTGACCTCTGACTCACTGCCAACAGAGACATGAATATCATTGCCAAGGTAAGTGAATCTCTCCGTGACCTCAACATCCTCACCACAAACAGGTACAGACAAGATAGCAGCATCCAAGATGTCATTGAAAGCTGGATCTTAGTTTTAACCCAGGAAACCCATAATCCCAGCAGCTCCGACTCCTCATTAGCACCTCGAGGGCCCCAAAAGGATATCTAAAGTCTCCGCAAAGACGAATGCATCATCTGTGAATCAACGTCAGAGATCTTGACATTCCAAACGATGCACCGTAGCTTGATCTATCCGACATCCCCCCCCCAGAAGCAGTCTATACAAATGCTGAAAAGTGTGGACGGCAGTACACACCACTGACGAACTCCAGTAACAACTGGAAATAAGTCAGAGATGGTATCACCACATCTCACAGCACTCTCAGTACCAGAGTATAGTTTAGACATCAGATTGATGTCGGAGAAACACAGTGCACAAATTATCTTCCTGTAAGCATGGAGAGAATCACTTGACCACAGGTGATGCTCTACCCCCACACACATTCCTCGCACAGAGACCTCCTTGTCCACCCTGAGCGCATGTACAGTTTTATGCTTCAGCTCCCTGAACAGCTCAGCTCTGCCATTAAGCCTGACCCTGCAACTCTGGGCAATGTATCCAGTGTCCCTTGAGAGACAAAATTCTTCTTCGCCATATGCTGAGTTCCAAGACATCCACTGGCAACATCAAGAACGGTGGTCTTGAAGGCACTCTACAACTCTTCAGGATCCCCCAAAGCACCCAGACTCCCCACCCCCCAAATCTCCACTCAGCCTATTTGCAAACTCCTCAGCTACTCTCTCATCGTTGAGCTTGCCAACATCCAGCCTCGGCTGGGATGGTACCATTCTCCCAGATTTAAGCTGCAACTTCAGAGTTGCTACCACAAGACTGTGGTCAGTATTGAGGAACTGAGCACTCTGGAACACCCTGCAGCTCAGGATCATCCTCAAGGGACCATCAACGAGCACATGGTCATTCTCCTTTGCCACACCGCCAGCGTTGGAATACCAAGTCCAGCGATGAGCTTGTGAGCGCTTAAACCATGAACCGGCCACCCTCAGTCCATGACTTCTTGCAAAGTCAAGGAACTTAGTGCTATTCTGCTTCACAGTTCCAGACCCATGGGGACCAACACATGTCTCATAACCATCCCTTTCAGTTTCAGTCGATGCATTGAAATCCCCCAAGACTTGAAGTGTATCTTGCCTGGGGCACTGATCAACCACAGACTCGAGCGTGGCATAGAATGCATCCTTCACGGTGAGATCAGTCGCCTCAGTCGGAGCATAAACAGAGACCAGGGAAATGACACCCAAGAAGTGACGAATCCTTATTCTCATAATACGCTCGTTGAGCGGTGTTACCTCAATTATCATTGGAGTCATCTTATTGGACACAGCTACAGCAACTCCTTGGGCATGGTAACCATGAAAGTGACCAGATCAATAGTAGGTGTAACCACCCGCCATGATCTCACCGTAATCTGGTCTCCAAACCTCTGAGAGAGAGAGAGAGCTGTAATACCGATGTTCAAACGCTTGAGCTCAGATGATAACAGAGACAGGTGATCATCCTCTCTTTGGGATATTACCTTCCAGGCACCCACCCAAAGGGACCGCCTCACGTTAAACCCAAGGAGACCGCCGTCTGGTGGACGACACCTCAGCACCACTCCGACACACTCTCCCGCAATCTGACCCAGGAAGGTTACCCTGTGGTTACCCTCCTATCATCAAAGAGTAGGGGGTCCCGAAGCCTTTGCCCCAATTCCATCATCCGGTGAGGTGCCCTGTTGAGGGCTGCTGCACATGAGGTCCTCCCACGGAGTGGGTTTTCAATTTTCTGTGCGTTTATCTTGTTTTGCGCAGTGAAGGGTTTCACGGTGGCCGGAGTGCAAATCCTGCCACCAACCTCCTCAACAAAACGTCACCCAACTGCAGGACAGAGCATCGAGTAAAACCGAAACCGATGGCCCAGACAGCGTTTGTTTGAGTTCCACAATAGCATTGTCTCCGTGGGGACCTCCATGTTGTTAAGCGGTGCCGAGCGCTCTGTTCCGTTGGAGCGCTTGGCAAGCAATAGCAAGCCGCTTGCTAACGGAACACACCCCAGGTTTTTAACAAGTTTTGTATTTTTCTGTGTTCAAGCTTTAATTACGAACAGAATGTACACATACGAGTTCATTAAACTTTAGAAACTCATCGACCATAGGTTGGTTATATTTTCTATGAAAGGTTGTTTTTTTGGTTTTTTTCCACAAAAATCCCAGACTTTCTTGCACTTTGATCGAGCTCCTCTGTCGGTTTGGTTATTTAACTAACTAATTAATTAATTAATTAATTATGTGGAAATGTCGGCTCGTATGGGGGAGATAAACGAGACTGGTATAAATAAATATAGGAGGGGAACAACAGGGGGAAACCAGACACGGCAAATGAGCCTCCGGAAGGATAAGTGGGAGGGAGTGGTTGGAGACGAGTTCGAGGATTAAAATGGTGGAGACGAGGTTCCCATTTTAATATGTTTTTTTCGAGCAAGGAAAACGTGGTTCAGAGCACCGTGCGCCGTCGGTACTTTTCGGGAGGAAGGTTGAAATTTTTTTAGATCCTCGTGGAGGATCTCGAAGTCTTCCTCACGTTGTTGTTCTTCATCTCCTTCTTGTGGACTTTTTTGTTTCACAGCCTCCAGTTTTCATCGAAACTTCCTGAAACTTGGCACATATATGTAACAAGGACAAATGTGTCCAAGAGCCGCGTCCTAAAGGCAATAACAACAACAACTTCCGATATTTCGTCACGTGCCTTGATGGAGCCAATAGCGAGACCCGTCATGGAGGCTCCTCGTTCATGACGAGAAAATCGTGTATTTACGAAATTACAATACATTAAATGGAATAATCTTTAAATAGTAACGTGAACTTTTCTGAAACTTTAAAGCAAATGTCCGAATATATTTAAAAGTTCATGATAGACGCTCTCAAAAGGCACCTCAATGCGAGGATGTGTACAGGGGTTTAGTATTTAAGGAGATCCGCGATCCTGTATATAAAAGAGCGGAGTCTTAAAGTTTGTCAGAAGAGGAAGAGGAAGAGGAAGAAGTTGAGAAAAGGAAGAAGAACTCTCTCCGAGAGCCATGTTCAGAAGAAGAAGAACTCTCCTTGAGCCACGTTCAGAAGAAGAAGAACTCTCCTTGAGCCACGTTCAGAAGAAGAAGAACTCTCCTGAGCCACGTTCAGAAAAAGAAGAACTCTCCTGAGCCACGTTCAGAAAAAGAAGAACTCTCCTGAGCCACGTTCAGAAAAGAAGAACTCTCCTGAGCCACGTTCAGAAGAAGAAGAACTCTCCTGAGCCACGTTCAGAAGAAGAAAGAACTCTCCTGAGCCACGTTCAGAAGAAGAAGAAACTCTCCTTGAGCCACCGTTCAGAAGAAGAAGAACTCTCCTTGAGCCCACGTTCAGAAGAAGAAGAACTCTCCTTGAGCCACGTTTCAGAAGAAGAAGAACTCTCCTTGAGCCACGTTCAGGAAGAAGAAAGAACTCTCCTGAGCCACGTTCAAGAAAGAAGAAGAACTCTCCTTGAGCCACGTTCAGAAGAAGAGACTTTCTTGAGCCACGTCAGAAGAAGAAGAACTCTTTCCTTGAGCCACGTTCAGAAGAAGAAGAAGAAGAAACAGTTCTCCTTGAGCCACGTTTAGAAGGAAGAAGAACTTCTCCTGAGCCACGTTCAGAAGAAGAAGAACTTTCCTCGAGCACGTTCAGAAGAAGAAGAAGAAGAACTTCTCCTTCGAGCCACGTTCAGAAGAAGAAGAAGAAGAACTCTCCTCGAGCCACGTTCAGAAGAAGAAGAAGGAAGAACTCTCCTCGAGCACGTTCAGAAAGAAGAAAGAAGAAGAACTCTCCTGAGCCACGTTCAGAAGAAGAAGAAGAAGAACTCTCCTGAGCCACGTTCAGAAGAAGAAAAGAGAAGAACTTCTCTAGAGCCACGTTCAGAAGAAGAAAGAAGAAGAACTCTCTCCTGAGCCACGTTCAGAAAGAAGAAGGAAGAACTTCTCCTGAGCCACGTTTTAGAAGAAGAAGAAGAACTTCTCCTAGAGCCACGTTCAGAAGAAGAAAACTCCCTAGACCACGTTCAGAAGAGAAGAGAACTCTCCTAGAGCCACGTTCAGAGAGAAGAAGAAGAGAACTCTCCTAGAGCCACGTTCAGAAGAAGAAGAAGAAGAACTCTCCTAGAGCCACGTTCAGAAGAAGAAGAAGAAGAACTCTCCTAGAGCCACTGTTAGAGAAGAAGAAGAAGAACTCTCCTGAGCCACGGTCAGAAGAAGAAGAAGAAGAAACTCTCCTGAGCCACGTTCAGAAGAAGAAGAAGAAGAACTCTCCTGAGCCACGTTCGAAGAAGAAGAAGAAGAACTCTCCTGAGCCACGTTCAGAAGAAGAAGAAGAAAGAACTCTCCTAGAGCCACGTTCAGAAGGAGAAGAAAAAAGAGAACTCTCCGAGCCACGTTCAGAAGAAGAAGAAGAAGAAACTCTCCTAGAGCCACGTTCAAAAGAAGAAGAACTCTCTCGAGCCACGTTCAGAAGAAGAAAGAAGAAGAAACTCTCCTATGAGCCACGTTCAGAAGAAGAAGAAGAAGAACTCTCTCTAGAGCCACGTTCAGAAGAAGAAGAAGAACTCTCCTAGAGCACGTCAGAAGAAGAAGAAGAAGAACTCTTCTAGAGCCACGTTCAGAAGAAGAAGAAGAAGAACTCTCCTAGAGCCACGTTCAGAAGAAGAAGAAGAAGAACTCTCCTAGAGCCACGAGAAGAAGAAGAACTCTCCTAGAGCCACGTTCAGAAAAGAAGAAGAAGAACTCTCCTAGAGCCACGTTCAGAAGAGAAGAAGAAGAAGAACTCTCCTAGAGCCACGTTCAGAAGAAGAAGAAGAAGAACTCTCCTAGAGCCACGTTCAGAAGAAGAAGAAGAACTCTCCTAGAAGCCACGTTCAGAAGAGAAGAAGAAGAAACTCTCCTTAGAGCCACGTTCAGAAGAAGAAGAAGAAAAACTCTCCTAGAGCCACGTTCAGAAGAAGAAGAAGAAGGAACTCTTCTAGAGCCACGTTTCAGAAGAAGAAGAAGAAGAACTCTCCTAGAGCCACGTTCAGAAGAAGAAGAAGAAGAACTCTCCTAGAGCCACGTTCAGAAGAAGAAGAAGAAGAAAACTCTCCTAGAGCCACGTTCAGAGAAGAAGAAGAAGAGAACTCTCCTAGAAGCCACGTTCAGAAGAAGAAGAAGAAGAACTCTCTAGAGCCACGTTCAGGAAGAAAGAACTCTCTAGAGCCCGTTCAGAAGAAGAAAGAGAAAGAACTCTCCTAGAGCCACGTTCAGAAGAAGAAGAAGAAAAACTCTCCTAGAGCCACGTTCAAGAAGAAGAAGAAGAAGAACTCTCCTAGAGCCACGTTTTAGAAGAAGAAGAAACTCTCCTAGAGCCACGTTCAGAAGAAGAAGAAACTCTCCTAGAGCCACGTTCAGAAGAAGAAGAAGAAGAACTCTCCTAGAGCCACGTTCAGAAGAAGAAGAAGAAGAACTCTCCTAGAGCCAACGTTCAGAAGAAGAAGAAGAAGAACTCTCCTAGAGCCACGTTCAAGGAAGAAGAAGAAGAAGAACTCTCCTAGAGCCACGTTCAGAAGAAGAAGAAGAAAGAACTCTCCTAGAGCCACGTTCAGAAGAAGAAGAAGAAGAACTCTTCCTAGAGCCACGTTCAGAAGAAGAAGAGAAGAAAACTCTCCTAAGCACGTTCAGAAGAAGAAGAAGAAGAAACTCTCCTAGACCACGTTCTGAAGAAGAAGAAGAAGAACTCTCCTAGAGCCACGTTCAGAAGAAGAAGAAGAAGACTCTCCTAGAGCCACGTTCAGAAGAAGAAGAAGAAGAACTCTCCTAGAGCCACGTTTAGAAGAAGAGAAGAACTCTCCTAGAGCCACGTTCAGAAGAAGAAAAAACTCCCTAGAGCCACGTTTAGAAGAAGAAGAACTCTCCTAGAGCCACGTTCAGAAGAGAAGAAGAACTCTCTCCGAGCCACGTTCAGAAAGAAAGAAGAAGAAGAACTCTCCTCGAGCCACGTTCAGAAGAAGAAGAAGAAGAAAACTCTCCTAGAGCCACGTTCAGAAGAAGAAGAAGAAGGACTCTCCTAGAGCCACGTTCAGAAGAAGAAGAAGAAGAACTCTCCTAGAGCCACGTTCAGAAGAAGAAGAAGAAGAACTCTCCTAGAGCCACGTTTTAGAAAGAAGAAAAGAACTCTCCTAGAGCCACGTTCAAGAAGAAGAAGAACTCTCCTAGAGCCACGTTCAGAAGAAGAAGAAGAACTCTCCTAGAGCCACGTTCAGAAGAAGAAGAAGAAGAACTCTCCTAGAGCCACGTTCAGAAGAAGAAGAAGAAGAACTCTCCTAGAGCACGTTCAGAAGAAGAAGAAGAAGAACTCTCCTAGAGCCACGTTCAGAAGAAGAAGAAGAAGAACTCTCCTAGAGCCACGTTCAGAAGAAGAAGAAGAAAACTCTCCTAGAGCCACGTTCAGAAGAAGAAGAAAACTCTCCTAGAGCCACTTCAGAAGAAAGAAGAAGAAGAACTCTCCTAGAGCCACGTTCAGAAGAAGAAGAAGAACTCTCCTAGAGCCACGTTCAGAAGAAGAAGAAGAAGAACTCTCCTAGAGCCACGTTCAGAAGAAGAAGAAGAACTCTCCTAGAGCCACGTTCAGAAGAAGAAGAAGAAGAACTCTCCTAGAGCCACGTTCAGAGAAGAAGAAGAAGAAGAACTCTCCTAGAGCCACGTTCAGAGAGAAGAAGAAGAAGAACTCTCCTAGAGCCACGTTCAGAGAAAGAAGAAGAAGACTCTCCTAGAGCCACGTTCAGAAGAAGAAGAAGAAGAAGAACTCTCCTAGAGCCACGTTCAGAAGAAGAAGAAGAAGAACTCTCCTAGAGCCACGTTCAGAAGAAGAAGAAGAAGAACTCTCCTAGAGCCACGTTCGAAGAAGAAGAAGAAGAACTCTCCTAGAGCCACGTTCAGAAGAAGAAGAAAAGAACTCTCCTAGAGCCACGTTCAGAAGAAGAAGAAGAAGAAACTCTCCTAGAGCCACGTTCAGAAGAAGGAAAGAAAGAAGGAACTCTCCTTAGAGCACGTTCAGAAGGAAGAATAGAAGAAGAACTCTCCTAGAGCCACGTTCAGAAGAAGAAGAAGAAGAACTCTCCTCGAGCCACGTTCGCTACGCGAGACGTGGCTAAAAATACCCTGCGCAGACAAGTAACCATCTTCGATTTTGAAAATTCCTCCGAGAAAATTGTTATGACGTCAAAATATCTCCACTAATGGAAATCGCCTAAAAAATTCTCTCCGAAACTAGGCAGGCAAGCTTTTTGAATTCTGTTTGCGGGAATCGCACAGGCATTAGCAGAGATGAATTACCGCACATATGATACATCACTATGACGTCATATCAATTTCTATGACGTCATTCCTATTTTTTTGACTTTTTTTTTGTTTCACAACCCAGAGTTTTCATCGGATCTTCGTGAAACTTGCCATGTATATGCAGAAAGCCCACGCGCAGGCAGTAACCATCTCCGATTTTGGAAATTCTTCGGAGAAAAAAAAAGTTGACGTCATATCACCGCTAATGGAAATCGCCGATACCATTATCTCCGAAACTAGGCAAGCTGTTTGAATTTTGTTTTACGGGAATCAAGCCGGCCATTAGCACGGATAATTTATCGCAAACCCGATACGTCACAAACGTCATATTCGTTTTTATGACGTCATCATTTAGAGAACGAGGATGTTAGCTCATTTGAGCTTGTTTTATCCATATTTGCATACGTAATAAGTATATGTCCCTTTTGTTGTCGCTGTTATCATATTTCCATCCGTGTCGCAGACGTCGACACGAGTCAGGGTAAGTGATTACGACGCAGGTAAAACGACTCCGAGTGAAGGTGACTGGCAATTCTGGGCCGGGACCCGAGGAGGGGGGGGGGGCGTGTCATGGAATGACGTATCCGGTTCGCCCCGCCCCCGACAGCTTCCCGTTTTCCGAGGCCGCCGAACTTTTTCCTCAACTCTTCGTGTGTCCCTCATCGAGCTCGCGCTTCCATCTCGAGTCTTTCCTTGGCGTGTGGCGGCGCGAGGGCGCTTCCAGAGCCGCGTCGAACCGCCGTCGCCGACCTCGAGGGATCCGTGAAGGTGACTTCGGGGAAACACGACCGGCGTCATGTGGGCCAACGCCGAGACGCCCTTCTACGGGCCTGCTCGGCCTCCCCTACAACCCAAGAGGCACGTCATCACGGAGGACTACAAGGTGTCGAAGGCCGTGCTCGGGCTGGGCATCAACGGGAAGGTGTTGGAGTGCTTCAAAAAGGAAGGTGGCGCCAAGTATGCCCTCAAGGTGTGTGTACCTGGTTATACTGTACACGTCCGACATGAATGATGAATGTACAGTACAGTACACTAGATTATCGTATTACGACGTCGGACAACTTTTTTGATGCCGTCGAGGTCGTTTGATGCCGTGCGTGACACGGTGACGATGTCCTCCGTGGGGAATTCTTCGTTCCCCAGACGACAAGGACCTCCTGAGGATATAATATCCGTGTTTCTGTATATAAACGTCCATCACGTCGATACCGGACACGTCTTGACAGTTTTCAAGGTGAGTTTGACTCCGACGTCGTACGACGTGTCCGACGCAGGACGCGAACACACCGGCAGACATCGGTGTTGCCTTCACGCGGATCGTCAGGACGTTCGGACACGTCGTACAAACGTGTTTTGTTGTGACGGGATTCGAACCCGAGCCCCCCCACGTCATTGGAATCGGGTGGTTCAGATGACGCCGCCGAAGGTCCCGACGTATCGTCGTCATTCTGAGTCCGTAATATCCTCGTATTCGATGAGAATCAAATCCTGAGTTAACTTTTTCGAACAACTTTTCATTTTGACATCGAAATTCGATTCCCACGTTGTTGTAGTTGTTGTAGTAGTAGTAGTAGTACCTTGAAACTGAGCTGAAGATGACCAGGGCACTCTCCTGTGCCACCTACGTCACTGGGGGGGGGGGGGCACATGGCAATGTCACAAGTGTTTGCACGTGAACGGACCGAATCCCTTATATAATTCCGGAGTGTTTATATCACGAGATGAGTGGGAGAGATTTTACTCGCGATGCTCCTCAATAAGGTCACCTGTCACGGACGATGCGGTGAGTTTGCCCTTGCTTTGTGGAAGTGGTTGATCTGTGACCTTTGCACGCCTCTTTGCCGTCCCTTTCCAACCAAACACTTGCCGGCACCCGCTTTGTTTGAATATGTCGATCCGTTTGATGCCGATGTTTCCCTGTCCGCAATGCAGATCCTGGATTGGGGTGCGTGCGGGGACGGCTTTCTTTTTATAGAATCAAAGCTCTTCCCTGGAGATTGGCAGTGACCCTTCCGAGAAGCGTTCGTGCTGGGTGTTTCTTTGGTTTAAATTGATTAAGACGTGTGGGTCATAGATTTTTATTTATTACTTACGAAATCTAAAGATTTCGTAAGTGTATTGATGACTTCCGTCCTCTGTTTGTGTGTGTGTTTGTAGCACGAATAAGTCGAACGGAAGAAGCTACCAATGTCAAATTACACGACGTGATTCAGGAGGGTGATGGCTAGCGCTGATTAGATTTTGGTCAAAATCGGTCAAAGGTCAAGGTCACAGTGAGGTCAAACATTGATTTATGATGGTTTGGTACAGAATCATCGTAGAAACTTCTGGTTGCGTCGCTACCTTCTCTCGAGACAGCTTTATTAGACAAGGTCAGAGGTCAAGTTGACGATTTCATAAGTACCAGTCTATGACTGCTTGTTTATTTCTTTGTTATAAACTTATTTCCCTTCGAGGAGCTTGTGCGTATAGCACTTGCGGGACAAGCACTTAAAGTAGACGTCCTTTTGATCGTCGTTCGTTTTAACGTGTATTGCAAGGACGTTGGATGATGAACAAACGCTGGTGGTAGTTGGGATTTGAACCTGGTTTCCCTGCATCATGAGCCAGGAGCTCTGATGGGAATGCCAACTACCTTTGAATCTCGGCGTTGAACTCCATACCCCGCTCGTTTATCGCTGCCTTTGTCTTCCCATTAACTTGTGCAGTCGAACATCAGGCCTGGCCAGCAATTCATGAGTGACTTTGGGCCAAAAAACGTTTCCCCCAGCAGACCCGCAATAAGGTGAGAATAATTGGCGTCGTCTGAGGTAGTATGTATGGTGTTGGCTTCATGGCTACGGTGGTGGGCTTGGGATCTGAGGATCCGGAGTTCAAATCCCGCTCTACCGTTTAATTAATACCAGGTGGGGTTGACTGCCTGCCATCCTTCCGAGGTCGGCAAAATGAGTGCCAGCATGCTGGTATACTGTGTCGGAGCAGCGACCCGTCCAGGATTGTGCCCAATAGCCAAGGAGACTGAGGCAGCACCGATGCTCTGCATGGAGTATGGTCCCAATGGATGGATGGATGGATGGGGAAGTAGCAGATCTTCTTGGTATCCTGTTGTGGATGTTGAAAATTATGGATACCCCTGCCTTCCACTGATATTAATTGTGAATATAATTATTATTAGATGGTTACCAATATATGGTTGTTTGTCCGTGCTCTTTCTTTTTTTTAAATGCTGAGCGACTAACAAAGAAGCAGCACGTACCATTTTTAAAGTCTTTGGTATTATGCGATTCAAACCACCAACCTTCCAGATACAGAGCTGAGGGCTCGAACCATTACACCACCGAGTGTGGTGACATGCTTGTGTCAAACCTTTTGCAATTTCTTACCACCGAAATTCTGTAGCAACCGATCCCATCCAAATGCCACTACTCGTACAACCGCTGATCGAGTCGAAATATGAGGCGTAGGTGCAGCCACGTCCAGACTAGACTAGCTAAGGAGAGGGATTTTTTTCTACTTCTTCTTCTTCAAGGACATGAAGCATGGAGTTGTTCTTATGTTTCGAGACTGGGAATTGGCTCTCATTAGCTCTCACTCAAAATACCAAAGTTATCATTCTGAGGTTCCACAGCAATGTTTTAATCCACAATATACAACATACCAGACCCTGCCAACACCACGCCATCAATGCAGTTGCTTCTCGATGAACATTCAATTACCTACAAAGATATTGTTATGGAAATGACTTTTTGGGTTAAACTGACCTTCACCAAACTCCACCACATTGTAGAGTTTGTCATAAGGAAGAAGCCTATTTTTGAGGCCAAGAGGTCAACAACTTAGTTGGTATTTCTAAAATCCTCAATTTCCATCCGATTGACTTGAAATTTGAAGAGGATTTATAATTCAAGTCACTGAATTCAACCACCAATTATATTTGAGGTCAAATTTGTTTGATGGATTTTGCCAGTGTCATGCTCTGCACGACATCTTGTTTGTTTGTGTGCAGGATATCTCAAAAAGTTGTGTACGGATTCTGATGAAATTTGGTGGGCAGGTTGGATGTGTGACAATGAACTGACTAGATTTTGGTGAAGACCCGGATATGAAAAAGGCTACCAGTTTTTTTTAAGTGGTTCTTCACTATTGAGAGGTGGGGCTAAACGGATTTTATTTATTTATATATATATATATATATATATATATATATATATATTATATATATATATATAATATATATAAATATATATTGTTGTGCCGGGGGTCGGTGGCGAGAACGACCGTTGGGGGGAAACTACGTCGTCTCCACCAGACCCCCGGAATTGTAGGCCGTCGCTCAGATAACTCCGCGAGCTGGCGGGTCGATTATCCGACCATGGTCGCCAATATCTCAACCGCTTAGCATAGGATCTGTTTGTCTAAAGCCAATTTACCTAAGTAGCTACGCGATTTAAACTACCGGGAAGCCACGCCCTCGGAACACCTGGTCGAACCGGATTTACTCAACCGGCAGCGGTAGATTCACAACACTGACTACCGCTTTTCCACCTACCTTTCCGGCTCGTTCAGTCAAGCGGGGCCTGCCCAGGACGTCCCGGCTATGATAGACCGATTACCGGGGATGAAACCCCGCTTATACTCAGACCCGGACCATGCTGGACCAATGTAAGAAGGGACAGAAACGGACTGGGCACATTTCTAATAAATTTATTAACAGTAAAATAAAGACAAAGACTTGATGCGAATATGCAAGCAGGGAAATATTTACAATAAGCAAAAACACTTACACAATTCTACTTATAGACAGGCCCACATGCAGACACACACACACAAAAAGAAAAGAAACCCCAGAGTCTTTATTTGACCCTCACATCCGTGAAGAGAGACAAGCTGGGGGTCAGAGTTCGGTGGGTA
>CM068961.1:15206312-15220646 GCA_035128595.1 Eptatretus atami | reverse complement strand
GGTAGGGGAGGGGTTAGGAGGGTAGAAAAGATAATGGTTTTGGATTGGGGAGGGGGGGTGATCTGAGATGATGGTGAACAGCTGTCTCGAAGACCTGGAGGGAAGAATGAGATTGAAGAGAATGGAGAAGTTGGTTCGACAGGTGGGAAAAAGAGGAACTAATTAGTAGAGGTGAGTAGTCATTCTGGATTTTGAGTTTTACTCGAAGGGGGGTTGCAAGTGGACCGCGTGAGTCCTGCAGAATCCTGGGGGTGGAGGGGCATATCACGGAAATAGCAGAGGGTGCAAGACCAGAAAGAAGGTGGTAGAATTCAGAGACCACCGGCCTGTCCATAATGTGAACTTGTGGTTAAATTAGATAAATAAATATTTTTATTGCATTCGCTGACTTGGGTACAGTTTAACAAAGTCGACCTGGACGCACTAGTCGAGCTCATAGGCCTCGCAGCGTATCTCAGCACACAGGCTTGACTTGCCAACTTTTTTTTGTTTTGTTTTGTATACCTTGTCGAGGCTTGTATCAGAGCTAATTCAAAACGCACAGCAAACCGGTGAGGGGGGGGGGGCATGAGACAAGAGGGTGGGAAAGGGAAGGACAAAACAGTGGGGAACAGAAACATTAGGAGATCTGTGGAAGGGAGAGGGATGGGGCGGGGAACATGGGGAATACAAGATGGACATTACAGGGACTTTCAGGAAGGAAAGCAGGGATTTGAAGGAGGTGGGTTTGGGGTGGATTAATGGGGGTAGAAAAGATCGAGGACTTAGATGGGGGACGATAGGTGGTGGTGAACAGCTGTTTTGAAAGCCTGCAGGGAGAATGGGATTGAACAGAGTGAGGGAGTTTGTTCCAAAGACGGGAAAAAGAGGAATGAAGAGTGAAGGTGAACAGTGATTCGTGATTTTGGTAGTTTTACCAGAAGGGGGTTGTTGGCGGACCTTGAGTGCACTGCGGAAATATGGTGGGGACAAATCGCAGATATAGAAGGTGGGGGGGGGCGGCGAGACCGGAGAGGAGACAGTAGAAGACAGAAAGACCACTGACCTGCCTGCGGTGAGAGAGTGAGAGGCTCAAACACTCAGCCTCATCGCGGGAGATACCAGGAGATCTAAATGCAACTATGGCTGCCCTGGAGTACTCGTCTAGCCCATGGACTAAAGTGTGCTGCAAGGCCCGAAAGACAGGCTGTGACTGTTATCCTAAAACACCACTTGCTGTGGCAGTTGTTGCAAAGAATCTGTGCATTCCAAAGTTGTTATGGTTCAATGAGCCAACTTTGTTCCAAGACCAGTTGAAAAACCTGTAGTTTTTCTGAGGAATGTAGATTACATGACGTCTGACAATGAACGCTCTTTATTGAAGTAGATCTGTACAGACACACACAGAGGCAACGAACGGCACTTGGTAGAGTGCATACCTCGAGCAGGCTAACACAGTTCACATTTGGATCCCACTGGTGGGCCGTATCAGGATTTGGACCTCAATCAAAATCACATCGGCTTGTTCTTGTCATCAAACCATCTTGTCCACCAAGTTTTGTCCGAATCCGTCCACAACTTTTTGAGATGTCATGTTACATAGTTTTTAGCCACAAGTTCTCTCAATGGTGAAGAATTACTTTAAAAATTCTGGGATCCGGATCCAGATCTTCACCAAAATTGAATCAATTCATCCTTGTCACACACCCAACCTCTCCACAAAATGTCGTCCAAATCCGTACGTTACTTTTTCAGATGTCCTGCTCACACAGACGGGTGAAAACAAAACCTCCGCCCACTTTGTGGCAGAGGTAATAAGGTGGTGTAAAAGACACTGCATCAATGGCACAAACCTCCTGAAGATTTTTTTTTTTCCTTCAACCTTTAAAATCTTTATTTTATTTCATTTGAATTGTATACTTGAACACTGTAGAACACAAATCATCTTTTTGGCACTTTCAAAAACATTTTGTTTAGCAACACTTGGACAAAACATTATGTCCTTTTTTTTACATCATCTCGACCGACCAAATTTGTTGTTCGCAGACCCCGCCCACGTCCTCCTTATTTTTATTTTTATTTTTTTCTTCAAGATTGCGTGGGATAAGGTGTTCTATGAATTGGTATTTGCCAATTAATTGAGAAAATGTCATCATCTAAATTGAAAGAGGAGAAAGATAACGTGGACATGGCAACCCCCTCTTGATCCTACAATTATCACGTGGTAAACACATTCCGACATGATTATGCAATGGGTCCGTTGGTGTATTCTTCGTAAAATGAAATGATTGCGTTTCCACTGCTCGTGCAATGATTTATATAATCTTCTGCCAGGCAGGTTGCCCTTTGATGGCGTAATGATAGCATCATGTTTGACAACACCACTTTTGCATAATTGTTCCGTCACGTTGAGCAATACCCGAACTCTTGCTGTCGAGACTTCAAGCATCATCCTCATTATCTTTGTTGCTGCACAATACATACTTCACCTTTTCTTACGTCCTCGTAACTTATTCATGTTCGTTTATGATTTTTAAATTGGAGATGTACAACAAGTCCATTGTGGTAATCCCCAAGTGGGTGTTCCATTTAACCAGTGAAAGCTACCTGTTTATATGCCTTTCAAATGCACCTGTTTGCGGCCCTTGTCGATCACATTGGACTGCTGGCAACATAATCGGTGCAATGCTTAAGTTGACACAGTAGCCCATTTCCACTTCCTTAACAGGGATGCTCCTTGATGGTAAATTTAATATACTGTGGACCACTTGGCTGATAGGATGGCCGTGAGGTACACAAACCTCGTAGTTGTCTAACCTGCATTTGAATCCCGACCTAGCTATAAACTGTCACCCCAGTGTTTCACAGGCGGGATGATTAATCAATCCCTCGGGTGGATGTTAAACTGGGCGTCTCATCTGCCAGCAGTTAGTGGATGTTGAAGATCTCATGGTGTCCTTCGCGAAGAGTAGGCGAGCTATCACCAGCACCCTGAACAAATTCCATAATTCCTACTGTAAACAGAGGGCATTGTTTCGGTGGTACAGCCGCACCCTCAGCCATTGATGCTACCCTGCAGTCTTGTGTTGCATACAAACGGAGGAGAAGTGTAGACCACTGGACCAAGGCTAAGCAAGCTTTTATTTTCTTTCATGAAAACACCAGAAATTGTGCAAGAGATTAGAAGCTCAAATTGTGACCGATGAAGATGGTTTTAAGAGGGTGTCAGGATAACACTGCCAAGTGGAACCCACAACTCTGACAGTGTGCCTTTTGTGACGTCACGGCTCTGCAGGAAAGTCTTGCCATATACAGAGGCACAGTGGCTCAGTGACCGAGTTAGTAATGCCTTGTTGCGTTACCCTCACAAGTGTGTGTTAGATCCCAATTTAATCTCCATGGCTGCTCACAGAAAGTTTGGGTTTGGGTAGCAACAGTGATCTGGTCTTCTTGGACCACAAGGTTACAATGTTTACTGCCTTTGTGGGGGGTTGTTATGTGGGCTGCTGCTTACGATACTAGAAACAAATTAATTTGCCCAGGTTTTTCTTTGAAGAACTCTCTTTTTTTTATTATTATTATTATTTTTATTTTTTTGCTCCAAAGGATGGCAACCAGTGCATTCTCGTCGAGTCCAACATACAGTATGTGCAGTTGATAGATGTTTTACAAAGTGACAGAAAATACACACAATTAACAGCAGTTTTCCAGCACTATGATGTGTCTGTTAATCAAAATAAAGACCAATTACTGCTCCATAGTCCCAAGAAGAAAGCCAGACCATATCTCAAACACCACACACACACACACACACACACCACACACACACACCACACACACACACACACACACACACACCTATAAACACACAAACGCAGATATGTTATGAACCCCACTTACAAAAGCTATTTTATTTGCTTAACTTATAAGCAACTGACTGATTTCCCAACTGCTAGGATCATCAGCTGGGCACCGTTTTTCATCGAGGTTTCGATCCTTTTAGCCCAGAACCTCTCCAAACGGAAACAAAAAGACCTGTAATCAAATTATTTTAAAATCATTGTGAGTTAATTGCAAAATAATATTGTCACGGATCTGGGGTTGTCATCCTTTTGAGGTCGTCAAAATGAGTGCCAGCTTGCTGGTATTCCTGCGTCGGAGTGTTGACACATCCAGATTGTGCCCAATGGCCCAGGAGACTGCTTAGGCAGCACCAACGCTCTGCACAGAGTATGGTCCCAATGGATGGATGGAGCTGCGGTTCAAAAGGACTGACACGAGGGGGAACACTTGGGTCCCTTCTGAAGGGACCTGAGGCCTTCCCGGTCCTGAGGCCTCTGGGCACAGATAAGTTTGCACACCAGCAGGTTGCTTGGAAACCATGAACGCCGATCGGCACGGCCAATCCGGGCAGGGTTACACTACTTCACGTGATACCTTACTTGTGGACAGCCGGATAATTAGGGTCACGTGCTCTCCACGCACACTCAGATTACTGCCGAGCGTTACAGTGAGTGTGTGCTGGCTAACAAAGCAAATTATTTGGGTAAAACTTCCCGTCTAACTACACTTGTGTTCTGTATCGGACCAATAAATGAAGGAACAACCAAGAAAGATTGGAAATAACAACAAACAATTACTTATTACAAACACACAAGCAAGCAATAATATAAAAGCACGGATTTATAAGCAAGAAAGCAAAAAGGCACACAAGAGCAGGTTTAACCATAACACGTATTCTCCTTCAATCTTACTTAAACAAAAGACCTGGCCATCATTCACTCAGGGGAAAAGAATAAAGCGAGGACTTGAAAATACAATAAAAGTATCATATGGAGAATAGAAAAGCAGCCTTTTCCTTTCTCCCTCATCTCACACAGCCCAAATATACAAGAGGATGTGGAGGAAAATAGATGGGGAAGATGGGCAGTGGCGATTTGACATGATGGGGACACGCAGCCGCATCCCTGACGTGCCCAGACCCAGTGGGCGAGTCTTCCCCGGCGTCCTAGATATTTGAGCTGTTTAGGCGACTCACCCTCTTCTGCCTCATTCTTCCTCCTCAGGCCTCGATGGGGGGGGGGGGGGGTTGGGGCTCTGTCGATGAGGTGCCGCCGTTCACCCTCCTCGTCATCCTTCATAGCTGACATGATCGAGAGGGCAGGCTGACGCTCGTGGAAGGAGTGTTCTTTTTCCACACAATCTCGCCACCAACTGCTCATGAAGCCTTCCTTTCTTTAGCCTCACACGCTTTTGTTCCTTCCCTCACGAGCCGTCTCGGTCTTTGAGTCTTGTGCTCATGCGATCTTGTCCCGTTTGCTTCAACCTTTCTGCTTCACTCAGTCTTTCTGCTCAGGAGCTCTTTTTGTCCCTGCTCATGCAAGCTTTCCCCGTTCACTTCTGCCTTCTCTCACGATCATAAAACTCTTTCAAGGCACGAACGTTCGCTGACAGGAAAATTACGTTGCGTTCCATGATGGCTTCTCTTCCTCTTCACATTAGCTTTCTTCCCTCCTCCCACAAGCCTTTTCTCCCCCCCCCCCATATTAGTCCGTAGCCGATGGGGGTGGGTCCCAGATGTCACTTGTCGAACATACCACGCCGTTCTGAGAGAACTTCAATGCAACCTCAACCCTCTCTTTACGAGAGCCCCCAACCCCCCCCCCCAATTCATGCACAAAACGCTCACTCGTACAGCCCTGCACTGCACCATGCCCACAAGAAGCGCCGCACCTCGCAAGCCACGAAGAGCACCAAGCGTCATGAACATGCATGTGAGGGCACCTGATGGATTAACGACTACAGGGGTCAAACGTGCCAAATTGAGCAATGCGCGAATAGAGGAAAAATGGAGAGGGATTCCGCCAGAACGAGGGACGATGATTGAAGGCAGCCGCGGGGTTGAAGGCAAGAACGATGGGGTGAAAGAGGGACTGTTGAAATGACCAAAGGGGATTGGGATGGGGGGGAATGGACTGATGGGGAAAAGAAGGGATGATTGAAAGTAATAGAGGGATTGAACAGAACGATGGTGTAAAGGAAGAATGATTGAAAGTAACAAAGGGGGAGGGTGAGACATTGCACTGGAAAAATACAGCCTAGCCAACGCATGCTCCTGAACAGCCCTTTGACAAGGGGCCAAGGACTACCTGTACAAAGACTAATGAAACAACTGATGCTCGGGTCACCTACGTGTCCATGTATGCTCTCTCCCTGGGATAAGTTTTCCAAAACCGTAATGATATACATTTTGTTTATTTCAACATAATTTCTTGTCGTAAGATGAAGACTTGCTATTCTACAATTCTACACTCTACTGGTTGACTCATTGGTGGAGTTTGCTCAGCCAGGATTTGGAAAACATCTCTGGAATGTTACATTGTGACATCAAGTTGAACTTCTTCGGAAGTTCTGTTCTGATTTTAAAAGTATCTCTCTTAAACTGTGCACGAAGAATGCACAGTGCTTCAATTTATTTTCTTATTTCTCATGGAGGATCTGCAACACAAACGAGAGCGAAATTGACGGCACGCCATTGCAAATCCCCATGCTTCCCACCTCAAGCAAAGTTGAAAGATGGCGAAAGGTTCCACCAGGTTTGACCCAATATTAAATTTTGAGTGAATTTTTTTTTCCGTTTTGACCTCTGTGACCCAAAGTCGCCACTCACTGGGGCATGAACCAGGGGTCAAATCCTAAAAATCATTACATATATCATGCATCCCCCCAGTTTTGATTATATATGCAAAGTTTCATTAAAAATGTGCTTGTAATTTCATGTTTTTTCAGTTTTTGACCCTGCCCTTTGGGGTCGGGTCAAAATGTTACTCCCGTCGCACCTTCTTGGCATTTGGTGATCATACCTACCAAGTTTGGTGATTTTTCTGCACAACTATTTAGGAGGAAATAGCATGATGGACGGACCAACAGCTGGAGCCGATTACAATACCCCCCCCATTTTATTTTATTTTATTCAAAAAGCATGGAGATAATCACGCATGAGAAAATACCAGACAGCCGCCTTGCTTGGTGGAAGTGATGTAACTTTCATGGGGAACTGTGGGTACCGGCAAAGCCATCTTGATGATGTCACTTTTCTATCCACACAGCAGAGAAATTGAGTATAAATTATCCTCCTCCCAATGTCTGCCAACCGATTTGGGTCATGTCTGTTCTCTATCCTCTAAATACTGAGCATCATCAAGCAAGGTGGAAAGCACCTACCAATTTTAAGAGTGTTTGTTATGACTTGGCCATCGGTGAACTTGAACAGCCGACCTCCCAGACTCAGAGCAGACGCTCTTAGCACGATGCCACTTCGTCTGCCGCTTCCATTTTGATTGTTCAACTCGAGGAGTTTAACGTCACTTGACATAGCTGTGTTACATTCCAGAGCCATTGCTTCACCTTTTGGCGAGCACCGCAAGAATGCAAAAAATACTTTCCGTGTTCCTTTGAGTTTGTTTTGGTGTATGCTGCTGAGTGTTGGTGATGAAAAAAAAAAATTAACTTTATTCATCTCAAAAATATGAAGATTGTTTTGATGTGAAATTGATCTTTCAGGATGGCTTATTTTAATTGGCTTATTGTTTTATCTCATTTCAGCTATCGTATCTATATTGCGACAATCGCATGATGGTGAATCGAAATGTCCATGTATTTGCTGTGATTTGTTTAATTCTTCCATACAGCGAGTGACCCCAGGCTCCCTTTTACCAAGGATGAAAGCTCGAGCCAGATTGCACATTTAGGGGATTGTTGCCGAGCATCCCATACGGCGGTTGTTATTGCTAAACATAATATGCACTTGTTTTTATTATGTCATGATGCATTTTTTGTTGAAATCTTATTAAAAACGATGGTGAGCCGTTTTAGTTTCAGGAACGTTTGTGTGACTTTCGTCATCGTAGACATCATGGTCATATGGTCTTTCCAACATTGCTCGGCTTTTTTCATTTTGAGCCGAGTGCCTCATTGGAGAGTCGGGTTGGCTGCCCTCCACACCCATATTTATATCATGTTACATTTGGAAGATGTGACTTACTCCTGCTGTTGTATTTTTAAACGATTGTGCAAGGATCTTGCTCAAAATAACCGGTGGCCAAAGTCATATCTCAGGCAATGTCTGACCTCTGGTTTCTACAATTAGTGCCTCCAGTTTTATATGGTACCTTAGAGTTTCTTTCCTACTCTTCTTTCGGACCAGGGGCCATTTCTTTATTCCTCTGCTTCGGACCAAGGGTCATAGCCTGAGAGTAAAGAAAATGAGAGACAAGATGGTAGTAAGGCAAAGGCCTTTCACTCAGAGAGTAGTTACCTCTGCCACCGAAGGTGGACGGAGGTTATGTTGTTTGTCTGTCTTTTTCTGTGACCAGGACATCTCAAAAATTTGAAGACGGATTCGGATGAAATTTGGTGGATAGATTGGGTGTGTGACAAAGACGAAATGATTATATTTTGGTGAAGATACGGATACGGATTCGGATACTACAATTTTTATAAAGTGATTCTTCACCATTGAGACATGGGACAAAAACGATATAAAGCACGATATCTCAAAAAGTTGTAGATGTATTCAGACGAAACTTGGTGGATGAGTTGGGTCCATCTATCCATTGGGACCATACTCTGTGCAGAGCGTTGGTGCTGCCTAAGCAGTCTCCTTGGCTATTGGGCACAATCCTGGACACGTCGCCACTCCGACACAGGATACCAGCATGCTGGTACTCGTTTTGCCGACCTCGGAAGGATGACAGGTTGAGTCAACCCAAACTGGTATTAATTCGACAGACGAGGGGGATTTGAACTCAGGATCCTAGTATCCCAAGTCCACCACCCTAACCATTCAGCCAACACCAGGCTTATGAGTTGGGTAGGTGACAAGAACAAGCCGATTAGATTTTGGTTCAGGTCCATATGCAGATCCGGCCTGTCAATGGGATGCAAAACATGAACTGTTCAGACTTGCCAGGGTGAGGGGTGTTGTGGGGGTGGTGGGGGAGTTGGGGGGGGATTGCGCTATACCGAGCACTGTTCTAGTTATGTATGGAATGGTTTCCCTGGAAAGGTAGTGGCAGGTGAAACAGTAGATAAGTTTCAATTGGAATTGCATAGGTCGGTCAACTGAGATGGAGTGGGATAGGGATATATGCAAGAATTGTAGGTATCTCTTCTTGCGTATGGCAGCTTGGCTGCTGGGTAGCTATCATTCTGTTGGGGCACGACTATGCTGCTGATGTTGTGCCCCTTTTCCAGTACTCTGGTATTCATTTTGCCAACCATTGTAAGCATCATGAGTGAGGATGGGTGATTGTATACGTTTGCCTGTAGTGATTGTGATGTCTGTGAGAGGGTGTTGTCAAAAGACAATGTGTGGTCATTGTTTGTGCATTCCTCACCCTAAAACTGACTTTGCCCCTCCCCTGCCTGTAACACCCCCCCCCCTTCCCCTCTGCCCCTTTCCCACAAAACAAAACAAAGGGTGTGGTCGTTGTTTGTGCATTCCTCACCCTAAAACTGACTTTGCCCCTCCCCTGCTGTAACACCCCCCCCTCCCCTCTGCCCCTTTCCCACAAAACAAAACAAACAGAGAAAAAAACTTTTAAATATTTAATACCCTGGTGATGTCCCTCTGCCGTAACATCCCCCATCCTTCAGACAGGCAGGCAGCAGTCTCTTCCCCCCTTGAAGATAGCAGTCTCAGCAGATAGCTGCAGACCTTGAAAAAAATCATGATTTTGTCAAACATTTGCAATATGTCTTTCAATCCTGAGATCTTACACACTCACCGTCTCTCTCCGAAAGCACTGTCTGGCAAACCCTCCCTTCTACTTTCTTAACAATCCTCATGAGGTTCAGTCACTCAACCCTTGAGGCCTCACTATCAAACATGATCTTTTTTGGGGTCAAACAACACTTCTAAGTTGGTCTCCAAAGCCAGTCGCTGATTCGGCATCCTCCGTTGTACGAAGTCCTTCCTTGGTACACCTGAACGCTTATCCACCTACGAGGCCTTCATCCACAGCTTGATGTAGTACTGCACTCCCTTTCTGGCTGGCTCTCATGTCTTGCTCAGCTTCACGCCATAGAAACAAAGGCCTTGAAGTTCATTGGAATATCCCGTGATGAAGCTGAAGCGATGGGTCTCTCACTTTCACATTTCAGACAGGTTGGTCTCTGTCTTTTACCACCTCCATTTTGGTGTTGCACTCTCTGCTCTTTCCATGCATGCTTTGTCCTCCCCAAGGTTCTTGCAGGGTGCAGAAGGTCTGCCAACAACCCCCTTCTGGTCAAATTCCCAAACTCCAGAATCGCTGCTCACCTACACTCATTCATTCATTTTCTCCCACCTGTGGAATCAACTTCCACATTCTCTTCAATCTCATTCTTCCCTCCAGGTTTACAAGACAGCTGCTCACCACCATCTCAGATCTATCCCTGTAAACTCTCCTCAAGCCCACCTCCTTCCAACTTTCCTGTTTTTCTTCCTTCGGGTTTGCTTCTGTGTCTCTCTTGACCACCCCTTTTTTCCTAATGATCATTGCTTTTGGGAAGTTTTGTTGTTGGATCGTTGTTGTTTTTATTGCTATTTTCTCCCGACACTGGTGTTGGTGTATTGTAGACTTTGGAAATGGAAATTTCGTATAAAGGAACATGACAAAAACAGGACAGTATGCATGTATAGTCACAAGTTGCGAGTTTAGTATACAAACGACTCTCTGTAGAAAATCAATGTGCCCTTGGAGGGAATCTTCAAATTTTTTTTAAAAGCGATTCTTCACCATTGAGTGATAGGGCGAAAACGACATGTAGCACGATTGCTCAAAAAGTTATGGATGGATTAGGACGAAACTTGGCGGGCAGGTTTGGTATGTAACAAGGAAGATTGATTCAATTTTGGTGAAGATCTGAATCCGGATACAATAATTTTTTGATGTGATTTTTCACCATGGAGCGATGGGGCTTAAACGATATACAGCACAATATCTGAAAAAGTTATGGACCAATTCGATGAAACTTTGTGGATGAATTGGTTAGGTGACAAGAACAAGTCGATTAAATTTTAGTTCAGGTCCGAATCCAGATCCGGCCTATCAGTGGGATACAAAACGTAAACTAATCAGCCTGGCGGAGGTGCCCTTCTTGTGTTGACTCAGCCTGTCATCCTTCCGAGGTCGGCAAAATGAGTACCAGTGCAGTGGTAGAGGGGCACAGCATCAGCGGCACAGCCACGCTTCCAAGAAATGACAGCTACTCGGCAGCAAAGCTGCCATAAGCAAGAAGAGAACAGAACCTTTAGTTTTAATTGCATTCAGGTCAGGTCAGGTATGGGAGCATGCGCCGGAGCAGCGTGTCGCTGTGTTAACTTTCCACCGTTACTCCAGGGGCCTCCATCTGGCCATCCCCAGGCAGATGCCTGGCCTATCCCCATCTTCTTGAGATGCCAATTAACCTGCTGCAACCACAAGACACGTGGTCGGCTCCGGCCCATGCTCCCAGACCTGACCTTACATGACCTGAACCTCAGAGAGTGCTGCAATACCTATGTTCAAACGCTTGAGCTCAGATGATAACAGAGACAGGTGATCATCCTCTCTTAGGGATAGGACATTCCAGGCACCCACCCAAAGGGACCGCCTCAGGTTAACCCAAGGAGACTGCCGTCTGGTGGACGACACCTCAGCACCACCCTGACACACTCTCCCGCAATCTGACCCGGGAGGGCAGCTGCACGGAGTGGCTTTTCAGATTTCTTTGTGGCACCTTTTGCGGAGTGAAGGGTTTTACGGTGGCTGGAGTGTAAATCCTGCCACCAACCTACTAATAAAAAGTAACTCAACTGCAGGAGGACGTCCTCACACAGTTGGGTACTAGATTATGGATGGCCGTTGGCTCATAAGGAGCTCCTCCACCCTTTGACAGGTTTTGTTCTTCATCTTGTTGGTGTCCATATCATACAGCCTCCTCACCAATACAAGAAACTTGGTGGGGGAGATGGTTCAGTTGCTGACAACCCGACCATGGAACAGGTTAGTACAAGTTTATGTGGTACCTGTAGCAAGTCACAGATCTAATCTGTCCTGACCTGACAGTCACAGATCTAATCTTGTATTTCAAGAGCACATTCAGGTGCTCTTGAAATGTAATGAATGCAGAAATGGCAAAATTCTGGCCACCTCTCTCTTTCGCCATGTATTTTATATATCCCCATATTCTTTCCCCATTTTTCCATGCAAAAATAAACTTGTCTGTCTGTCTGTCTCCCTCTGCCATATATCACGAGATGATAGAATCGCATGAGATTGTGGATTTAACTTTTCATCAGTAAATTGTAACGCTGCTTTTAATGAACAGGAGCGTTGTTAAGAACGGGAAGGAAGAGGGAAGAGATTGTGAATTAAACGTTGTTCCATTGTTATTTACTTCTAACGTTTTTAACAAATGGAAACATTGTTAAGAATGGGAAGTAAGGGGGAGAGAAGGACAGAGCTGGGGTTGGGGTGGTTGAGGACTTAGGGCTTGGAGGGTGGGGCTGGGGTTGCTGGGTTGGGAGGGGAGTTGAGGAATTGAAGTCACATCTTGTATTATGTGGAGTTTCCACACTATCTCCTGCTCTATTCTATATTACTAGAAGCACTCGCTCCCTATAGTGAGGCAACTTAGCATAACAATTGTGCATTTTGTGAGGAAAGCACCAAATTTGGCACACTAGTAGCCTATCATATTATGAACAGATTTGGATATTGGGCCATCTCAAAATTTTTGTTGGCAGTGGAAAATGGCTGCCACAGCCATCAGCGGCTGAATTTGAGATGGCCCAATATCCAAATCTGTTCATAATATGATAGGCTACTAGTGTGCCAAATTTGGTGCTTTCCTCACAAAATGCACAATTGTTATGCTATATTTAGCTAAGTTGCCCCACTACTAGGGGAGCGGCCAAGGTGGTTGTGTTAATATCCTTATTCAAACGTGTAATTCAAAATACCTCTCCAAAATACCTCTCACTGTATAATTCAAAACAACTTGCTGCACTGTAAAGCGTGGGGACAGGAATACTGCACTGTAAATGGTGGAGACTAGTAATTCCCCAACCTGGAGGTGGCACTACTCGACATACAAAAATTGAGAATTTGCTCCCCTCTCAAGACAGCGAGCAAAGATAAAAAAAACGCCCCTGTTCACACGATAACACACCGGTCCGTGAATTGTAAGTAAAGATACTAGTGAGGGACACAGTGAAATGGCATTTGCTAAATAGTGAATGTAATCATTTGTTGATTCACACCAGTTTTTGATGTTGACATATTACTGATGCTTGTGTTTCTTAATCAGGAATGGAAGTGATTAATTTTGCTTGGTTTTTCATCAGAATATTTGTGAAAGGTCAGCACTCAGGCAGTTATGGTAAATAATTTGTTTGCATATATAAAATGGATGCTGACTTGGTAAGATGATGTAGAGCAGGGTCACTTTTCTTTTGAAGAAGAAGAATGTGAAGAAAAAGTTGAGTTCCAGATCTTAAATAAAGTCAAAAAAAAAAAATATATATATATATATATAGTTGTGCAGCATTTACATCAGGATGTCTTCTGTTCTACTTGATGAGTGTGTCAAAAATATCATTTATAATCTTGTATAGTGTGTATATCATTTGGTAGATGTGTCTGCACTTTAGATAAAGTCAAATTCTAAGAAGAAACAATTTCCAGGATTATAAAAAAAACTCAAATATTTAAACGACAGAGTGAGGAAGAAAAAAATGTATAAGGCATTTTACAGCTTTGTCCGGTCCAGACAGCATCAGCCCACGTGTCCTAAAAACCTGTTCTGCTGCTCTTGCTCACCCTCTCTCTGTTCTATTCACCCTCTCATTTGCTCAAGGTCATCTGTCATCTGCTTGTGAATCAGCAAACATTACTGCCCTGCATAACAAAGGTGAAAAACAGATCCCTGCAACACAGACAATCAAGCCTTCTCCCAATCATCAGCAAGGTTATGTAATCCATCATCGCTTCAGACATTAAATCCTTCCTCTTCTCCAATGATTTTTTCCCGATCATCAGTTTGGATTCAAACCAGGTCACTCTACCCTGGATATGCTGCTTCTGCTCTCCCAACAATGGATGGAAGTCCTCAATGCCGGACATGAAATCAGAGCCATATTTCAAGACGTATTGCGTTCTTTCGATATGGTCTGGCACCCTGCCCTGCTCACCAAACTCTCTTCCTATGGTATCCATGACCATCTCCACTCATGTCTCGCAGACTTCCTTTCCTGTCACAGCCAACGTGTGGCCTTAATGGAGTTCTTTCATCCCCTCTTCCTGTCCAAGCTGGAGTTCCTCAAGGCAG
>CM068961.1:15195477-15206302 GCA_035128595.1 Eptatretus atami | reverse complement strand
CCTGTGCTTTTTCTGGTTTTCATCAATGATCTCTCCAACGCTCTGGAAAATCATCTACGTCTTTGCTGATGACTTCACCCTCTGCTGTACCATCTGTCATCCCTCAGATCGGCAAGCAGCAGCCTCTTTACTCTCTGCAGATCTGGATAAAATCACAAACTGATCCAACACATGGAACTTGTCTTTCAATCTTGAAAATCTCTCTCTACATCTTTCCGAAAGGACCATCTGGGAACCCCCCCCCCTAAAACCTCATCCACTTTCTTAACAATCCTTATGAAGAAGTCCTTTCATTCAAGCTTCTGGGTCTCACTATCTGCCTGATCTTTCCTGAGAAAGCCACATTTCCAACCTGGCCTCCAAAGCCAGTCACCGACTGGACATCCTCCGTCGTGCAAAGTCCTTCTTCGCCCCACCTAAGCTCCTGACCACATACAAAGCTTTCGTCTGCAGCCTGATGGAGTACTGCTCTCTCCTCTCTGGGCTGGTGCTCCAGCCTCTCACTTTTCTCGGCTTCACCTTGTGGAAACGAAGGCATTTAGGATCATTGGTATCTCCCGCGATGAGGCTGAGTCTTTGGGCCTCTCACTCTCTCACCACAGGCAGGTCGGTGGTCTTCTTCCGTCTCCTTTCTGGCCTCGTCCGCCCTGCTCTATCTGTGATATGTCCCCCCCCCTACATTTCCGCAGGGCGCTCAAGGTTTGCCAGCAACCCCCTTCTGGTGAAACTACCAAAATAAAGAATCACTGCTCATCTTCACTCTTTCATTCCTCTTTTTTCCCACCTTTGGAACAAACTCCCTCACTCTCTTCAATCCCACTCTTCCCTCCAGGTCTTCAAAACAGCTGTTCACCACCATCTCTTATCTTCCCCATTCAAAACCATGATATTTTCTACCCCTGCTAATCCACCCCAAACCACCTCCTTCAAATTCTCTGCTTTCCTTTCTGAAAGTCCCTGTCACGTAAGGACCTGAAAGTCCCTGTATTGTCCATCTTGTGTACCCTGCCTCCATCCCTCTCCCTATCCCACAGATCTCCTAATGTCTCTGTTCCCCACTGTTTTGTCCTTCCCTCTCCCGCTCCTCTTGTCTCCTGCTCCCCTTGTTGTATGTTCTGTGTGTTAGCTCTTGTACGAACCTCGACATTGTATCCAAAAAAAAAAAATGTTTGGAAGTGTGCAAGGAATAGGCAAGAGAGTGTGGCGATGTTTACCTGTTTTCTTGTCATGTCATGGGGATTGATGAAGAGGTCCACGTGGTATACAGCCAAGTGTTGAATCGCAACGGTCTTTTGGTTCGCCGTGTCGGGCCGACAGTGACCTCTCACCTCAGAACTTCTCTATCTCTTTCCTTGAAATCTCCACCACCGTGTACTCTTGAAGGTTATTAAATAGATAGAAACAAAAGTTGAGGTTTTTCACCGCACACCGCATCCACTGCCCACAGAACCACCACAAGATTCATGCAAAGCGTGCAGAAAGGGCCATGTAGCGAGTGGCATCCACATTGTGAGGCTTTAAGTTTTCGTGTGGTGGCCTCCGAGAAGAACCTCGTCCTAAAGGACACCTGGGAAGCTTAACTCGACTCACTGAAAATGGCCGTATTTCACGTTTCTATATGGATTTGATAAAGAAATGAACGTTTTTATTGGGACTTTGAACTTACTCGTGTGAAAATCACTTTTCACTGCAAATTTGCGGCAAACATGCATGGACAGTCCAAGGTCCACCCCTGTGAAGCATTCTAATATTATCAATTGGGTTATTTTTGTGTTATGGACTTTGGAAATGGTGAACAAAGCAAGAGACGTGCACATATAGCGCTTCGTACCTGACAATTGATTTTTGGTATTCGAACCTTCAAATACTATTCCATCGCACTGCAGCATAAAACAAAATCCTTGGATATATCCCCCCTTTTTTAGAGGGTGTTCGGGTTGGTTAATAGAGCATAAGTCGGTGACATCACCTTTCGGCTGATGTTCTAAACAAGACTGGAGAAAAAGGGTAAGCTTGCATTGCAGTGAAGATGAGTATTGAAATTAGGTTTGGGAATGGTAAGAATATTCGTGTTGCTCGATGAGCCAATTTAACCTAGATTGAGCAGAATCCAATGAGAACAGTCATGATCAATACACTGTCATAAGTTTTACCATCTCATTTTAAAATATGATCAGTTTTTCTTTTGTAACGAGTTTCACCTCTTAATTGATCAATCACCTTTGTGTGATTCTTAGAGCTGTCTTCTTGTCATGTCATGGGGACCGACTTACTCGTGAACATCTTTACTATAATTGAGCAAACGTGGATGTCACCGAAACGCCAAAGTTGACGTGTGGCTGAAATAGCGCCCCCTTTGGTGGTAGCCGGTATTACAAATAGTCTTCCTTTATCTTATGTTGTGATCAATAAAATTTATTTCAAAAATGATAAAATTATAAAGTGTATTTCCAAGACTGTGCCGTAGCACATTGCCCACCGAAGGTGGGCCGAGAATGGTACCTCCACCCGGAGGGCAGGAGTGCCCGCCTGTTTGTGCAATGTTACTTCTTTGTTGTGTGTACATTTTACCGCTTTCATTTATTTATTTGGCTGTGGTTGTGGGTGTGCTTGGTGTTGGCTTAATAGTTAGGGTGGTGGGCTTGGGATCCTAGGATCCTGAGTTCAAATCCCACTCGGCTGTTGAATTAATACCAGGTGGAGTTGACTCTGCCTGTCATCCTTCCGATGTCGGGAAAATGAGTGCCAGCTTGCTGGTGTACTGTGTTGGAGTGGTGACCCGCCCAGGATTGTCACAGAGTATGGTCCTGATGGACGGATGGATGGATGGTTGTGTGTAGTTGCATTGCATCTGCAGAATAAACTTCATTGCTGTTCTAATACAAAGTAAGAACATCTCTCGGTCAGATTTAAGACCACATAAGGTATTGATGCAATCACCCCTCCCCCTCCCCTCTCTCCAGGATTCTTTTACTTGAATTGCACACACACACAATTTGTACAAAGGTCATTACTCATATCGATGAGCTGCTCATTATGATGTTCTTTGGCTCTAATCTATGCAATCCCTTACTTTCAGATGCAGGTTTCAACTTTGATTTGGAAAAGATTTTGGTGTGGTGGAAATAAATAAATAAATAAAAGTTAAATTATTCGAGTATTTGTTTCTTTTTACAGATGCTTCAAGATTGTCCAAAAGCGCGACGGGAGGTGGAGATGCATTGGCGTGCGTCGAACTGCCAGCACATTGTCAAGATTGTGGACGTATATGAAAATATGCATCAGGGAAAGAAGTGCCTTCTTATCATTATGGAGTGGTATGTCAAATGATGTAAACTATCTGACCCTGGTGTCACAGCGTTTGGGATGAGAAATATCACATCTGTCAAAGAAACTTGGGGAAAAAAAAATGACATATTTGTGCTGCATCCGATACATTTACTTTGTGCTGTATCTCCAGTCATGCATTTTTAAGATGTACTGTATGATGATGTCGTTTGTCAGTAGTCAGTTTAAAAGAAAACTTCTCGGTAGTCGGTCTTGGGCACTTCAGTGAAATGAATGTGCTTGTGAAATGTGAGTGCCTAAGGTGTGAAATGTCAGTGCCTACCTTTGATGGATTAGAATGTACGGACACCCCACAACTGTTTAGCAGATATATATATATATATAGTTTCTTTGTGGACTTGGGTGTTTGTGTCTGTCTGTCTCTGTCTGTCTGACCGTGATACATTCTGTCGTGACTGATCTGATCTCAACCAAATTTGCAGGGCGACTAGAGGGTCACACAACGGAGGTTGTAGCGCCTTAATTTGCCCTCCTCCCTAAGGGTGTTTTCCGCCTTGGATAAACTACGTGTTAAATGTGTTTACATGCGAGAGAATTTCATTGTTATTGCACGGATTTTTTTTCTTCGGATTTGTGTTGTATTAAACACGAGCATTCCCCCCCCCATCCCCTGCCCGCCCCACTTTCAGGTGGAATGATATGGGTACAGAAGGGGAATTTGATGTGGAGTACAATCTTTGCTGAAGTTAATTAAGTGACTAAATTGATGTGACGGCAATTTCTGGCTGTAAAATGTCTTGCAAGAGTATGTGACATGAGCATCTTTATTAACTGTTCTACTACTGATTTACAAATGTTGAAGTACAAACTTTACATATGTGTTCACGTTGTAATGGTACTGTACATACTTTATAGAAATATGTTTGTGTGTGCTGCTGTCGATTGGCCCCATGTCAGCAGCATGGAGACAGCCAATCGACCTCCTGGGAGCGATCAGAATACATAGGATAGGAAGTCTACCAACTTCCTGATACTATTCCACCGTTAACCACACCCATGTAGGTCTGATTGGCCCTTGAGCAAATGTGTCCAGCAGCCCCACCCCTTCAGACTGATTGACAGTCGTAGCCCCGCCCACCCTTCTGTACGCTTCCAATTCAAATGCAGTTTTACATACTTTTCGTGGAATCCTTTCAAGCTATTAGAATTTCGATCAGTATGCACTTTCCCACAATAAAATTCAGTAGATTCGTGTTTAAACCAATTTTAAGTAAGTCTGTCAGAAAAGGTGAAGAAGAAGAAGAAGAAGAGGCAGCACTTTTGGATCTCATTTTTCTTGTCCAACGCTGATGTCCCAAAGTTTAATAAGTGTTATTGGATGGGAAATTTTCCGCAGATGACTGGTAGGTAATTTATAAGGTTATAAGTTTTATATTGGTAATTTTTTTTTTTTTGAGGATTTATGGAGTTTCTGGGCCATCCCGACATAAGAAGTCTACCGACTTCTTGATTGGGACATTTGTGAAGAAAGTCATGTATGAACAGGAATGGTGAGAGGAGAGGAGAGGAGAGAAGAATGAGGTGACCTGCTTATCCTTGTCCGCGATGCTAAAATGCCAGACACCGAGGACGCTCCTCTTCTCGATCTTTGACTTGATGTTCGCGTTGTGTGCTTAACTTCCCGCACAGACAAAATGCAGTCAAAGGCATCGCCAAATTCGACACCGAAAGCAGTTTTGGCGCCTTGAGTAGTTGGTTGTTTGTTTTGATGTTTATTGCTTAACGATATGCAATTTAAATTTCATCTTGGAGAATATGCATTACGTATTACATCACCTGATTTATTTTATCGCGCTCCATTCAATACAGGTATATATTTTCAGAGAAACTAAACATGCTATACGCAGCCAATGTACCGTCAATATATGGGTTCAAGGTGTGATTTACCTGCTGCACATGCAAAGCAGTTGTCCTGAAAAATAATTTCCATTGTTGTTATCGCAATAGCGACTGGAAAGCACGATAATCGTCCCATCGCGATTTTCGCCCAGGCCGAGTGTATAGGCTAAGAGTCGCTGGTCCACGCACCTACCGGAAGTAAAAAAAATTATTATAATCAGTGGCTGACTTCTGGTGACATTCATGATCAGATTTCTCCAAACATCCCTATCCTGCACTGCTTCCAGAAGCTCTGCCAGACAGCTTGGTTGCAGCCTTTACCCCCCTTCCATCCAGCACATACAAGATCCACCTCTTGCTCTTCTTCCATCAACCCTAACCAGCATGGAAGACTTTTCCAGACTTTCGTTTTCTGCACGCATGATGTGTCCAAAGTATGACAGTTTATTTAGTCCATTGGATTTTTAACATTCGTCTCCAACACCGCATTTAAAACTGTCAGTCTTCTTCCTTCCTTTATTTTTCACTTTCCATAAATCAAATCCACGCATTGCAACTGGAAGTATCAGATCATTCACCAGCCTCCTCTTGGTTTGTTTTGTCACATCTTTGGTTTTTCAGATCTTTGTCAATCCTGACATTGCTGTTCTCCCCAATGCTGATTAATTAATTGATTTATCCTCCATTCAATCTCTTCCAACACAGAAAGACCAAACTTTCCACGTGATTGGGAGACAATCTGAACACATCAATTCTCTCAGTCGACAAGATTTTTCTTCTTTTTCACTTTCCTCCTTCACTGCCTGTAGCAATTTGATCGTTCTCTTTACTTTCTGCCACAGAGTTGTATCGTCACCATACCTTAAAGGTTGTTGCTGATACATCTGATGATAATGGCGAAATAATAATATCAATATAGGAGCTGGCTTGATGGCCTAGAGGTACGCACACTCACCACGAAGCTGTCTAGCCTGAGTTTGAATCCTGACCCACCTGTAAACTATTATGCTGGTGTTTTACAGGCAGGGTCATTCGTCATTGTGTGTGCCATCCCTCAGATGCAGTTAAACGGGAATCGTATCTGCTGGCATTCGTTGGTGGATGTTAAAGATCCGGATGGTGTCCTTCATGAAGAGTAGGCGAGTTATCGCCGGCACCATGTCCCAATTCCAAATTCCTGCCCTACCTTTAGTCGAACGTCAGTCCTGGCCAGCCTGTTCGTGAAAGACTTGGGCCAAGCTTCCCCCGGCCAACACCGCAAGAACGTGGCAATAAATGTGGCCATTAACGAAGAAGTATATTAACGCACCGCTATCCGCATGGTATGCACATACACATTCCTCCCACCCAGCCCCCTGCCAGCTCCCTTTGGCGTTTCTCGTTACTCAAGATGGGATGACACGATGGGACCAAAATAACGTATAAAACATGCCATGGCACAGGATGAAAAACAATTTCTAAACTCTGTATGGATTAAGGAAGTAGATGTGTCTGGCTGTTCATAATTCTTAAGTTTGAAAGTAGTATCATCGTTTGTACTTGGGAATAAGCAGCGCTACCACTGCTTGAGAAATTTACTAAAATCTTGAAGGCTTGAGACTCATTTACCAGGACGGTTGGAGATCTTGATAATTTGATGCAAATTATTGAGTTGATGAGGGACGTGTAATGATCCACATAAGTTTGGAAAATCTTGGAACATTTCAGGTGCTCATCATGCATTTATATTTATTTATTTATTTTTGAGTGGTTACACTGGGCACCGACGAGCAGTGCGGGAGAGTGGAACCGATTTATCATTTTGAAGGATCATTACGTAATGAAAAGGCAGAAGGTGTAATACAGCATGAATGTAAATGCTCGTTCTGTTTGAAGTACTGTACGTGATTCGCTTTCGTACTTGGAGCTCGACGGCAGATAGGTGCTTGCACACTATGATGTTACATTCATTGTGCCATAAACAATAGTAAATAAAGGTAGGTCATGTTTAGTGACAAAAAATGTGAGCGTCCTGGGTTGAGCGAGCAGGTGGAATTTCAGAAATGGATGGTTGTGTGGTGTAACATTTGAATTGCCTGCTCGATAACTCGAGTGCTGTAACCCGTACTGTACTCGAGCACTGTACAATGACCTGCTCAAGTACTGAAAGGACCACACAGATGAAGGCTATAATACTGTACATGGCACCTGAATTCGGAGTATAGTTAGTGAACCCGATGGCATTACGAGGAAGCATGACTGCTGTTGCTGTGAGGATTTTGATCGGGATCCTCGTCTTCGAATGGGGTGTCTCCTTGTCGGATAGGGGGCCTCGTCTTCAGATAGGGAGCCTCGTTCGACCAAATTCTTGTGCTGTGTTTGCACACACTTACTCCGTACTCCAAATCGACGCTCGCAGGCAGATTAACTTGTTGACCTTTGAACAAACTAACTTGTGTTCACATATACATCAGATCTCACAACTTCAGACGTACTCTGGGCTAACTCTTCTGTGTGAACACACCTTAAGCCAGAGGTGCTTTGGGATTGTCGGCACCCTGTCAGTAATGGGGAAATTAACTGGGTGTAACGCAATGTAATTTTGCTTGCACCAAATCTATGTTCTTTATAATTATTACCCCCTGCGCCTGCGCGTGAAGTGAAAAGTGGGGTGAAGCAATTGGTTCACTTTATCTGACTTGTCTATAGACATCAGTCGATGATCGAGGAACGACTTTATTTCAATTCGATATTATATTTTGAACAATGAAACACAAAATGGAACATGAACTTGCAGTTTCGGAGTACTTTGGCTCTGTGCTTGGCGAATTGTACGGCGTCTCGTCTCGCATGCGCAGAGAGGAGTGATCGAAGTCATTTTTTGTTTTTTTTACTCTGCCTGTCTGGCAGTCATAATTTTAAAATCATTCCAAACAAAAAAAACTTACTGTTTTTAGGGACATCATAAAGGACATAAACGGGAATGAAGAACTAAGGTAATGTGTTATGTAAGGTGGTCTAAAAGACGGTGCATCAATGGCGGTAAACTTCCCCAAAAAAGTTTTTTTATTTTTCTACAGCCTTTAAAATATTTTCTTCATTTCAAATGAATTATTATTTACTTGAACACTGCGGAGCACAAATCGCCTTTATTGACACTTTCAAAACCCTTCAGTTTAGCAGTACTTGGACAAAATAGTCCGCCATTTTGTCATCTCGACCAATCAAATTTGTCGATCGTGCTCGGAAGCGCAATAAGTAAGAGTTTAAAAGACCTTTCCCATGTCCTTTATTTATTTATTATTATTTTTTTCCCCTCAAGACTGTGTGGGGTAAGGTGTTCTACAAACTCTCCAGTTCAACTCGTATTGAGTTGAATATTAAATTTGTAATCTATCAATTCTGAATATCTGCTTGAAGTGCTCTGTTGTAGTTCATTTCTTCTTCCACCTGGCAACAAGTTTGCACTATCCATTTGTACTGGACAAGATGTTATTGCGTTGAACCACCTCCTTTGAGGTTGTTATAAATCTTAAAAAGGATGCAACTCTCCTTTGCATTGTAAATGCCCCAAATGGTGCAAAAGCAGTTTTGATTGGCATGACGTCTTCTCGTATATACAGTCCTATATGTCTTTAATTTCCTTCAATACTTGTAGGCTAGCATGATTTAAGTATGGCAACCATCTGTGCTGAAAGACCATGTTTTGCACTGCAGAGGTAGTCACAAGCTGAAGCATTGAGTACATGTTCCACATTATTTTGTTATAAATCCACATTATTTTGCAGAGTGGCTGATTAGACAAATTCTGGAGGGAAATTCTCTGCTGCAGGTACTAAAGATGTAGTCTGAAGTCGAGGGCTCATGATTGTGCTGTTTTCTGTGAATCTTATTTTCTTGATTTTTGAAAAGCCATCTTCATTGCTGTGGTTCAACCACATTGCTGTGGCTCAGCATCTGCCTCCAACAACTCCGGTCTCATGCAGATATCTCCCATTCATTTATGTCAACATCGAAGCTGTGTATCCCTCTTGCACACACCCTTGACCCACAGCTTAGGTCGACCAAAGGATATATTTGCATCGACCAATTCCCCAAACGTTATCTTTTGAAATATGACAATCTCCATTCTTCTGTTTTGCGAAGTCAGTTAAGACGCCGGTGTTTAAGTTTCGCAAGGATACTTCGTATGTTAACCCTTTGCAAGACCTCCTTGTCATGCCAGCTGATGTTGGCATCATCAATGAAAACTTTCGTTTATTTTTCCTTGTTACTGTTTGTTGTCCAGGTTATGCTACATAAAGCAGTTTCGGACACACTTAACCTGGTAGTCTGAACCATTGTGTTAATTGTTAATTTTCTGTTGATCCACACGCATTGACTTAACTTATCTAAGGAGGAAGCTGCCTTGTCAATGTGGTCAGCTAATGGCTAGTTGTCAGTAAAAGAAAACTTGTGAACAATTTCCAAGCACGTGCCATCCAATGTGATCATTGGCAGGTCCGTGGTACCCTGTGCCATAAATAACCACAGCTGTGTTATTCAGGCTAACAATTGGGGCAAACTCTTAATAACCACACCAAAAACGTTTTGTGAAGTTTTGTCAATGATTTTTACTGCCAGCAGGCAGCAAAACTGTTTCCGATCTAGAGGCTGCTATCAGAGATCGCTGATTGTTCACAGACAGTATTGCCGACTCGTAATATTAGCCAACTTGTAGCACTTGAAATTCTGCCTCATGATGAAAAAAAACTTTTTTTTTTCTTCCAAAAGGAGGGATACCATGGACAACAAGACTAAACACTCAATGTCCCCCTCTGGGAACCTTAATTGAAAATTTTAAAATAAAAATATAAAATTGATGGGACTGAAAAAATAAATAATTGTAAATTGAAAAAATTCAACGATTGATAATTCAATAATTTTATTAATCAAAAAATTATGAATACATTGTTCAAAAAGTGGGTCACCATGGACACCAAGGCAAAACATTTAATGCCTCCATCCAGGAACCATAATTTGGAGGGATCACACTTGAGTTTTGTACGTGTACCCTCTTGTTTTGGGGGTGTTTTTTGTCCCTCCAAACGAGTAAAACAAAACAGCTGGCTATCACGTCTAGTGCAGAAATTGACCCCTTCAGTAAGTGGATCTAAGGCATAAATTAGCAGTAAGAGGGAAGGATATTTATATAGTACGAAAAAGGGGAGACGTTAAGAATCGACCTTGCTTTACTTTTCTCCACGTTTCAAATTGGTGGGTGTCGAACTGTCAAACTGTACAGTACTTTGCATATCTTCATGAAAATATTGAGGGTTTTAGAGGACAGTTTATCTTCTCCAAGACCTTTATAAAGAAAGACCTGACCTGCTGACCTGAGCAAAGGCCTTGGCAAGGTATATGAAGGTTCGTTAGAGTGATTTGCATTGCTCTGTTCTGCACCTCTCTCGTATCTGCTGTAGTAGGTTGGCAGGATGGCCGAGAGGTATGCACAATTGCCTCTAAGCTGTCTAGCCTGGGTTTGAATCCCAACCCAGCTACAAACTGTCATCCCAATGTTTCACAGGCAGTGATTAATCACTGTATGTGCCGTCCATCGGATGGACGTCAAACTGGGAATCACGTCTGCCGTCATTGGTCGGTGGACATTAAAGATCCC
>CM068961.1:15182872-15195461 GCA_035128595.1 Eptatretus atami | reverse complement strand
GTGTTCTTCACAACGAGTAGGTGAGCTATCGCTGAGACAATGCCCAAATTTCAAATTCCTTCCCAAAGCAGCAGAGGGCAATGCATCAGTGGCATAGCAGCACTCCCATCATTGCTGCAAACAAGCAGCCACAGGCTACCAACAAAATGCTGATGATCTGCTGTTGTCTAGTAAAGCAGAAGCAAGCTGTGCATACTACTGAAGCAGAGTGTCCTTTCCACATTTGAGCATCTTGGCCGTTCCACCTTCTTTGCCAAGTGCCTTCCCACTGGTCAAAATGGCAATGCCATGCTTTATTCTTCTGTATTGGTTCTGCATACAACTCCTGCAACATGAGGATGTTCTGCAGTGCATTGAAGACAACATTTACGAGATTGATGTGTCAGACTCTAGTCCCTGGTTGCTCAAAACTCGAATAATTTAACCACTGGATAAGAGCTATCCTGTGGTTAAAATTCTTTTCCGATAGTGAAGTAACCAACCATTTATCATCAAGTGAGGAGGCAGTACCATTTTTGAAGTGTTTCGTAAGACTTCACCAGGGTAGGTTCCTGAATCATCGGGGAAACTGAAAATTTTAAAATCTTTTTCACTGCGAATACACATGATTGGTTTCATTAAAAATGCTTACAAATAAAACAAAGGCAACACCATGTGTCGTTTCTAGTTTTTATTGAAGGAATGTGATTAACGAACCGTACCATAAATTTTTTTAAATTTTTTTATTTACACAAACGCTCTTCAATGGGATGATGACTATTTAAAATCCAGTGAACTCAGTGGAGTCATCTGAAGACCATGCAGGCGAGGGTGCTGATGCTCCTGAGGTGGGCAGACAAGGGCAGAAAAAAATAGGTGATCGTGAGCTGCCCAGCAGATAGCCGCAGGTTTCGATGTAGTTCCTTGGATGGGATCGTCACATCATCCAACCCCCTCTTGAACTTGAGGTAACGCTCCATGACCGGATCGGCATCTAAAAGCCTCTCAGTAATTGACCGCATGTCTTGCAGCATCTCACGCAGGAACTTGATCATAAGGGTTGGACCTCACCACCTCTCTCTTCCTCCTCCTTTTTGGAAACCTTGGTAATGGCTTCCAACTCCTCCTCAGCATTTGAGGTGATAAGAGTGTCCAACTCCTCAGGCTCCATGTCGTCAAAGCTTTACCGTCCCACCCGCCATGCCATCCTGACAATTTCATACCTCTCTTCCGTGTTGGCGGGAAAGCCTCTTAAGTTTTTCACTGCCTGTGGCCATAGGTTGTGCCAGCAGGCGTTGATGGTGAAGGCTCTCACCTCGTCCAGCGACTCTGATTGCGCCAATGCAGTGGACTATGTTGAACTCCTTCCAACACTGCCCGTGGGTGAGCCCTGGGTCGGATCCAAAATGAGTCCATCACATCCAAAATGAGGTGAAAGGTGCGGCGGGTATAATCGATTTTGAGAGTATATTACCCCTTGGTCGAGCGGCTGGATCAGGGAGGTGGTGTTGGGCGGCAAGAAGATCACCTCAATGTTTGGGTGAGCCCCCTTCAGGTCCCCGGGTTGGCCAAGAACATTGTCGACGAGCCGGAGAACCTTGAACACAAGGTTTTTGTTTTGTTTTTTTCCTGCCAGGTACCTCCACCTGAGGGACGAAACATTTATGAAATCGTCGATGAAAATTGCTGCTGTCACTCACGCCTTCCTGTTGGCCCTCCAAATAACAGTCAGTATGTGCTTGTTCTTGCCCTTGAAAGCCCGCGAGTTCAGGGAACGGTTCAGCATCATGGGCTTCGTTATAGTCGTCTTTTGCATTTGCGCAGAGGAGAAGAGATACCGGGTCCTTTGCGGCCTTAAATCCCAATGTTTCCCCCTCGCGCTTCATGATAAAAGTTTACGTTGGCATCCAAAACAGGCCGGTCTCATCAGCGTTGAACACCTGCTCTGGCAAGTACCCCTTCTCCTCTATTAGTTGTGCAAGTTGAGCAGGGAACGTTTCAGCCACCTCCTGGTCCGCGGAGGCACGCTCGTCTGTCAGTTTGACGTTGCAGAGACCGTAGCGCTTCTTGACATGGTCACACCATCGCCTGCTCACTTGGAATGGACTGGGGCTACTCGTACCCACGTCACTCGTGTTAGCGCCACCCGTGCTAGCCAGATGCGCATACATACGCATCGCCTTTATGCGAATGAGAGGTACACCGAAAGACACGTTTCTCAGCTTTCAATGTATGGGTTGAGGACAACGTACATTCTCCATCCTTTCTATGTGGACATCGAGGATGTGGGTGACCACTTTGGTGCTCGGTACAGCGCTGACGGCAACAGGTTTTTTGAATCGCTTTCTCGTTCTTCCGTATATAGCGAATGGTGGATTCATTTACTCCTTACAGTCTGCCCACAGAGGCCACACTGTTCTCTCGACAGCCGGTCCAGCAGCTCCACTTTGTCGCTCAGGCTCATCACTTTCGTCTGCCTCTTGGCAGTCGATGCAACTCGGGCACTGGTCTTGCGCTTATTTGGGGCCATGTTTCATAATGATAATGACCCCAAAGCAACACTGGAATGGCTTCAGAATAAGAACGTGAAAGTCCTTGAGTGGTCCAGCCAAAGCCCAGACTTGAATCCCATTGAGAATCTATGGAAAGACTTGAAGTTCACTGTTCACAGACTCCCCATCCAACTTGACAGAGCTTGAGCAAATCTGCAAGGAAGAGTGGGAGAAACTTCACAAATGCAGATGTGCAAAGCTGATACAGACATACCCAAGAAGACTCGAAGCTGTAATCACTGCCAAAGGCTCTTCGACAAAGTATTGACTCAGGGGGTTGAATACTTATTGATGCAAAACATTTCAGCTTTTCAGTTTTAATCAATTTGTAAAAATTTCTAAAAACATGTTTTCACTTTGTCATTAATCAGGTATTTTGTGTAGATCAGTGACAAGTTTTTTTTAATGTAATCCATTTTATATTCAGGCTGTAACACAACAAAATGTGACAAAAATCGAGGGGTGTGAATACTTTCTGAAATATATGCAATGTTTGACCCAAATATATGCAAACCTATTTAGTAGAGATTTGCTTGTCGTCTTGCAATGAGCCGTGCTTTGCTTCAAACTATTTTAAGCTCTTGTCATGTTTTATCAGTTGATTTCTCAGTACAGTACTATAATGGGCTACATGCCTTTCTTTCATAACAGCAAGAGTTTCTTCGGAATCTTTTTCGAAATAATCCTCTGGTTGATCCTTCTTGGAACCTCATGTTGATAGAATTACAGTGTAAATGTTTGCGCTCAAGAGATACCATACTTGCTGTACATTTGCTGGAAATTCTGTCTGGAATAGCTTGTTTGTTCGCTTCGCAGACTTGCTGGCATTTTTGTGTTTAATTTTTTATAAAGCCTCCACCTGTACAATCGGCCGATAGTGGGAGGCTTATAGCTGTTGTGGGGTTTGTTTTCTACAATTAGTGCCCACAATTTTTGTGGAACCACAGAGTTCCTTAGACCCCTAGGAGTACTAAACCACCATTTGTTTTTTTTATTATTATTATATTTTCTTTTCTTCCAGCACTCCCAACACTCCCAATTTCTGAGCTGTATAACATAAACACATTTTTGATCATAACTTGAATAATTTTCCTCTGATTTTCATGATGTTTAGTTTTATGGATAGATTGTAGATGGGGACACATTTTTTTTCATTTACACTCTATCACTAAATGTTGAAGGTCAAGGTCATATGGTGGTCCAAACAAAATGTGCCATCATTGGATCAGGGGCCAAGGATAAGCCGTAGGCGATCGCCGAGGGAGGCTAACTCTTGGCAGTCAATCGGCTTGTGGTTGCAGATATCTCGTTTTATGTTGGTGCTGTTGATGTGCATCTGACACCTCAACAGCACCAACATAAAACTACAGTATCAACATAAAACTGCTTACCCCATATAATTTTCTATACTACAGCCTAACTTTGCTGCAGACAAGAGAATAGTTAGAATTGCAGTCGGTTCTATGTTACTCGTAGCTATGGATGTGAAGCAGATTTGTCAGGTCACTCCTTGTGATGACAAGATCAAGTTGATACCATTGCCAAGATCTTGGTTGTCTCATTGAAACCATGTGTTGGTAATGCACAACCCATGTTAGGCATTCAGTTCCCAACAACGAAGTCCATTCTCACCTCTCTTCCCAACCCCATTAGCTACAAGCCGTGATTCATATCCTTGCCTATTCTTGAATTTAAATCATTTATAATGTCTTTGTGATTTATTATTGATAACTCTCCAGCTTTTCATTTAACATTTTATTTTCTTCTTCATATTCCTCATTTCAGTAAAGTATGGGGGGGGGGTGTACACACCAGTCAATTATCACAAAGCTCAGAGGCCAGGTGAAGTGAGACCATTTACGATGAAATGGCTGTGGATTTTTTCGACTTTCCCTGATCAGTCAATACTTCGGACTTCGGTTAAATGGTTTGTTATATTTGTGAAATCGCTTTGTGGTTAAATAAATCCCAAAGAAATTGATTTTTATTTTATATTTTAGATTATACAGTCGTGGCCAAAAAATATTGTCACCCTTGCACTTTTTTCAATGAATTCACCATTTCTCCCAGAAAATTGTTGAAATTAAAAAATATTTTGGAATCCACAAATGTATTTCTTTGGTTTACAGTGGTACAAAACAAAAAAAAGCTGAAAAAATAACTAAATCTGAGCTTATTCCACACAGAAATCCTAAAATGGCCCGGACAATATTATTGGCACCTTTTAGAAGTTGTGAGAATAATTAGATTTCAAGCAGTGATTCTCCTTTACTTTGGAATTTAACTCACCTGCGGTGAGTTTCAGATGCCTGCAATATAAAAATCACTCATTCAACAAGTTTGAATAGAGAAAAGGAGTCATTCTGCTGTTTTGTGTCACTGTGTGGACCAAATGACCATGGAGAAAAGAAAGAAAACCAGAGAATTATCTGAGGAGGTCAGACACAAGATTGTAGCCAAGCATGGACAATCTCAAGGCTACAAGTCCATCTCCAGATACCTTGATGTTCCTGTGCCCGCACCTTTTAGAAGTTGTGAGAAATAATTAGATTTCAAGCAGGTGATTCTCCTTTACTTTGGAATTTAACTCACCTGTGGTGAGTTTCAGGTGCCTGCAATATAAAAAATCACTCATTCAACAAGTTTGAATAGAGAAAAGGAGTCATTCTGCTGTTTTGTGTCACTGTGTGGACCACAATGACCATGGAGAAAAGAAAGAAAACCAGAGAATTGTCTGAGGAGGTCAGACACAAGATTGTAGCCAAGCATGGACAATCTCAAGGCTACAAGTCCATCTCCAATACCTTGATGTTCCTGTGCCCGCACCTTTTAGAAGTTGTGAGAAATAATTAGATTTCAAGCAGGTGATTCTCCTTTACTTTGGAATTTAACTCACCTGTGGTGAGTTTCAGGTGCCTGCAATATAAAAAATCACTCATTCAACAAGTTTGAATAGAGAAAAGGAGTCATTCTGCTGTTTTGTGTCACTGTGTGGACCACAATGACCATGGAGAAAAGAAAGAAAACCAGAGAATTGTCTGAGGAGGTCAGACCACAAAGATTGTAGCCAAGCATGGACAATCTCAAGGCTACAAGTCCATCTCCAGAGACCTTGATGTTCCTGTGCCCACCAGACACAATGTGATCAGGAAGTTTAAGGCACTGTAGCTAACCTTCCTGGACGTGGCCGCAAGAGAAAACTTGATCGAAGATTGCAGCGAAGGATTGTTCGAATGGTGGAGAAAACACCTCGATCAACTGCCAAACATATTCAAGGTGACCTTCAGACACAAGGTAAGACAGTTTCAACTCGCACCATCCGTCGCCAACTCAATGAAAGGGGTTTTTATGATAGGAGACCCAGGGGGACTCCACTGCTGAGAGAGACAAAAGAAAGCCCGACTGGAGTTAAACACATCTGAACAAGCCAAAATCCTTCTGGGAGAATGTCCTGTGGACAGTTGTGACCAAATTGTAGCTTTTTTGGTGAAGCATATCGTCTCTATGTTTGCAGACAACAAAATGATGCCATCAAAGAAAAGAACACCTTCCTTCCAGTCAAACAATGGAGGAGGTTCAGTGATGTTTTGGGACTGCTGCGCTGCCTCTAGCACGGGTGCCTTGAATGTGTGCATAGCATCATGAAATCAGGAGGTTACCAAGGCATTTTGGAGTGCAATGTTCAACTCAGTGTCAGAAAGCTGGGTCTCCGTCGAAGGTCATGGGTCTTTGCAGCAGGAAAATGACACCAAACACACTTCAAAAAGCACCCAGGAATGGTTCAAGACAAAACACTTAACTGTTCTGAAATGGCCAGCAATGAGTTCAGATCTAAATCCCATTGAACACCTGTCGCAGGGAGATCTGAAAACAACATTGTGTCGAAGGCACCCTTCAAATCTGGGAGAACTGGAGCAGTTTGAATAAGAAGAGTGGGCCAAACTGCCAGTAGAGAGGTGGAGGAAGCTCATTCATGGCTTAAGTCCAGGGTGTCAATAATTTGGTCAATACCATTTCTTTTTATTTGTCTGATTTAAAAGGATATCTTATGTTCTGAATCAAAAACAAAGGTACTATAATATTAACAGTGAAATGAAGAATTGTGAAGACCAAATAGTTTTGTAAATTTCAACTTATTTTTTTGAGAAAATTGATTAATCTGAAAAAAGTGCAAGGGTGCCAATATCTTTTCATCACTACTGTATCATTAGTAGTCTTACCAATCATCATTGTGCTGCCAACTGTTTTGATCATCCTCTATGGTGTTAGATCATCCTCTATAAAAGTGCCAAAAAGGCGACGTGCTCTACAGTGTTCAAGTATATAATTATTTTGGAATAAAATTAATATTTTAAAGGTTGTCGAAAAACTTTTTTCGGCATCTTTTTTTTTTTTGCTATTGATACATCTTTTAGCGTCTTTTCATCACCTCATTTAACATGGTAAATTAGTTATTCGTGCCTGTTGTTTGTGTCCTTTATGACATCGTTAAAACAGTAAGTTTCCCGTTTGGAATTATTTTCAACTTTGACTGCCAGACAGGCAAACAGAGTAAAAATATTATTTCACTCCTCTCTGCGCATTTGTGATCGGGACAAATTCAGAGCCAAGTTACTGTAAAACGTCGGGTTCATTTTCCGACTTGCGTTCTGATTCGTGTTCAAAATACAACAGTCAATTGAAATGAAGTTGTTCATTCATCATAAACTGAAGTTTATGGGCAAGCAGCCAGATGGAGTGAACATAGTACTTAACTTAACCCCACTTTTTTGGGGGGGGGGGAGAGAGGAGGGAGTAGAGTGCACTCTCACCTCTATAGTGTTCAATTGATGTGAATTAAAGCACTAAATCCCTTGCACCATTCTTAGCCACAGTTTGTGCAGATTACATAAGTGGATAATAAGAATCCCTGACAAAGAATAACCACCACGTGACAGCTGCGGACCAGATGGTAAACGCTTTAATATGAGGTGAGGACAGGTGGAGGTAAACGGGTAAGCATAAGTGGAGGTACAGTGTGAAGTGGGAAACAGGGAAAGATTACTTGTGGTCAGATTTTCCTGTTTTGTTGAAGTATGGCATGAATCCGTGGGCCTTCAAGGTAGGCCGATGTCTATTAAAAGATTGCTGTCAAAAAAAAAACTTTTTAAAAAGTTACCAACTGACTTCTTTCAGTTCTGTTCAAATTTAAAAAACAGCAACTTTTGCTTGGCCTTGTTACAGCTTGCCAGTTTTTCTTGCCAAAAGGAGCTGTTTTGCATTGCCAACATGGCTTCGTCTCATTTATTATTATCAAGGCAAAATGTTTAGATTTGAGTGCACTCAATTTTTGTTTTTAACCTTTTTTTTCTTGTAGTACAAAGTCCTTTGTGGATTGCTTATCAGTGTAGGCTGCTTATATGGCTCAGTCTTACAGAAATGAAAACTCCAAAAACCCAGCTCATATTACGACAGGTTTTTTTTATCAAATGAAAGTTGCCAAAGGTGTGCTAACTGTCTTGTGAAGCAAAGTAAAGCTTACATTTCGGGCATTAGCTCTTCGGTGGGCAGGATAAGAGAGGGCTCCAAGATAACTGCTCTCTTTGCTTTAAAGAAAGGCTTACACTTGAAATATAAGCTTTACTTTTCCTCCCACGTTGGTTGACATGTTTTTGTCAAAATTCTGTAGATCAAACCCATCGTTTTAACTTTCTGCCGAGGCAGACTGACCCTCGCCTTGACAGTCTTGTATTTTTTGTGCTATGACAGTATAACTGGCTGCATTAGGAAACTTGGAAGAAAAAAAACACACACACACACTTGGGGAAGGCATGAATATGGACCACTTGTTCCACCGGCACGCATCCCCGTGGGCACTCCACAGGTAAAACGTAAAAGGAAAACTCGTTTATTCATTATATACTACTACTAATAATCCGCATACCCAGCTGAGGGGTGTAGTGATCCCCTTGGGATGATCCCTTTTGCACTCAATTCCCTTGAAACACAGGGAATGCAAGGTTCGGCAGGAATTTTGGAATTTGTAATGTGTTCATGGTGCCAGCGATTAGCTCACCCACTCTTTGCGAAGGACACCGTGGGATCTTTATCATCCACCAACTAATGTCAGCCGATGGGACATCCTGTTTAAAGTCCATCCGAGGGATGGCACACACATTGCTGAATCACCCAGCCTGTGAAACATGGGGATGACAGTTTATAGCTGGGTCAGGATTCCAACCCAGACGAGACAGCATTGAGGCGAGGGTGTGTACGTTTCGGTCTAGGCCATCCCATCAGTTAATTAAATCATCTTTATCTGGGAATTTCTGTCCTTTTTTTCGTTCAATATGTGATTGGGCCTCAGGTTTGCTCCACTCGACCATGCCGATCTCGACCGAAGATTGTCAATGAAGAAAATTCTCCAGAACACTCACCCCCTCCCAGCACTAGTCAAAAAAACAGATGGTGATTTAAGTTTTGGAAAATTTATTGGCCCCCTTCAAGTATAACAATCTATTCATGATAAAATAATAAATTAAATTTACATTTTAGAATGAGGAATGCTTTGCCCTTAAACAAAGGAAAACCAATGCTGTCATTTGGGGTTTCACCTTTCATGCTGCCGAGGCCTCGGGGAAAGCAGATTCTCATTTGCTACAGTGTGTAGTATCTTCTTTCTGTCAATCACTTGCTCTTTAAATTTGGCCTTACTTTAAGCACAATTGTTAAACGTAACTAAAGCTAATTTTGGTTTCTGTAACCCATGTTGACAATTTACCTTTAAATACCTTCTCCATCCAAATCGTGCAACTTGTTAAGCCAGGGAACGCTGTTTAAAATGTCACAAATTTACAATATCTTGCTTGTCCAACTTCTGGTATAACCGTCTTTAAAATGAGATTTCGGTTTGAATTCTTACATCGCCAACTTTAAATTTGGCTTTCCTAAAATTAGTTTGATTTTCGTTTTTCAGTTTCATAAATATTTGTGAGCATTTTGATTTGATTGCCAATGTATGGTGTTGTACTCATTCACCATACTTTGTAGACTAGAAATCCTTTTTTATTATCATGGAGTACGGTTGTATAAATGTGTACAAAATGTGTCTCAAAGGTATACAAAGTGATATATCCTCACTCGATATTATCCTCTCAGCATAAGGTTTCAAAAAGTCATACCTTTTATTCTCGAGCGTTTTCTGAACTACCAAGACTGGAAAAGATGCCAGAATGCATCGATAAAGTACCACATCGGGAGATCACCAAATTGTACTTCTTCATCTTCCTCTTCATCTTCCTCTTCCCCTCTAAAAACAATGTTGAACTGTTGCCAAACCAAACATAAAAACTGCCTAAGCAATTAAGGTGATTCCTACACAAGGAAGTTAGCTTGCCTATTGCACGCAACCCAAAATAAAAAAAAATTGTTTTATGAAGAAAATAAATTGAACTTAAATGTGGACTCACCAAAAACGAGCCATGATTGTGCGAGGAGGGAGGGAGGGGAAGGGGGGTGGACAGAACTATTCCAAAAGCGATGCCTCGGCCTCAGCACAGCCAGCCCTCGCCTCGGCCTCAACACAGCCTGCCCTCGCCTCGGCCTCAACACAGCCTGCCCTCGCCTCTGCCTCAACACAGCCTGCCCTCCCTCGGCCTCAACACAGCCTGCCCTCGTCCTCGGCCTCAACACAGCCTGCCCTCGCCTCGGCCTCAACACAGCCTGCCCTTGCCCTCTGCCTCAACACAGCCTGCCCTCAGCCTCGGCCTCAACACAGCCTGCCCTCGCCTCGGCCTCAACACAGCCTGCCCTCGCCTCGGCCTCAACACAGCCTGCCCTCGCCTCGGCCTCAACACAGCCTGCCCTCGCCTCGGCCTCACACAGCCTGCCCTCGCCTCGGCCTCAACACAGCCTGCCCTCGCCCTCGCCTCAAACACAGCCTGCCCTCGCCTCGGCCTCAACACAGCCTGCCCTCGCCTCGGCCTCAACACAGCCTGCCCTCGCCTCACTGTCCTCGCTGCCTTCACTCACTGCACCTCCACATCATGCCTACACTCACCCCATTCTCACCACTACATACACTCACCTGTGCCTGCACTTATCCCACTTTCATGACCATTAATCGCCTCTGCAGTCCATCATTCCGCTATAAACCGTCATTCCGGTATTTCACAGGCAGGGAGATTCATCGGTGTGTGTGCTGTCCCTCGGATGGCCATTAAACTGGGTGTCCCTTCTGTTTTTTTGTTGGTGAATGTCAAAGATTCCATAGTGTACTTTGCAAAGAGTTGGCGAGCTATCGCCGGCACCTTGAACAAATTCCAAATTCCTTCCCTGACTTCCTGTGGCAGAGTGGCGACCCGTCCGGGATTGTAACCCGAGTTGAGAAACCGCTTCAGTTGGACCAACTCTCTGTATCAAGCATGGTGCATGATCTTTTCATTTGACATAACACCCTTTTAGCGCAATTTTGTCATGAGGACTTGATGTAGGCACCCAAGGGTACATGCAGTATCGTGCAACTTCCCATACAAGTGTTGTCCTTGTTGTATTTCTCCATGAAACTTCTGAAGATCACAATTTCTCTCAAGTTTCCAGATCAACATCAATGTGTAACTACATCCCACGCTCACAGCTCATTGCGGAATACTTGAATCGATGTGATTACCCTGGGGAGGGGGATGGGGGAAATCAAGACTCGTCTTTACACGAAGTTCACAAACGCTCGTGTCGTAGAGGGTGAAAGTTGTGGAATTGTGCAACTCGATCGACGAGATGCTGTGTTTTATTATAGTGAGTAATTTCGCCCGCCGGGTGAAACAAGTGTGCATCAGAAAAATGGTGGTTACTGTACAATGAGCATGTGGTTCCTGACAAATCCATTTCCCTCATATGCTGACTCTATTATTACTTTATATACATCCACATTAAACTTTTCAATCGATACCACTGAAAATGCCAATAATTTGTCGACCATCCGGTACATTTCCCTCTATAACATTGTCTTAAAATATAACATAAAAGTTTTGAATGACCGACTTAAGCCCGAATGTTGAAAGCTGTTTGTTCTTTATTGTTGTTTTTTGTTTTTGAAGTATGGAAGGAGGAGAGCTTTTCAACAGAATTCAGGATCGAGGAGACCAAGCGTTCACCGAGCGAGGTACGATTACGAAGGTTATGTGACCCTACCATTGGCAAATCAAATGCTTAGAGATAATGTATATTTTTGGTGAAGTATCTCAGGATAGATAGTTCCAGGATAATTTTTCCCCTGAAAATGCAAGTTTTACAATGTTGGAAAAGTCGATGCCAAGAAAGAAAAAACAGAAAATGTTTTGATGCCTTTTGAAAAATGAGAAGAGCTTGTGGTAACCGAGGAATGGGTAAGATTAATGGGTTAATAATAAATAAATAAATGGTCCAAGGAGATGTTGCTTAAAACTTGCTGCTAATTTTTTTTTGTTTGTGTGTAATAATAATAAATGAATATAGCATTGTTAAACTTTTAATAACAATCTATTCTTTAATGATGATGTTTGTACTTGTGATATTGATGATTTGAAAACAACTTTTGTGTGCAGAAGCATCAGAGATAATGAGAGACATTGGGAAAGCAATTCAGTTCCTGCATTCTATGAATATTGCACACAGAGACGTTAAGGTACATTTAATGCTGTAAAGGCTTTAATGGTGCTTTTTTCAATTTGGTCAACAATCTTCAATACGGAACTTTTGAAATGACGTAATCCGCCCAGAATGCTCAGTGTGCACGCGCAGAAACCCCGATAAATGGTGATTTTCGGGGCATGCGAACCTCTGTTGTGCGTGTGAGGTAAGGATTGTTCCATAAAATAGCTCACAAAGCTTCTAAAAGAAGCTGTAAATACTTGGAAAATGTACCTGCAAGAAAGCGGTGTGCCTCTGCGCAACAAAAAAGTTGGTGAGAGACACCGTATCTGATTTAGGTGCTTTTGAATACCAATGGGCAAGTCGTATCTTGGGGCTTGTGAATGCATGGGGTAAGTTCAAAATAAACTTTTTAAATGATATTTACAATTAATCATGTTGGGGGTGGGTGG
>CM068961.1:15160950-15179382 GCA_035128595.1 Eptatretus atami | reverse complement strand
AGAAAGGTAGGTCATGTTTAGTGACAAAAAATCGTGAGCGTCCTGGGTTGTGCGAGCAGTGGGAATTTCAGAAAGGATTGGTTGTGTGGTGTAACATTTTGAATTCCTGCTCGATAACTACGAGTGCTGTAACCCGTACTGTACTTGAAGCACTGGTACAATGACCTGCTTCAAGTACTGAAAGGACCCAACACAGATGAAGGCTATAATACTGTACATTGGCACCTGAATGCGGGAGTATAGTTAAGTGGACCGATGGCATCACGAGGAAGCATGACTGCTGTTGCTTGTGAGGATTTGATCGGGATCCTCCTCTTCGAATGGGGTGTTCTTCCTTGTCGGATAGGGGGCCTCGTCTTCAGATAGGGACCCGTTCGACCAAATTATTGTGCTGTGTTTTGCACACACTTACTCCGTACTCCCATCGGCGCTCGCAGGCAGATTAACTTGTTGACCTTTGAACAAACCTAACTTGTGTCACATATACATTCAGATCTCACAACTTCAGACGTGTACTCTGGGCTAACTCTTCTGTGTGAACACACCTTAAGCCGGAGGTGCTTTGGGGATTGTCGGCACCCTGTCCAGTAATGGGGAAATTAACTTGCGGTGCTAATGACATTGTTAATTTGCCTTGCACCAAAATCTATTTCTTTTATAATTTATTACCCCCTTGCGCTCTGCGCGTGAGTGAAAAGTGGGGTGAAGCCAATGGGTTCACTTTATCTGGACTTGTCTATAACATCAGTCGATGATCAGAACGACTTTATTTCAAATTCAGATATTATATTCTTGAAACAATTGAAACACAAAATGAACATGAACTTGCAGTTTCGGAGAAGTTACTTTGGCTCTGTGCTTGGCGGAAACTTGTTACGGCCGTCTCGTCTCGCATGCGCAGAGACGGAGTGATCGAAGTCATTTTTTTGTTTTTACTCTGCCTGTCTGGCAGTCTAATTTTTAAAATGCATTTTCAAAACAAAAAAAACTTACTGTTTTTTAGGGAACATCATAAAAGGACATAAACAGGGAACGAAGAACTAAGGTAATGGTTATGTAAGGTGGTCTAAAAGACGGTGCATCAAATGGCGGTAAACTTCCCAAAAAAGTTTTTTACTTTTCTAACAGGCCTAAATAATTTTCTTCATTTCAACATGAATTTATTATTTACATTGAAACACTGCGGAGCAACCAAATCGCCTTATTGGGACACTTGCAAAACCCTTCGTTTAGCAGTACTGCGGCAAAATAGTCCGCCATTTTGTTCATCCGACCAATCAAATTTGTCGATCTGTTGCTTCGGAAGCGCAATAAGTTAGAGTTTTAAAGACCTTTCCCCATGTTCCTTTATTATATTATTATTTTTTTCCCCTCAAGGACATGTGGGGTAAGGTGTTTCTATACAAACTCTCCAGTTCAACTCGTAATTGAGTTGAATATTAAATTTGTAATCTATCAATTTCTGAATATCTGCTTGAAGTGCTCTGGAGTTCATTTCTTCTTTCCACCTGGCAACAAGTTTCCACTATCCATTTGTTACTGGAACAAGATGTTATTCGTTGAACCAACCTCCTTTGAGGTGTTTATAAATCTTAAAAAGGATTGCAACTTCTCCTTTGCATGTAAATGCCCCAAATGGTGCAAAAGCAGTTTTTTATTGGCATGACGTCTTCTCGTATAATACAGTCTATCATTCTTATTTTCCTTCAATTACTTGTAGGCTAGCATGATGTTAAAGTTTTTATTGGCAAAACCATCTTTTGTGCTGGGAAAAGACCATGTTTTGCACTGCGAGGAGTAGTCAAAGCGAAACATTGGAGTACATTGTTCCACATTATTTGTTATAAATCCACATTATTTTGCAGAGTGGCTGATTAGACAAATTCTGGAGGGAAATTCTCCTGCTGCATGGTCAACTAAAGATGTAGTCTTGAAAGTCGAGGGCTCATGGTTGTGCTGTTTCTGTGAATTCTTATTTTCTTGATTTTTGAAAAGCCATCTCATTTGCTGTGGTTTCAACCACATTGTGTGGCTCAGCATCTGGCCTCCAAACAACTCCGGTCTCATGCAGATATCTCCGACTTCATTTATGTTCAAAACATTCGAAGCTGTGTATCCCTCTTGCACACCTACCCTTGACCACAGCTGGTCGCCTAAAGGATATATTTGCATCGAAAACCAATTCCCCAAAACGTTTCTTTTGGAATATGACAATCTCCATTCTTCTGTGCGAAGTTGGTTAAGAGCCGGTGTTAAGTTTCGCAAGGATACTTCGTATGTTAAACCCCTTTGGCAAGACCTCCCTTTTCATGCCAGTGTGTTGCATCATCAATAAAACTTTCCTTTCTTTTCCTTGTTACTGTTTGTTGTTCCAGGTTATGCTACATAAAGCAGTTTTGGACACACTTAACCTGGTAGTCTGAACCATTGTGTTAATTGGTTATTTTCTGTTTGATCCACACGCATTGACTTAACTTTATCTAAGGAGGAAGCTGTCTCTTGTCAATTGTGGTCAGCTAATGGCTAGTTGTTCAGTAAAATAAAACTTGGTGAAACCAATTTCCAAGCACGTGCCATCCCAATGTGATCATTGGGGCAGGTCCGTGGTACCCTGCTGCATAAATAACCACAAGCTTTTGTTTGTTATTCAGCTAACAATTGGGGCAAAAACTTTCTTAAAAGCCACCCAAAAAACGTTTTGTGAAGTTTTGTTCAATGATTTTCACTGCCAGCAGGCAGCAAAATGTTTTCCAATCTAGAGGCTGCTATCGGAGATTGACTGATGGGTTCACAGACAGTATTTGCCGACTCGTAATTATTGGCCAACTTGAGGCACTTGAAATTTCTTGCCTCATGATGAAAAAAAACTTTTTTTTTTCTTCCAAAAGGAGGAGATTACCATGGACAACCGAAGACTAAACACTCAATGTCCCCCTCTGGGAACCTTAATGAAATTTTAAAATAAAAATATAAAATTGAGTGGGACTTGAAAAAATAAATAATGAAATTGAAAAAATTCAACGATTGATAATTCAATAATTTTATTAATCAAAAAATTATGAATACATTTGGTTTCAAAAAAGTGGCTTCACATTGGACACCAAGGCAAAAACATTTAATGCCTCCATCCAGGAACCATAATTTGGAGGATCACACTTGGCAGTTTTGTACGTGTACCCTCTTTGTTTTGGGGGTGTTTTGTCCCTCCAAACGAGTAAAACAAAACAGCTGGCTATCACGTCTAGTGCAGAAATTGACCCCTTCAGTAAGTGGATCTAAGGCATAAATTAGCAGTAAGGAGGGAAGGATATTTATTATAGTACGAAAAAGGGGGAGACGTTTAAGAATCGACCTTGCTTTTAACTTTTCTCCACGTTTTTCAAATTGGTGGGTGTCGAACTGTCAAACTGTACAGTACTTGCATATCTTCATGAAAAATATTGAGGGTTTTAGAGACATTTTATCTTTCCCCCAAAGAACCTTTATAAAGGAAAGACCCTGACCTGCTGACCTGAGCAAAGTGCCTTGCAAGGTATATTGAAGCGTTCGTTAGAGTGAATTGCATTGCTCTGTTCTGCCACCTCTTCTCGTATCTGCTGTAGTAGGTTGGCAGGGATGCCGAGAGGTATGCACAATTGCCTCTAAGCTGTCTAGCCTGGGTTTGAATCCCAACCCACTACAAACTGTCATCCCAATGTTTCACAGGCAGTGATTAATCACTTGTATGTGCCGTCCATCGGAGGACGTCAAAACTGGGAATCCGTCTGCGTCATTTGGTCGTGTGCGACATTAAAAGATCCATGGTGTTCTCAACAACGAGTTTAGGTGAGCTATCGCTGAGACAATGCCCAATTTCAAATTCCTTCCCAAAGCAAGCAGAGGGGCAAGCATCAGTGCAAAGCGCACTCCCATATTGCTGCAAACAAGCAGCCACAGCTACCAACAAAAATTGCTGATGATCTGCTGTTTGTCTAGTAAAGCAAAGCAGCTGCTGCATACTAACTTGAAGCAGAGTGTCCTTTCCACATTTTGAGCATCTTGGCCGTTTCCACCTTCTTTGCCAAGTGCCTTTCCCACTGCGTTTCAAAATGGCTAATGCCATTGCTTTATTCTTTCTGTATTGGTTCTGCATTACAACTCCTGCAACATGAGGGATGTCTTGCAGTGCATTGAAGACAACATTTCGAAGATTGATTGCTGTGTCAGACTCTATCCCTGCGTTTGCCCTCCAAAACTCGAATTAATTTAACCACTGGGATAAGAGCTATCCTGTGGTTAAAAATTCTTTTCCGATAAGTGAAGTAACCAACCATTTATCATTCAGTGAGGAGGCAGTACCATTTGAAGTGTTGGTTATTTCGTAAGAACTTCACCAGGGTAGGTTCCTGAATCATCGGGGAAACTGAAAATTTTTAAAATCTTTTTCACGCGAATTACACTATTTGATTGGTTTCATTAAAAATGCTTTACAATAAAAAAAGCAACACCCATGTGTCGTTTTCTAGTTTTTATTGAAGAATGCTGGATAACGAACCGTACCATAAATTTTTTAAATTTTTTTTATTTACACCAAACGCTCTGTTCAATGGATGATGACTATTTAAAATCCAGTGAACTCAGTGGAGTCATCTGCAAGACCAGCTTGCAGGCAGGGTGCTGATGCTCCTGAGTGGGCAGACAAGGGCAGAAAAAATTAGGTGATCGTGAGCTGCCCAGCAGATAGCCGCAGGTTTCGATTGTAGTTCCTTGGATGGATTCGTCACATCATCCAACCCCCTCTTGAACTTGAGGGGTAACGCTCCAGACCGGATCGGCATTCTAAAAAAAGCCTCTCAGTAATTGACCGCATGTCTTCAGCATCTCACGCAGGAACTTGCATATCATAAGGGTTGGAACCTCACCACCTCTCTCTTCCTCCTCCTTTTTTGGAACCTTGGTAATGGCTTCAACTCCTTCCTCAGCATTTGCAGGTGTAAAGTGTCCAACTCCTCAGGGCTCCATGTCGTCAAAAGCTTGTTTTACCGTCCCACCCGCCATGCCATCCCTGACAATTTCATACCTCTTCCTCCGTCGTTGGCCGGGGAAAGCCTCTTAAGTTTTTTCACTGCCTGTGGCCATTAGGTTTGTGCCAGCAGGCGTTGATGGTGAAAAAGGCTCTCACCTCGTTCCAGCGACTCTGAATTGCGCCCAATGCAGGTGACTATGTTGAACTCCTTCCAACACTGCCCGTGGGTGAGCCCTGGGGTTCGGATTCCAAAATGAGTCCATCACATCCAAAATGAGGTGAAAGGTGCGGCGGGTATAATCGATTTTGAGAGTATATTACCCCTTGGATCGAGCGGCTGCGATCAGGGAAGGTGGTGTTTGAGGCGGCAAGAAGATACCTCAATGTTTGGCGTGAAGGGCCCCCTTCAGTGTCCCCGGGTTGGCCCAAGAACATTGTCGACGAGCCGGAAACTTGAAACACAAGGTTTTTGTTTGTTTTTTCCTGCCCAGGTACCCTCCACCTGAGGGACGAAACATTTATGAAATCGTCGATTGAAAATTGCTGCTGTCACTCACGCCTTCCTGTTGGCCCTCCCAAATAACAGTCAGATGTGCTTGTTCTGTGCCCTTGAAAGCCGCCGAGTTCAGGGAACGGTTCAGCATCATGGCTTCGTTATAGTCGTCTTTTTGCATTTTGCGCAAGAGGAGAAGAGATACCGGGTCTTTGCGCCTTAAATCCCAATGTTTCCCCCTTCGCGCTTCATGATTTTAAAATTTACGTTGCATCCAAAACCAGGCCGCGTCTCATCAGCGTTTGAACAACCTGCTCTGGCAAGTAACCCCTTCTCCCTTTAGTTGTGCAGTTGAGCAGGGAACGTTTTTCAGCCACCTCCTGTCCGCGGAGAGGCAACGCTCGTTCTGTCAGTTTGACGTTTGCAGAGACCGTAGCGTTCTTGACATGGTCACACCCATCGCCTGCTCATTGAATGGACTGCGCGGCTACTCGTACCCACGTCACTCGTGTTACGCCCACCCGTGCTAGCCAGTATGCGCATACATACGCATCGCCTTTATGCGAATGAGAGGTACACCGAATAGACACGGTTTCTCAGCTTTCAATGTATGGCGTTGAGGACAACGTTTAACATTTCTCCATCCTTTCTATGTGGACATGAGGGATGTGGAGTGACCACTTTGGTGCTCGGTACAGCGCTGACAGGCAACAGGTTTTTTGAATCGCTTTCTCGTTCTTCCTGTATATAGCGAATGGTGGATTCATGTACTCCTTACCCAGTCCTGCCCACAAGAGCCACACTGTTCTCTCCGACAAAAGCCCGGTCCAGCACTCCAACTTTGTCGCTCAGGCTCATTCACTTTCGTCTGCCTCTTTGGCAGTCGATGCAAACTTCGGGCACTGGTCTTGGCTTATTTGGGCCATGTTTCATAAGATAATGACCCCCAAAGCAAACACTGGAATTGGCTTCAGAATAAGAATGAAAGTCCTTGAGTGGTCCAGCCAAAGCCCAGACTTGAATCCCATTGAGAATCTATGGAAAGACTTGGAAGTTCACTGTTCACCAGACTCCCCATCCAAAACTTGACATAGCTTGAGCAAATCTTGACAAGGTAAGAGTGGGAAGAAACTTCACAAATGCAATGTGCAAAAAGCTGATACCAGACATACCCCAGAGACTCGAAGGCTGTAATCACTGCCAAAGGCTCTTCACCAAAGTATTGACTCAGGGGGTTGAATACTTATTGATGCAAAAACATTTCACTTTTCAGTTTTTAATCAATTTTGTAAAAATTTCTAAAAACATGTTTTCACTTTTGTCATTAATCAGGTATTTTGTGTAGATCAGTGACAAAGTTTTTTTTAATGTATCCAATATTTTTATATTCAGGCTTGTTAACACAACAAAATGTGACAAAATCGAGGGTTAGTGAATAATCTCTGAATATATGCAATGTTGACCCAAAATATATGCAAACCTTATTTAGTTAGAGATTTGCTTGTCGTCTTGCAATGAAGCCGTGCTTTGCTTCAAACTATTTTAAGCTCTTGTCATGTTTTATCAGTTGATTTCTCAGTTACCAGTACTATAATGGCTACATGCCTTTCTTTATAACAGCAAGAGTTTTCTTCGGAATTCTTTTTTTTCGAAATAATCCTTCTGTTGATCCTTTCTTGGAACCTCATGTTTGATAGAATTACAGTGTAAATGTTGCGCTCAAGAGATACCATACTTGCTGTACATTTGCTGGAAATTCTGCTCTGAATAGCTTGTTTGGTTCGCTCGCCAGGACTTGCTGGCCATTTTTGTGTTTATTTTTTTTATAAAGCCTCCACCTGTACAATCGGCCGATAGTGGGAGGCTTATAGCTTTGTGGGCGTTGGTTTTCTACAATTAGTGCCACAATTTTTGTGGGACCAAGAGTTCCTTAGGACCCCCTAGAGTACTAAACCACCATTTGTTTTTTTTATTTATTATTATATTTCTTTTCTTCCAGGCACTCCCAACACTCCAATTCTGAGCTGTATTAACAAAACACATTTTTTATCATAAACCTTTAATAATTTTCCTCTGATTTTCATTAGTTTAGTTTTATGGATAGTAGATTGAGATGGGGACACATTTTTTTTCATTTACACTCTATCACTAAAATGTGAAAGGTCAAGGTTCATATTGGTGCGTCCAAAAAAATGTGCCATCATTGGATCAGGGGCCAAGGATTAAGCCGTAGGCGATCGCGAGGAGGCTAACTCTTGGCAGTCAATCGGCTTGTGGTTGCAGATATCTCGTTTTATGTGCGTTTGCTGTTGATGTGCACTGGACACCTCAACAGCACCCAACATAAACCTCTTTATACAGTATCAACATTTAAAACTGCTTCCCCATATAATTTTCTATTACTACAGCCTAAACTTTGCTGCAGACAAGAGAAATAAGTAGAATTGCAGTCGGTTCTATGTTACTCGTAGGCTATGGATGTGAAGCAGATTTGTCAGGTCACTCCTTGTGATGACAAGATCAAGTTGATACCATTGCCAAGATCTTGCGTTTGTCTTCATTGAAACCATGATGTTCGTAATGCACAACCCATCTTAGGCATTCAGCATTCCCAAACAACGAAGTCCATTCTCCACCTCTCTTCCCAACCCCCCATTAGTACAAGCCGTGATTCATATCCTTGCCTATTCTTTGAATTTAAAATCATTTATAATGTTCTTTGTGCATTTATTATTGATAACTCTCCAGCTTTCATATTTAACATTTTTATTTTCTTCTTCATATTCCTCATTTCAGTTAAAAAGTATGGGGGGGTGTACACACCAGTCAATTATCACAAAAGCTCAGAGGCCAGGTGAAGTGAGCACCATTTACCGATGAAAATGGTCTGTGGATTTTTTCGACTTTCCCTGATCAGTTCAATACTTCGGACTTCGGTTTAAAATGGTTTGTTATCTGTATATTTTTGAATCGCTTTGTGGTTAAAATAAAATCCCAAGATAATTGAATTTTTTATTTTCATATTTTAGATTATACAGTCGTTGGCCAAAAAATATGTTCACCCTTGCACCTTTTTTCAACTGAATTCACCATTTCTCCCAGAAAAAATTGTTTGAAATTAAAAATATTTTGGAATCCACAAATGTATTTCTTTGGTTTACAGTGGGCGTACAAAACAAAAAAAGCTGAAAAAATAACCTAAATCTGAGGCTTATTCCACCACAGAAATCCATTTAAAATGCGCCCGGACAATATTATTGCACCTTTTAGAAGTTGTGAGAAATAATTTAGATTTCAAGCAGGTGATTACTCCTTTACTTTGGGAATTTAACTCACCTGCGGGTGAGTTTCAGATTGCCCAATATAAAAATCACTCATTCAACCCAAGTTTTGAAATAGAGAAAAGGAGTTTCATTCTGCTGTTTTGTGTCACTTGTGTGCGACCACAATGACCATGGAGAAAAAGAAAGAAAACTCAGAGAATTATCTGAAGGAGTCAGACACAAGATTGTAGCAAGCATGGACAATCTCCAACGGCTACAAGTCCATCTCCAGATAACCTTTGATGTCCTGTGCCCGCACCTTTTAAGAAGTTGTTCTGTGCAGAAAAATTAGATTTTCAAGGCAGGTGATTTCTCCCTTTACTTTGGAATTTAACTCACCTGTGGTGAGTTTCAGGGCCTGCCAATATAAAAAATTCACTCATTCAACAAGTTTGAATAGAGAAAAGGAGTCATTCTGCTGTTTGTTGGTTTCACTGTGTGGACCACAATGACCATGGAGAAAAGAAGAAAACCAGAGAATGTCTGAGGAGGTCAGACACAAATTGTAGCCAAGCATGGACAATCAAGGCTACAAGTCCATTCTCCAGATACCTTGATGTTTCCGTGTGCCCGCACCTTTAGAAGTTGTGAGAAATAATTAGATTTCAAGCAGGTGATTCTTCCTTACTTTGGAATTTAACTCACCTATGTGAGTTTCAGGTGCCTTGCAATATAAAAATCAACTCATTCAACCAAGTTTGAATAGAGAAAAGGAAGTCATTCTGCTGTTTTTGTGTCCACTTGGTGTGGACCCACAATGACCATGGAGAAAAAGAAAGAAAACCAGAAGAATTGTCTGAGGAGGTCAGACACAAGATTGTAGCCAAAGCATGGACCAATCTCAAGGCTACAAGTCCATCTGCCAGAGACCCTTGATGTTCCTGTGCCCACAGGACACAATGTGATCAGGAAGTTTAAGGCCACTGCTAGCTAACCTTCCTGGACTTGGGCCGCAAGAGAAAACTTGATCGAAGATTGCAGCGTAAGGATTGTTCGAAGTGAGAAAAACACCTCGCATCAAACTGCCAAACATATTCACCCCCCCGAGTGACCTTCAGACAACAAGGTAAGACAGTTTCAACTCGCACCATCCGTCGCCAACTCAATGAAAGGGGTATGATAGGGATACCCCAGGCGGGGGAACTCCACTGCAGAGAGACAAAGAAAAAGCCCGACTGGACGTAAACACATCTGAACAAAGCCAAAATCCTTCTGGAGAATGTCCTGTGGACAGTTTGTGACCAAATTGGTTAGCTTTTTGGTTGAGCATATCGTCTCTATGTTTGCAGACAACAAAAATGATGCCATTCAAAGAAAAGAACACCTTCCTTTCCAGTCAAACAATGGAAAGGAGTTTCAGTTGATGTTTTTGGGAATTTCTGCGCTGCCTCTAGCACGGGTGACCTTGAATGTGTGCTAGCATCATGAAATTCAGGAGGTTACCAAGGCATTTTGGAGTGCAATGTTCAACTCCCAGTGTCAGAAAAGCTGGGGTCTCCGTCGAAGGTCATGCGGTTCTTTGCAGCAGGAGGAAAAATTGACAGCCAAACACACTTCAAAAGCACCCAGGAATAGGTTCAAGACAAAAACACTTAACTGCTTTCTGAAAATGGCCACAATGAGTTTCAGATCTAAATCCCATTGAACACCTGTCGCAGGGAGATCTGAAAACAACATTGCTGTCGAAGGCACCCTTCAAATCTGGGAGAACTGGAGCAGTTTTAATAAGAAAGTGGGCCAAAACTGCCAGTAGCAGAGGTGGCAGGAAGCTCATTCATGGCTTAAGTCCAGGTGGGTGTCAATAATTTGGTCAATACCATTTCTTTTTATTTGTCTGATTTAAAAAGATATCCTTATTGTCTGAATTCAAAACAAAGGTACTATAATAATTAACAGTGAATGAAGAATGTGAAGACCAAAAATAGTTTTGTGAATTTCAACTTATTTTTTTGAGAAAATTTGATTAATCTTGAAAAAAGGTGCAAGGGTTGCCAATATTCTTTTTCCATCACTACTGTATCATTTAGTAGTCTTACAATCATCATTGTGCTGCCAACTTGTTTTGATCATCCTCTAATATATGTTTTATATTCATTCCTCTATAAAAGTGCCAAAAGGCGACGTGCTCTACAGTGTTCAGTTATAATTATTTTTGGAATAAAATATTATTTTAAGGTTGTCGAAAAAACTTTTTTCGGCATCTTTTTTTTTTTGCTATTTGATTACTCTTTTAGCGTCTTTTCATCCAACCTCATTTAAACATGGTAAATTAGTTTAATTCGTGCCTGTTCGTTTGTGTCCTTTATGACATCCGTTAAACAGTTAAGTTTCCCGTTTTGGAATTAATTTTCAACTTTGACTGGCCAGGAAGGCAAACAGCAGTAAAAATATTATTCACTCCTCTATGCCGCATTGTGATCGGGACCAAATTCAGAGCCAAGTTACTGTAAAACGTCGGGTTCATTTTTTCCGACTTGCGTTCTGATTCGTTTCAAAACTACAACAGTTTTCCAATTGGAAATGAAGTTGTTCATTCATCATAACTGACAGTTTATGGGCAAGCAGCCAGGTGGAGTAACATAGTACTTAACTTAACCCCCACTTTTTTGGGGGGGGGAGGAGTGAGGAGTAGAGTGCAAACTCTCACCTCTATAGTGTTCAATTGATGTGAATTAAAGCCACTAAATCCCTTGCACCATTCTTCAGCCACAGTTGTGCAGATTACATAAGTGGATAATAAGAATCCCTGACAAAGAATAACCCACCACGTGACAGCTCGGACCAGATCGGAAACGCTTTAATAGAGTGAGGACAGGTGGAGCGGTAAACGGCGGTAAGCATTAAGTGGAGGTTACAGTGTGAATGGGAAACAGGGAAAGATTACTTGTGGTCAGATTTTCCTGTTTTGTTGAAGTATTGGCATGTGAATCCGTGGGCCTTCGAAGGTCTAGGCCGATGTCTATTAAAAGATTGCTTGTCAAAAAAAACTTTTTAAAAAGTTACCAAACTGACTTTCTTTCAGTTCTGTTCAAATTTAAAAAACAGCAACTTTTGCTTGGCCTTGTTACAGCTTGCCAGTTTTTTTCTTGGCCAAAAGGGAGTGTTTTGCATTGCCAAATGGCTTCGTCTTCATTTATTATTTATTCAAGGCAAATGTTTAGATTTTGAGTGCACTCAATATTTGTTTTTAACCTTTTTTTTCTTGTAGTACAAAGTCCTTTGTGATGCTTATCAGTGTAGGCTGCTTATTGGCTCAGTTTACAGAAATGAAAACGCCAAAAACCCAGCTCATTATTACGACAGGTTTTTTTTAATTCAATGAAAGTTTGCCAAAGGTGTTGCTAACTGTCTTGTTGAAGCAAAGTAAAGCTTAAAACATTCGGGCCATTAAGCTCCTTCGGTGGCAGGATAGCAGAGGGCTCCCAAGATAACGCTCTCTTTGCTTTAAAGGAATAGCTTACACTTTGAAAATGAACTTTACTTTTCCTCCCACGTTGGTTGACATTGTTTGTCAAAAATTCTGTAGATCAAAACCCATCGTTTTAACTTTCTGCAGGCAGACTGACCCTCGCCTTGACAGTCTTGTATTTTTTGTGCTATGGACAGTATAAACTGCTGCATTAGGAACTTGAAGAAAAAAAAAACACACACACCCACACACTTGGGGAAAGGCATGGGAATATGGACCACTTGTTTTCCACCTGCACGCATCCCCGTGCGGCACTCCACAGGTTAAAACGTAAAAGGGAAAACTCGTTTATTCATTATATACTACTACTAATAATCCGCATACCCAGTGAGGGTGTAGTGCATTCCCTTTGCGATTGATTCCCTTTTGCACTTAATTCCCTGAAACACCAGGGAATGCAAGGTTCGGCAGAATTTTGGAATTTGTAATGGTGTCATGGTGCCAGCCGATAGCTCACCCACTCTTTGCGAAGGACACCGTGGGATTCTTTATCATCCACCAACTAATTGTCAGCCGATGGGGACATACCTGTTTTAAAGGTCCATCCGAGGGATGGCACCACACATTGCTGAATCACCCAGCCTGTGAAACATAGGGTGATGGCAGTTTATTAGCTGGGTTCAGGATTCCAACCCAGACGAAGACCAGCATTTGAGGCGAGGGTGTGTACGTTTTCGGTTTCTAGGCCATACCCATCAGTTTAATTAAATCATTTCCTTTTATCTGGGAATTTCTGTCCTTTTTTTCGTTTTCAATATGTGGATTAGCGGCCTCAGGTTTTGCTCCACTCGAACCATTGCCGATCTCGACGAAGATTGTCAATTGAAGAAATCTCCAGACACTCACCCCCTCCAGCACTAGTCAAAAAAAACAGATGGCTGATTTAAGTTTTGGAAATTTATTGGCCCCCTTCAGATATAACAATCTATTCATGATAAAAATAATAAATTAAATTTACATTTTAGAATAGGAATGCTTTGCCCTTAAACAAGGAAAACCAATGCTTGTCATTGGAGGTTTCACCTTTCATGCTGCCGAGGCCTCGGAAAGCAGATTCTTCATTTGCCTACAGTGTGTAGTATCTTTCTTTCTGTCAATCACTTGCTCTTTAAATTTGGCCTTACTTTAAGCACAATTGTTAAACGTAAACTAAAGCTAATTTTGGTTTCTGTAAACCCATTGTTGACAATTTACCTTAAAAAATACCTTCCTCCATCCCAAATTCGTGCACTTTGTTAAGCAGGAACGCTGTAAAATGTTCACAAAATTCTACAATATCTGCTTGTCCAACTTTTCTGGTTATAAACCGTTTCTTTTAAAATGAGAATTTCGCGTTTGGATTCTTACATCACCAACTTTAAATTTGGCTTTCCTAAATTAGTTTGATTTTCGCTTTTCAGTTTCATAAATATTTGTGAGGCATTTTATTTGATTGCCAATGTATTGTGTGTACTCATTCACCATACTTGTAGACTAGAAATCCTTTTTTATTGATCATGGAGTACGTGTATAAATGTGTTACAAAATGTGTCTCAAAAGGTATACAAGTGATATATCCTCACTCGATATTATCCTCTCAGCAATAAGGTTTCAAAAAGTCATACCTTATCTCTCGAGCGATTTTCTGAACTACCAAGACTTGGAAAAAGATGCCAGAATGCATCGATAAAGTACCACATCGCGGAGATCACCAAATTGTACCTTCTTCCATTCTTTCCTCTTCATCTTCCTCTTCCCTCTAAAAACCAATGTGAACTGTGCCCAAACCAAACATTAAAAAACTGCCTAAGCAATTGAAGGTGATTTCCTACACAAGGAAGTTAGGCCTTATTGCACGCAACCCAAAATAAAAAAAAAATTGTTTTATGAAGAAAAATTGAACTTAAATGTGTGGCTTCACCAAAAACGAGCCATGATTTGTGCAGGGAGGGGAGGGAGGGGAAGGGGGGAGTGACAGAACTATTCCAAAAGCGAATGCCTCGGGCCTCAGCACAGCAGCCCTCGCCTCGGCCTCAACACGCCTGCCCTCGCCTCGGCCTCAACACAGCCTGCCCTCGCCTCGGCCTCAAACACAGCCTGCCCTTTCGCCTCGGCCTCAACACAGCCTGCCCTCGCCTCTGCACCTCAACACAGCCTGCCCTCGCCCGGCCTCAACACAGCCTTGCCCTCGTCTCGGCCTCAACACAGCCTGCCCTCGCCTCCGGCCTCAACACAGGCCTTGCCTCGCCTCGGCCTCAACACAGCCTGCCCTCGCCTCCGCCTCAAACACAGCCTGCCCTCCCTCGGCCTCAACAACAGCCTTGCCCTCGCCTCCGGCCTTCAACACAGCCTGCCCTCGCCTCGCTCTCAACACAGCCTGCCCTCGCCTCGGCCTCAACACACCTGCCCTCGCCTCAGGCCTCAACACAGCTGCCCTCGCCTCGCCTCACACAGCCTGCCCTCGCCTCGGCCTCACACAGCATTGCCCGCCCCCCCCCTCGCCTCGGCCTCAACACAGCCTGCCCTCGCCCTCACTGTCCTCGCTGCCTTCACTCACTGCACCTCCACATTCATCCTACACTTCACCCCATTTCCCACCACTACATTACACATCACCTGTGCCTGCACTTACCCCCACTTTCATGACCATTATCGCCTCTGCAGTCCATCATTCCGCTATAAACCTCATTCCGGTATTCACAGGCAGGGAGATTCTGCCATCGGTATGTGTGTGCTGTCCCTCTATGGCCATTAAAACTGGGGTGTCCTTCTGTTTTTTGTTTGGTGGAATGTCAAAGATTTCCATAGTGTTACTTTGCAAAGAGTTGGCGCAAGCTATCGCCGGCACCCCTCTGAACACAAATTCCAATTCCTTCCCTGACTTCCTGCTGGCAGAGTGGCGACCCGTCCGGGAATTGTAACCCCGAGTGAGAAACCGCTCTTCAGTTGCGAACCAACTCTCTGTACTCAACGCATGGTGCCATGATCTTTTCATTTGACATAACACCCTAGCACCAATTTTGTCATTGAGGACTTGATGTAGGCCACCCCAAGGGTACATGCAGTCATCGTGCAACTTCCCATACAAGCTGTTTGTCCTGTTTGTATTTCTCCATTAAAAACTTCTGAAGATCACAAATTCTCTCAAGTTTCCAGATCAACATCAATGTATAACTACATCCCACGCCACAGCTCATTCGAATACTTGAATCGATTATACCCTGGGAGGGGGGATGCGGGGAAATCAAGACTCGTCTTTAACGAAGTTCACAAAACGCTCGTGTCGTTAGAGGGTGAAAGTTTGTGGAATTGTGCAAAAGTCGCATCGACGAGATTTGCTGTGTTTTTATAGTTAGTAATTCGCTCCGCCGGGTGAAACAAGTGTGCATCAGAAAATGGTGGTTACTGTACAATGAGCATGTGTGTTCCTGACAAATCCATTTCCCTCATTATGCTGACTCCATTATTACTTTATATACATCCACATTAAACTTTTCATACCGATACCCACTGAAAATGCCATATTTGTCGACCAATCCGGTACATTGTTCCCTCTAAACATTGTCTTAAAATATTAACATAAAAGTTTTGAATGACCGACTTAAGGCCCGAATGTTTGGAAAGCTGTTTGTCTTTATTTTCGTTGTTTTTTGTTTTTGAGTATGAAGGAGAGCAGCTTTTCACAGAATTCAGTATCGAGGAGACAAGCGTTCACGAGCGAGGTACGGATTTCGAAGTGTATGTGACCTACCATTGCGCAAATCAAATGCTTAGAGATAATGTATATTTTTTGGTGAAGTTATCTCAAGGATTAGAATTAGTTCCGGATAATTTTTTCCCCTGAAAATGCAAGTTTTACAATGTTGGAAAAGTCGCATGCCAATGGAAAGAAAAAAACAGAAATGTTTTGTGCCTTTTGAAAAATGAGAAGAGCTTGTCGGTAACCGAGGAATGGGGTAAGATTAAATGGCGTTAATAATAAAATAAAATAAAATAAAATAAATGGTCCAAGGAGATGTTGCATTAAAACTTTGCTGCTAATTTTTTTTTGTTTTGGATGTAATAATAATAAATGAATATAAGCATTGTTAAACTTTTAATAACAATCCTATTTTTAATGATGATGTTTGTAACTTGTGATATTGATGATTTTGAAAACAACTTTTGTGTGCAGAAGCCATTCAGAGATAAATGAGAGACATTGGGAAAGGCAATTCAGTTCCTCATATCTATGAATATTGCACACCAAGACGTTAAGTGTACATTTAATGCTGTAAAGCTTTCATGCGTGCTTTTTTTCAATTTGGTCAACAATCTTCAATACGGAACTTTTGAAAATGACGTTAATCGCCCAGAATGCTCAGTGTGACGCCGCAGAGAACCCGATAAATGGTATTTTCGGGGCATGCGAACCTCTGTTTGTGCGTGTGAGGTAAGGATTGTTCCATAAAAATAGCTCACAAAGCTTTAAAAGAAGCTGGAAATACTTGAAAATGTACCTGCAAGAAAGCGGGTGTGCCTCTGGCGCCAACAAAAAAGTTGCGTTGAGAGACACCGTATCTGCATATTAGGTGCTTTTGAATACCAATGGCAAGTCGTATCTTGGGGCTTGTGAATGCATGGGGTAAGCTTCAAAATAAACTTTTTAAATGATATTTACAATAATCATGTTGCGGGGTGGGGTGGGAAAGGGTATGAGGGCCTGTCATATATGTTATGTTATATATATACATACATATATATACTATATTATATATATATATATGTACAGGTGTCCCAAAAAAATGTACTCACTCTTTTAAATTGATAATAAATGCGTTGTTACTGATTTAGAAACAGATTAATGGAAATAAATGCATGTTTAACAAATGTTTCAAACTGACGACCATCACGCTTCCAAACACAGCCGATAAACGCGGACCAATGGATTCAACACGTTACGAATCATTCATTTGGAACTGCAAAAGACACTTGTCTTTCATTTCCTCTTTCAGCTCATCGACTGTTGCTGGTTTTTGAGCAGTAAAACCTTATCTTTTGAGATATCCCCATAAAAAAAGAAAGAAGTCCATTGGAGTGAGGTCTGGGGAACGCGCAGTGGGAATTCAACACTACCTCTTCGCCCAATCCAAAATCTTGTTCGAAAAGTTGCTTCGAGATAGGTCCTTACATCAACGGTGGTAGTGGGGAGGTGCTCCATCTGCTGAAAGTCAAATCTCTTCTCACCAAATATCTCTTCGACACGTGGACCGACGGATTCCTGCAGCAAGTTCAAGTGTAAACATCCCAGTGACAGCATTAGGTCAAAAAAGAATTGGCCCTTAGGATGCCCAATGCTTTACTATCCCACACCACACAGTAACCCCTGGTAAAGTTTAAATGCTGTTTCATAGTAACATGCGGATTTTCAGGAAGCCCAGTAGGCTGCAATTGTGTCGGTTAATTGAGCCATTTAACTTGAAGCGGCCTCATACGCGCTCCAAACAATTTTGGATGGAAATGCTGCATCTTCTTCGCATTTGCCCCAGGTTACCACTCACCAAAATTCAGCTTTCGGTCAGGATCGTCTTCATTTAGAGCGTGGATTAATTTTGGAAAAATGTAACTTTTCCAATTAATTCGCTTCAAAATGCCAAATGGGCCGCTTAATTTTGATGATCCTCTCTCACGAGCCATTTGTCGTACAGATTTCCGTGGAGATAACGGTGGGAGGTTACCAGCAATTGATTTTCCTTTGCGGGGTGGTTGATGACCGTGGTCTTCCTGAACGCTCCTTTATGGACGTCATGCACAGTTCCAATATCTGCTTTCAAACTTATCTCGGATATGCGCAGCAATGGGTGCGTCGCGTTGGTGGAATCTTTGTGAAAATGGTCTTCTCTAAATTGTCTTTGCACTTCCATGATGTTTTCTGCTTTCTCCAGTAGCACGTTATGATAAATTTACTTTCTTCAAAACCTAGTCGTACTTTCTGCCATTTATTATGGTCAACTTGATCTGAAAATAAATGAAAAATTCAATGAGTTATGAGGAGCCAAAATGTGAGTACATTTTTTTGGGACACCCTGTATATATATATGGTGCTTGCCGAAGCACTGGGAAGGACGAATTGTCTCCTCGGTGCTGGTCAGACACCCGCTTCTTGCTCGCTTCTCTCGCCCTT
>CM068961.1:15144033-15159533 GCA_035128595.1 Eptatretus atami | reverse complement strand
AATCTCCTCCGCCTATCTCCTCCACCACCACCTCCACCACCACCGCCATCTCCACCAGAATCTTCCGTAAGCCGAAGTCGTCTCATCTCCAAGGTAAATACACTTTATAAAACCAGTTTATTTATTTATATTCTATTTATTATCTTTGTATTATGTTTTGTATTAATTATTTATTATTTATAAATACATTCTCATTTTTAAAACTACGTAACAAAGAAATTAGGGTGTTTTTGGGGGCTGGAACTGATATATGGTATTTTAATTAATTTCAATTGGGAATATTGTTTTGATATACGAGCAAACCGAGTTACGAGCTCGTCATAGAACGAATTAAACTGTATGTCAAGGTATTACTATTAATATAAGTAATAATAAATATATAATATATATATATAAGTAAATATATTTATATATATATATTATATATACAGTATATATATATACATTTATATATACAGTATATATATACATTATATATACAGTATATATATACATTATATATACAGTATATATATATACATTTATATATACAGTATATATATACATTATATATACAATATATAAATTTATAATACATATATATTTATTTGGTTTGTTCCAGAGCCACAAGAGAAATTATACTAGATTTTTGCATCTATTGTGCTAAAAGGTGGTGTGCACGTACACCGTTGCTCACTTGTATTAACAGGAAATTGTAGGAACCGAACACCTCTCATCCACGGATATTTCTCGTATTTCCTATATTTCCGTGAGTCCGATTTGCATCCAGGAACACCACAATTATGGTGAACCATTTTGAAATTGCCACTTTTTTGTTTAAATGCTGAAAATTATGTTGAAAAGAGTATTTAAATTATAGGTTTTGTCCTCGTGATGGCAGGGTAAAAGTGCCCATGCTACCAGAAGTCGGTCGCTGAAAACGCATGCACAGCGCATGTGCACAAGGCCTCGTTGGCATTCATACGTCATTTCAAAAGTCCCGTATTAATGTGGTGCAGTCATCTAATTACTCTTTTGACATGAATCATGATGGATGTGCTGCCTCATCTTCCCATGCAGCTCATTCGATGAGGCATAACAAAAGTCTTCACACGCGTATTCAATAAAATTGCCAGCAATGTGGTTTTTTGGTAAACTTTTAAACTTTTGCAATTGAGAAATATGTATTCTCTTTCATAAATATTATTTTGGTTCATATAACCATTTTCTGTGATAGTTGCATTATTTAAATAATTACCTCTGCCACCGAAGGGGATGGAGGTTGTTTTCACGTCTGTCTGTCTGTCTGTCTGTCTGTCTCTGTTACTTGCAAAATCTAAGATTTTTCAAGTATATTGTTCAGTCGATTTTGTTATTCTGTCTGTCTGCTTGTCATCTACATGTCACAATTTTAAATCGATCGTCATGAAGCTTTACTAAGCTGTAGAGGTGGTCTCAACTGAGAAGCCTATTGATTTTGAGGTCAAAGGTCATCTTGAGGTCAAATTTCTAAAATCGTCATTTTTTTGTCCGATTGACTGAAATTTGAACAAGATCTGCATATTGCGTCACTGACCTTTTGACCTCAACAATAGTTGGTTTCCCAATTCAAATGTCAATTCAAGGTCAAACTTCTGAAATCAACAAATTCATCTGAAAAGTAATCAATTTTCATCCGATTGACCTGAGCTTTGATTAAGAATCTTAATGAAATGGACATCTTTGGAGAGGGGGGGGAGGAGGTGGATTTTGAAAGTATCATGCTCTGCATGACGTCTTTTTCTTGTTGTTTTTCTTGTGAACAAAATATCTCAAAAGTTGTGGAAGGATTTGGAATAAATTTGGTGGAGAGCTTGTGTATGTGACGACGACGACGACGAAATGGTTCGATTTTGGTGAAGATCCAAATTCGGATCTAGATCCGAGAATTTTTAAAATTATTTTTCACCATTGAGAGATTGGGCAAAAACGACATGTAGCACGATATCTCAAAAATTTGTGGAAGGATTTGGACGAAACTTGGTGGATAAGTTTGTTAGGTGATAGAAACAAGCTGATTAAATTTTAGTTCAGGTCCGAATCCAGATCCGGCCTATTGGTGGTGTACAAAACGTAAAGTATATACCCCATGTTCCCTGCCCCATCTCGTATACCCCATGTTCCCCGCCCCATCCCTCTCCCTTTCACAGATCTCCTAATGTCTCTGTTACCCACTGTTTTGTCATTCCCTCTCTCGCCCGTCTTGTCTCATGCCCCCCTTGCTGTGTGTGTGTGTGTTAGCTCTCATACGAGCCTCGACAAGGTATACAAAAAAATACAAAAAGTAATTGGCCTGTCAGAGGTATGTGCTCTACCGTGTGCCCTTCTAGTTTCATCCGAAATTATTTTGTATGCACATCTATACTCGTACTGTATTTACAATTTAATTCTAGCTTCAGTTTTTTTTCCTGAAAAAGTCATGTACTCATTTTAATTTATGAAAAATTTGAGTTTTCTCTTCGTAGACACATACACGATTGCTCCATTATCGTATGATAATAATGAAATAACAATCCTTCAAAAGCCATTATACTTTTGTGCAAAAAGGTGTGTGTGTGTGTGTGTGTCAGCCAGAGAATTTGCTGTACACATCAATAAGGCCCAATGCTGTTCTGAAGCTCACCGACTTTGGTTTTGCAAAGGAAACTTTGCATAACAAGTCACTTGCCACTCCTTGTTATACTCCTTACTATGTGGGTAAGTGTGACATTGACATTGGTGTGATATATTCTTTGTGACATTACCCAAATGTCTGTGACACATCGTCACCTTGGAATCAAAAAGTTCTATCTGACAGTTGAACTTTTGTTCGTTAGAACCTTTAATTCTAAGGTGACGATATGACGCATGGCATTTTAATTTTTCCATGAGTCGGTCATTTGTTCACAATTAGCTGCCTTGGATCAAAAATACGTCTTGATCTTCCCATGGACAAGCAATTTTCCATCAAGTTTGGTTGCTGGCAAACAATGACCTTGTTGTAATTATTGCTATATTGTCAGTTTATCTTACATCTTGAAGTGATAAAAAAGTGAGGAACTATTGCTACCTAAATGATATGCTAATAAAGGAATTCCTATGCTTTTTCGTACCCTCTTACAGGCCCATTTTACGATGGCAGTATCTTTATATACTCTGCACTTTCAATCTCGTAAATGTCAGGATAATGTGTATCACTGAATTGATTATTATATTGACCTTGGATGTTGATCGAGTTAGCTTTGGGGTTCTCAAAGGATTTCTAGTTTCCTGCCATATTGTCCATTGGAAATTGCTCCACCTTTCAGATGAATTGTAAAAACACCATCACTGCAGGAGTTATCAAAGGATTTTGAAGCCTTGGAGGAGGAGCGAGTGGTATTAAATCACATTTCCACAAATGGGAGAAAAGAACAACAAAATTGTGGAGGTAGGCAACGAGCCCAGATGCTTTGGGGAGAGTTTAACCAGTAGGTGGTGACTTGAAGAATCCATGCATCCTGGAGGAGCTGACGAGGGCTGCAGAGCTGAGATAGAGCAGATGGAGCTAGACCGGAGCATAAGCAGTTTGAATTTACCGCTCCTTGTTTTTTTTTTTTATGCACACCACCCCCGTGCCAAATAAATAAATAAATCCTCCAGCGCGTGACATTGCCGCCATGCAGCACGTGGAGATGGAATTTGGAGGGAGCGGTGTACTTCTGAGGTGAATGTGTACAAATTATACTTACTCACCATGCAGCATATGGAGACTGATTTGGAGTGAGCGGTGTGCAATAATTGATTGATTTTGTGATTAATTGCATAATTAAAAGAAATGACAAGTAGCGGTGCATTCAAAGTACACCGCCCCCATCCCAAATAAATAAAAAACAATCCTCCAGCGCGTGACATCGCCGGGGCGCCCTGGCGATGCTACCTTGCAGCACATAGAGTCTGAATTGGGAGGGAGCGGTGTACAATAATTTATTGATTAATTGATTAATTGCAGAATTAAAATAAATAATAATTGTAAAAAAATTTTGTTTTTTTTTCATTTTTCAACCAATTGCCGAATAGCATACCGAAACCACCACTGCTTCATCTGAATCTGTAACTTTTTGAACATTAAGTAATCAAAAAATGAATAATTAATCGATTAATTGATTAATCAGTAAATCAAAAATACCCTTTATAGCCAAATAACTTGTTCACTATCATGTCCAACTATCAGCTTCCTCACTCAAAAGGGGCCTGAGATATTGCCTGGATGAGAAATAAAATAACTAACTAATAAATCGATAATAATTACATAATTAATTGATGAATGAAAAAAAAAAATTCGCCAAAGCACATCTTCACTTTTGTCCCCAAATTGCAGCTTCCTAGCTCAAAGGATGGCTGAGATATCGCCCGGACAAACAAACAAACAAACAAATAAAAAAATGAAAAATCACTTCTAGAGTGACAACTTGGTGAAATGCAACTGCATTCCAGAGAGAACATACCCTCCGCCAGGCTGAATAGTTTACATTTTGTGTGCCACTGATAGGTCAGATCTGATTCCGGACTTGTTCTCGTTACCTAACCAACTCTTCCACCTCGTTTTGTCACAAGTCGTCCACAACTTTTAGAGATAACGTGCTATGCATATTTTTTGGCCCCATCTCTCAATGTTGAAGAACCGCTTGAAAAATTCTCGATTCGGATCTTCACCAAAATCGAAACAACGCGTCCTTGTCACACACCTATCCTGTCCACTAAGTTTCATCCGAATCCATCCTCAACTTTTCGAGAGGATATGCAATATCATTTTAGCCCCATCTCTCAATGGTGAAGAATCAGTTAAAAATTAAATAATTATTGTATCCAGATCTAGATTCGGATCTTCACCAAATTTTAACCAGTTCTTCTCAGTGGCATTTCCAACCTGTCCACCAAATTTCGTGTGAATCCATTCATAACCTTTTGAGATATTGTGCTATATATATCTTTTTTTTTGTTTTTTTTTTGCTATATACATCGTTGAGATATTGTGATATATATATATATCTGGTGAAGAATCACTTAAAAAAATTCGCAGATCTGGATTCGGATCTTAACCAAAATTGAGCGTTGCCGTCCTTGTCGGTCACCTACACACACACACACACAAAAAAAAACTATTGCTTGAAAACTGTGGCCAAAAATCGTGTAACAAACAGACAAACAAATGCTACAGACCAACATACTTGGCATAAAAAAGTTTCAAATTTTTTTCACCAAGTAATAAATAAAAAAACGAACAAACATAGTGAAGACTGAGTACTCCCTTCCTTCGGCGCCCAACGATCGCCTGGATATGGCATTGGGAAGGATTGGTGGACAAAAATCCCAGAAGTGACTAACCTGCCCCATTTGTAATGTGAGAGCTACTGGCCTTGTGCGTCAACCTCACCGTGGGAGATGCCAATGATGTTGATAATGCTATATTTTGCAGAATCCAGGACAGACAGAAGTGAAGTGCGTGCTTCAGCCCATAGTGAAGAACAGAAGGAAATTGATTGGAGTGTTTAGCCATGAGATTGAAAAGATGGTGTTTTTTGACTTGCTTAAGGGTAGACATACTTGTGGAGCCTTAGGGCCCTGTCACACCTTGACGTTTTAGCCAGCAATGGCAACGTATAAAAATGTATGTAAAACGTTGGCGTACACTGAAATTTTGATGTTTTTTTTTAAGTTTTGGGCGTATTCATAACGTTTGGTCGTATGCATACATATTAGTAACGGGCACAGAACGTTTGTTGTGTTGTTGATACTTTTACAACGAATGCTTGGCCTGTTGTCGGCGTTCACAACCTATCCCAACGATAGTTTAACTTACGCATAGCGGCGCTAAACGTATCGCCGGCGAACTCGTGGCGTAGCCTGTTAAGAACCTGCCGACCGCCGATTTAAATCATAACCGCCTGAGAATTTGAAGTGTCAACATCGCAGTCACACCTTGACGATTTTGCCAGCGTATGCCGGCCTATGAAAAATGTGTCTAAAACGCTAGGCGCACGTCAAACGGTAATGGTAAGTTGTGTATACGTTAAGAGTAGGCTGGAAAACAATGAAGTACGCTGTCATATTACGTGGTACGTGTAATACGTCGTGAAATTTCAAGCATGCTGAAAATTTTACAACGTACTCGGCGTATGGCTAACACGTTCCGCATGCGTTGTCATATGTTCTGGCACGCTCCGCGATTGTTTACACAGACGGACACACGTTACTTGTAGGTTACTCATAAGTCGAAACACGTCAAGGTAATATTTAACATACCCACAACCTAATTTTCAACCAACGGATAACGTCCTTTTAACCTATGAGTAGCGTGCTCTGAACCTATGTTTAACATGCTTGAAACCTATGAGTAACGTGATTTTGTACTTGCCTTGAACCAATGACTAGCGTGCTATGAACCTATGAGTAACGTGCGTTTACCTATGTGTAGCATGCTTTGAACCTAAGTATAACGTGCTTCTAACCTTTGAGTAACATGCTATGAACCTATTTGTAACGTATCTAAACGCACATTGTCGTATGTAGACGAATTAGATTGACGTCTTCCGGACGACCACAGCACTTACTGAATGTGTTTCTAACTTACATCTACCGTGTAATGGCGTATTGGCAGCGTAAGGGGAATTGGTATATACAAATGGGCTTCACAGAGGAACCCATCATTGTTCCAGACTCCATGTTGAGTAGATGTCAATGCCAGTTATTATCAGTAGTAGTAATACTATTAGTAGTAGTTGGTGTGCATGACAGTATTGTAGTAGTCGCATTGGTAGTAGTAGTATGTCTATGTCAGTAGTAGTATGTGAGCGTGATGGGAGGGTGTGGGTGATGATGATCCTCTTATCGTCCACGAATAGGAGACTACTTTGCACCATTGTTCGATGTTCTTTTCGGCTAATTTTTTTCCTCATTCCCACGATGAAATATTTCTTTGTTTTACTTTTAAAGTATTAAAAACGACTTTGACAAATGCATAATGTACTAGTAATGAACACAGAACGCTTCGAGAACTTATACATAAGTTATACCAAGATTGTTTATCGTGTTTTAGGCTCCACAACTATGCCCACGATAGTCTAGGCGTATGCATAGCGGTAATATCCCAAGCACTATTCATAGGTTAAAATAAGTCACGGTACCTAAACATTACATGAGTGTTTCGACATATGAGGAACTTTCAAGTAGCGTGTTGCGAAGTTTGAACACGTTCGTGTAGCGTGCTTACAAAACGTTACTCATAGGTATAAATAGTCACGGTACCTAACATTACTTTGATTTTTGACGTATGAGGAACTTAATAGGTTGCGAAGTGTGACAACGTTGTGCAGCGTGCTTACAAACGTACTCATAGGTTAAATAAGTTTCGGGTACGCGAATGTTACCTCTACGTGTTTCGACTTATGAGTAACATACAATTAACGTGTGTCAACGATCGCATAACGTGCCTACAACTTATGGCACGCGTAGCGGAACGTGTGAGCCAAACGCCGGTACGTTCGTAAAATTTCAAGCATGCAAATTTTTTGGACAACCAAAAAGTACAACGTTTAACCAGCGTAATACACCTATGGTAGTGTTTTCAGCGTGCTCTTAACGTACACAAAACGTACCCAATAACGTATCGACGTGTGCCAGCCGTTTTAGACAAATTTTTCATAAATCGGCATACGCTGGCTAAATCGTCAAGGTGTGACAGCCCCTTTACATTAATGACCTAATAGTACTTCTTTGTCAGATTAGCCTTTTAATGTGATGAGAAAGCAAGCTGCTTGACCACAACTTCCTCGCCATAAGATTCAGTTTAACAGGGGTGGGAGGATAAATAGGATGTGAGAGAGAGACAGACAGACAGACAGACAGACAGACAGACAGACAGACAGACAGACAGACAGACACGGAAACTTTCATGAAAGTATTCCAAAACAATTTATATGGGTTGCCATCTCCACAACATCCTAATCCTTGGCTGATTGAAGTTCCTCCCTATTGGCCTAAGCACCAGATTCCATCGAATGAAACGGAAGACCAAGAAGGAACCCAAAGAAGTAAAGAGCAAAGATGGAGTCATCCGGAGGAACCCTGATGGGATTCGGGTTTCAGTCGCTACTTCACTACCCACAAACCCATCCAGGTGCAGCCAAGTGAGCCTCACAGAAAAATTTCTGCTAAAATTCACTTCTCCTTAGAGAGATGGATAGAGAGCAAGAGCAAGAGCAAGAGAGAGAAAGAGAAAGAGTATTGTGAAAAAACAAAGAACAAAGATGTCGGGAAGAACCCGGACAGATAGATTTCACCAGTTACTCCCCAGACTCAAACACAACTGAGATAGTTCCCGAACAATAGCCACAACGGTATGGACTGAAAAGAGCATGGTCAGAGCGGCAGAGGAGGAACAGGAGAGTGTGAATGGAAAGTTATGCAACTTTATTTAAATACGTAGTAAACCTCAAACCATAGTTCCTTAACCTAAAGTAAGAACTTTAACCTGTAAACAATTGACTGGTTTCCTGACTGTACGGACTATCATCCGGACACCGTTCTTCCTCAAGGTTTTGATCCTTTCAGCCAAGAACCTCTCCAAACGGTGGATCCACAACCTTGGTCATGGATCCACATCAGTAGATTACCAACATCAGTAGATCCACAACCTCGGTTGCATCCAGGTAGGCAGTCAACCCATCAATGTGACATCACTAATCAGACTTTACTCGCTGGAGGATTTAATTTATCACATAGTTACAGCTCCCATCACACATTCTATTACATGATAATTAATACATTAAGTCATGCATATCTCACCTTAAATATAACATGTCCACCAACTTACCTCTGAATCAAATTGTTATTCGAATACAGGAAACCCTCCAATAGCGTGGGGGTTAGGTTGCTGGAAAATGCAGCGATAGTTGAAACCGTGATCGTGGTGACCAAGGAACAATGGGAAAGCGGGGGTTCGGTTCCTGGACTTCGAGAAAATATCGAGGATTATGGACGGCAGCCATAAATAAACAAATTACAATTGAAATAAACACATATATATGGATATAAAACATGTTAACATTGAAATAAATATGTATATCAAGCATGTTAACATTGATAGAAACATGAAAATACAATAAATACAGTGTAAACCAGAAGGGCACTCGGTAGAGCGCATACCTCTGCCACGCAATGCCTGATCCACGAGAACATATCTGGCCCATTACATTTTTGAAATATCATGCTATATATCGGTTTTGGCCCTATCTCTTAATGGTGAAGAATCATTTTAAAAACTAAATAATTCTCGTATCCAGATTCTGATTCAGATCTTCACCAAAATCGAATCAATTCATCCTTGCCACACACCCAACCTGTCCACCAAGTTTCGACAACTTTTTGAAATATCGTGCTATATATCGTTTTTGGCCCTATCTCTCAATGGTGAAGAAACGCTTTAAAATTCTCGGAGTCGGATCCGGATCTGGATCTTCACCAAAATCTAATCAGTTTGTTCTTGTCCAGTCCAAACCGAACCTGTCCACAACATTTAATCCGGATCTGTCCACAACCTTTTGAGATATCCTGTACACAAACAGACAGACAGAAAGGGGTGAAAACATAAGCTCCTTCACCTTCGGTGGCAGAGATAATTAAAACAAGGACAAATGTGTCCAAGAGCAGCGTCCTAAAGGTTTTGTCGGATTAAAAAAATTAAAAAAAAAAAAAATTCAAAAAACAACAACAACAACAACTTCCGATATTTCGTCACGTGCCTTGATTAAGCCAATAGCGAAACGCGTCATTATGTATTTACGTATTTACGATATATCGTGTATTTACGGAATAAATAATGTATTTACGAAATTACAATACGATAAATGGAATAATCTTTAAATAGTAACGGTGAAAACTTTTCGAAACTTTAAGAGCAAATGTCCGAATATATTAAAAGTTCATGATAGACGCTCTCAAAGGGCACCGTCTATGTGAGGATGTGTACATGTGCTCAGTATTTAAGCGATCCAGATCTTGTATATACAAGAGTCGAGTCCTAGAGATTAAGGTTTTGTCTTCACAAGACGAAGAAGAAGAAGAACAAGAAGAAGAAGAAGAAGAACAAACACGCCGAGCTCTCTTATGAGCAGCGTTCGCTTACGTGAAGACGCCTGCTAAAAAACATAAGAGTTTTACCTTTTAAATCTATTACAACAAAGCGAGGTGGATGATGGTAAACATATTACGTACTTGCACTCTACTCTGCTATAAATAGAAAACACAAGACTTATCTCGGGATGATGCTGTTAGAGGGTGAAGGGAGTGGAGTGGAGTGGAGCGGGAAAGGAGTCATTGTGGAAGGGGTGAAGGGGTGAGCTGGAAAGGTGATTCAGTGAACGGAAAAGCAGCATTAGTTTTATGACTAAGGCACCTGCAGCATTTCCACAACCCATATCGGAGAAGGGTAACACGATCCTTAAATCAAGTTACGTTGAACCACGATCTTCCCTGCTTGGGGACCAAGGTACGAGATGACATCGTCTTCCGCCATTTTGACGATAATACATCCGCCATTTTGCCTGCTCGTCTGCATGCGGCATGTGGTACATTGGTTCAGAGTCCACGCAAACGTTATAACCTTTATTTTTTTGAAAGTCCATTTTTTTTTTTTTTACCACATTTGCTTTGATTCCCTTTTGAGCACCTCAGAAAACCTCTGAAAATGTAGACACAGATCTGGCGGACGCTATAGATAGGCAGTCCCTCTGGGGGACAGGGTGTAACAGGTCTACCAGTGAATGCATTACATCATATTGCTCAATGAAGCTGATTAATTTTGTTACGTTCCTAAATTTTTTGTTCATTCAATATAATTCTCCAAACAGTAGAAAAAGATGAGTTTAATGCTTTGGAAATTTCACATTTGCTTGTGTATGTATTTGGAGGAGGAGGGAACATCCAGCTTGCTTAAAGTAAATAGGTACATCGGCTTGGTGATAAGACTCGTTATATATTTGAATTATCTGATTTCACTCCAGATTTTGACACTTATTTAGTCCAGACGATATCCGATCCTCAAACCAAAATAATATTTCAATGATGTACTTTAATTAGTCCATGAGAGAAGATCGTGGAAAACCATATCATGCATGAAATTGCTCCAAGCTCCTAATTTGAAAACTGTAGGACTTGCAAAAGCGATGTATACAGTGATTCATAGCTATGATGAACAGGCATTCGGTAATATGAGTGAGGAAAGTGAAAAAAAAAACTTTATCATGAAGAAATCATTGCGGCCTGTTCCAAGTCGGGTCATGGTTGAGCCAGCCAAAAAACATGGGGGGGGGGGTTCAGACCCCAACGAGGTTACCCAGGAAACGCCTTAAGACCCCAGAAAGCGAGGTGGCCGAGGATCGCCTCATGAAGTGTATAATTAAATGAGGCCATTAATTATCTTCAAAAGGGGTGTTTTAATTCATCCAAACTTCCAATTTTCAGCCATGCACTTCCTTGGAGTTCCCTTCGTATGCATGCAAAGTTTCAGGATGCTAGGTTTTATGGTTTTGGAGTTATGGGGAGAACACACACACACACACACACTTTTATTAGTATAACTTTTTCTTCAATCCAATATGGCTACCAAACCATGTGATATGAATTATCCCTTCACACCCTTGTACACACATGCCTTGGGGAACATTTATGTGAAGTTTCCCCTTGTTCTGTCCAGCTGTTCTGGAGAAGACTTTTTTTTAATGTTTTCGGGTAAATCCAATATGGCTGCCAAATCATGTGACCGATGACATCATATGTGTGAACCTTTTATTCCTTCTTTTTTGTTATTTGTTTTTTGTCTGTGCCCTGATTGTGCGATGATTTTTTGTATTTTTTTGTTGAATCACTAAAGCTCAAAAAAAGAAAAATCATTGATTGCTCAAAAAGAAAAGATTTTCTTTCTCTTACAGCTCCAGAAGTATTGGGTCCAGAGAGATATGACAAGTCATGTGACATGTGGTCGTTGGGCGTCGTCATGTACATCTTGTGAGTTTTTTTTTTTTAACTCATTCTTTAATATTCTCCTAATTTTGTGGAGCATTGGGTCACATTAATGTATGATGCTTCAGAAGTGTTCAGGGAATGGAATGATTGTCCAACGAATGTGCTCTTTTGAAGGCTTTGTGGATTTCCACCATTTTATTCAAACCACGGTCTTGCCATCTCTCCTGGTATGAAGAAAAGAATTCGTCTGGGACAGTACGAGTTCCCCAATCCTGAATGGGCTGAGGTGTCAGAACAAGGTTCATTGATATTTTCTAAAGCAATCTGCTTTTATTTATTCTTCGTGAATGAAGAGCTTTGCTTGTTTTGTTTTTTTTGTTTGTTTGTTTTTCTTTTGCTTTTTTTGTTTTTCCTCTGCAAAGCCAAGGATGTAAGAGAGCAACATTGAGGACAAAATAGACCAACAGGCAAATAAAAATATGCTGCACACATGGCTTTCTGAAGCACTTATCATGGACATGATAGTGGAAAATATGACAAGTTCAGGAACTATGGCCTTCAAGGATATAGAAGAACCAGTGTTGTGGGATGACCAGCATGAAGAGCAAGGTAGGAGTGGCAGTTGCTCTTATTGACCATTTCCACAATCGGGCCACTCCAGAAGTGACCATTTTGTGGACATTATCCAAAAGAAATGCTGCCCCGAAGTGCACGTGATGATGGTATGGTGAAAAATTGTCAGAGGTTGTGCACCATGACAGGTACAGTGAAGCCTCTATACAAATTATAATGTTGAAACTATCAATTTGGCTCATAAATTGCTCCATCTTAAGCTCCGATTGTAAAATTGTGAGCCGATGATACCTGGTGTTAAACTTGAGGTTGGCCACACAAGCCGGTTGTTAAGTGGCTGCCAAAATCTTTAAAGAGCATGTTTTGGGTCGCTGATGACTTCGGCGTGATTCAAAGGTTGTAATCACATTAATAATCGTTGGCAATTATTTTCTTACATTTGAAACTCAAAATATGCTAAAATTAACTTTTAAGTCAAAACTTTTGTCAGTGATCGAAAAACAGACCGGAATTTACGAAGATGCTATGACGTCACGTTCTCCGAAAACTCGTGAACATTCGGAAACAGCGTGTGAACAATGGCGAGATGCGAATCAGAGAGCGATTTCAGCGGCGATGAAATTGAGTGTTTTCATTCCGATATTGCCGAGGACGAGTCGGAGGATGATGGGGAATTTATACTATGGAGTTTCTGGCCCTGACCCATATAAAATTTGAGCCACTTGCAAGTGCCAGAAAACGGCCTATTTCATGTACAAGTGGCAGGACTGACTGCCCGGCAGTTCACACTGACAGACTCCACCAGACAGATTGGTTTGTAAGATTTTCATTTTCTTGTTCGATGCATAAAATAATGTAAAGTTTGATTCGTCTGTGACTTGATGTAATATTTTTTAACCCTCCAGTCACTCAAGAGTCAGAAATAGAATGAATCAATTATGGACCCAAATATATTATACACCGTAGCCTTGGCGTTGAAGTCTTCTGACAGCTGAGCTTGACCCCAGCGAAGATGCTAACAGTTACAGTAGAACAAACCCCAACTTTCAAAGGCTGTTGTGGCAATATAAATACCAAAACATGTTTAGCCTCATTGGGAAATATTCTACCAAATTTAGAAAGAAAAAAAGTAGAAAATTGACATATTTTTTACAATTGAAATGAAATAGCCCAATTTGCTGATGCTGTTAAAAAGTAATTTAATCAACAATCAGTTGATTTGTTGAGAAATTTTTCATGCTTTTGTTTTTCAGAAACGTTTTATTATATGTGCTTTATGTCCATGTACTCCTTTAAGAATACATTTCAATGGTTTTTCTCACTTAAACTCAACAATTGATTCTGTGGACAGAGCAGTATCTGGAGAACTTGTCACAACCAACAACTCGTATTCACAGAGTGTGTGATCAGATGTGTTATGCCTTCGTAATCCTCGGCTGTGAAATGGTCACCACAAATGACAAGTCTATCCAAAAGGCTCCTCTTTACCCGTTTTCTTTGGGGGAAGATTCACCCATTTTGTTTGTACAAATCTTATCCACTGCCGGCAAATGTTTGATTCCTTCGGGAATCGGGGAGCGATTACCCTTTCCATCCATTTTCGCAAAACATGACGACACACGTACGAGGCATGATGTACAAATATCAAAATAACTTTGTTCTCCAATAATTCAAAATAAAAAAGGATAATATAGACAGTTGCAAGCTCAAAAAAGCGAAAGAACAGCCCCGGCTGAACTGGACACTTCTTCAATGAGCGAAGTGAGCGTCCGCTTTGTTTGGAGAACGTGACGTCAACATCCATATATGGCACGCGGATGTTTTTTTCAACAGCCTCGAGAAATAACAACTTCGGAGTTAAATTTTATAATTTTCCAATGTTAGGCAACCACAATAGTTTGCATCGAACTATTTAACTGCCACATATATAATCATATTGATAAATTTTCAGAACATGTTTGGTGACCCGCAACCTGCTCTTTAAAGCTCTGTTGGAGTGTCCCTGAAACGTCTATATGAAAGGTTTGAGAGAAGCGGAATATCTGGTGGTATATTGTGCGAAAGAAGGCCGATTTAGTCTGTCTGATTTTTGGGAGTTTGAGGAAAATGGTTTTGATACGCCATCAGTACCCAAAACTAAAATCTGTTTGCTTTGTCTATCTGCGCATGATGTCTCATTACCCTGCACACATGAAGCAAAAAGCAGGGTGAAGCAATCTGTTCACTTCTGTCTGTCTGTCTGTCTGTCTGTCCTGTCTACAAAGATCAGTTTATGAGCGAGGAAAAACTTAATTTCAGTTGAATGTTATATATCTAACATGAATTGGAAAACAAACCTGTTAGTCCGAGTGTTGCCCAGAAAAGCGTACATTAGGGTCCGCACAATGTTTTTCTGCATTTTTGTGATCACCAGACCATCTGAATGAATATTCCGATTGATGCCACTCTGGCACCCTTGAGCATTTTTGTCGAAACTCATTAATATGCAAATTAGTGGTGGCCATTGTCAAAATTACTATTTTTCTTAATATCTCCAAAAGTAAGCATCCAAATAGCCTGGTTGAGGTGTCTCCACCCATGTTTTTAGGGTCACTGGTCATGATAAACCCACTTACAATTTGACAACATTTAAATTTAGCTCATTAATATGCAAATTAGCAGTCACCATTATCAAAATAACAATTTTTCTTAATATCTCCAGAAGTAAGCATCCAAACAACCTGGTTGAGGTGTCCAAACCCATGTTTTTAGGGTCACTGCTCATGATAAACCCACTTACAATTTGATAACATTGAAATTTAGCTCATTAATATGCAAATTAGCATAACCATACCCCCTGAATTTGTCTGTGCCGATTGGCGTTTTTACAGTGCAAGTTATACAACAACAACAAAACTGTTTGAAAATAACTTGCGCAGAGCCGTTTA
>CM068961.1:15115560-15135106 GCA_035128595.1 Eptatretus atami | reverse complement strand
GATCTGGCCTATCGGTGGGATACAAAACGTAAACTGTTCAGCCTGGTGGAGATGTGTGCTCCACAGAGTGCCGTTCTGGTTTTACTATTTTCACCAGTAGGTCTATATTTTGTTATAAATATTATTTTCCTTGCCAGAGGAGAGGGTATTGCATTTTGGTCCATTTGTTTGTTTGTCTGTCTCTGTTTGTCTGTCTCTTTGTTTGCCCACACAACATGTAAGTATGTCTTAATTACGCACGATTGTAATGTGAGTATATCTATCAATTACGTACGTAAATTATTTATGTACGATTGGAAGACAACTACGTCCATTAATTATTACCCTTGCCAAAGGAGAGGATATTGCATTTGGATCTGTTTGTTTGTTTGTTTGTCTGCTCAGAACTTTCGTGTTTTTCTCCAACAACTTGTCAGATTGAGACAAAATTTTCACCATTGGAGCGACTACTCATGCAGAATGTTTTAATAATTATGATGTCATATGTCACGTGGTGTGGCAGTCATGTTGGAAAAATAGAAAAACTTTGGACCTCTTTATCACTGAAACCGCACCAAGGAAAAAATTGAAACTTGGCACATAGCAAGTACTCCTCATGGGGAAGGAGTGTGATTTTTTTTTTAAAATGATGTCATAGATGCCTTCGTTATGACGTCATAATTGCATGTGCAGAACCCTACATCCGATGAGTTTGAAAACTTGAGGGTCATCTTGGGATGAAATGGTCAACAAAAATATTTTTTGATGTCATTGGTTATGTGATTTGGTAGCCATATATATATATATAAGCCAGTGTATATATTACTATAATATATAGCCAATCATAATATTATTACGATACATCAGCATATATCAATAACTTATATAATCATATATATATTACGGACCACCTTACAGCTAATATTATATATAATATTACTTATATATGTTTTTATAATCCTTTTCAAAAATCTTTTCTGAAGTGGCTGAACAGATCGAGGTAAAACTTTGCACATATGACCTCCTATCCATGAGGAACAAAAGGTTCACACATATGATGTCATAGGTCACATGGTTTGGCAGCCATAATAGATTTAAGAAAATATTAAATAATGTTTTCCCTGGAACTGCTCAATCAATCGACATGAAACTTCACAATAGTGATCTAGTAGTGATGGGGAATACGTATTTAAAATTTCAACTTGATCGGACACATGGTCTGGCAGCCAGAACTATTTAATATATTTGATGTGGGTTGTTTTGTTTGTTTGGAATAAGTCTCACTTGGCTGTGCCTGGATGGGTTTGAGGGTAGAGTAGCAGCTGAAATGTGATTCCTATCCAGGTTCCTCCTGATGACTTAATCTCTGCTTTTTCCTTGTTTGGGTTCCTTCTGATGACTCCAATGGAGACTGTACCTATTTGGTCTTCCATTGATCTGAATTGAATTTATATAACTAGTACGGGCTCGTAGGTGCGGGCCCGTAGTTGCGTGCCCTAGGTAGTGCCAGCATGTGCAGCCTCTCTCGCCGCTCTCTCTCGCCTCCCTCTCTCGCTCCTCTCCCCCCTCCTCTCTCATCCCTCTCTCGCCCCCTCTTCTCCGCCCTTCTCTCTCCCCCCTCTTCTCCCTTTTTCTTGCCCCCCCCTCTCTTGCCCTTTCTCTCCCTCCTCCTCTGTCCCCTCTCTCTCCCTCTCTCTCTCTTTCCCCCCCTCGACCCCTCTCTCGCCTTCTCTCCCCCTCCTCCTCTCCTTCTCTGCCCCCCACCCCCTCTCTCCCCTCTCTTGCCCCCTCTCACGCCTCTCTCTCCTCTTCTCTCTCCCTCTTGCCTCCTCTCTCCTCCTCTCTTGCCCCCCCTCTGCCCTTCCCCCTCCTTCTCCCCCTCCTCTCTCGCCCCTCTCTTGTAAATGTATTCACAAATGTCTACCAAGCACAACGATTAATTCAACCTTGGGAAAAAACAGCTTCAAACCCTTGGGAACAGCTGTTTCTCGGGAAATTCAAACCTTGGAATTATAATAATTTGAATAATAATCAAACCTTTGGGAGTAAATAATTAATAAATTAATAATTAATCTTAATCAAACCTTGGGATTAATTAATATTTCAAACCTTGGGAAAGAAACTTTCAAACCTTGGGAGACTCTTGGGAAACAGCTGAAATGGATGAGGAAGAAGATATCAAACTTTGAAAGGCACATACCAGGTCCCCAGTGTCGATTGTGACGTCATACCAAACGAAGAGAAAAAGAATTGGACGTCAATCGTGCAAAAAATAATAATAATAATAATTAATAAACATTGATTGTGACGTCATTTGTGATGTCATAGCACCGTGTCCTGTCATTGGTCGACAATAAATGGCCGTAACTCGGGAACGCTTCGTCTGATCGATATCAAACCTCGAAAAGCATCCGCGGGTCCGGCAATGTTCCTGGCAAGTTTAATCCAATCGGCCGGTGATCGTCCGGTTATTAATAATTGGAAAAAATTGGCATGATAAGGTGAGAAGTGGAACGACACTTTCAGCTGCCATATATACACCTTTTCAACACTGAAAAAGCAGTAAATGGCCGAAACTTGGGAACCGCTCCATCCGATCGATATCAAACCTCGAAAAGGCACATCCGCGGGTCCCCGGCAATATTCTGGAAGTTTCAATGAGATCGGACCGGCGGTCATCGAGAAACGGCGGTCGCAGACAGACAGACAGACAGACAGACCACAGAGATTGCTGGAATTATAGATAGACTAGTACGGGCCCGTAGGGGCGGCCGTAGGTGCGTAAACGATGACTGGTTGGGGCATTATTTCAATTAGATCGGACCAACCGTTCGTAAATGGCCATATTGGGAAACACTCGGAACATATTCAGGTCTCCAGCGTCAATTGTGACGTCATATCAAATGAAGAGAATTGTGACGCCCCTCTCTTCGCCCCTCGCTCCCCCCTAGTCTCTCCCCTCCTCTCTCCCCTCCTCTCTCCCCCCTCCTCTCTCCCCCTCTCTTGAATTGTGATCCCCCCTCTCTCACCCCCTCTTTCCCCTCTCTCCCTCCCTCTCTCGCCCCCTCTTCCCCTCTCTTTCCCCCTTCTCTCCCCTCTCTCCCCCCTCTCTCTCCCCCCCTCTCTCTCCCCTCTCTCTCCCCTCTCTCTCCCCCCTCTCTCCTCCCATCTCCCCCCTCTCTTCACCCCCTCCTCTTTCTCCCCCCTCTTTCTCCCCCTCTTTCTCCCCCCCTCTCTCTCCCCCTCTCTCACCCCTAGTCTCGCCCCTCCTCTCTCCCCCCCTCTCTCGCCCCTCTCTCTCGCCCCTCTCCTCGCCCTTCTCTCTCGCCCCCCCTCACACCCACCCTCTCACACCCCTCTCCCGTCCCCCTCTCTCGCTCTCTCTCTCGTCCACCACTACCCCCTCTCTCCCCCCTAGTCTCGCCCTTCCTCTCTCCCTCTTCTCGCCCTCTCACTCGCCCCCACTCTCATCCCCCCCTCTCCCGTCCCCCTCTCTCGCAGATATTGGTCGACAGATAAATGGCCGTAACTTGGAAACTGCTCGTCCGATTAATATCAAACCTCGAAAAGGCACATCCGCGGGTCCCCAGCAATATTCCTGGCAAGTTTCAATCAGATCGGACTGTCAATCGTGCAAAAAAAAAATAATAATAAATACATAAATAACATTAATTGTGACGTCATTCGTGATGTCACAGCACCGTGTCTTGTCATTGGTCGACAGATAAATGGCCGTAACTTGGGAACTGCTTATCCGATTGATATCAAACCTCGAAAAGGCACATCCGCGGGTCCCCGGCAATATTCTGGCAGTTTCAATCCGATCGGACCGGTGATCGTCCGGTTATTAATAATTTGGGAAAAAAATTGGCATGATAAGTGAGAAGGTGGAACGACACCTTCAGCTGCCATACATACACCTTTTCAACACTGAAAAAGCAGTAAAATGGCCGTAACTTGGGAACCGCTCGTCCGATCGATATCAGACCTCGAAAAGGCACATCCGCGGGTCCCCGGCAATATTCCTGGCAAGTTTCAATGAGATCGGACCGGCGGTCGTCGAGAAACGGCGTCGCAGACAGACAGACAGACAGAGATTGCTGGAATTATAGATAGATGCCATTCTGAATTCATTTGAATAATAATTAAAAAGACCTCTTGGATCAGGATCAGCTGTCCAATCAAAGCGGGACGTCTTAGTTGGTACCTAATCATCACTGCCAGCAGTTATAAAGTGGCAGTTCTAGTTATGTCTCTCAATTACGTAACACACCAGTACACAATACACCACACAAAACAAGTCCTGGCGAGGGTCTGCAATCTCTGATTGCTCTTTTTCTTGTTTACTATTGGACAATAATCCTGACAATGTCTCTTAGTTATATACTGTCCCTTAGACCCCTATATACCTTGAGAACCCTTCGACGCTATAGACCCTATCTGCCCTTTAGAAACGTTGATGGCAATGTACCTGCATTCTAATGACCCTTTAGACCCATTAGAACCATAAGACCCTGCACACTTCATTAGACCATTTAGAACACTTCAGACCCCTTTGACTCTTTTCTACCCTTTAGACTTTTTACTACCCTTTTGACCCCTTTGACCTTTCGATCCCTTTTGGACGTTTTAAGACCCTTGAGACCTCAAATTTCATCCTTTAGACCGCTTCGACCTTTTAATATGCTTTAGACCCATTTAGACATCTTCAGACCTTTGACCTTTACACCTTTCCAACCAGACCATTTCGACCTTTCATTTCGTAAATCTTCCATTTATTTGTCACAAAATACACCACACAAAACAAGTCCTGGCGAGGGTCTGCAATCACTGATTGTTTTATCTCGATGGAACTGATCTTTTTTTAGTCCTTGAACTTCTTGTTCTGAATATTATGAAACTTTGTAATGAAACTGAAATTTTATCTTCCCCTTATCTCTATCTTCTCGATTGAAACTCGAACCCTCGATTGCGTGTGGTACATCTGTGCTGCAGGATGAAATGACAAGTGCACTTGCTACGATGCGAGTAGATTACGACCAGGTGAAGATCAAAACACTGGAGGAGTCAAATAATCCATTGCTGAACAAGCGGCGCAAAAAACAGAGCTCCACGGCTGGTGCTGCTTACAACTGATAAACAGACTGTAATACTCAAGATGATGATGATGAACCCGACTGCCTTATTTTAACATCGCCAAAGCGTTTTTAACGCGTTATTACACCAAAATGTACTGTTTGTTTTGTTTTATTCTCAGTGTCACTAAAGTGTTTTTTAATCCATTGTTGAAATTATGGTGCAAAAGCTTCTTCATATCATATCGTAGATATGGTAAAAATAATGAGATGTTTGCAGCAATGATATTGAAGTTTATTGAGGAGCGCTGGTGAACTTCTTGCTGCTTTTAAGTACGGAGCGAAGTTTGCTCTATCCTGAACCCTTGTTGCACTGATATTTTTTATTGTTATTATTGTGCTTCTTCTTGGCTATGTATCAATCACTTCGTCTCCCTCCTCTCCCCCCTCCTCTCTCCTTACGTCAATCGTACTGGCTGTGCCTTATACAAAATTGGGAGTTGGGATGTAGTTTCTGCACTTGGACGCGAATCTGAAGGAATGGGAGCTCTTTAGTCCCGTGTACAGTGTCGTTAAACTATTTCGGAAATCTTAGAGAGAATATGAAGTATCCCTTCATGACGTGAATAATCATGCAGGCTTTGTGTAATCATTGTGGTTAAGGAATACGTGGCTCTTCAAATCACCTTGTACGGCAGAGTCCCACTTTGGAACACTGGTATCTCGGATTGTTGGACAATCCAATTTTAATGAGTGACCTTCAACTTGATATGGACAGTGAAATGTAGAAATTTATTTTGATTCAAATAAGTCCATTGAGCCATTGCAGATAAATTAAGAGAACTTGCTCATTAGGAACTTGAGGTAGAGTTGTAAAAGATTGATACTAAAAAAAAAAATAATAATTTGGTGATGCTGTGCCAGGATGTCTTGCTTATTCATTCTGATTGCTCGGGTTGCCCATTAATAGATAGAATGACTGCACAGTGTGGGAATAAGTTGTGGTAGTAATGAATTTTCGATAATGATCGGTGCCCGGAACATATCTGTTCGTTTAAAGACCCACCATTAACACGTATGGTTAAATTCGCCTTCGTACGGCAGGAGCTTAATTTCTTCTACGACTGCTACTGCTGTTGCCCTTCATGTTTCCGCTGTCTTGTGTCTACTGGGGAAAGTTTTTGACTGAAATCTTTCATGAGCTGGCTGGTTAAACCTGAAGTTTGATTGAAACCGATTTTGACAGCGATTTGTAATTTGTTCAGGATGCTGGCGATAACTTCCCTACTCGACATGAAAGACACCGTGGGATCTTTAACATCCACCAGCTAATGCTAGCAGATGGGACACCCGGCTTAACATCCATCTAAAGGACGGCACACAAAGCATCATGCAATGCTTTGCCCACGAAGCACCGATCAAACAGTTTGTAGTCGGGTCGGGAATCGAACCCAGACTGGACTGCTCAAAGGCAGGTGTGGTACTTGTGCACCATCCTGTCTGACTCTCTAGTTGCTTGAAGCTTGTTGTATACGAATTGCTTTGTGAGAAAAGGGATTGATTGTACCAAGAGAAATAAAAATTGTGGAGTATTTTTAGCAATAAATACTAGCATCGGATTCCGAGTGAAATTAGAGGTCAATAGGTCGTAGAATGTTTTTTTGTTTGTTTTTTTAATTGTATAATACTATCAACACTGAGTGAATTGAAAGATATGTTGGAAACAAATCTAGAAATATTTTTGCTATTGCTGTATGAATGTTTGTGTGTGTTTGTCAAAGGTGTTTTGAATCGCTTGTTTTCATGCAAATTGCTTTTGTATCTAGAACAGGTGCACATGTTGAAAATCTGAGGTGATTAAAAGACCTTCCATTACTATATATATCCTTTTATAACTTTTATATAACTATATATTGTTGCGGACTCGGGGGTTCAAGGCTCGCCACGAGGGGGAATGCTTGGGTCCCTCTCGACCAACCGGTCCTGATAACTCCGCACACCAGCAGGTTGCTAGGCAGCCACGAATGCCGATAGGCACAGCCAATCTGGGCAGGGTTACACTACTTCGCATGATACATTACCTGTGAACGGCCGTTCAATTAAGGTCACGTGCCCTCAGTGCACACTTTGATCACTGCCAAGCGATACAGTGAGTGTGTGCTGGCTAACGAGAGCAAATTCGGTGGGGTATAACTTCCCGTCTAAACTAATGAATGTGTGGACCATGCTGGACCAATGAAGGAAAAGGTGAAACGACCTGGGTACATTTATAACAAGCAATATATTTAAAAGCAAGGGCGAGGAAAGTTATGTGGCACATTAAAAAGGGTTTATTCACAAAATTATGTTTAGAACGGGAAAGCAAGGAATTTGTGGCTGCGGCAAAAGAAAATCGTTAAAAAAAAAAAAAGGTAGAGTGACCCTGATATTAACTTCGAAATTTTAACTTGTGTTACAGGTACACACACACACACACACACACACACACACACACACACACACACACACCACACACACACACACACATTTCTGAGGAAATTAGAGCTAGCCCAGAAAGAAGAGCAGCATTGAGGTGTAGCAACCTCATTGTACCTGACACTGTCAATGGACCTACACAGCCCATTCACTTAGGAAGGGGAAGGAGGGAAGAAAACTGGGGGTGTTTATGATGTGTGAGTGAGAGGTGAAAAATGTGATGCAATGTAATGCAAGAGGACGAAGTGTGAGAGATGTGAATCGGTAATTGTTGCTCTTTCAGGTTGTGCGTCTACTGTGGCCGAAACACAGATGGGAGAAAAAGATGCGTGCAACAACAACTTTAACGGGGCACGTGTGAGAGTTTGTAAATGTTTGACTAATGACTGTGGAACGCCATCAAAGTCAAGTGCCGATGACCTGAGGATGACCCAGCAACGACCCTTGCAACGCTTGTTCCACCCTGCTCACCTTGCTCGGTTGTGCTGCCCTCTAGGCTCGAATGAGGCTCTGGATGAAGGACGAAAAGATTGGACTAAAGAGACTCATTTACTCTCTTTTTGGAGAGCCCAGAGTGAAGGAGGAGTTAGAAAGTGGATAAAAAGAACCTGTCGGCGTTTCTGAGCTCCCCTATTGGCGCATTGACATCACTCCAACCCGAAGCATCGTCCCACCACACTGGAGTTGAAAATGGCCTCAGTTACGCTCCAGCTTGGCCATGTAAGACAGCTCCGTAACTTAAATTGGCCAAGGATTGTCGGGAGCGCTCTCTGGCTGTTTGAGTGTTGTTATCTAGCGGAGTGCGAGGGCTACCTGGACGTCGAACGAGCCCCAGCTCTTATTTGCGCAGCAAGTTGCATGCCAAGTTGTATGACATGTTCTGGCTCATAATGTCCTTCATTTCCTCGGCATCCTCAGACTGTGGTGAGCGCCCAGGGAATTAACTGTGGTTGGGGCTGTTTGTAGCAGTTGTAGTGAGATAGAGGAAGCGCTGTGGCGTTTGTGGTGAAGGCGTTGAAACGGGAATGGTTGAGGTGGTTGTGGTGAGGTGACTGAAGTGGGTGAGGTGATTGTGGCAAGGAGACTGAGTGAAGGTTGTTGAGGGTTTTTTTTAGAAGGTGTGAGAATTATGGTGAGTGGTGTGGCGTTGTGATGAGCATGGTGTGGGTCTGAGATGAGGCATCGGTTGGTTTATGGCATTCGGTTTGAACAGGAAGTGGCACGTATACAAATGAGGGGATCGCTTTTGCTGCCTCCTTCTCCCACTCCTTCTCTCTCATGCTGCCTCTCTTCCCTGTCCGCTCTTCTCGCGGGTGCTTCAGCAACCGCCCCTCTCTCCTCATCTCGGCCTCCCTCCACGCGCTCTCTTCTCCATCTCTCGTATCCTTCTCTTCCCCCTCTCATCCCTCTCTCTCGCGACCTCTCTCCTCTTCCGTACGCCCTCTCGGTCCCTCTTCTGGCTCTCCTTCTCTCCCCTGTAGCCGCTCATCCCTCTCGCGCTCTCCCTCGCTCGCTCCTCTCTCTCTTGACCCCTCTCTCCTGCCTCGTAGCCAGGCGGACTGCGAGTGCGTGCGCGCGTGCGGCCATTGCGACGTCAGCCTCCCCTCGGACTCCCCTGACTGCTCTCGCTCCCCTCATCTCTCGGCTCCCCTCTCCCCCTCTGACCCTCTCCCCCTCTCTTCCTCCTCTCCCTTCGCCTCCCTAACCCTCTCTTCCTCTCTCCTCTCTCTCTTCCCGCCTCTCTCTCGCCTCTCGCCCTGACTCTCCCACTCGCCCTCTCTCCCCTCTGCCGCTCCACTCTCATCTACCTGCGTGCGCGCGATCCCTCGCTCGACTCCCCCCGGTTCTCTCTTTTCTCTACCCTCATGCTCCCCTCTCCCAGTTACGTCTCTCCGCCTGCTCTTCGGCTTCTCCCTTCGCTCCCGTGCTCTGCTCGTACGCTCCTCTCTCCCTCTCTTTTGCTCCCTCGGTCGTCCCTCCGCTGCCATCTTCCCCTTCTGCTCCCGACCCGCCGTCTGTCATCTCTCCCTTCGACCTCCACGATGATCGCATCTCCCCTCGTCTGACCCTCCCTCTGCTCTCTCTCCTCTCGCCTCACTCCCTCTCCTCGGGCAGCCTCTCGTCCCCCTTGCGCTCTCCCCTCTCCGTGACGTGCTCTCTCTTCTCCCTCACTCATCCCTTGCTCTCCCTCCTCTCTCCTCCTCTCTCTCTCGCTCCCTCTCTCCCTCGCTCCCTGATCTCTCTTCCTCGCTTCCCTCTGTGCTCCGCTCCACCTCTCCCTCCTCCCCTCCCCTCTCCCTCCCTCTCTCTCGACCTCGTACTCTCGCCCTCTCTCCCTCTCTCTCGCCCTCTTCTCCCTCTACTCCCTCTGCCGCTTCCCTCTCACGCTCTCTCCCTCTCCCGCTCTCTCTCCCCTCCCTCTCCCTCTCCCCCTCGCTTCCTCTCTCCCTCTCGTCCTCCCCCTCTCTCCCTCCCTTCTCTCTACCCCTTCCTCTCTCCCTCTCACCCCTTCCCTCCCCTCTCCCTTGCGCTCTCTCTCCCTCTCTCCCTCGAGCTCTCTTCTCGCTCTCTCTCTTCTCCCTCTTCTCCCTCGGTCCCTACTCTCTCCCGTCGTCTCTCACTTCACTCCGCTCATCATATCCGCGTACATGGGTCTCCTCTCCCTCTTCCTCTCTGCCCTCTCGTTGCTCTCTCCCCTCTCTCTTCCCTCTCTCCCATCGCGATGCCGCCCCTCCTCTCTCCCTCTCGCGTCCCTCTCTCTAGTTCCTCGCTCCTCTCCCTCCTCCCTCCCCTCCTCTCTCCCTCTCTCCCTCGCTCTTCCTTTCGGCTCCCCCTCTCTCCCCCTCGCTCTCCTCTCTCCCTCTCACCCGCCTGATCTCTCCCTTCCCCTCTCCCTTTCCCCCTCCTCTCCCTTCGCCCTCCCTCTCCCTCTCCCGCTCTCTCCTCCCTCCCTCTCCCTCTCCCCCTTCTCTTTCCTCTCTCCCTCTCGTCCTCCCCTCTCTCCCCTCCCTCTCTCTCCCCCCTTCCTCTCTCCCTTTCTCACCTTCTCCCTCCTCGCTCCCTTGCGCTCTCTCTCCCTCTCTCCCTCGAGCTCTCTCTCGGTACTCTACTCTCTCTCTCTCCCTCGCTCCTCTCTCTCCCTCTCGCTCCTCCTCCCTCTCTATCCTCTGTCTCTCGTCCCTTCCTCCTCTCTCCCCCTCTCTCTCCCCCTCCCTTCCCCCTCTCTCCCTCGCTCCCTCGCTCCCTCCCTCCCCGGCTTCCTCGCTCTCCTCTCTCCCCGCTCCCGCGCCCCTCCCTCTCGTTCCTCTCTCCCTCTCTCTCTCCCTCGCTCTCTACCCTCTCTCACTCGCTCCCCTTGTCCCTTCTCCCCCTCCTCTCGTCTCGTCCTCTTCCCAATCGTCCCTTGCTCCCGCTCCCCTCCCTCTCTCTCTCTCACTCCCTCGCTACCTCTCCCTCCCCCTCTCCCCTCTCTCTCTCCCTCTCGCACTTCTCTCTCTTCCTCTTTCCCTCTCTCCCCCCCTCTCCCTCTCTCACTCCCTCGCTGCCCTCTCTCTCTCGGCTCCCTCTCTCCTTCTTCCCTCTCTCCCTCTCCCGCTGCTCTCGTTTTTGGTTCTTTCTTAAATTTTTCTTTGTTTTATGTCTTTTTTTATTTCTCTTGTTGGTAGATGTTCCTCCTTAGCGAGGGAGTTGACGGTGAGAGACGAGGAGAAGGAGAAGGGAGGCCGAGCCCGCAGGGGAGCAAGGGAACAAGAGATTATCGGGCAAGCGAGGGAGAGACGGGGCTCTGCACCTCTGTCGACCCCGTCTCTTGCCTCTCTCCCTCTCGCCCTCCCCCTCGTCTCTCCTCTCCTCTCCCCCTTTCCTCTTCTCCCTCTCCTTCCCTCCGGCTCCTTGCGCTCCTTCTTCCCTTTCTCCTCAGCTCTCTCTCAGCTCTCTCCTCCCTCCTCCCTCGCCTCGCGCTTCTCCTCTCTGGCTCTGGCTCTCTCCATCTCGGCCTCTCTCTCTGATCTCCTCCCCGCACTCCCTCGCATCCTCGCTCCCTCAGCCTCATCTCTTCTCGTCATCGTCTCTTTCGAGCCTCTCACTAGCCCTCGGCGCTTCCTGCTCGATTCCTCTCTGCCTCTCTCGACCCTACTCTCGCCTCTCTCGCGTTCTCTCACTTCTCCCTCTCTCCTCGCTCTCCCTCCCTCCCCTCTCTCCCTCGCTCCCTCTCTCCCTTGCTCCCGCGCTCCCCGACCTCTCTGTACCGATCTCTCTCGTCCACCCCCGTCGCTACCTCTCTCCCTCTCCCGCACTCTCTCTCCCCCTCGCTCTCTCACCCTATTCTTCTCCCTCACTGCTCTGCTCAGCGAACCGTGTGGAGGGGGAGAGAGGCCAGCGAGAGGGAAGAGACGGGAGCGCGAGGGAGACAGGTGAGAGAGGAGAGAGAGAGAGAAAAGAGAGAGGGAGGGATAGCGAGGAGAGCGAGGGAGTGGGGGGAGAGAGAGAGAGGAGGGAGGAGAGAGCCAGACCAGAGAGAGAGGGAGCGAGAGAGAGGAGAGAGAGAGCGAGAGAGAAGCTCGAGGGGAGAGAGGGAGACGAGAGAGCGCAAGGGGAGGCGAGAGGTGAGAGGAGCGAGAGAGAAGGGGGGGAGAGAGAGGAAGGGAGAGAGGGGGAGGCGAGAGGGGAGTGAGAGGAAGAGAGGGGGAGAGGCGAGAGGGAGGCGAGAGAGAGCGGAGAGGGAGAGAGGGAGAGCAAGGAGAGAGGGAGCGAGGGAGAAGAGGCAGCGAGGAGTGAGAGAGGGGAGAGAAGAGGGGGAGAGGACGGGAGAGAAGGAAGAGAGAGAGTGCGAGAGGGAGAGAGAGAGGGGAGAGGGCGAGAGGAGAGAGGTAGCGAGGGGTGAGAGAGACGAGAGGGAGGGACGCGCGGAGCAAGGGAAGCGAAGGGCAAGAGAGGACGAGAGGGAGAGAGGGGGAGAGGGAGCAAGGGAGCGAGTGAGAGAGGGTGAGAAGAGCGAGGGATAAAAGAGAGAGAGGAGAGAAGGAAGAGAGGGAGGGAGCGGCGGGAGCAAGGGCAGAGAGGGGAACGAGGGAGAGAGGGGAGGGAGGACGGCGGGAGCGAGGGAGAGAGGAGGGGAGGGAGGGAGGAGAGCAGGAAGAGAGAGAGGGGAGAGAGACAGAGATAAGAGGGAGGAGGAGATAGAGGGAGGAGAGAGGAGCGAGGGGCAGAGGGAGAGAGATGAGAGTGAGAGAGGCTCGAGGGAGAGAGGGAGACGAGAGCGCAAGGAGCGGGAGGGAGAGTGAGAGCGAGAGAGGGAAGGGGAGAGAGAGGAGGGGAGAGGTGAGGACGAGAGGGAAGGAGAGGAAGAGAAGGGGAGAGGAGAGGGGAGGGAGAGAGAGCGGGAGAGGAAGTAAGAGAGGGAGGGCGAGAGGGAGAGAGGGGAGAGGGGAGAGGGAGGGAGAGAGAGCGGGAGAGAAGAGAGGGAGAGCGAGGGGTGAGAGAGGGAGCAAAAGCGAAGGGAAGCGAGGAAAGAGAGGGAAGAGAGGGAGGGACGCGACGGAGAGGGACGAGGAATAGAGAGAGGGGAGGCGAGAGGGGAGAGAGGAGGGACGGGATTCCGAGGAGAGAGGGAGAGACGAGGGGGAAGAGCACGAGAGGGAGAGAGGAAGAGGAGAGAGACAGAGGATAGAGAGGGAGGAGGAGAGAGAGGGAGAAGAGGGGAGCGAGGAGATGAGGAGAGGAGAGAGACGAGAGAGAGCTCGAAGGTCGATGAGAGGGAGAGTGAGCGCAAGGAGAGAGGACGGAGGGTGAGAGGAGAGAGGAAGGGTGGAGAGAGAGGGAGCGGAGAGAGGGAGAGGACGAGAGGGAGAGAGGAAAGAGAGGGGGAGAGAGGAGAGGGAGGGAGAGAGAGCAACAAAGGAGAGGGAAGAGAGCGTGAGAGGAGAAAGCGCAAGAGGGAGCAGAGGGAGAGGAGGGCGAGAAGAGGGAAGAGAGGGCGATGAGAAGAGGGAGAGGAGGGAGGGAGCAGGGGAGGAGAGTGTAAGGAGGAGGGGGAGGGAGATGAGAAGGAGCGAGGAAGAGAGAGAGAGCAGAGGAGAGAGGGAGACGAGAGAAGAGAGAGAGGATGAAGAGAGAGGAAGAGAGCAAGGGAGAGAGGGAAGAGAGAGAGGCACGAGATGGTGAGAGCGCAAAGGGCGGAGACGAGGGCGAGAGAGAGGGAGTGAGGGCGAGAGAGAGAGAGAGAGGGAGGGGAGAGGGAGAGGGAAGGGAGGAGGGAGAGAGAGGGGAGAGAGGGAGAGGCGGGGAGAGAGGGAGCAAGAGAGGGAGAGAGAAGCGAGAGAGAGAGGGAGCGAGGGGGAGAAGGAGAGAGAGGGAGAGAGAGGGGAGAGAGGGGACAGAGGAGAGAAAGAGAGAGGGGGGAAGCTGAGCGAGGGAGGAGAGATCGAGAAGAGGGGAGAGGGAGCAGAGGGCGAGAGGGAGAGGAGGCTGAGAGGAGAGAGAGCGGGGAGAGAGAGGGGGAGAGAGGAAGAGAAGGTAGGTCGAGGGGGAGAGGGAGAGAGAAGAGAGGGGGAGAGGGGGGAGGGGAGAGGGAGCGAGGAGAGAGGGAGCGAATGACGAGAGAGGTGAGCGAGGTAGACGAGGAAGCGATCGTGGAGCGATAGAGGTGGAAGAGGAGAGAGGGAGAGAGAGGAGGGAGAGAGCAGAGGAGAGCGCGGAGGAGGGAGAGCCAAGAGAGAGAAGGAGAGAGAGAGGAGAAGAGGGCGGAGAGAGAGAAGAGGCGAGAGAGAAACGAGGGGAGAGTGAGGGGGAGCAGAGGAGAGAGATGGAGAGAGGGGAGGGAGCGAGAGAGGGAGAGAGGGCGGAGAGCGATAGAGGCGAGACAGGCGAGAGAGAGGGCGAGGAGAGAGGGAGAGAGAAGAGGGGGGGAGGAGGAAGGGGGAAGAGGAAGGACGGAAGAGAGGGAGGACAGGGAGAGAAAGAGAGAGGGGGGGCGAGAGGAGCGGGAGAGTGGAGAGAGAGAGCCAGAGGAGGAGAGGAAGAGAGAGAGCGAGGGGCAAGGGAGCGGGGGAGAGAGAGGGAAGGCGAGAGAGAGGGCGATAGGGCGAGAGGGAAGGAGGGAGAGAGGAGAAGGGAGAGAAAGAGAGAGGGGGGGCGAGAGGGAGCGATCGAGGAGGAGAGAGGGAGAGAGGGAGAGGAGAGAGAGGGCGAGAAGGCGAGAGGAGAGGGGGAAAGAGGGAGAGAGGGATGAGAGTACCGGAGGTGAGAGAGGGAGCCAGAGGGAGAGAGGAGCCAGAGCCAGAGAGGAGAGAGAGAGGGAGAGAGAGAAGAGAGAGAGCGAGGGAGCAAGGGAGCGGGGGGGGAGCAGAGAGGCCGAGAGAGAGAGCGAGGGAGAGAGGGAGCGGAGAGAGCCAGAGCCAGTAGAGAGAGAGACGAGAGAGAGACAGGGGGGGAGAGAGGGAGCGAGAGAGAGAGGGAGGGAGCGAGGAAGAGAGGGAGGGAGAGAGCCAGAGCCAGAGAGAGAGAGAAAGGAGAGAGGGAGAGAGGGAGAGAGAGAGCCAGAGCCAGAGAGAGAGGAGAGATGGAGAGAGAGGAAAGAGGGAGAAGAGAGGGAGAAGAGGGAGAGAGAGGGGAAGAGAGCCGAGGAGGAGGGAGAGAGGCGCGATGAGAGGGAGAGAGTGAGAAGGAAGAGAGAGGCGCGAAGGGACGAGCGAGAGGTGGAGAGGGAGAGAGAGAGCACAGAGAGGAGAAAAGAGAGAGGGAGAGAGAAGAGGAGAGAGAGCCAGAGCCAGAGAGAGAGAGAAAGAAGAGAGGCCGAGAGGAGGGAGATAAGGAAGGAGGAGGAGGGAGAGAGAGAAGCGAGGGAGAGAGGGAGGGAGAGAGCCAGAGCAGAGAGGAGATGATGAGAGCGAGGGAGAGAGATGGAGAGGAGAGGGGACGAGGAAGAGGAGAAGAGCGCGACTGGGAGCAGAGAGGGAGAGAAGACGAGAGAGTCAGAAGCCAGAGCCGGAGAGAAGAGAGGAAGCAGAGAGAGTAGATAGAAGAGGGAGAGAGGGAGAGAGCCAGAGGGAGAAGAGGAGGTGAGGGGGAAGAGGGGAGCGGTGAGAGGGAGAGGGAGAGAGATGATGGAGAGGGAGAGAGACGTTAGCGAGGGAGAGAGGAGGAGAGGAGAGAGATGGCAGTGAGGAGGAGCGAGGGGAGAGCGAGGGAGAGAGAGGGAGCAAGAGGGAGAGAGAGAGGTAGAGAGAGGGGGAGAGAGGGAGCGAGGGATGAGAGAGGAGGAGAGAGCGAGGGAGAGAGGGCGAAATCTGAGGCGAGAGGGAGAGAGGGAGAGAGGGTAGCAAGACAGGGAGAGAGAGCGAGAGGGGGAGAGAGAAAAACGAGAGAGCGGAGGCAGCGAGGAAGAGAGGACGAGAGGGCGAGAGGGAGAGATGGAGAGAGAGGAAGACGAGAGAGCGCGAGGGAGCGAGAGGGAGAGAGCCAGAGCCAGAGCCAGAGAGAAAGAGAGAGGGAGAGCGGAGAGAGAGGAAGAGAGCGAGAGAGAGGGAGCGAGGGAGGAGATGCGGAGGGAGAGAGCCAGAGCCAGAGAGGGGAGAGGAGGGAGCGAGGAGAGAAGAGAGGGAGGGAGCAGGGCGAGAGGGGAGAGAGAGGCGCGACGAGAGGGAGAGAGAGGGCGAGAGAGAGGGAGAGAAGGGGGAGAGGGAAGGAGGAGGGAGGGAGAGAGAGAGGGAGAGGGGAGCCCGAGAAGGGAGGGAGAGAGAGAGGTGTAGAGGGGGAGAGAGGGAGAGGCAAGAGGAGAGAGAAGAGGAAGGGAGAGGGAGAGCAGAGAGAGGGAGCGAGGAAAGAGAGAGGAGCGATGGGATAGAGGAGCGAACGAGAGGAAGAGAGGGAGAGAGAGAGGGAGAGAGCAAGGAGAGAGGGAGAGACGAGAGCACGAGAGGGAGAGCGCAAGGGGGAGTGGAGGAGGCGAGAGGAGGGAAGGGTAGTGAGGGCGAGAGAGAGAGAGAGGGAGGGAGAGAGGGAGAGGAAGGAGGGAGGAGGGAGAGAGGGCGAGAGAGAGGGGGAGAGAGGAGAGAGACGAGGGAGAGGGAGCATGAGAGGGAGGGAGCAGAGCTGAGACGAGATGAGGGAGCGAGGGAGAAGGAGGAGAAGGGAGAGATGGGAGAGAGGACAGAGGGAGAGAAAGAGAGAGGGGGGACGCGCAGCGAGGAGGAAGAGAGGTAGAGAGGGAGAGGAGAGGTGCGGAAAGGGCAGAGGGAGAGAGAGAGGCGAAGAGAGATGGGAGAGAGGAGGAGAGAGGGAGAGAGGAGAGGAGAGAGGGAGCGAGAGAGGGAGCGAGGAGCGAGGGAGCGAGAGTGGAGAGGGGGAGAGGAGAGAGGAGAGAGGAGAGAGAGAGAGGAGAGCGCGAGAGGGGAGAGCGCAAGAGGGAGAGAAGGAAGAAGAGGGAGAGAGAGAGAAGGGAGAGAGGGCGGAGAGAGGAGGAGGATGGGAGAGAGGGGGAGGTGAGCGGAGAGAGGCGAGAGAGGGCGCAGTGAGAGCGACGAGAGCAGACAGGGAGAGAGAGGGCGAGGGAGAGAGGAGAAGAGAGAGGGAGATGAGGGCAGAGAGACGGAGAGAGGAGACAGGAGAGATAAGAGAGAGGGGGGGCGAGAGGAGCGGGAGAGAGGAGAGAGAGAGCCAGAGGGGAGAGCGGAAGAGAGAGAGCGAGGGAGCAAGGGGAGCGGGGGAGAGAGAGAAGCGGAGAGAGGAGGCGCGAGAGGGCGAGAGGGCGAGAGGGAGAGAGGGGAGAGAGGGAGACAGGGAGAGGGGGAAAAAAAGGGGAGAAAGAGGGAGGGAGGGAGAGGGCGAGGAGACGAGCGAAGGGAGGAGAGAGGGAGAGAGGGAGAGGGATGAGAGAGGCGAGAAGGCGAGAGGGAAGGAGGAAGAGGGAGGAGAGGGAGAGAGGGAGGGAGAGAGCGGAGCCAGAGGAGAGAGAGAGCCAGAGCCAGAGAGAGAGAGAGGAGAGGGAGAGAGGAAGAGAGAGAGCGAGGAGCAGGACGAGGGAGAGAGAGGGAGAGAGAGAGAGCGAGAGAGAGAGGGGAGAGAGGCCAAGAGAGCAAGAGAGAGAGAGAGGAGGGGGGGAGAGAGGAGCGAAGAGAAGAGGGACGGGAGCGAGAAGAGGAGCGAGAGGAAGAGAGGAGGAGAGAGCCAGAGCCAGAGAGAGAGAGAAAGAGAGAGGGAGAGAGGGAGAGAGAGAGCCAGAGCCAGAGAGAGAGGCGAGAGAGGGAGAGAGGAAGAGGAGAGAGAGGGAGAGAGAGGAGAGAGAGCGGATAGAGAGGGTGAGAGCGGAGAGGAGAGAGGCGAGAGAGGGAAGGAGAGAGAAGAGAAGCGCGAGAGCGAGAGGGAGAGGGAGAGAGAGAGCCCAGAGAGGAGAAAGAGAGGAGGGAGAGAGGAGAGAGAGAGCCAGAGCCAGAGAGAGAAGAGAAAGAGAGAGGGAGAGAGGGAGAGAGAGAGGAAGCGAGGGGAGAGAGAGGAAGCGAGGGAGAGAGGGAGGAGGAAGAGAGCAGGCCATGAGAGCGAGAGAGAGCGAGGGAGAGAGATGGAGAGGGAGAGAGGACAGAGGAAGAGAGAGAAGCGCGAGGACGAGAGGGAGAGAAAGAGAGAGAGCAGAGCAGAGCCGGAGAGAGGAGAGAGGAAGAGAGAGAGAGATAGACGAGGGGAGAGGGAGAGACCAGAGGGGAAGGGAGGGAGGGGAGAGAGGAGCGGGGAGAGGAGAGGAGAGAGCAGAGTGGAGAGGGAGAGAGAGGAGCGAGGCGAGAGAGGAGAGGAGAGAGAGGCAGTGAGGGAGAGACGAGGAGAGAGACGAGGGAGAGAGAGGGAGAGAGGAGAGAGAGAGAGAGAGAGAGGGGAGAGAGGGAGCGAGGAGAGAGAGAGAGAGGAGAGGGAGAGAGCGCAGGGAGAGAGGGCGAGAGGGAGAGAGGAAGAGAGGGAGAGAGGGAGCAAGACAGGGAGAGAGAGCGAAGAGAGGAGCGAGAGCGAGAGAAGGACGAGAAGAGGGGGAGAGGAGAGAGAGAGAGAGGAGAGAGAGAGCGCGAGGGATGCGAGAGGGGAGAGAGCCAGAAGCCAGAGCCAGAGAGGAGAAGAGAGAGAGGAGGAGCGGAGAGAGAGAGGAACGAGAGCGAGAGAGAGGGGAGCGCAGGGAGAGAGGGAGGGAGAGAGCCAGAGCCAGAGAGGGAGAGAGGGAGCGAGAGAAGAGAGGGAGAGAGACGAGAGAGGGAGAGAGGAGGCGAGAGAGGAGCGAGAGGAGCGCAGAGAGGCGAGAGAGAGGGACGAGCAGAGAGGAGCAGAGAGGGCGAGAGAGAGGAGAGGGAGAGAGGGGAGAGGAGAGAGGAAGCGGAGAGAGCGCGAGGGAGGAGGAGAAGAGAGAGCCAGAGCCAGAGAGAGAGAAAGAGAGAGGGAGAGAGGGAAGAGAGCCAGAGCCAGAAAGCAAGAGAAGACGAGAAGAGAGAAAGGAGAGGAGGAGAGGGAGAGAGGAAGAGGGAGAGGGAGAGAGAGGGAGAGAGAGCACGAAGAGAGAGGAAGCGAGGGACGAGAGAGGAGGAGGAGCCAGAGACAGAGAGGAGAGAGGGAGGGAGAGATGGGAGCGAGGGAGAGAGAGCCGAGAGAGAGAGAGGCGAGGGAGAGAGATGAGAGAGAGAGGCGAGAGAGAAGAGAGAGAGCGCAGAGGGGGAGAGAAAGAGAGAGTCAGAGCCGGAGAGAAAGAGAAAGAGAGAGGAGAGAGGAAGAGAGAGAGCGAGAATAGAGGGAGAGGGAGGGAGAGAGCCAGAGAGAGGAGAGAGCGGGAGAGAGCCAGAGGAGAGAGAGGGAGGGGAGAGGAGAGAGGGGGAGAGGGGGAGAGAGGGAGAGGGAGAGGGAAGAGAGGTAGAGAGGTAGCGAGGAGAGAGAGAGAGAGAGAGAGAGAGGGAGAGAGAGGTGGAGAGGAGAGGAGAGAGAGGAGAGGGCGAGAAGCGCAGAGAGAGCGCGGAGAGAGGGCGAGAGAGAGCAAGAGAGAGAGAGAGAGG
>CM068961.1:15011342-15028620 GCA_035128595.1 Eptatretus atami | reverse complement strand
TTGGACACAATCCTGGACGGGTCGCCACTCCGACATCGGATACCAGCATGCTGGCACTCATTTTGCCACCCTCGGAAGGATGACAGGTAGAGTCAACCCCACCCGGTATAATTCAACAGCTGAGTGGGATTGGAACTTAGGACCCTCAGATCCCAAGCCCACCACCCTAACTTTTAAGCCAACACCAGGCATACAGACAGAGAGGAATGCTCGAACCATTACGCCACCAAGTATAGTAACGCAATCGCTTTTACCCTTAGACTATGGAAATGCAATCACGTAACAAACCGACGGAACACGTTCATACCAGACGGCATCCGTTCTTGACAGATGCGAAATTCTCGGAGATTGAGTGATAGTGCGGCAGCCGCTCTGTCGACCCAATGACAGCAGCAAACAATTGTGCGATTTTCTTCTCCAGGTACTCACGACTCTTGGTCTGTTGGGACTGATGGAACAACAATAATCAATACACATAAAGGTGGATCGTCAAAAAAAAAAAAGAAAAAAAAAGGGACAAATTCCATTGACCCGAGTGAATGAAAATCATTATAATGATGGCACACCTGCACATTTTTCATCGGATCCTCCATGAAATTGATCACGTCACATGCCATCGGATAAGAATCCTGGAAATGAAACGGAAAGAAACAGACTCGATAAAACAAATCTCGGTGTTTCACAGGTAGGGCGATTAATCAGTGTGCGTGTGGTGGTGTGTGTGTGTGTGTGTGTGTGTGTGTGTGTGTGAGTGTGTGTGAGTGTGTGTGAGTGTGTGTGAGTGTGTGAGTGTGTGTGAGTGTGTGTGATCTCGCCTCGAAGCTGTCTAGCCTGGGCTCGAATCCCGATCCAGCGATAAAGTGTCAGGCAAGGTGATAAATCAATGTGTGGCCTTCCCCTCGGATAGACGTTAAAATGGACGTCACATCTGCTAGCATCGGGTGGTGAACGTTAAACATCTCACGGTGTCCTTCACGAAGAGTAAATCGCCGGCACCATGAACAAATTCCTACCCTAACTCGAGCTAAGTGTTCACGAACCGACCGGCCGACCCCACAAGAAAGAGCGGGAATTAATAGTGACCGTTAACGAAGAATAATAAGTAGAAGAAGCGTGATCATACTTACACACGGTGGTGTCTCTTTCAACCAATCGTATGTTGTCAAATACGCCTGGCAGAGATCCGGCGACTTGGACCCTGCATGGCTGAGAAGTGTCGTGAAGGCAGCAAAGCCAAAACATAATGACAGTAAATTCATCATCGCTGAATGGCCAGGTTTTTCTTACTGTTGGGGTGTGACAAACGGGACACGTAATATCTCTCGCTTAATTTACTCCTTCCAAGGTGCAGCCCCTCTTTATATATATAATGCTTCTTCTCCCCCCCACTTTCATTCTTTTTTTTTTTTTTCTTTGACTTCTGAAACTTTCGTTTCTGATGTCATCGATACGAACTTTGTCAGTTGAGGCCGGGTTTCTAATAAAGGAAATAAATCGTTCATAAGTGATTGAAGTAACTATTACACATGCGACAAGGCGTTGGCGATTCCAAGGGAGAAAGAGCACTTACTCATACTATCAGTTTCTGGGTGTAGACGTTTTAACAAGTGATGTTTTCTGTGATTTCTCTTTTCCGTTGAATTCTAAAACGACACTTGTGCCAGGTAATCTGAATATGACGCGGAATTCTTGGGATCGGGACGTAGTTGGTAAAAGGATCTAGCAGGAGTCCGGGGTCCGTCGTTGTTGGACTCACTTGGGAGTTTCCATCATCTTATTCTTCTTCCTCTTTCATACACAACACATGGTGAACGTCACCTGTCTTTCATGAAAGAAGAAGAAGAATAAGAAGAAGAGAATTGAAGAAGAAGAAGAGGAAAAGAAGAAGAAGAGGAAGAGAAGAAGAAAAAAAAATAATAATAACAAGAAGAATCGTACCTTGGGTTTATAGTTATATACTGAGTTACACGTCATACTGGGGTGATATTAATCGAGGATTTCAATGTAATGATATTTAATCTATATTATAATGGAGCAAGTGTATGTATATATCCGCTCCTCACCCATTGGTTGGATAGCTGACCTGAGGTCAACCACAATTGTAACCTCAAAAACTGAATCTAAAGTACTCAGAGGACTGAAAAGACCCATACGACCCCAGGAACCAAACGTCCTTGAGCACCCAAAAGACCCAATGAATCCCAAATACCCCGAAGACCCCAAAAAAATCTAAAAGACCCCGAAGGCCCAAAATACCAAGAGAACCCAAAAGACCCAACGGGACTATCTGGAACCTATGGAAATTCTGCAAAATGTAAATTGTGACTTCAGGTCCCCTAACACCCCCCTCCCCCCGACCACACGCACAATCCCAATACCAAGTCACCAACCCTCCTCCCAACTGTGTCCTCTCTCTGCTCCCTTCTTCCACCACACCCAAACTCTGCTCCTCTTCCCATTTATTCAAATCCTCAACCCCCCCCTTTCCCCCTTCAAAAGCCTCAAATCCCTCGATCCCAACTCTGTCATCCCTTATTCAAGTCCTCAACTGTCCCAAACCACAAGTCCTCAATTTATTTATTTTTGCCGACACAGAGCTGTCAGTTGACTGACTATACACCGCCCACATAAAGGCATGCATCATAATTCAGAAAGAACGTGTTGGATACTGAGAACAAGATCGCTCATAGGGAGGGTACTCTGCTCATGTGATATAATTGGCCACCGTGGGGGGATCACATTATCGATTACACTGAACAACAAAAATTTTTTACTGGAGATGTGTAAAGTGATTTAGACTAATTTGGGTACGCTGATTTCAAAAATCATAACCGTTTTGCTGTATCACGTCAGGATTTCAGTAACAGAAATATTCCCTTGCCTAGAAGTCAGGATTTCAATGAAATTTACAAAAATTCATTTATTTCATCATGAATGCTTCAAAATTATATAAATTACAGAAAAACTCCACTAGAATGTATTAAAATGCTTTAGGCATTTGGCTTTGCGTTTGTGCTGCTCTGTGTCAGTTTCACGATGCAGGAACCAGCAGAAATCGCCCATCATGTTCGGGTTGTGCCGCCCTTGGTAACGCGTCTCCATGAGTGAAATCTCTTGGTGGAATCGCTCGCCGTGCTCGTCCGAGACTGCTCCCAAGTTGTCAGGGAAGAAGTTCAGGTGCTGGTGTAGGAAATGGATTTCAGGGACATCTGGAGCCAAGTTTCCTGAAGGACTCCAGCAGCTGCTGCACTATTTCTTCATAGTTGTCCGCCGCGCTCGTTCCCCAAGAAGTTGTCCGTCACAGCTTTGAAGCTCCTCCACGCTGCCAGCTCTTTGGGGTTTAGAGTTGTCGGAAAAGTTTCGTCCTTCATAATCTGTCGGATTTGCGGTCCAACAAAGACACCAGCCTTGATCTTGGCTCCGACAAGGTGTTGCCAAACTTTTCCTTGAGGTATAAAACCCACGCCCATTCAGATCCATTGCCCGTACAAAACTTTTCATCAAGCCGAGCTTTATGTGGAGTGGTGGAAGGAAAACCTTGGCTGGGTCGACAAGGGCGACATGCTTCACGTTGTGTCGACCAGGTACATGCTCTTTTCGCTCTTCCAATCTTTCTTCATCCAGTGATTCTTGTCGTCTCTGCTATCCAGAGACAAAGGAAGCACATGTATTTCGTGTAGCCTGACTGCAGCCCTAACACAGCGCCACCACTTTCAAGTCTCCGCAGATGTGCCAGTTGAAGTCATTGTACTTGATGGAATCAAGCAGCTGCCGCATAGTCTCATAGGTCTCTGTCATGCCGAACGCGTGAGCCAGTGGGACTGATGGTTTCTCGTTGCCATTGTGGAGCAAAACAGCCTTCAAGCTGTTCTTCCCCGAGTCGATGAAGAGGCGCCAGTCTGCAGGATCGTGATCACCCAAGTTCTTTCAACAGACCGTTGATGTCACTGCAGAATGTCATCGTGTCTTCCATCTCAAGAACTCAGCATGTCTCTGTGACGTGCTCTGAACAAGGATATCTTGGTGTTAGGTTCAAGTAGATTCCACTGCTGCAGCCTTGATCCAAGCAGCTCTGCCTTCGCCTTTGACAGCGAGAGATCTCTTACAAGATCATTTAAGTCTCCTGGTTCAGAAGGTGTGATTCTTGAGTGTCGGGTTCAAAAGGTTCATCATCACCATCCTCTTCACCACTGCTTACAGCTATGTTCTGATCAGCTGGAGGTGTTGGAACGGGGTTCTCGTCATCATGAGGCACAGGTTTACGAGCAGAGACGCAGTCAGCGTACTTGATGTGACTTTATTCTTCTTGTTGAAGCCGGCGATGCTTGTGCAGCAGAAATAACATCATCATGATGATCTGCGGCTCACGCCATATCATGGGCACCGCAAATGGCATGCTCGCGCGCTTGCCCACCAACACTGAGTCAAGGTTGTGTGACAGCTTGTGCAGCAGATGTGTGGTGCCCAGCTCTGTTCTTGGTCCCCCACCTTACACCGAAGTAGTGAAAGTAGGCGCGCTTCATTTTCACTGCTGTAGATATACTTCGTTGTTGATCTTTTTTGGTATACCGACCACAGACATAACAGAAGTTGTCAGGATGATTGGTACAGGAACGCCTACTCATCTTTATCTGAAAGAAAGAAATATAACACAAGTTAACAACAATTGTACGAAATAGACATGTTAAAGACATATGTAAATTTCATTGAAATCCTGACTTCTAGCAATGGGAATATTTCTGTTCCTGAAAATCCTGAGTGATACAGCAAAACGGTTATGATTTTTGAAATCAGCGTACCAAATTAGTCTTATCACTTTACACATCTCCAGTAAAAAAAATTTTTTTGAAATTTGTTGTTCAGTGTTATCTATAAACGTCATCATGCATATCACAAAAACCGATTTATTTGTTTACCTGAACCATCTTCCACTGTAAATGGATGAGGTGTGTGTGAGGCACGTTTTTCTTGTGTCCTACCGAAGCTTTCTGAGGTGGAGTTTGAAAGGCCAAAATGATCGTCATGATCTCCTGAGTTGATTTAGGTGAATTAACTACAAAGAACCCAGAAGAATTCCCATGTTTTAAACACACGCCGTGTTAGGGTGTACAGAGCAGCGCCATTAATGTTGTTGTTGTTGTTGTTGTTTTACCATGATCGGTTCCGCGCATGCGCGTGAGTCATCATCCCGGCCGGCATGGCGGCCTGTCATGGCTTGAATAAAAACCTTCGTCGGAGAACCTGATCGATCGAGCTTATTGGCGCAGCTTAACACGTCCTTCCACGGCATGGCATTCTAATTATAAAAATAAACAACAAAGCATATCTATCTATAATTCCAGCAATCTCTGTGTGTCTGTCTGCGACCGCTGTTTCTCGACAACCGCCGGCCCGATCTGATTGAAACTTGCCAGGAATATTGCCGGGGACCCGCGGATGTGCCTTTTCAAGGTTTGATATTAATCGGACCAGCGGTTCCCAAGTTACGGCCATTTTATTGCTTTTTTCAGTGTTGAAAGGTGTATATATCGCAGCCGAAGTGTCGTTCCACCTTATCATGCCATTTTTTCCCAAAGATATCTCAGAATAATGATAACAGCATATTAATAATAATAATAGCACAATAATTGGCAGTAATAAAAGAATAACGTGATACAATGACCAATGTCTGTCAACCAATACGACCTATATATTGTCTGTCAACCAATAATGACCAATAACGTCTGTCAACCAATGACAGGACATCACGAATGAATTGACGTCACGATAACGTCACAATTAATGTTTATTTATTTATTATTATTAATTTTTTTTTTTGCACGATTGACGTCACAATTCTTCTCTTCTTCTTCTTCGTTTGCTATGACGTCACAATCGACGCTGGGACCTGAGTATGTGCCTTTTCAAGGTTTGATATCGTTCTTCATCCGTTTCAGCTGTTTCCAAGTGTTTCCCAAGGTTTAAAAGCTGTTTTTTTCCCAAGGTTTGAATTGATTGTTCAAATTATTAATTAATCCAAGGTTTGAATTTTCCCAAGGGAAACAGCTGTTTCCCAAGGGTTTGAAAGCTGTTTTTTCCCAAGGTTTGAATTAATTGTTGTGCTTGGTAGACATTTGTGAATACATTTACAGAGAGAGGGGCGAGAGAGGAGGAGGGAGAGAGGAGGGGGAGGGGAGAGAGGAGGGGGGAGAGGGGGAGAGAGGAGGGGAGAGAGGGGAGAAGAGGAGAGGTGAGAGAGGAGGGGCGAGAGAAGAGGGGGAGAGAGGGGGGCAGAGAGGGGGCGAGAGAGGGGAGGGAGAGAGGGGGTGAGAGAGAGGGGCATCACAATTCAAGAGAGGGGGAGAAGGAGGTGGCGGGAGAGGGGTGTGAGAGAGGGCGAGAGAGAGAGGGCAAGAGAGAGAGGGCGAGAGAGAGGGCGAGACTAGGGGTGAGAGAGGGGGGGGAGAGAGGTCAATTCTTCTTCTTCTTCGTTTGATATGACGTCACAATTGACGCTGGGGACCTGAGTATGTTTACCAGGTGCTTCCCAAGTTATGGCCATTTATGATACGGTTGGTCCGATCTAATTGAAACAATGCCCAATCCAGTCGTCGTTTACGAGAGTGAAGGAACGAAGCTGCACATACTGGCACGCACCTATGGGCCCGCATCTACGGGCCCGCACTAGTACTTATAATATTAACAACAATAATAATAGCAGTATAATTTGGCAATGATAATAACGAACATATAATCCCCACCCTGGCCCCAAGCTCGTCTGAGGTAATGCCTCAAGGCTGTGAAGACCAATGAAAATTTGGACCAACGGGCCCACGAGTGTTATGAAGGCCGAACTAAAAATATCAGTGATGACTGTGAGATGCAGAGATAAGGCAACATAATAATTCATCGTCCCTCAAGATGGCGGAAAATAAAGGCGACGCACACAGCTCGGTACATGAGATGTAATATTCAACCATCCATGAAGGAATGTTGTTGCCTTGCACCATTGACGTTCCTCACAGATGTTGAAACTCTCTGCGACAGTCTCCAGGCGGTATCATCTTGCTGGAGATTTTCGTGAAATGTTTGCTGCAGTTGGCATTCCTGCTCTTTAATACATTTAAATATGTTTTCGGTTGTGAAACACTTTCTTTTGTTTCGACCCTGACAAACAACTCCACCCTGTGCGAAACGTTCATTCATCCCTTTGGACTAGCAGGGTCTGTCATGGGGGCAGTGCGCAGCGATAGTGGAAAGAAGGGTGGTGGGGGTGGGATCTCAGTATCACACCACGACATTACGACTGTCACCTTCGTTGTGACACCGGATGTGCGTGAGGTGATGCTGCGTTGACATCATGACGTGATGCATACCTGAAGGGTGATTTCATGACGATTGCTTCTTGCACTGACATTTTTGATCGTCATGCTTTACATGGGAAGGGGGAGTTCCGATAATATTTTCCTTTACATTATTTCCCATGACTATCGACAGGATATCTAATGAAAGTGTTGGGACAATCAAGGTTAATTTTGTGTTCATAATAAGTAGACGACGAAGCATGGTGCTTGTATTTATCAATGTACATGGGAAGTATGCATGACAATGAGATCACATTCCATCAGTGTAGATACCTTCTCGGTTATACTGGTAGTGAATATTGTCACATGGGGGCAGAGGGGGTGGGGGGCGAAATGTTAGAAGGTGGCAACGCGACTCAGGTATCTTATTTTGGTATCCATGCAGTTTACAAAAAGTGCTGTTGCCAGGAAAGGCTCTTCCATATATGGTCATCATTGGATACAATTCACCAAAAATGGTCAATGGTCGAATATTGACCGAGGTATACGCTGCACAAGGAAACTAGACGCAGGAGGAGGCCATTTGGCCCATTATGCCTGCGCCACATTAACATCAGACCAATTTTACCCTCTAAACAAAGCAATTTCATTGTGGATTGTAGGAATGAGGGGAGGAATGTGCATGACACAATGGGGGCACGCCCGGCATATGCCAAGGGTGTCAACATAAAAATTGGGAAGTAAATATCCTTTCATTATTTAAATTTTTAAAAAGCGATTTTTTGAGGGGTGATTGGGGACGAGGTGGGTAGAGGAGAGGAGTAGAGGCAAAGGCGGTTCTTACGTGAGAAACACACAACATTAACCACACACCACCCCTTGACGAGACCCCCACAGACACGACACATGCACAGATGCACACAATCACCCATCCCTACTTAAGCTACCCAGATATCCTGTGATCATTGTATACCCTTCTATCTACACTAATACGTGTCTGTGTGTCTGTGTGTCTCCTCTAACTCCAAAACCATAAAACCTAGCAGCCTGAAACTTTGCATGCATACTAAGAAAACTCCAAGGAAGTGCAAGAGTGAAAATTGGGTGTTTGGGTTAATTAAAACACACCTTTTGAATATAATTAACAGCCTTATTTAATTATATCCTTCATCAGGCGCATCCTCGGTCACCACTCTCTATGGGGTTTCAATATGTTTCCTGGGTAACCTCGCTGGGGTCTGAAGCCGCCATGTTTTTTTTGGCCTGCTCAACCATGCCTCGACTTGGAACAGGCCGCAACGATTTCTTAACGGCAAAGTTTTTTTTTTTCACTTTCCTCACTCATATTATCAAATGCCTGTTCATCAAAGCTACGAATCGCTGCATACATTGCTTTTGTAAGTGCTGTCGTTTTCAAATTATGAGCTTGGAGCAATTCCATGCATATTATGATGCAATTTTCCACGATCTACTCTCACGGACTACTTAAAGTATATCATCGAAGCATTATTTCAGCTTTGAGGATCAGATATCGTCCAGACTAAATAAGTGTCGAAATCTGGAGCGAAATCTGATAATTTAAATAAATAACAAGTTTTATAAGAAAGCCTATATACCGATTTACTTTAAGTAAGCAAGGCTATATTCCCTCCTTCTCCATATATATATACACAAGAAGATGTGAAATTTCCAAAGCATTAACCTTATCTTTTTCTACTGTTTGGAGAATTGTATTGACTAAACAAAAGATTAAGGAATGTGCCAAAATTAACGAGCTTCATCGAGCTTTATGATTTCATGCATTCACTGCTTGATCTTGCCACCTGTCCCCCAGGGGGACTGCCTATCCACAGCATCTGCCAGATCTGTGTCTATATTTTCGGAGATTTCACGAGGTGTTGTACAGGGAGTCAAAGCAAATCTGGTGAAAAATGGACATTTTAAAATGTAGTTATAACGTCTGTGTGGTCCGTGAACCGAAGCACCATGTGACGCGTGCTCAGATGAGTGGCAATGTGGCAGATTATCTGCAATGATTATTTTATGGGCGATTAAACTTTGCGATATTTCCAGGGTTGTTCTCCATTAAACAGCAACTCTTTTGTGGATAAAGTCATTATTTGAACAAATTCATTTTATTTCTTTAAATACTGTGGGCATGGTGAAGACCAGCTTTAAAGTTAAAGGGATCCTATAGGTATGCAGCCACAGCTTGGCCAGCTGTTCCTTATCAACCATTTAATTGGAGTGCTTGCTTGGGTGCTTAAGCCACTTTCCGAGCCGCGCCACATCATCCTGAGCGAGTGGTTCGTGCTCCATCATCCTGAGCGAGTAGTTCGTGCTCCATCATCCTGAGCAAGTGGTTCGTGCTCCATCATCCTGAGCGAGTAGTTTGTGCTCCATCATCCTGAGCGAGTGGTTCGTGCTCCATCATCCTGAGCGAGTAGTTTGTGCTCCATCATCCTGAGCGAGTGGTTCGTGCTCCGTCATTCTGAGCGAGTTGTGAAATTACACTTGATTTCCAAGCCGTTTGCCATCGTAACATGTTTTCTAACTTACCGAGCCAAATTTTTTTTCCCCACCTGTCACACACAGCTGTTTATTAAGATTAATGTTTGTGAACATATCCCTGAAACATCTATATAAATGCAACATTTTTCGGTGAAAGCTGCTCAAGGTTTTTGGTTTGTATACAGTACGTACTGTAATTGGTAATCACACTGACTCCAACTTGCCAATTCACGAAATTTTGTCGATATCGGCAAAGCATTAATGTATGTATATGTGCGTGTGTGTGTGTGTGTTTTGTTCATAAAGCATAACATATTGTCTCTGTTAACTCCCTTACCCCCACCCCTCTCTCTTTGTCTCATCCTTGCTCTACTCCCTCCCAATACAGTGCAGCACCCTCCTCCCACACTTCTCTCTCTCTCTGTCTCTGTCTCTGTCTTTGTCTCTGGACAGTGTTTGTCTCCGGTCGTGTCCGGGCGGTGTTTATGTCTGGTTGGGAGATTGTCTCTGGATGTGTCCGAGCGGTGTTTGTCTCCGGACAGCTTAGCTCCAGATGTGTCCGTGCGGTGTTTGTCTCCAGACAGCTTGGCTCCAGATGCGTCCAGGCAGTGTTTGTCTTCAAACGTGTGCGGGCGGTATTTATGTCCTGATGGGAGTTTGTCTCTGGACGTGTCCGAGCAGTGTTTGTTTCCAGACGGCTTAGCTCCGGATGCGTCCGGCAAGTTTTGTCTCCGGACGTGTCCAGGCGGTGTTTGTCTCCAGGCTGTATTTATAGTAGAAAATGGATTTCAGACATTATTTTGTTTGCATCTTCACTGTTATTCTATGCAGAAGCATTTTGATGAGACGGTGTGAATTGTAATTAACGCTCCACCGCACATCTGCCTTCCCTTCCTCTCACCTCACACTGTCTTCCCTTCTCCCCACCCCCTCCTCCCCGTCCCGACGAGCCGCCTCCCTCAGCGTGCCGCGTTGCGTGCTCGTCGTTTGCCGGCCCGTGCCACCTCTTGGCACTGCGTCTCCCGCTCGGTGTGCTGGGTCTCTCTCTTTTCCCGCTCCCTCTTCTCCCCTCGCCCCCTTTCTCCGCCGCCTTTTTGAGTATTCCGGTCGGGTATTTGCTAGTTCCAATACTTCCAGCAGAGAGACGACATCAGGGACGTGCAACCGACGCTCCTGCACAACGATTGTGGTTCACAATCTTTTGAGATGGGTCCCCGAGGGTGGGGTCTGATTTTGCCGCCAAAACGTATCAACTTGTGAGTGGTGATAAACGCACCAGCTGAAGAGAATGCTCCATTTTGAGGAAAGAATTAAAGCACTGTCACATAATGAATCCATTAAAAATGTTTTCCTTGATGTTTAACTCGACAAGACTATTACAAAATAAGGGGGTGATGTTAGTATTAGTGAAGAAAGCTAGTGGAATAATAACTACGTTTAATTTATTGAAATGCAACATTTATCACAATAATTTTTTTATAATTCCTAATATAAATACAAATGCTGATCTGATGTAGCAATTCTGGATATAATCATAATTCTGTATGTAAAAAAAAAAATACATTTTTGAAATATCATTCTACATGTCGTTTTTGGCCTTTTCTTTCAATGGTGAAGAATCACTTAAAAATTATTATATCCGGATCTGGATCTTCACCAAAATCTAATCAGTTCGTCCTTGTCACACACCCAACCTGCCCACCAAGTTTCATCCGAATCTGTCCACAGCGTTTTGAGATATCCTGCACACAAACAAACAAATGAAATTGCTTCTTGAGCGGAATATGCCGGAAATAACTTTGTCATTATCTCCATGATCTCTGAAAAAACAAAAACCTGGAAATCAATTTGGTTCTTATAAGTCGATAGTGCTACTGTTTAATGAGTTATAGCACTTAGTTTGGTCATGATCATACAACTTGGAAGTCCAATCGGACTTGAAAATGGCGTTTTTATCGCAATTTGAAAGTTTTGACCCGACCCCACTGACATTCGACCCCGACCGCTAAGATGGGTGTTGGTGTGACACCCAAATGAGACATATGGTTGGATGCAGTATTGGAAGATGCACATTTTGGATTTGGTTTGAAGTCGATACGACCATTTTAGCGGACGTTATTGCGAAAATAAGAATTTCGGTTTTACGGTGACCTTGACCTCGACTTTGACAGATTCACCAAAAACGACAAGTGTCTAAGTTGGACCATGGTCGACGTCTGTACCCAGTTTTGTCATGATCGCTGAATGGTGTGGCTGCTACAGGGTAAACAAACACACAAACAAACAGATCAGCCAGACAGACACACAGAATGACACACACAACCGACCAACATAATTGCAGAAATCTGAAGGATTCCAGCAATTAACAAACAGACAGAAAGGGGTGAAAACATAACCTCCTTCACCTTGGGTGGCGAAGGTAACAATCTCTCGAACAAGTGAATGCGGACTATATTAGCAAAACAATTTCCATCTCGACTTGTCAAATACCCATTGAATGCTCAATTTTTGTGGCAAATTTGCTATACCGGTTAATATAGGGTTAATAAGCTATAATTCACACCAACAATCAGACAATGAATTACATGTAATGTTGCACGATCTAATTTTCATAGTGACACGTGTAGGCACATACAGAGACCGATTAAACATGGATATTGCTTGCGTGTACATGTTCATGTCTGTGCACCAGAACCATCTATTACACGAGAATGCTGCTTGCATGTACACTTTCGGCTGGCTAAGCAAGACGTGCAATAATTAGACATACAGTAGATCATGACAGTAATCCTGGATGATTGGTGGTGGAAGCCCCGGGGCACATGCCCTTGTTTCTCTTGCGTAAATTCCACCCTTCTTCCTGGTATCTATTCCAATTTAAACTTATCTACTGTTTCAGCTGCTACTACCTTTCAAGGGAGACAATTCCAAGCATTAATTACTATTTGAGTAAAAGACTCCTTCCTGCCTGACTTAACTGTCCTCTTTTTAACTCAGGCTGTGGTCCTTGTCTATTGTGCTGAATAATTTTCTGCACTTATTTTATCGATACCCTTCATCATCTCAAACATCTCCATCATATCACGTTGGTCGGTCGGTCGGGGGGAGCTTGGCCTGAGTCTTCACGAACTGGCTGGCCAGGCCTGATGTTCGACTAGTTAGGGCAGGAATTTTGAATTTGGCCATGGTACTGGCGATAGCTCACCAACTCTTCGCGAAGCGATCATTAACGTCTACCAACGAATGCTGGCAGACGGGACATCCGTTTAACGTCCATCCGAGGGACGGTGTAACAGTATCGACCAACCAAGGCAAGCATCGATTTCTGCTCAAGCAGAAGTGATGCTTCATTTATTGTCCACATAATGAACTATATACAGTGGGAGAGAACAAGTATTTGATACACTACCGATTTTGCAGGTTTTCCCACTTACAAGCACGTAGAGGTCTGTAATTTTATCATAGGTACACTTCAACTGTGAAAGACGGAATCTAAAACAAAAATCCTGAAAATTACATTGTATGATTTTTAAATAATTAATTTGCATTTTATTGCATGAAATAAGTATTGATACATCAGAAAAACAGAACTTAATATTTGGTACAGAAACCTTTGTTTGCAATTACAGAGATCAGACGTTTCCTGTAGTTCTTACCAGGTTTGCACAGACTGCAGCAGGGATTTTGGCCCACTCCTCCATACAGATCTTCTCCAGATCCTTCAGGTTTCGGGGCTGTCGCTGGCAACACAGACTTTTAGCTCCCTCCAAAGATTTTCTATTGGTTTTCAGGTCTGGAGACTGGCTAGGCCACTCCAGGACTTGAGATGCTTCTTACGGAGCCACTCCTCGTTGCCCTGGCTGTGTGTTTCGGGTCGTTGTCATGCTGGAAGACCCAGCCACGCCCCATCTTCAATGCTCTTGTTGAGGAGAAGGAGGTTGTTGCCAAGATCTCACGATACATGGCCCCATCCATCCTCCCCTCAATACGGTGCAGTCGTCCTGTCCCCTTTGCAGAAAAGCATCCCCAAAGAATGATGTTTCCACTCCATGCTTAACGTTGGGATGGTGTTCTTGGGGTTGTACTCATCCTTCTTCTTCCTCCAAACACGGCGAGTGGAGTTTAAACAAAAAGCTCTATTTGGTCTCTCAGACCAAATGCACTTCTCCATTCCTCCTCTGGATCATCCAGATGGTCATTGGCAAACTTCAGACGGGCCTGGACATGCGCTGGCTTGAGCAGAGGGACCTTGCGTGCGCTGCAGATTTAAATCCATGACGGCGTAGTGTGTTACTATATGGTTTTCTTTGATGCTGTGGTCCCAGCTCTCTTCAGGTCATTGACCAGGTCCTGCCGTGTAGTTCTGGGCTGATCCTCACCTTTCTCATGATCGTTGAGGCTCCACGAGGTGAGATCTTGCATGGAGCCAGACCGAGGGAGATTGACTGTTATCTTGAACTTCTTCCATTTCTAATAATTGCGCCCAACAGTTGTTTCCTTCTCACCAAGCTGCTGCCTATTGTCCTGTAGCCCATCCCAGCCTTGTGCAAGTCTACAATTTTGTCCTGATGTCCTTAGACAGCTCTCTGGTCTTGCCCATTGTGGAGAGGTGGAGTCTGATTGATTGAGTGTGGACAGCTATCTTTATGCAGATAACGAGTTCAAACAGGTGCAGTTAATACAGGTAATGAGTGGAGAATGGGAGGGCTTCTTAAAGACAAAACTAACAGGTCTGTGAGAGCCGGAATTCTACTGTTGGTAGGTGATCAAATACTTATTTCATGCAATAAAATGCAAATTAATTATTTAAAAATCATACAATGTGATTTCAGGATTTTTGTTTAGACTCCGTCTTTCACAGTTGAAAGTGTACCTATGATAAAAATTACAGACCTCTACGTGCTTTGTAAGTGGGAAAACCTGCAAAATCGGCAGTGTAAAAAATACGTGTTCCCCACTGTATATATATATATATATATATATATATATATATATATATATATATATATATATATATATATATATATTGTTGTGGGCTGGGGGTCGGTGGCGAGAACGACCACTAGGTGGGGAAAGCTTGCGTCGTCCCCCCAAAAACTCCCCGGAATTGTAGGCCGTCGCTCGGATAACTCCGCGAGCCGCCGGCGGTCATTTAACTGACCGTGGTTGCCAATATTTCAACCACGTAGCGTAGGGTCTATTTGTCTATAACCAAAACTACGCGATTTCGACTACCGGGGAAACGACGTCCTCGGCACGTCTTGCTCGAACCGGGTCACTCTACCGACTGCGGTAGAGTTCCAACTAGTGACTACCAACTCTGGTTCGGGTGCAGCTGAGCGGAAACTGCCAAAGCCGTGCCGGCTGGAATGAACAGATTATCGGGGATAAAACCTCGCCTAAACTCAGATCCGAACCATGCTGGACCAATTCAAGAAGGGACGGAAATGAACTGGGAACATTTCTAACAAGTTTTATTTACAGTAAATGAAGACACAAAGCAAGACTTAACACGAATATGCAAGAAGTATTTACAATGATCCAAAAACACTTATTCAGTTCTACTTAAAGATGGCCCACACGCAGACACACACACAAATGAAAAGAAACCCAGAGTTCTTTATTGGACCCTCCAGCTGAGGAGAGAGACAAGCTGGGGGTCAGGTTCGGTTGGGTACCTGGCCGTCGGAGAAAGGGGGTACTCTGTGCTGCGGCACCTGACAATGGTCGCTGGTTTGGTCCCCAGTCGCACGTGTGGGACTCGAGGTTCGTGGCGGAGCTCGGGTGGTGAATAGCGGGGTCCACAGAGGGGGGGGGGTCGGGGTCGCTCTTTCCTTCCTTGTAGAGGGCAGCAGCAAGACACGTTCGCCGCTCGACGACCTCGTAACAGCAAAAACCCTTCGTGACAGCAAACCCCCTCCAAAAAGACCCACCAAAAGACTCCAAGACCCAAAAAGACTCTCCAAGACCCCAAAAAGAACCCGGCCTCAGAGAGTGCTCGGGAATTTATGGACCTCCCTCAGCGGGGAGGGCCTTGGTGAACACACCTCGCTGTCTGCCTTTGATTGGACAGGGTCCCACAGCATACCTTTCGGGGCGGGGCCTTGGGCCCTGCGGGAAACCCAGCCACTCTTCCACGCGGGTTCATACTTGACGAGTAACAGTATCAACGCTGCAACGGCCCCTGCCGGGAACACCCAGCCACTCTTCCACGCGGGTTCATACTTGACGAGTAACAGTATCATGTTGCAAAGTTGTCGTGAAAGAGTTACAACGTTCGTGGCAGCCGAGAAACCGGAACCGTGAGATCTTGCCTTGGCACATCAGGGTGTGAGAAGGCAGCTGGTTGGTGGTGGATCGTGATGGGCCGAGGGGTCATGCAGATGGGGTGGTTGTTAGATGGCTTGTTGGAGGGTTCGTTGGATGTAAAGATTTAATAACCTAACTAAAAAGAAATCGCAACGCACGCCTTTGATTCTCTCACGGGACAAAAGGAAAGGATCTGAGACACACATACTTAACGACATAACTGACTTTGTGGACATCTGTATGTTGAATGCTTATGGTTTCCAGATCCGTAACATAATAATATATATACAGATCTTACAAAAGGTGAGTACACCCTTTACAAAAATGTGCATATTTTGTTGTAACTTTTTACTTAGGTGTATTATAAACACAAGACTCAAATAAATGATAGAGTAGACATTGTCATACATGTACAGGCCCAAAACATTTATTCTGTGGAAACAATGTGGCATACTGGGCATATCTGTGAAAATTCTCTTAATGCTGGCCAACACTTTTCTAAAACAACTATTGTACTTATCGTTTGAACCACATAAATTCAATCCACATGCAATTCTCTGACATGTACTCTCGTTCGAAGTGCGTTACCCGCTAAGACAGGCCCACTGTCAGGGAACGCTCTCTGCTTACCTTGGCTCAAGCACTTGCCGTTCCGACCTCCAGGGATTCAGCACATCCGAGTCAAGGCACCAACTGTTGAGGAATTCTGGCCTTTTTGTGATCGTTGTACAATTCTGTAGCTGTTGTGGAATTTTTTCTCTTAACGTCTTAGCCGACTCGAATGTAAATCCTGTCCACTGAAATCTGACAGACACCGAGTAATTCACTTCCCACAACAGAGTACTTTACTTCAGAGAAAAGTTTATTTAACTTGTACCAAGGAGCTCAGAACAAAAAAAGATGAGAGCATCGACAGAATTATTTCTTCCCTCCAGCAATGAATTTTTTCACTGATATATCTATCTATATTCCAGCAATCTCTGTGTGTCTGTTCTGTCTGTCTGTCTGTCTGTCTGCGACCGCCGTTTCTTGACGACCACGTGTCCGATCTGATTGAAACTTGCCAGGAATATTGCCGGGGACCCGCGGATGTGCCTTTTCAAAGGTTGATATCAAATCGACGAGCAGTCCCAATGTTACGGCCATTTATTGTTTTCAGTGTGGAAAGTGTAATA
>CM068961.1:14967298-14982648 GCA_035128595.1 Eptatretus atami | reverse complement strand
TCATGGGGAATGTGTGTGTAAAGTTTCGCCTCAATCTGTCTAGCTGTTCTGGAGAAGATTTAAAAAAAAAAAATTCAAAACAAGATGGCTGCCGAACCAAGTCACCTATGACGTCATAATAATTTTTTTCTACGGTGATTTATTGTGTCGATGACGCTCAAGAAATTTCAGATTTTTCCCATGCAGCGTTCTACTTGACGAATTTTCACAGGGATACCGCTTCACCGATGACGTCACAAAAATCACCCGTGTTCCCCATGGGGAGTTTATTAAAATGTATGAAGCAAAAAGTTTTCCCATTGCAATTCAGAGATACAGAGGTCCAAAGTTTATCGGTTTTTTCAAGATGGCGCCCGTACCACGTGAACTACGACATCATAATTATCAATTAAGTTTGCTATCAAAAAAGATACATACTATGGTGAAAATTTCGTGTCGATCGGACTTACCGTTCCTGAGAAAATGATTTTTGAAGCGAAAAAGCCCGCAAATTGCCAGCGGAAAAAGAAAAATAAGAAATAAACAGAAGAAAAACAATAGGTTACCCAGTCCATCAGACTGGGTAGTGGGTACCCTAATAAACAGAAGAAAAACAATAGGTTAACCAGTCCATCAGACTGGGTACCCTAATAAATAGAAGAAAAACAATAGGTTAACCAGTCCATCAGACTGGGTACCCTAATAAATAGAAGAAAAACAATAGGTTACCCAGTCCATCAGACTGGGTACCCTAATAAACAGAAGAAAAACAATAGGTTACCCAGTCCATCAGACTGGGTACCCTAATAAACAGAAGAAAAACAATAGGTTACCCAGTCCATTAGAATGGGTACCCTAATAAACAGAACAAAAACAATAGGTTACCCAGTCCATTAGACTGGGTACCCTAATAATAATAACATGCAAATGCCTCAATTATTGTGGAGTGTAATGTTATATTTCCATATGCCTACATCGTTTAGTACTGTACATTGACTCGCCAGAGCATCCCGATTTAATGATAGCAGGAGGGGGAGGAGTGGGAGTGGTGGTGCTCCCCGTGACGTCGGCACACAGATCGATTTCCCGGAGATCAAATCGTGGGCGATCAGCACCGCAGAACGAGACCATGCTCGGCGTCTTGAGGCGTCTTCTTGATTGGCTCATTTCGCTCTTTTGGAAGAAAGAGATGGAGTTGGCACTGGTGGGACTCCAGAATTCGGGGAAATCTACGTTCATGAACATCATCTCGGTAAGGATACGTGAGTCATGCTCAAATTGGGGAGCCGACTGTGGCGTCGCGACGCCTTCCTCCATTGCTTCCCAACCACCCAATTCTCTCGAACTCACCGATAGAACAATCCCCGAGGCTCTTTTTCCTCTGCAAATTCGGCAAGGGGTTAGGGGAGAGGGGCAAGGGGTTAGGGCTGAACATTTTGAACAAATTAATGATTTTAAGCCTCAATTTTAATCCCAATGTTTACCGTCGGCGTTTCCATCGATCCTTGTTGCTTCCTTCCATAAACATGGAAAGCTCACCAACCCTGCTTGTTTGGAATACACTGTTTGTACGGTTAATAAAAGGATTGTGAGTTGTTGTTTTTTTCTTTTGTTCAATGGTAGAAAGCCTGCAATGACTTTATACCATGTCTTACACTTTGTTTTGTTATCTCACAAAAATGATTAATGTAAGACCACACCCATCGGTTTGCTTTTCCTCTTATTACCTGCGTCACCAAAGGTGGACGCAGGTGGTGTTTTCACCCCTGTCTGTCTGTATGTCTGTGAGCAGGATATCTCAAAATGTTGTGGACGGATTCGGACGAAAGCTTGTGGAGAGGTTGGGTGTGCGACTGGAACGAAATGATTAGATTTTGGTGAAAATCCAGATCTGGATACGAGAATTATTAAATTTTTTAAAGTGATTCTTCACCATTGACAGAAGCCTGCTGTGGGCTTAATGGTTAAGGTGGCTGGTTTAAGATCTTAGGGTCTTGAGTTTGAGCCCCTGTCGTGACTTTGAAATAACAACAGGTGGGTTGACTCAGCCTGTCATCCTTCCACTGCTGGCAAAATGAGTACTAGCTTACCAGTAACGGGGGCACAAGGAAGAATTGATTCGATTTTGTTGAAGATCCAATTCCAGATCTGGATACGAGAATTTTAAAAGTGATTCTTCACCATTGAGAGATGGGACGAAAATGATATACGAAAGCACCAGATCTCAAAAAGTTATGGACGGATTATTATGATAAAACTTGGTGCATGAGTTGGTTAGGTGACAAGATCAAGCCGGTTCGATTTTGGTTAAAGTCCGGATTCAGATCTGACCTATTAGTGGGATACAAAACGTAAACTGTTCAGCCTGGCAGAGGTATGCACTCTACTGAGTGCCACCGTTCTCGTTTCTAAAGTGTTCAATGAACTTAGTCTTAGGAGAACATCACAGGTGGTTGATTGTCGGTGCGTTTTCACCTTGTCTGTGTTTTCACCTTCCCAGGTGGGTGAATATCAAAAAATCAGCTCTTTCAGAAATAGGTCGTACTGCAATTGTGCCTTGAATTTATCAATTATTTCCCCATATTTTAATATAGCCAGAGGTATGGTATACCTGTGGTGTTGCCTATAAATATTGATATTGTTACAGTCCGGGGTTGGAGGTTCGCCATAAGGAAAGCACTCGAGTTCCTCCCGAACACCCGATCCCGAGGCCACCTGCTGCGGATAACTCTGCAGCTTGGCAGGTTGCTAATCAACCACAAACGTCGATTGATCCCTCCAATCCTGGCAGGGTGTCACTACTTCACGTAGTTACCTTACCTTTGGATGACCCTCCATGCGTACCTATCTCCATGCGTACCTATCTTAATCTTATCATATCAGGTGCAGCCGAGCGGAGCTGCCAAGTATTCCCCGCTTAACAGATGAAATCACGTAGGGTAAAACTTCCCAGCTGACACTACATGTAGAGGAAAAGACACGACGAAATGGGTATAATTATTATGACAAATAATTTATTTACTCAAAGGGTGAGGAAAGGTATGTGTACAACAAGCAAAGGTTTAATACAAAAGATCCGTACAGCAGGGAAATCAAGGATTGGTGTGGTGTGGCAAAAAGAAAACAATTATTTACAAATACAAGAGACAAAGTGTAGAGTTACCCCAATCCTAAAACTTCTACAATCTTAAATATGCTAACAAAACTGGCACTATCAGAATCATTCCCTGAGGAAATTAGAAATGAAAGAGAGATAAGAGATAGTACGAGGTATTGGCGACCTCTGTTTACCAGGCGTGGTCGACAGACCAACGCAAACCCAGTCGCTAAGGAGTGGGGGGCGGGAGGAAAATTGATGGTGTCGATGGTGCATGGCCGGAGGGGGGTGCGGTGATATGCAGGTGAAGTGCGGAGAGGAAGGTGTAACGATGTGGATCAATGGGGGTTGAAAATAAAGCAAAGAATGTGTGAGAAGATAGTCTGAAAGTGAAGTCTAAAGAGGTCTGTATGTGTAAATGCTACGGGTTGGCGAATACTGCACTTGTTCTGGCATCTGGCTTTCCACTCATTCTGCACTCCGCTCTGTGGGCTCCATTCTGTTCCATTCCACTTGCACCATCAAGCTCCAGTGTGCACTGCACCATGACCCAAAGAAAAATAAGAAGAATGCTTGCCAGAAAACCAAGCCTTTTTTGTAATCCCCTCATGGGGGCGACGCTTGGGAGCGGATCAGATGCAATGCTGGGTGTTTTCCCACACCCTCATTGGTGCATGTACGATCACTCCTGTGCTAGCTCCGCCCTTGCAAGGCTTCAGCAGTGGAAATGGCCTCACTCTCCCCAAATCCATCTCCGAGGTTAACGTGGCGCCGTGGTATTCGGTTGCGCTCTTCGGCCACAAACACGTGCCAGACATTCAATGAGGGCCGTAATTGAGTGGAGCACTAAGGCTATCCACATGATGTTGAACAAAGTCTTGTGCACTCTTGCGCTCCCAAGTTGCACGCAAGAACGTCCAGATCCGAGTATCTGAAACGGTACGCCGCACTCTCCCCGTTTCCTGTTTGTCCGAAGAAAGGGAGTGGTGGTCTTTTTGTAGTGGTGACTGTGTTAAGGCACTTGTAGCGACACCGTAGCAGTGAGTTATGGCGTGATGGTTGAGGTTGTTAATGGAGAAGGTAAGTGAGCTTGGGTTGTGGTCCAATGGTGTGGTGATTTTTATAAAGGAATGTTGATAGTGTATAAAGTGCTGCAACGTTGGGGGTCGAGTCTGGTGAAGTCTGAGGTGTAATGTCTATTGGATAATGACGTGCGATTTGAATAGGAAAGGGCGCACGTATGCAAATGAGTTGCCCCTGTTACTATAGTCCTTGGTGTGTATGCATGCGTGAAGGAAGGAGAGGTTGGCACGTGTAGGAAAGCAAAATAATGTAAAGAATAAAAGATGGGTAAAGAATAGAAAGAAAAACACGACTTAAAGCCCACGCCTCACATCTTGTCCCATAAACCCACAACACGTAAGGGAAGGACACTCTAAAACAAATACTAATAAAATAACTGTTTCAGGACTGCTACATGTTGTGTGCCATTGCCTGGGGGGAGTTCCAATTTTTCAGAACCGCAACAATATGTTGGGGGATGCAGCAGTCAGTGTACATTGTTTTTTTTTAACTTTATTTTTTAAACTAGTAGTGCCCGTAAAAAAAAAATAAAAAAAAAAGAAAATAAGAAATATTCCCCGCCGAGCAAGAAACAACAACCACACAGGCCGTTTTTCGCTCTCGCGTGCCCGAACGTGCGTGGCGCGGAAGTTCGCATATCACAGTTACGATGATTCACAATTTAGTTTTTATGGCCAATTATTCAATTAGCGCCAACGTATTTTACCTTTTCGCAATGTCGGCGCAAGGAAAACAAAAAGAGAAGAGAAGAGAGAAAAAATTACTTCCTGGTTCGGAGCATATCAGCACTCTGATGTTACGAATTTATGCACCGTCTCATATGAAAACGATCATAACTCAGGGCATTGTGTTTATCTATAAATGCGCATAGAATCGAGAAATTATTAGAATACACGAAGTCATCACTATCCGGAAGCCCGTACGTTGTAATCGTAATGGGGAACGCGGCTGAGCTTCCCTTCCCCATCGGCCACGCCCACGCAACAACGTGTCTTGTCATTGGTTTGGTAATAAATGGCCATAACTTGGGAAGCACTTGTCCGATTAATATCAAACCTTGAAAAGGCACATCCTCAGGTCCCCAGCAATATATCTGGCAAGTTTCAATTAGATCGGATCAGTGGTTGTCGAGAACAGCGGTACAGACAGACACACAGACACACAGACACACAGACACACAGACACAGATTGCTGGAATTATAGATAGATGGTAATTAGCCTCGCCCATTGTTGAAAGGATTTGGGCGACTATTGGTGTGTGCTTGCAGATCAACTGGAATGTTGTGCCCCAGGCAGCCTGAGGCAGAGTTTCACCAAGTTAACTAATTTAACTGTTGCATTTTTGTGTCAAACATAACTATAAATTGTTTTTATAACTTTAATGTGGATATTACGTCCAAGTTATCTCCGCACATTCCTCAGCGTGTGTTTGTCTGCATTGCCCGTGGTTTAAGTTCTCCAGCTAGGTGTACGACTTGAGTAGCGCACCCAACCGGCCTTTGTCACAATTTGACAAAGTTGGCTGATTTAACCCTAACGTTTTAATGTCTAATTTAATCGCAAGTTGATTTTATACTTTGAAAGTGCATTGTCATCTCCGATTTAAGTCGTGCTGTTTGTCGGTGGGTGAGGGAGTCCAGAACTACTGAAATGCAAAGTTGTAAAGTGCTCTGTATTAATTTTAACATAGTTTTCTTGTGTTGCCAAAGGGTATAAATGTGGTCTGATCACTTTTTAAAAAAGATTTCCTGTGATGCCTCCAAGTGTTTTTGTATATGAACCCAAGTGCCCTTACCAAGTTAGTGCCAAACCCATTTACACAGTTAGCTTCCAATATACATACCTGAGACATGAGAGGGGAGTTCCTAAGGGAATTTACCTAAGCAGAGCATTCTTCTGTGGTTCATTTCCTCCTGGAAAGTTTAATTATATGATTAAAACTTGCATATCAGGCTGTAGTCCTAGCTATGTGGGTACAATTCAATATTTCAACCAACTTGCATTCTGTCCATATTTGCGAGTGAGATTTGAGAGTGAGATTTGAGAGTGAGATTTCTGTGGTGACAACTGTCAGATAATAAAAGCTTCCAAGGATGGGAATATTCCTTGGTGTGTAAATGAAATGTTCCTACAATGAGATCATTGTGAAACCTGATCTATTGCGCCTTGTTGGCCTCAAATTTAGTCGGAAAAACATTGATTATTTGAGTTGCCTAAGTGACACTGTTGATGACTGGGAGAACGAGGGACCTTGGAGACTGCAGTTGTTTGGTGGTCTGGGAGAGCATTCCTGCTGCAATGGATGTGTTTAGGGTGCATGTCACCAGTGTTTTTGCCCGCCAAGTTTTCACGTCAGACTTTGACGAAATTTTTTTTTTTATAACTTTGACGAAAAAATATTTTTTTTAAACAAAATACAAAAAATACTGTTTCCTGTGCAGAAGTGCTTCAGTTGTACGATTTACTTTAAAGCCCCATCAAAATGTAATTGACAATAATCCATAACTTTACTTAAATTGACACCTTTCGTTATTATTGCAATGATTCCCGAATGTCAATTTTTCCAATCAGAAGCCTTGGCCAACTTAACCCCCAGGCCAAATAACCATTTATACGAGAACAGCACTTGTTAGAACGCATACCTAAGCCAGGCTGAACAGTTTGCATTTTGTATCCCACTGATAGGTTGGATCTGCCAATGCGTTCTTGTCACACACCCAACCTGTCCACCAAATTTTGTCAGATATGGATGTATATGTATATGTCTATATGTGTGTATATATATGTATATTGTCACAGTTCTGAGAACCAAGACCCCAAGGCAAAGGCACACAAAATATAGCAGTTCCCGAGTTAGTTATTTTATTATTACATGTTCCAAGTAGGGTACTCCCTTGTATCTAATGGGTAACAAAGGGAATATGCGTTGTGAAGGATTATTTAGGTTGTTCCCACTTCTCCCCCATAATCTTCTACTTACACGATTGAACACTCTCTGCTTGTGCTCCCATTTGAACCTGCATGCCAAATCCAAACTGCCGCTTCAACCACAATAGCTTTTTCATTACAATTCTCTCAATGCCAGCAATAACCACCCTGCCGACTTAAACTCAGAAACACGGATTTTATTTCCATCTCGTTTGAAACCCACCAATCAAGCTTGCCTTTCCAGCCTTTGCTCACAGCATAAACCGCCATTGCCTGACAGTTCCACTTAATCCACAATGATTACACCCACCTCCATACACCTCACCATTGCAACCGCCTTCCTGTACCTCAAGATCATCATCTCGCCTTGCCCGGGGATGCCTTTGGCTCACACTCGCACCTAGGCCCAGTCTACCATCAAAAAAGCCTGTTGCACATGGGCACAAGTGTACGCTCACCGTTCCCTTACATTCTCCGAACAGCAAAGACCACCCTGTTATCCAGCATGCCATCCACGCCCTTCCCGGGCATTCAGGTGACACATGGGGAATACTACACATCGGTCCTTCATGCTTGTGGCATGTCACAAGTCGGGACGCCCATGCTCGTGGCACGTCCCGAGAGTGACCACTGATTCACACCCTGTCCATTCTTGTTATAAGCACTGACACCGCATCCCACTCGTACCTCTTCAACACGTACCACGACACCCCTTTACTCCCAATTTCCTCCACCCTCATCTTACCTGCACTTTGGACCTGCAAGTGCCCACGTGTTCATGCCAGATAAGCAAGGACGTCGCCAATTCCTCAGCTTCCCTCGTCTCTCTTGCTAATCTACCCTTCCACGGAATGAATCTGATGGACGCCTTGTTATGTTACAGTTAAGTTGTCGGGGTTCGAACCCTGTACCTTGAATTACAATGCTTCGATTTGGAGAGACACAATAATCAGCAAATTTAATGGCCTAATCACAGCAAATATAATGTACCTTCACACACACACAACACACACACACACACACACCAACACACACACACACACACACACACACACACACACACACAATGTCAAGAACAGATCTATAATTTTATTTATTCATCAATCAACCCAACATAAGAATCACTTAAACCATACCAAACAAAAGAATCACTTGAACAAATGAATTAAAAGAACTTGACAATTAAACTAACAATTAAACTAACAATTAATTAGACAAACAATAAATTTGCCAATTTAAATTTGTCAACTAAGCAATTAACCAAACCCCTGTGCACAGGTCGAACAGATTGCCAGAGCGAATGTAACAATCTGCTCTGTCTATCTTCAGTCTCTCCTGCTTATATACTTTTTTTTTGGCGCATTACTCTTTGAGCAAGCCCTTTTTGCGGTGAGTGGCCTGACGGCTCTTGCACAGAGCATGCTTCATGGTTTAGTGATAAGAGTGTGGATCAACAGAGTCCTTGTTCGTGGAACTTTCACAAGACATCTGCATCAGCAAATATCCTTTTGTTCAACGCTCCAGAAGAGAGAGAGAGAGAGAGAGAGAGAGAGAGAGAGAGAGAGAGAGAGAGAGAGAGAGAGAGAGAGAGAGAGAGAGAGAGAGAGGAGAGAGAGATACATAGGGGATGGTGAAAGGGGAGATGATTTCCCCCCCCCCCCCACCACCCCTTTCCTGGGTCAACATCCATGCTGCACAGTGCTTCTACTTGGCCCGTCTCTCCAAATACAATTCATGGTAATGTTTTAAATCATTTAAAAAAGGAAAACCCCACATCAGAACATTAACAAATATTTAACTATATGCAAGCAACAAACAAAGCTTAATGAAGGAAAATATTATAAGCAAGTTAGATAAAAACAATAAAATAAAGCTTAAATCCCTATTCCAGCCCCCACAAAGTAACGTGCATAAGTTATATAGAACGAGGTGACTCTACCCTTTGTCCCTTTGCTATTGCATGCATGTCTTTTGCCACACCACACCAATACTGTATGTCCCTGCTGTACAGATACCCTGTAAATAAACCTTCTTCTCTTTAATGTGCCACTTGCTTTTGCTCACTCCCCACCCTGTAAATAAACCATTGGTGCTTGTTCTTCCAAATCTGCTTGTAGTTTCCTTTCCTTAATTCTCCAGCACAGTCCGCATTATTGTTAGACGGGAAGCTTTACCCCACATGATTGGCTCCAGTCTAGCCAGTGCGTACCCATGGTTCTCGCTCCGCCATACTTGAATAGATAGACAAGTGCATACTGAGGGCACAGACCTCTATTGGTCATGTCAGCTCACCAACAGGTAAACGGTGTCAGAACCCTGTTACAGTTGACAAGTTTAATTGACGTTTGTGGTTGCTCAGCAACCCGCGGGACACCGGCTTGCAGGACCGGGCGTTAGGGAGGAGTCCGAGTACTTCCCCTCGTGGTGATCCCCGAAGTCCACAACAACATATATATATATGTATATATAACACTGGATATCATTTTTTGGCCCAATCTTATCTCTCAATGGTGAAGAATCACTTAAAAAAATTTTTAAATCTAGTATCCGGAGCTTCACCAAAATCTAATCAATTTGGCCTTGTCACACACCCAACCTCTCCACCAAATGTTTCCGAACCCAGAGATATCCTGCTCACAGACGGGTGAAAACATAACCTCCGTGCACCTTCGGTCATGGAGGTAATTATCAGGAATACACAAAAGCAAGCTATATCAGGAGTACACCAAAGTAATGTTATCATGAGTAGTGGATAGCTCGGTTATTGAATGACAAAAAAAGCAATGAGGTTTAATTTCAATTATGAACTCTAATACAGTGTATGTCAAGTTGAAAAGCAAAAAAGATACATGTACACAGACCATAACAAATATACAAATGAGCAAAAAACTGTAGTCTGGACTGTAGTCCATCATCAGTTTTTGCATTCTTTCCTTTGTTTTCATGTCGTATTCCAAGACATGTCATTACCTGCAATTAAAGTGTTGGTGAAACAAATTTTGACTTTAAAATTCGATTACGTTTAAAATATACCAAAATGTTGGCATGATTAAAAGTCATTTTTACCGTCAGAAATGCGGGAGAGACCCTCCAGGAACTTCCGGCATCTGGACCGATTCCCCCTTCACCCCCATTCCGCTTCAGGACCCCAGATCCTCAGCCTGCAGTGGTGGGACCCTCGACCGATAATATTTCATTTAGACCTGAAAATGAAAATACTAAATACATCAGTGTGACAGCAGCATGGGTCGTGGTGCTCGGAAGTGTAGATGACCCATTGTGCAGGCGATTGAGTGCTATGGTTTGGGGTAACCCCTGATAAATGAAAAACAATGTTATAAATATGAGAACAAAGGGACTACTCTCTCTATCGAGTGCAGCCTGTGGCTGCTGGTTGCATCATTGGTTGGGACGTGGCTATGCCTTTGATGCAGTGTCCCCCTTACCAGTGCACTGGTACTCATTTTGCCGACCTGGGAAGGATGACAGGCTGAGTCAACCTCCTGGTGCATTAATTCAGCAGCCCAACGGGGCTTGAACTCAGGACCCGAGGATCCCAAGCCGCCACCCTAACCACTAAGCCAACACCAGGCTAAGGGACTACTGTCATATTAAATGTCTAACAACCTCTTCTTATCCACAATTGGGGTATGATCAAAAAAACATATATATATATATATATTGTTACGGTTCTAGGAACCGTATGCATACAAACATACAGTTGTCCCGAAGTTAGTTATGCCATAAGTATATGTGTAGATAGATCCATACCTTGTGTGTAGTGGGAGAACACTGGGGTGCGTTGCGATGTTTTTTTTTTAGTTAGATTAATAAATCATTATATCCCCTCCATTACGATCCACGGTACCATAGCGCTTGCAGCCCTCGGTTTGCTGGCCACAGCGCACCATTGTCCATCTGCTGTCTCCGGAGGCTCGTTTCTCGAGGCAAAATCTTCGCGTTCGCTGTTCCAGTTCTTCAGCTTCCCAAACGTTCTAATTCCTTCTTGACGGGTCCAGACACGCGTGAAGTGGGCGGGCTTTCCCAGCCTGGCCGAAATCCCGCCCAGGAAGGGCAGACCCCATGAAGGCCCTGTCCAATCAGGACGGACGATGACGTCGGCTTCGCCAAGGCCCCTCCCCGACCTTGGGGATCTATAAATTACGAACCATCCTCAGAGTAGAGTGAGAGAGTCGAAAGTTCATTGTTGGTTGAGGGAGGAAGAGGTTCGCTGGTTGATTTGAAAGTTCGTTCGTTCGTTGGTTGGTTGGTTGTGAGAGAGCTGAAAAGACCTCGACCAGGCCCGGTCGGGTCCTGCTCCTGTCTGCAGCCCCGTTCATACCTTGGACTCCGCGCTCTCTACCCGGGCTCCTTTGCAGACACGGTCTCCACACGTGCGGCTGTGGGCCGAACTGCACGACCTCTGTCGGGTGCCGCACCACGGAGCATCCCTTCCCTCGAAACGTTCAGGTACCAAAAGAACTGCGACCTCAGCTCCCTCCCTCCGTGGCTGCAAAAGTCCTTTGCCATTCAACTGGGTTTATTTTGTCCGAGTGTGTGTCTGAGTGTGTGGCGCCTGTCTATTAATTAAAAACTGTTTAAGTTTTTGATACTGTAATTCTTGCCTGTATTATCTCGCGTAAGTCTGCACTGTGTCTGCTTTTATAGTTTCTGTAAAAATTGTCTCACTACATCTCTCTCTCCTTTCCCCTGCATAACACACCAATAAACTTGTTCCTGTAACAATGTTTTTCCTCCCCAGTGGAAATAAATTATTGCAGAAATGTTCCCAGTTCGTTTTTGTCTTTTCCTTCATTGGTCCAGCATGGTTCAGATATAAGTTTAGTCGGGTCTTTATCCCGATAATCTGCTCATTCTTGCCGGTACGTCCTTGGCAGTTCCGCTCGGCTGCATCCGATCCGGAGTTGTTGTAGTTGGTACTCTACCGTTGTTTGTAGAGTGATCTGGTTCGGGCAAGGTGTACCGAGGGTGTGGTTCCCGGTAGTCGAACCGCGTGGTTAATTAGGTAAACTGATTAACCTGGCAAGCTGTTATGAAAGGCATGAAAGCCAAAATTAAAGGAACTCAAGAAAACCCAACATTCATTTTGTGTGACCAAAATTTAGCCAATTAAATAAAGGAATCAATCTCACACAGTTAATAAAAGCACGGAACACATCTTCCGAACATATACAAAATGGGCAACACGTAGATACAGGAGAAAATTTACTAATTAGCCTCTTGGAAGGGACTATCGAGTGGATCAACCTCCATTGGAGATCACCAGACCTTTTACTTATGAGCTTGTTATACATACAGTCCCATAAAGGTTCAGAGGGGGGTCTGGCAGGCATCAGTCTCTTCCACCGGGTTACTCCGTTTAAAGGTGTATCCCCTAGCAGTTGTTGACACAAGACTTGTAAAGTTCTTTGCTGCTCGTCTTTTGAAAGGGTTTTAACCCCATTCTAATGGGGATAAGTTGTTTGGAATAAACTGTGTATATAATTTGGGAAAATCCACTCATTAAACAGTGCTTCATGTTTCTGGTCCAAACTAATCCCAGTTGGAACCCTATTCGTGTACGTTCTCATATTTTTCCGATCACTCTTTTTGAGTGAGTTCCTGTGAGGTCAGCTATTTCCTGTGCGGATTTCCATCGACAACCTGAAACATGCCAGAGGTGCCATACTTTTGTGATTCCAGCTGATATGAAATGTTGGCAGAAGTCCCGACTTCTGGGAATACTAGGGAAGAGAAGATTAAAGAACAAGGTTCTTGAGCGAACTCTTCGTTACATAGGTGTCCTGCTGGCGGCACACTGAAAGGCTCTGCCAGGCGTTCAATAGACTGATAAAAATCAGAGAGAGAAGATGCGTCAACACACTGAAGCAGGACCAGAAAACATTCACGGCCATATCCGAGCCCACCCGCCTGCTGCAGAATGTGAGAAGCCAGGAGATGGTTGGGTAATTGCTCTTCAGATAGCAGTTTTTTTTTTACAGAGCATAGCCGAAAGGCCATTATCCGGCTCCTGGTGTCGACCATCCCCTGGCCACCTTCGACCAATGGGCGGCATATAATGGTTGGTCGGAACCAGTGATGGCCGCCCCGAAGAAGTCCAACAGCTGCTTTTGTACTCCATTTAACAAGCCTTCCAGTGGTTGCAGGCAATGAATCTGTGCCATAAACAGGAGGCAACTAAATTGTTGATGATCAGGACCCGACCTCTATATGAAAGCTGGGCAGGGCTGTCTTCCACCTACTCAATCTTTTTACCACCCATTCAGGAACACCATCCCAGTTTTTCTGGCTATATTGTGGAGATCCCAGAAAAACCCCAAGATATTTGACACTTCATCCACCATTTTAGCTTTGGAGGAAGTTGAACTGGCAGGATTTGTGTCATTCCAGGTAAATTGCTTTTCATGCAGGGAATCCATAGAGCTTTGCTTTTTTCCCAGTTACACTTTAAAGACGAAGCAGAACAAAACAAGTCTAAACACTTGACAAGAACGGCAATATCATTGTCATCCTTTACAACACCGAGACATCATCCGCATATGCTGATAAAACAACTGAAGGTACTCAGGAGATACAACTACTCCAGTGACGTTTCTCCTCAATAGCACTAGAAGTGGCCCTAACACAAGGGTGAATAATAAGCCAGACACTGGGCAGCCTTGCCTTACCCCCTCTGTACCTGTATGGGGGAAACAAGCTCATTGTTTACCTTAACCATACTGGATATGTTATTATTATTATAATAAGGCAATGCAAGTCCTGAAATTAGTCCCAATCCATAAACTTTCAACACATGATACAGAAAGCCATAGAAAAGCCTTTTCTAAATCAAGAAAAATTAAACCAAAGTCAATATGTGCACAATTACCCTCTATCAAGTCTCTTATGCAAAAAATGTTATCATATATGGATCTGCCGGTATACAATAACTCTGATCAGGATGGACCAGATCACCAATTACTTTTTTGAGTCGATTTTCCAAGGCTTTGGAAAGGATTTTATAATCAGTGCAAAGCAAAGAGACAGGTCTCCAATTCTCATGTGTCGCAAGTCACCAGCCTTTGGGAGGAGGGACATTACCGATCTTCTCAGGCTTAGAGGCAGTTCTCCATACAAGAAAGATGATTACAAGACATGCATCAGTTCTGGGCCTAACAGCCCCCAAAATTCACCATAAAATTCAGCCGGCAGGCATCAATTCCGAGCACTTCCCGAGTCCATTCCAGCGAAGGCTTGGGTTAACTCCTCCAGCATAATTGGTGAGTCCAGTCTCGACGCCGGGGCTCAGTTAGAGAGGAGAGGTGAGAGGATAATTGGTTCATAATTTCATCGTAAACAGTTTGTTTCGTAAATAGATTGGAGAAGAAATTCTTAACACACAACCTTATATCATTGGGATTAATGACAACTCCGTTGGGTCATAACAGAAAAGATAGTATTGGGTGACTTACGAGAGGAATCTAAGCTAAAGAAAGATTTACTTGGGTATCCAATACCTTTAAGTTTTTAACCCTTAGTCTGAGTAACAACCCAGCTGCTTTCTCTTGGATTAACTCTCTTAACTGAGTTCTTTTCAAGTAATAATTGATAACTTCCTGATCATTGCTGTTAGCCAGTTTACTTTCTAGGTGTACAATGTCAGCTTCTAAACAAGCCATTGTTATATTCTTACATTTGTAGTGTTTGCCTGAACTGCTGACAAAACACCCTAATCTGGGTTTCTGTATTGTCCCACCATAAATTCACTGAATAAAAAGAGGGTTTTCTTAGGATTTGGTTAGCCCAGAAAACTTGGAAAGCTTCTTAAATAGATCATCTTCTAAAAGGTTGGTATTAAATTTCCAATATGCACTTCAATGTATTGATTGAGGAAGAAAAAGCCCCATGGTTACCAAGTGATGATCTGAGAATATAGATGGAGAGAAATCTGGAGAGACCACCGTGTTCCTAAACCGTGAGTTTATATACCATCGGTCAAGTCTGGCAAAGGAAAACCTCCCTCTGGTAGACAGCTCCACGTAAACTGGGATTCATGGGGGTAAAGTATCCTCCATACATCTAACAAACCAACCCGAGAAAAGAAAAGCGATAAATCACTACAAGATTCGGGATGAGGTTGTGCTCTCATGAGGCGCATACAGATTAAATAAGATGAAATGGAAATTGTTAATGACTAGTTCAAGTGAGATAAACGGGCCTTTAACAATCTCATGAAAGAGACATGACTCAGGAGTTAGCCAGG
>CM068961.1:14920290-14932168 GCA_035128595.1 Eptatretus atami | reverse complement strand
CCTTTGTTTTATAATCATCTTTTCCCGGGTATATCCAGAAGTAGGGTTTTCTGCTAGCATTTTTATAATAGCCGGCATCACAAAAGTGTGGCACCTCCGACATACCTCAGGTTTTGGGTGGAAATCGGTTCGAGAAATCTCTGATCTAACCGGAATTAGGTCTGAAGACTGACTGGAAAAGTATTGAGAGAGGTCGTCCGGATAGGGTTCAAACTTGGAGTGAGCTGGACCCATGAGCCTGAACTATTACCCAATGAGTGGATTTTTCCCGGGCTGTTGAGACAGATAAAATCAGACAACTTACCCTCCATTAGCATGGGTTAAACCTCTTTCAAAAGACTAGTAGTAAGGGTTTGTACAAGTCTTGTGTTAAGATACTGCTGGGAGATACACCATTAAACGGTGTAACCCGGTGGAAGAGACTGATGCCTGTTGAGGCCCCCATTGAACCTGTATGGGGCTCCATGTATAGCAAGCTCATAAGTAAAAGGTCTGGTGATCTCCAATGGAGGCTAATTCATTGGATAGTTCCTTCCAAGAAACTAATTAGTCATTTTTCTCCGACATCCACGTGTTTCCCGTTTTGTGAATATACAGAAGACGTGTTCCATGGCTTTACCGATTGTGTGAGATTAGTTCCCTTATTTCATTGGTTAAATTGTGTGGCAAAAAAAAAGAATGTTGTGTTCTCTTTGCGTTCCTTTATTTTTGGGTTTAATGGCAAACCCAATAAAGTTAATATGCTTCTGAGGTTTCTCGTAGTGACGGCCAAGCTGGCAATATATCTCTCAAGAAAAGAGAAATTGAACGGAAAACCTGTCGGGCAATGTGACGTCATGTTATTTTTTAATGCCCTTGTGATAGCGAGACTTAAACTGGAGTTTTGTTTCTACCAAAACATGGAAAAACTTGATGAGTTCACCAATACCTGGTGTCATGCAGGGATCTGTGTGGTACATGAAAATCAACTGGTAATACATTTGTAGTGTGTGAATTATTGTATGAATTATGTGCCTGGTAAATTGAATTTGTTTGTTTTCTCTGAAATCTGCTTGTACCAATGGTGGATATGAATATGTAAATTTCTTTTATATTTTGTGATAATAAAAGGACGTCAAAACTCGCTCTCTCTTTCTCTCGCTCCTCACACACAAAACGAGACAAACACAGCACGATAGAAGGAAAGAGGGGAGGGGAGGCTGGAAGGAGAAAACCACACGAGCGACTCACCACAGCACAGAGCAGTTGCAGCAAATGGCCATGACACCACACCCAAACAACAAACTACCACCAGCGGGCGAGAGAGAAAGAGAGACGCAGGGAGAGAGACGGAGAGAGGGAGACACACAGACTTGACTTTTGTATACTTTTATTATAGAAGTATCAAAACACACCAGAAAAGCACACTCCATAAAAAAACATCCAAAAAAAGTTCTACAGCAAAAATAAATTCATATTGGCAGGTTGCACCTTTGGGTTGACTGACACTAACAGGGTTTTCTCAGTCATAAATGGAGTTTTTTAAAATATAAAAAGCCATATAGCAACATAGTGTTTGTAATGCAGGGTGAGGAGAAGTGTTGGCCATTGGAGTCAAAGTTGGAGCTCAGTGTGTTTGTACGAGAGCCATTGGTCAAGCTATCGACATGTTAAACCGTTTCTAAGCCAGGGCTGTGAATGGTGGACTGGTCTAGTCTGTGCTTCGCATGTAGCTTTTACCACCATGTTGGAGTTTACAGAAGGCTGAAAATCTGTGATGTGAGCTGCCAATCTAAATCGCTGCCAGAAAAGAATGCTTTGTTTCCTATTACAAGATAAACTGCAACTAAGCATCACCCTACCTTTTCCCCAGCCCAGCCTTACATACTAGAGTAACTAGACTGTTAGCGGAATGTTAATGATAAATGTAATCGCAGATATGAACACCCAAGGTTATTGTATTTGTCGATCTGTAACTTTTATGTTTTAATTTCAATATCTCTGCACAGATATGGAATAAAGTTATATTTTATCCTTGCCTATTACGAGGATGAGTCGAAAAGTATCCGCAATGATTTATTAAAAACTATGTTGCATTGATCACATTGCTTATTGGACTTGCAGGTACAAGCACAAACTGATTGTGCTATTGTGAAACAGTTTTAACCTTGAGCAGTCAGTAGTTGTGTCGTTGTAAGGAGTTAACATGACTGCTCCGCTGTCCGTTTGCACCAAAGAAGAGCAAGCAGCATGCAGTGATAGGATGTTTGTGGGTTGAAGGTGTACCAGGGGCAGAAATCCATCACAGGCTTGCAGCACAATATGGGAACAGTGCTTTACCGCAATGGAGTGTGTATGATTGGATTACCATGTTCAAAAACAGTCGCAAGTGTCACTGATGATGAACGATCTGGACGCCCATCCACATCCACAAAAGAAGAAAACATTGAACAAGTCCGCGCCATGATTCTAGACAGCTGACTATCGACTCTTGATGAAGTGGCACAACATCTGAACATCAGTCATGTTTCTGCACATGAAATGATCCACAACCAACTTGGCTTTCATAAAGTTTCTGCAAGATGGGTTCCAAAACAACTCACAGAAGAGCATAAGCACAACCGTGTGACAATCTGCCAAAATCTTTTGAACCACTTTTGTCATGAAGGAATGCTTTTTTGAGACTCATTGTCACTGGTGATGAGATGTGGATCCACCATTACAAGCCAGATAGTGAACGCCAGAGTATGGAGTGGAAACATCCGACATCACCAGTCAAAAATAAGTTCAAAAGTCAACCATGAGCTGGAAAAGTGATGTCCACACTTTTCTAGGACTCACAAGGCCAAATTTGGAACGGTATCAAGAGGGGGGCACAATGTTAAACAGTGCCCGTTATTGTGAAATGCTCCGGGACGAGTTGAAACCAGCTATTTGAAGGAAATGTCGAGGGCTACTGTCAAAAGGTGTTGCATTGCTGCATGACAATACCCGTCCACAAACTGCCGATCATACTGTGGAAACCCTCCTGTAATTGAACTTTGAGGTGTTGGAGCATCCTCCATACATTCGTGACCTGGCACCTTCGGACTTTCACCTGTCTGGTCCACTTAACGACGCTTTAAGAGGCCGCTACTTTGCTCGTGACCAACAAGTGAAAGAAGCGGTGCATGTGTGGCTCGTCACTCGGCCAAAAACATTTTTTCCCGAGGGCTTCCAGAAGCTTGTGAACCGATGGACTGAGTGTGTCGAAAAGGAGGAGAGCTACGTGTGGGGAAAAAAAAATGATGCTCTTGTACATGCTCAATTGTAGTTATGTTATTTAAGTAAATATATATTGCAGATATTTTTTGACTCACCCTCGTACATTGGAGTAGCTAGCTATCGTGTGCAGCTTGTGGCTGCTGGTTGCATCATTTTCTGGGAGTGCAGCTGTGCTGCTGATGCAGTGCCCTCTAATACCAGTACACTGGCACTCATTTCACCGACCTCGGAAGGATGACAGGCTGAGTCAACCCCACCTGGTGTTAATTCAATGGTATTAATGTTAACACCTGGTGTTAATTCCAATGGAAACGGGCTCAAACTCAACACCCTAAGATCTTAAGCCAGCCACCTTAACCGTGAAACCAACACCATGATTATTTTCATTGGAGTGAAGTATTTATATTCTGTGTGTATGCCTGTATGTAGCCATATAATTCACACTAATTTGTCAAAGTTAATTTTACCAAGTTATCACTTTTGATGAATAATTAAATGGTTATCACCCGGGCGTGTTATAAATTGTTTTTTTTGGAAACGTGCTGATTAATTTCCTTTTCTGCACACATTGACGACACTGTGAGGTTCTATCTGCATAAAGTAAGTTGATTATCACAAATGCCTCGTGATTGGGTTATAGCGAGAACGAATTTTGGACCATTCGAGCTACAGTACATAATTCCAGCAAGCAAGTCAATTGGATCTCCAGGACTGTGCCAAAACCACCAGCTTGTCACAGATTTCAAAATGACCTCCAGCACCTTATGCTTTCACCCCTGTCTGTCTGTTTGTCTGTCTGTCTGTCTACCTCTGAACATGATATCTCAAAAAGTTGTGGGCGGATTCGGATGAAACTTGGTGGACAGGGTGGGTGTGTGGCAAGGACGAATTGATTAGACATTGGTGAAAATTCGAATCCGGATACTAAATTTTTTAAAGTGATTCTTCACCGTTGAGAGTTGTAGATGAGTTTTGCCAAAACTTGGTGGATGAGTTGGGTCGGTGACAAGAACAAGCTGATTAGATTTTGGTGGAGGCCGATTAGACTGCAGATGTAAACTGTTCAGTCTGACGTAGGTATGTGCTCCACTGAGTGCCGTTCTAGTTAACCTCCGCCATCGAAGATCGGAGGTTACTGTTTTCACCACTTTCTGTTTGTTGTTTGTTTGTTTGTGAACAGTATTACGGAAAAACTCCTCGACGGATTTCGACGAAACTTGGTGGGGATTAGTATGGTCCAAGGATCATGCCATTAGATTTTGGACTTGGCCAAAATCCAATATGGCCACTATGGCGGCCATTTTGAAAAATATTTTAATTTTTTTTTTTGCATTTCTACATGTTTTCAGTGATTTCCAACAAAAACATGGCTAAAACTATAATTGCGGCTGATTTTGGAACTTCAGGTGGATATACCCACGTAAAATCAATTTCTGTCTCAAGGAATCTAGTTATGACGAATGAATTGAGTATGTAAAAGGGAAAGTTGCAAACTATAACTCTGTGAGCACTGTTGACGTCAAATTGAATGAATAGGATATCAGCGTTCACTTGAGTGACCTAGCAGTATTGGTGGCGGAGGTTTTGCACTCTACCGAGTGCTCCCCCTCTAGTTAATTACTGTTTCATAGTCTTTGTTATCTCACTCACTGCCATCTTGATTTTCAGAAAATGGATTCATGTAGAAAATGTGTGACTATGGGTGTTGGTTGCCAAAACTACGAATACAAATTCCCCCCAAAATTACTTTATACGCATCCGTCTGCTTTTTACAAACCAAAATCCAGGTTAAATTGTAACCACCCTGGTATCATGGCAGTATAAGGAACTTTGGAAGAAATTAAAATCTGGATGTAATTGCATGTGGACATTAAAACTTCTTGGTATACTTTGAAGAAGTAGGGTAGTCTGACGTTTTTTAAAATATATTTTTTTATAATGAACTCTTTATGTCCAACTGTTTTTTTTATAGAAATGAAGGAGCAAATGGGCTGGCAGGATGGCTTAGACGTGTGCACACTCGCTTCTAAGCCATCTCGCCTGGGTTCGAACCTCCGCCCAGGCTCTATAAACTGTCATCCCGGTGTTTCACAGGCAAGGTGATTCATCAATGTGTATACTGTCGCTCGGGTGAAGATTGAACTTGGCGTCCTATCTGCCGGCATTATTTGGTGGATGTTAAAGATCCCATGATGTCCTTCATGAAGAGTAGGCGATCAATCGCTAGCACCCTGACCAAAAAAATTTCCTGCCCTAACCCCATGCAAAAGGGTCAACCCACCCAAAGGGGGGGGGGAGGGGGTTGTTATGCCCCTTATCTGGGCATGTGGATAAGTAGTTAGTAGTCATAGAACTGAATGACAGAGGAGTGATGTTGACACAGTGAAGGAGCATGTGGAGTTGACATACAAGGAGAGAGGGAGAAAGAACACAAACAGAGGCTGGCTCAGCATAAATTTGGGCATCGATTCGGTGGTGTAATGATGAGATTGTGCCCTCTGAGTCTGGGATGTCGGTGGTTCAAACCCTGCCTGAGTAATACCAAAGTCTTTTAAAATGGTATGTGCTGCTCCCTTGCTTGACGTTCAGCATTTAAAAGGAGAGAGAGAGAGCACGGACTCTCCCCACAGGTCCCCATCCATGGGCAGGAGGAAATTCCTTCTTGGGCAATGCCCCACTAAGTGTGGTTTGAAAAGCGGTGCCATTGTTGTGGTGCCCCAGGAAGTGAAGACATTGGTTGTGTTTGTCTCGTCCAACAATCTTGTGTTGTGTCTCATGTATTCATCTGTATGTGTATGGCAGCTCCACTCTGCACCTTAGATTCTATGAAATAAAAGAAATTTAAAAAGAACATGAAGGAGCCCCATGAGTCGAGTAGACAAGGAACTTGAAAGCAGACTGAACAGACTACTACTCCTACTACTGCACGACATTAATGGCCACAATTAATCCTGGTTGAGGAGAAGCTTGGCCCAAGTCTTTAATGAACAAGGTTGTCCGGCCTGTCGTTAGACTGGAGCTGATATTTGCAGAAATTTGGAATTTGTCGAAGGTGTTGGCAATAAGGCACCGTTATGTCTTTAACATCCAACAACTAATACTCACGCACGGGACACCCAGATTAACAACTACCTTAAGGCCCAGTCACACCTTGACGTTTTAGCCAGCAATGGCAACGTATCAAAATGTATGTAAAATGCTGGCTTACGCTGAACTTTTGATGTTTTTTTTAAAGATTTGGACGTATTGATAACGAGTTAGTCGTATGCATAACATATTAGTAACGGACACAGAACGTTTCGTTGTCTTATAGATAACTTTATACCAACGAATGCTTAGCCTGTTGTCGGCGTTCACAACCTATGCCCAACGATAGTCTAACTTATGCATAGCGCGCTGCACGGATCGCCGACGATCACGTGGCGTAGCCTATTAAAAGGCTGCCGCACAATGATTCAAATCATAACCGCCGGAGAAATGGAAGTTCAACATCGCAGTCACACCTTGGCGATCTTGCCAGCGTATGCCGACCTCTGAAAAATGCGTCTAAAACGCTGGTGCACGTCGAATGCGGTATGGGTAAGTTTGGTATACGTGATAGAACGCTAAAGTACGCTATCATATGTCGTAGTAAGTGGAGTACGTCTTGAAATTTTAAACGTGTTAAAAATTTTACGACTACTTGCCGTATGCCTCGCACATTCCGCATGCGATGGGAATAAGTTGTACGCACGATACGCGATCGTTGGCACACGTCGACAAAAGATACTTGTAAGTTACTCATAAGTCGAAACACGTCGAGGTAATGGTTAGCGTCAGTGTTCCAGACTCCCTGGTTTTTTTTTTTCTTCGGTATGACGGTGATGTTGACACTTCGATTTCTAGTGCGGTTATAATATAATATAATTAATAGGCTGCCGCTCAATAATTTAAATCATAACCGCACTAGAAATCGAAGTGTCAACATGACCGTCATACCGAAGAAAAAAAAAATAATAAAAATAAAAGGGAGTCTGGAACACTGACGCTAACCATTACATTGACGTGTTTCGACTTATGAGTAACTTACAAGTAACGTGTGTGGACGTGTGTCAACGATCGCGTAACGTGCCTACAACACGTTACTCATCGGTTAGAAATAAGTTTCGGGTACGCTAAACATTACCTCGACGTGTTTCGACTTATGATTAACTTACAATTAACGTGTGTCAACGATCGCATAACGTGCCTACAACTTATGGCCAGCGTAGCGGAACTGTTGAGTCATACGCTGGCATAAGTCGTAAAATTTCAAGCATGCTAAAATTTGAGGACAACGAGCAAGTACAACGATGAAAGCCAGCGTACTACGACTATGGCAGTGTTTTCAGCGTGCTCTCAATGTTTCCAAAACTTACCCATAACGTATTCGACTTGTGCCAGCGTTTTAGACAAATTTTTCAAAAATCGGCATAAGCTGGCTAAAACGTCAAGGTGTGACTGGGCCTTTAAGGCCCAGTCACACCTTGACGTTTTAGCCAGCGATGGCAACGTATTAAAATGTATGTAAAACGCTGGCTTACGTTGAACTTTGATGTTTTTTTAAAAGATTCGGACGTATTCATAACGACTTGGTCTTATGTATAACGTATTAGTAACGGACACAGAACGTTTCGTTGTGTTTTAGCTAACTTATACCAACGATGCTGAACCTGTTGTGGGCCTACACAACCTATGCCCAACGATAGTCTAACTTATGCATAGCGCGCTGCACGTATCGCCGACGATGACGTGACGTAGCCTATTAAAAAGGCTGACGCCACAACGATTCAAATCATAACCGCCGCAGAAATGGAAGTGTCAACATCGCAGTCACACCTTGGCGATCTGCCAGCGTATGCCGACCTAAGAAAAATGTGTCTAAAACGCTGGCGCACGTCGAATACGGTATGGGTAAGTTTGGTATACGTGAATAGAACGCTAAAGTACGCTATCATACGTCGTAGTAAGTGGAGTACGTCAAGTAATTTTAAACATGTTCAAAATTTTACGACGTACTTGGCGTATGACACACGTTCCGCATGCGATGGGAATAAGTTGTACACACGATATGCGGACGCTTACACACGTCGACAAAGGCTACTTGTAAGCTACTCATAAGTCGAAACACGTCGCGCGGTAATGTCTTTTTACGCGAAACTTATTTCTAACTTATGTTTGACGTGCTTTGAACCAATTCTTTACGTAGTCCCAACGCACATTGACGTATGTAGACGTATTCCATTGACGTCTTCCCGGTCGAAAAAAACTAAATGAACGTGTTTCGAACTTACAACTGCCATATAATGACGTGTTCCCAGCGTTTTGGGGAATTGGTATATAAAATGGTCTTCACAAGGGGAACCCATCAGTGTTTTCGACTCCTTTTTGAGTCGATGTCCATGTCAGCAGTAACAGTATCAGTATCAGTATCAGTATTAGTAGTAGTTTGTTCATGTTGGCAGTAGTAGGTGAGTGTGATGGGAGGGGTGTGGGTGATGATGGATCCTCCTTGCGTCCGCGTGTCCACGGGTAGGAGACATCTTTTTCACCATTGTTCGAAGTTCTTCGCGGCTAATTTTTTGGGTTTTTTCAACAATGAGCTATGGCTTGTTTTTACGTTTTAGGTGTATTCATAACGATTGGACAAATGCTCAAGGTACTAATAATGTACATAGAGCGCTTCGATACCTTATAGATACGGTATACCAACGAATAATTATCGTGTAGCCGGCGTTCACAACCTATGCCCAACGATAGCCTAACTTATCCATATCGTGCGGCAGTTTATCTTTGCCGGTGACGTGGGGTTGCTATTCATAGGCTGCCACTCAAGATTTAAATGGCTGCAACTCCACTATTGAAAGTAGACGCTTGCGCTCAACAATTGGATTTTTTTACACTCAACGACTTTAAACGGTGCCACTCAACTATTTTAATTGTTTGCAATGAACGATTTAAATTGCTGTCACTCGCCTTTGTTTTTGACGCTGGCGCTCGGAAATTTGAAGCGTTCTATTCAATGTGCTAAATCGCTCAAACTCCACTATTGAAAATAGACGCTTGCGCCAACAATCGCAATTGTTTACAACTTAACGTGTTCTTATCGGTGCAAATCAACTGGTGTCTTATCGGTGCAATCTTATCGGTGCAAATCAAATCCCGATCCATGGTGTCACCCAGTACCTTCCCTCCGTTCACGTCTTCTTCTCTCGGTTCTATTGGCACGCAACTGGTGCAGTGCAAATCGATGAGGGTATGCTGATGTTGGAGGACAGGTAAATATTGTAGTGTCATCGTTGCCGGATACTCCATCTCTCGTAATGTCATGGACATGTACTCGCTATGTAGTCTGCAACACTGACGGGTTCCTCCTGTGAAACCCTTTTTATTTACAAATTCCCCTAATCGCTGCCATTACATCATTATCTGGTATCTGTAGTTGGGAACTCGTTCGTTAAGTTCTGTAGTCGTCCGGTAAACGTCAAATACGTCTACATACGCCAGTATGCGGCGGAGGTGCGTTACACACAGGTGCAAAGCACGTCACTCATAGGTTAGATAAAAGCCTCTTTTGCCCTAAACAATAACTCGGCATGATTCGATGTATAAGTAACTTTCAAGCAAGGAGTGTCGAAGTGTGTCAACGATCGCGCAGCGTGTTAGCAACATGTCACTGATAGGTTATAAATAAGTTTCAGGCACACTAAGCATTATACCGACGTCTTTCACCTATGAGTAACTTAAAAGTAACATGTGTTGACGTCTGTCAACGATCGCATAACGGGCCTACAACTTATGGCCAGCGTAGTGGAACGTGTGAGTCATACGCCGGCATACGTCGTGAAATTTCAAGCTGCAAAAATTGAGGACAACCGAAAAGTACAACGTTTAAAGCCAGCGTGCAACGACGTATGGAGCAGTGTTTTCCAGCGTGCTCTCAATGTATCAAAACTTACCCATAACGTATTCAACGTGTGCCAGCGTTTTAGACAAATTTTTCAAAAATCGGCATACGTTGGCTAAAACGTCAAGGTGTGACTGGGCCTTTAGGGCCAGTACACTTAGTTAGTGATGCAATGCCTGCGAAGCACTGATCTGACAGTTTATCGTTGCGGTTGGGATGAAACCCAGATTAGACAGCTCAAATGTAAGTGCGCTACCTATGCACCATCCTGTCTGACTGTATAACCAGACAGGAAAAGCTGAAAAACAGGTTAAACGTGGAAAAGTTTGCTTCAGCAAGAGAGGAACGCCGTTGAGAATAGAAAAGCTCAGAAATTGGAATATGGGATAACAAGGGATGATTGATCGCCATTTCCAGGATTGGATAGAACGTAATTATTGCATTGACTTGTGGTGGCAATTTCAATAGGTTAAATGGGACTCTGTCGTTAATTGTAAGTAAAATGTAAATATGTGGACAGCAAGTGTTAAGTAAATGGATTTATCGATTTGAATTGATTCATTTAGACGGATAATTGTGTGTGGATTTGACAGGTGTGATGAGCCAAATGGTTTCTTCCTGTCCACAATTTTTTTATTTTGTGTCATTGCATTTGATTTTTGCTTATCTTTTGAAAAATGTTTTATTGCTCTTTAGGGATTTGTAGGCAGATGATTTTGTGGTCATAGCTCACTCACAATAAATATTATGGGTCCCTTCAATTGCCTTTATGAAGCAGCTACACCTGTTGTTGGTTTGAAGATTAACCAATCGTGCTCTGTTGTGTTACCAGCCCCGTGTATACACGAAGCAAATCTGCTTTTTGAAAGAGACAATTATGTATTTCAGATTTTCAGGAATCGACGGGTCACTTTGGAACACTGTACGTTTTATTTTCAAAACGAAGTTATCCTTTCCATTTTAACCAGCAATGAGCAAGCATCAACACCTGGTTTCACAAAACTAACAGCAAACAAGAATGTTGATTGATGCACACGCATAAGGAACTTTGGCATCGGAGGAGGCTATTCGGCCCATCATCATGCCTGTGCTGCACCAACCGTACCGTATCCATCACCCATCCACCCACAAGCTAACTAAAAGTCCTGCCATATCCCCATAGCCCTCTTTCTCCAATGCATGCAGGTACCTACATAATTCCCATTTAAACCTATCCACCCCCTCCACTGCAGCTACCTTTCCAGGGAGACCCTTCCATGCATTAACCACTCTCCGACTGAAAGAAGAACAATAATTGATGAAATAGTCCCCAACAGCTCTAAGACCAGGCATTCTAGACTCAATCATGCTCAATAAGGACTGGCACTTGTCCAGCAATAATTGAGGATTAGTGAACTTGGCAAGGATTTCAAAGTTTGCTTGTCTGCGGTACCCTAGTTGCAGTTACCCAGAGGAAACAGTGTCTAGTCTCTGCCATCATTTTTTTTTGGCATGATGTCATTATCAAAGTTGCAGCTCTGTAAAGGGAGCATTGTCTTGTCTTTGTTATTACTTATTCAGGAAGCAATATATTTTTACATGTCACACATAGGATTATTGTGTTGCAGTCTTGGTTTCAAATTTCTTCTCTGCCCCTCCTCTCTTCCTGCCCCTCCTCTTTCTTCCTCCCCTCCCCTCTCTCCCTCTCTTCTCTCCCTCCCCTCTGTCCTC
>CM068961.1:14885687-14908945 GCA_035128595.1 Eptatretus atami | reverse complement strand
ACACCTGGAGTTTGCAAAAAGGCACGTGAAAGACTGAGAACATGAGGCAAAATAATCTGTGGTCTGATGAGACAAAAATATGACCACTTGGACCTGTAGTTTATCTGGGACTTGGCCTAATGCTGTAACCCAAATTTGGTAGAATTCTGACTGATAGGTCTGGTGAGAAATATTTTTGAAGGAATTTACATGATTTTTCCAAATTTTTTTACTGTCCGCCATTTTGACACATTTCCGGTCATGTGATCGGCATGACCTCCGCAATTTAATATCACAACCCTGTCCTAATGTTGTAACCCAAATGTGGTAGCATTCTGATGGGTGGGTCTGGAGAAGAAGATATTTAAAGGAATTAATGCGATTTTCCTAAAAGTTGATTAAGTCAGCCATTTTGACACACTTCTGGTCAAGTGATCCACAAAATTATTAACATCCTTACCCTACCATAATGTTGCAACACAAAGTTGTTAGCATTCTGACAGGTGGGTCTGGAGAAGAAGATTTTGGAAGGAATTTGCGCAACCGCCATTTTGACACACATCCGTTCACGTGATCAGCGTGGCCTCCGCAATTTTACATGAGGACCGCGTCCTAATGCTGTGACCCAAATTTTGTATAATTCTGCTGGTGGGTCTGGAGAAGAAAATTTTTGAAGGAATTTATGCGATTTTCACAAAAATTGATTGTCGGCCATTTTGACACACTTTCCGGTCATGTGATCAGCATGGCCTCCACAATTGAACATCAGGACCTTATCCTAATGCTGTAACCCAAATTTGGTAGCATTCTGACTGGTGGGTCTGGAGAAGAAGATTTTTGAAGAAATTTTTCTAAGTCGGCCATTTTCACATTCTTAAATTCATGTGACCTGAATGAGCTTTGAAATTCCTGTTACCAGTCAGGAGAGGAACGTTGCTGCAAAATTTCATCTGTATTGGCCCAGCAGTTTGGCCAGAGAAGTCGAAAAAGGGGATGGACGGCACGTGATGACAATACCTTATCTGGAATGTAAATTCCAGATAAGCTAAAAATTGAACTCTTTGGCTTGATTGCAAAGCGCTACGTCTGCCGGAAACTGAGCACAGTTCATCGCTTATCTTGCACCATCCCTACCGTGAATCATGGTGGTGGCAGCATCATGCTATGGGGATGCTTTTCAGCGGCAGGGACTGGGAGACTTATAAGGACAGAGGGAACAATGAATGGAGCCAAATACAGGCAAATCCTTGAGGATAACTGGTTGAGAGTGCAAAAGACCTTAGACTGTGGTGAAGATTTCCATTCCAACAGGACAATGACCCCAAGCAGAGAGCCAAAACAACACTGGAATGGCTTCAGAACAATAACGTGAGAGTCCTTGAGTGGCCCAGCCAAAGCCCAGACTTGAACCCCATTGAGAGTCTGTGGAAAGACTTGAAGATTGCTGTTCACTGATGCTCCCCATCCAACTTGACAGAGCTTGAGCAAATCTGCAAGGAAGAAGGTGAGAAACTCCCCAAATCCAGATGTGAAAAGGTGATACAGACATACCCAAGAAGACTCGAAGCTGTAATCGATGCCAAAGGCGCTTCTACAAAATATTGACTGAGGGGGTTGAATACTTATTGGTGCAAGACATTTCAGATTTTCATTTTTTATTAATTTGTAAAAAATTCTAAAATCATGTTTTCTCTTTGTTATTATGGGGTATGTTGTGTAGATCGGTGACAATTTTTTTTAATTTATTCCATTTTAAATTCCGGCTGCAACACAACAAAATGTGACAAAAGTCAAGGGGTGTGAATACTTTCTGAAGGCACTGTAGCAATGGCTGATTCTTTCATTGAATGTATAATTGCATTCTTTGTTGTACTAAGTGTCAAAATTCTACCAATAAGCTTTGACAAAAATACAATTTCTTAACAATTGCTTGATGTGGACAAATGGGAGAAAGGCAGGACAGCAAGAAAGGACAAAAACATGCAGAACAATAAGGCGGAGGAGGACAAATGGATGAATGGCTGCTGATAAACAAAATTAGTGCAGAGGAAGTTGAAAGTGGACCAAAGGAAAATCATCAGTGAGAAAAGGATAGGCCATGGTTGCTTTTGGAAGAGAACATGAGACTAATTCATACAAATGTACCACAATAATTTTGTATCCATCGTAGGGGACAATTATTTAGTGGCTGTACTTTTATTTATGTAAGTTTAGGTTTTAGTGGTGCACTTAATAATATAATATAATAATAGCACTTATTTTGTGCCGTAAAGACACAAAGGGCTGCCGAGGTAGTTTCATTGGCAAGGAGTACAGCCCTGGATGCAGGTTACCCATTTAGATGCAGGTTACCCCGAATGGTTATTACCCCAGTACACTGGTACTCATTTTGCCAACCTCTGAAGGATGATGGACTGAATCAACCCCACCTGGTGTTAATTCAACAGTCGACAAGGGCTCAAACTCAGGACTCTAAGGTCCCCAGCCACCTTAACCACTAAGCCAACACCTTTTTTTCCATCTCTTCCATTCTCCCAGTGTGTAGTGGGTCTGCCTTTCTTCCTTGACCTTTCACTTTGACTTCAAAGATTAAACAGGTCCCAGTTCTTCATCAACTTTCTTTGCAACCTGTGTTGATTGAATTTTGTCACCACCTCATTAATGTCGGAGGTCTTTCAGATCATACCATTCACCGAATATTCCTATTTCAGCATATCACCTATCTTCGGTATTGGAATGTCTTCGGCCCTTATCCAGTCCTTTAGCTATTCCTCAGTTCGCCAGTTTGCACACATAATTTGTGTAATACACTTGTACCATTTTCCTTGTGAACTCCCCAAATCTCAGCAGGAAACTATTCTATTCCTGGAGATTTGGTGAGGTGAGGCTTGATGAAATGCTGGTTATTGAGGAATGTATTTAAGCCTGGTGTTGGCTTAGTGGTTGAGGTGGCTGGCTTGGGATCCTTGGGTCCTGAGTTTGAGCCCCTGTTTGTCGTTGAATTAACACCAGGTGGGGTTGACTCACCCTGTCATCCTTCCAAGGTTGGTGAAATGAGTATCAGTGTGATGGTAATGGAGGGCACAGCATCAGAAGCACAACCACCCCCAACCAATGATGCTACCTGCAGTCTTGTGCTGCATATGAAGGAGTAGGAGGGATTTCTTCGAATAAGAGCTGCTCAAAACTCTGCTCCACCCAAGTCTTCCCTAACCATTTCACCTCACACAAGGTTTTTTTTCTTTTTTACCCCAACCCCAAATTAAGAATTTTCATTTAAAGGTCCCCTGACATGCCAAAACTTTCTGGTTATTTATATATTAACTTGACCTTCCTAGTGAAGAAATCACCCATTTTTTTTTTTTAAAAATAAAAAATGGGATAATTAGAGCAATATTTCGATCATTTCTGGTGCCTTTCACAACTTGCTATGCCCCGCCCCTAAAAAAAGTTGACTTCAGCGATCGCAGCATTGACGTCACATACAGAAACTCGCACAGAGTGGATTGACTCGAGATCTCTAGAGTCTAGAGTCGACTAGTCCGATAAATCGTCGTCCGTCCGACTAGTCCGATAAATCCGTCGTCCGTCGACGAGCCGATAAATCGTCGTCCGTCCGACGAGGCGATAAATCCGTCGTCCGTCCGACGAGGCCGATAAATCGTCGTCCGTCCGACTAGGCCGATAAATCTGACGTGCTGTAGCTTTTATTTATTATTCTCTTTTCTTCATTGTTTTCTACTGGTGCTACATGCGACAGTAGGAAATAAAATAAAAATGCAACAGAACGTCAGATTTATCGGACTACTCGAGACAATTGTGTCACAAGGTGTGTTCTGCACACAAGTTTTCATCGTATCCGGACAGCGAGGTTGCTTCTGTTTTATGCGTGGAGAGATACGGCCGATGACATGCGCTGGCCTTGTTTGTGATTAATTCGCCACGGAGAAACATGTCCGCTGTGCTGTTCACGTCACCTCACTAAAATATTTCTGATATCGAGCAGTTATTGCAGAGTCGAATTTACATTATTGAATTACGAATAGGATTTAGTCTAACCAGTTGTTATTTCCGAGTCTTCCCTCGATGTCCTCCCGATCATCATGAACTCCGGGAATTTCATTGCCAGTTTCCTCTGCTTGTCCTGCTTTGGGCTCGAACTGGTAAGGCCGTACTTCATTTCCAGCTGCCTGAACTTCACCCGCGGACTATGTTATCCGACAATTCTCCATGTGATTCAGACCAAAATCCTTCATTTCTCTCACACTCACTGTCGTTACCAGACAAATGAAAGTCCATGTCATCCATTATTCAAAAACAAATGTTCGATTTTTTTAAAGCAGAAATGAACGAAGCGATTGAGTCGACCAATCAAATGTGGAAACACACAGCAAGCCAATACAATCACGTAGACCACCAACCCGAGTAATTTACGTGCAGCCTTTGTCATACTGTGTTGACGTCATGTGGGTTACGCCCCTTTCAGGAGAATTTTTAGGGGCGTTCCCGAAGAGGTTTGTTTTTATTTACATTTTCAGAATGGTATTGTGAAAAACTCCTCTAGGACATATATAAATGAAATTTCAGTACTTTTGCATGTCAGGGGACATTTAAACAAATTATTTAATGCAAACTAAAATATTACCAAACTACTTGAGATACTTGAATATTACCAAAATATAAATTAATTTGTTATTCAGTGGACTGACCGTAGAGTAAAGCTGGCCTACAAAGCCAGCTGCAGACTGGGTATCCTCTGTCATTCCAAGTCTTGAAAAATCAGAACTACTCACCATCTATGAGGCTTTTGTCCGGAGCTCTGTGGAGTACTGCACTATCTGATGGGCTGAGGCCCCAGCATTATTGGAATCTCCCGCAATGAGGTCAAGGAATAACACAAAGTCTGCTGGTCTCACAGTGCAGTTAGATCTGTGGTCTCTCCATTTTATGGCATCTCCTCTGGTGTAGCTTCTTCTCCTTGCTCATTGATCCGAGCCTCCCAAACAATTTCTAGATGTACAGGTTCTTCCAGGAAACCCCTCCTGGTTAAATTTCCAAAATCCAGGCTGATTGTACACCTACCTCAACTCATTTGTTCCTCACTTCTCCTGTATGTGGACCAACCATACAGAGGCTGTTATCACAATCTTCCCTTCAAAGCTTCAAGCAGATGGTGCACCACGTCTTAAGTCACCCCCCACCTTCATCCTAACCCACAATCTTTATAACCCCCAAAAACTCTTCTTAACATAATCCTCCTGCTTGTGACCTCCTCGGTCGCAGTGTTTCCTCCAATCCTTTCTCTCTTTCCTTGTCCATTCTTTCCCTTGCTTGTTGTGTGTGTACGGGCATTGGCCTGCTGCCATACTTATCTCAGTTCATACTGTACCCTCCAGAGATATGGAGGATAGCCTAGAGTTATGCACGCTCAACGCTGATCTGTGTAGCCTGAATTTCAATCTTGGCCCAGTCATTAACTGTCACCCCAGTGTTTCGAAGACCGGGTGATACATTGTGTGCACCGTCCCTCGGACGGACGTTAAACTGGGTGCCCCGTCTCCCCAATATTACTTGGTGAATGTTGAAGATCCCATTGTGTCCTTTTTTGTATTCCATGTTGAGGCTCGTGTAAAAGCGAATACACAGAAACATATAACAAGGCAGGAGACAAGAGGAGTGGGAGAGGGAAGCACATTCTAGTGGGGAACAAAGACAATAGGAAATCTGTGGAAGGGAGAGGAATGGGGCGGGGTACATGGGGTAAACAAGATGGTACGACAGGGACTTTCAGGAAGGAAAACAGGGAATTTGAAGGAAGTGGGTTTGGAGTGGATTAACGGGGGTAGTAAAAAACAACATTTTGGATGGGGGAAGATATGAGATGGTGGTGAGCAGCTGTTTTGAAGACCTGGAGGGAGGAGTGGCATTGAAGAGAGTGTGGAAGTTTGTTCCAGAGGTGGGAAAAAAGAGGAATGAAAGAGTGAAGGTGAGCAGTGATTCTTGATTTGGCAGTTTCACCAGAAGGGGGTTTTTGGTGGTCCTTAAGCACCCTGAGGTGATATAGGGAGGTCAGATCACAGACAGATGGGGGGGGGGGAGGGGGCACGGCCGGAGAGGAGACCGTAGAAGACAGCTAGACCACCGACAGTGAGAGACCCAAAAGACTCAGCTTCATCGCAGGAGATACCAATGATCCTAAAAGCCTTGGTTTCCACAGTGTGAAGGTGAGATAGGTGTGAAGCAGGAGCACCACCCCAAAGGGGAGAGCAATACTCCATCAGACTGCAGATGAAAGCTTTGTAAGTGGTTTGAAGCTCAGGTGTGCCAAGGAAGGACTTTGCATGATGTAAGATGCCCAGTCGGCGACTGGCTTTGGAGGCCAGCTTGGAGATGTGGCTTTCCCAGGAAAGATTATGGCAGATAGTGAGACCCAAATGTTTGAATGAAAGGACTTCTTCAAGGGGATTGTTGAGAATGTAGAAGGGGGGGGGGGTGGGGGTTCTCCAAGACGGTCCTTTCGGAGAGACATGGTGAGGGTGTGTTTTGCGAAGAGGAGACCAGTTATCACCGGCACCCGAAACAAATTGAAAATTCTTACACCCTCAGTTGAGTATCCTGTGTCAGAGTGATGACCCACCCAAGATTGTAACCCTCCCTTGCCAAATAAATTTATTCAGCAAAACAAATGCTTTGTACAAAGTATTGTACATGAATGAAATGAATGATATGCCACATCCATCTATCCATCCATCCATTAGGACCATATTCTGTGCAGAGCGTTGGTGCTGCCTAAGTAGTCTCCTTGGCTATTGGGCACAATCCTGGACGGGTCGCCACTCCGAGACAGAATTTTAAAATGAACGATGCGAAATCCATCATGTTTTCAGGGAGACTCATCTGCATTTTCTATCCGATACCAAATACAAAGGCGAGAAATCGGTGTATGCCTATTTCATGTCTCAGAACAAAATGGAATCTTTCAAAGTATTTTATCTCTAAAGTACATAAAGTACAACTTTAAACAAATTTTTGTGTCCCATTTTAAATTCCTTTTTTTAAATCATCCTACAGTTACATGGTGGATGCGGCAGATGCCTCCAAGTTGGAAGCCTCTCAGAATGAGCTGCACAACCTTCTGGATAAACCCCAGCTACAAAGTATCCCAGTGAGTTGTGAAGTAACTACCAAAGAGGGCTGAGTAATTCTCTATGAAGGAATAAGCAGTTTTCTCGAATTTGTTGAAATTATTGCTTATTACCTCTGCCCACCAAAGGTGGACAGAGGTTATGTTTTCACCTCTGTCTGTTTGTCTGTCTGTGAGCAGGATATCTCAAAAAGTTGTGAACTGATTCGGAAGAAATTTGGTCGACAGTCTGGGTGTTTGACAAGGACTAATTAGTTCAATTTTGGTGAAGATTCAGATCTGAATAAGATAATTTTAAAGTAGTTCTTCACCATTGAGAGATAGGAGCAAAAACGATATATAGCATGATATCTCAAAAAAATTTGGAAGGATTCGGACAAAACTAGGTGGATGAGTTGGTTTGGTGACAAGAACGATCCGATTCAATTTTGGTTCAGGTCCGGATCCAGATCCGGCCTATCATTGGGATACAAAACGTCAACTAATCAGCCTGGCAGAGGTATGCTCTCTACCGAGTGCCGTTCCAGTTATTCTTTTGGCTTCAATTCTCAAAGTTTTATTTCCTTGAAAAATATGATTGGCCAAATCAGCATGAGTAACTCTCGAAGCTGTAACTTCAACAAATGAAAATCTTGTCTCACAAGTTGCTTGGTGTTATATTATAGCTCACAACAAATCTCATAGCAGCAATACTTTGCTGATTCGAGAGGTGTTCAAAATGTTCTTGAAATTGGATACAATAGTCCAAGTAATATGGACTTTTTTATGCCCCCCGCTGCCGAAGTCACCGGAGGCATTGTTTTCGGGTTGACCGTCCGTCCATCCGTTTGTGATAGGTTTTCCTTACCACGATAACTTAACAATGGCTGAAGGGATTGAAGTCAAACTTGGTATAAGTATGTATAATGATGCAAAGATGAACTGATTAGATTAAGGGGTCAAAAGGTCAAAGGTCATAGGTCATGTCAGGTAAATATGTGATGCTTGAGAACAGCTGAAGGGATATAAATCAAACTTGGTACAAGTATGGATAATGATGTAATAATGTGGGAGGAGGCATGTCAGTCGATGTCTCGATGTTGAAGAGTACCGTTCTAGTTTTCCAATGAGTATGCAAAATTATGAAGGATTAAATTTTTTTTATCGTAAAATATAAAAGTTGCCTGTTATTGGGACTGCTGTGAGAATCTCATTTCAAAAGGATTTTAACACCCCACATAAGAGCAGTTAACGACGACGACCTCAGGTCTCAATAATTTGAAATCCAAAAAATGATGAAGATATCGGATCCTGCAGAAGGATAGCCATTGATAACATATATTTAATTAGGGTGGGAAACCTGTGTAACATTTTTTTAGTTGCATTGATCTACTTAAAAAGTGAGCACATTAAAGGATGAGTGAAGGGTCTGTGCTCATGAGTCCTGACATGATGATGTAGGAGATAGAGCACTTAACATTGAGCTGTCCAGTCTGGGTTTGATTCTTGAGCCAACTATAAACAAGTGGATTTGTAAGTCGTTTCCTCACAACATGGGTCTTCCCTTGGATGGATGTTAAGTGGGTCGGGTGTCCCCTCTGCTAGAATGAGCTTGTGGACCTTAACGTTGAAGATACCACAGTGTCTTTCTCAAAGAGTAGACGAGTTATGACTGGCCCCATGAACAAATTCTAAATTCCTGCTTAACCTACAGGGGGCACTGCATTAGCAGTGCAGCCACACCCCTAGCCAGTGATGCAAAACTGCAGCCACATGCACATGCTGCATTCTCAAGAAGGTTTATTACCTCCGCCACCGAAGGTGAAGGAGGTTATATTTTCATCCCTCTCTGTCTGTTTGTTTGTTTGTCTGTCTGTCTGTTTGTCTGTTTGCTTGTGTGCAGGATATCTCCAAAAGTTGAAAACGGATCCGGATGAAATTTTGTGGGCAGGTTGGGTGTGTGACAAGGATAAACTGATTAGATTTTGTTGAAGATCCGTATCTGGATCTGACTTCTAGAATTTTTAGTGATGATTCACCATTTAGAGATAGGGCCAAAAACGATACATAGCACGATTTCTCAAAAAGTTGTAGACGGATTCAGATGAAACTTGGTGGACACGTTGTGTGTGTGTGTGTGACCATGACAAATTCATTCGATTTTGGTGAAGATCTGAATCCGGATCTGGATGTGAGAATTATTTGTTTTTGAAAGTGATTCTTCACCATTGAGAGATAGGGCCAAAAACGATATAGTACTGTATAGCATGATATTTCAAAAATGTATTGGGCCCGACATGTTCTCATGGATCAGACATTACGTGACAGAGGTATGTGCTCTACCGAGTACCCTTGTAGTTCATTCTTAAATCAAACATTTTATCTTTGGGATTGTTGATTTTGATGCAAAATATAGATATATGAAATGTGTTTAGATACAAGAACCCCCATTGTTCAATATCTATAAAATGTAGATATAGAATTGGTATTATACAGACTTTGAATTTTTATGTATATATATATAATCTATATATATATATATATATATGTATTATTTTTTTTACAAAGGCTTCCAGACTGTTGAGGCTTGGCCACATCAACCGATTTTCTCTAACATGACGCAACTGAACGGTCTTATCGTAGAAAATCGCTTTGTGTGGATGGCCGGTCATGTAAAATCGTGTCGAGTCAGGCTCTGTCATATGGTCGATCTTGACTGGGTGTCGTTATTCGTCCATTGGTGTGGATCCCCTCATGAAACGACTGGATGAATGTGCTCCAGCTGAGTCAATCAGAGGGAGCAACACTGCCTCGTGCTTTCTTCCTGGTCCAAGATGGAGAACTTCTGGATTGAAGAATGTGAGGATGAGCTAATTCAGCTATGGCAGAAAAAAAACACCTGCTTTGTACAATATTATGTCTAAAGTTAGTTTGATCATATTTGTAAAATTTATGCCATCTTGTTGTTGTTCTTTTGTTATGGTACTGTACTTTCAGCATGTGGTATTGCTATTTCGTTTGCTAGAGGGACCAATCATTGATCGCCTTCTTGATTTTCACGGTGCAAGTTATGACTGTCAGTCCTTTGGCATCGCTTCGTGTGTCCTGGTGCGTCGGTTGGTGTCCGAGTGCATCGAAGGCGTGACAACCTTATGATTCCTCACAATTATCCCTGTTGCGTCCTTTATGGTTGAAAATTGGAAAGGAAAAGGAAATCGGTTGGTGGGGCCTCAGCCTTGGCATGAATATTAAGAAGCAAGCAATTTGTAAAACTATAATATAACAATATAATCACATAGTCGACTGGCTTCTTCTCTTAAGAACATTCATTCACCTAACACTAAGAGTGTTTTGAATTTTGTACAACATGTGAAAATATGTCTGTCTGATTGCAGGTGCTTGTTCTTGGGAACAAACGTGACCTTTTAGGTTCGATGGATGAGAAAGCTCTAATTGAAACGATGTAAGTCATTTGAAATTATTGGGAGGAACAAACGGAGAGGATGGGGAGGGATTGGAAAGGTCGGGTGTCTGTTGTGAGGCTGTAAACACAAAAGGCTTGATCTATCCCATCTTTCCATCATTGCATCTTGTCTTATATGCCTGGTGTTGGCCTAACGATTAGGATGGTGGGCTTGGGATCCTAGGGTCCTGAGTTCAAATCCTGTTCAGCTGTTGAATTAATACCAGATGGGGTTGACTCAGCCTGTCATCCTTCTGAGGTTGGCAAAATGAGTACCAGCTTGCTGAGATGATTGGCCATTTGAGTATCCTGTGTTGGAGTGGTGACCCATTCCAGGATTGTGCCAAATAGCCCAGGAGACTGCTTTGGCAGTACCAATGCTCTGTGCATAGTATGGTTGTGATGTATGGATGGATCTTTTGTTATGATGTGTGGTGTTGAAAGTGAACCATGTTTCATATTTGAGGAAACCGCTTGTTAATATGACCTAACGTTGTAGAAATGAGGAAAGCAATACTTTTGTATTTGCTATGAGCCAAAACATCTTTGTCAGCACTTTAAAAAAAAAAAAACATTTTTGCTGCTGAATACCTTGTGAAAAGCAAGTTATATTGAAAATGAACTTCTTTATTCCTATGTTCAATTAAAAAGAAATGTTCCCAAATTTATCATCACCAAGATGTGGAGAGCTGCTTAGAACATGCTTTTGAATGCCAGGCACAGTTGTTTTTTTTTTTCCTGGCCTAATAGCTATTACCAATATAGGTTTTATCAAGCAAAAGTTGACAACGGTGTGCTAATCACTGTGGGAAGTAAAGTGAAGCTAATGTTTTGAGCAAAACTGTTAATATTATTGAATACTGAAATATCTATATACATATTTTCAAGTGTTTGTGTGTTTGGCCCTTTGTACATTATTCATTCACTGCCGAACCGTAGCAGCGAGAGGCCCCAAATTTTGGGTGTAGTTACTTAAAAATCTGAGAAAGGTTTTAAGCTTCCACACGTTGGATTTGACGTCCGTGTTGAGGCCACCAAAGGCCGCTATAAAGTGTATATTGAGATGTGGGGTCAGGCAGTGCTGCCGTCGGCCCGCAGGCAAAAGGTAACCACCATGAGGCCGATAATTCCATAGCTTCTCAATGTCCAACACGTCCTGAAACCACCGCCGGGAAAAAAACGCACCTTGTCGAGCAGCGCCTGTGTTTGGAACTTCCTGAAGGCACATACTACACCAATCACAGTAGTACGGGCAATTTTAGCTTGAAGTTGGTCAGCGTAGTTGTTATAATCTCCCCTCACTCTTCCTTTTTCTCGCATTAAAGTATCGACGGTGTCGTCGACAGCCTGTATGGTTTTGGCCCCACTTCTTGTGTCTCACAATGCTTGGAATTTGGCAAGCCAGAAGTTTTCTGAGGATTCGGAGATTTTTTTCCGTTTCCACAATGATATTTTGTTGGGTGGCGGTTTAGAAGATACTGTAGGTACAGTGTTGATTTGACGTTTCAATGAGGATGATTGACCAACACTTACTAAGATTTTGACACAGTACTTTATTTCATGTCGCCTTGTGCACTAAGCACATGTGTTGTTTTATCTTAGCGGATTCGCATCCACAACAACACAGCAGCCATGGTAGTGCCCTCCACCCACCCTTCCACGTAACACTCCTGACATCCTGTCGACAACTGCTGCTCAAGATTAGGATATTTAAAAACTCTAAATTTTAAATCATCACTCTTGACATGATAACTGATGTCAGGTAATCAGATAGTGGACCTGGGTTTGAATCCCATCCTGACACAAAAACTGGAAGTCAGGATTGGGATATAAGAATCCAAACTTAAATTTAGTTCCCCAAAGAAAATTTTGGAAAAATCAAATTTATGTGCAAAAACGATTTGTGCGTTTAAATTTGAAAGAGAACGCTTTTCAAATTTGAGGGCACACGGGAAAAGTGGGCGAAAATGGCAGATCGTGGCTATCATGGGCTCGGAGGCGAGCCACGGGTGAGTCCTAGTGAGGAGCAGCGTGGGCTAGGAACCTGAGGGGACATAAATAGGAACAATGACATTTTCAGGGCACAGGCACAAATTAAAAATGGAATGGTGGTTTGGGTTCAGTTTGGGGAGACAAAGGAAAATGTCACAGGGCCATATTTTGATGAGTCATGGCCTGGACAGACATCATGCGAGTGTGGAAGTTGCTCTGCCCCAGAAAGAGACCGTCCACATGACGAGATAGGTCGAGCATTTAGAGGAGGCAAGGAAAATGTCACAGGGACATATTTGAATGAGTAATGGCCTGGACAGACATCATGCGAGTGTGGAAGTTGCTCTGCCCCAGAAAGAGACCGTCCACGTGATGAGATAGGTAGAGCATTTAGAGGAGGCAAAGCAAGTAGGCCCCATAGTATGAGGCAACATCTGCGGTACGCAAGACAGTATTCGAGGACACGCAGTTAGACCCTGCAGGGGTCCTTCTGATGTGCCCGGGACTGACGGTGCGATTTGGGGCCAGCTCTGGTTTACGCGCAGTTACTCAAGTCTGAGCCGGCGAGCCAGGAATTCGAACCTGCAACATCTGGAGCGGTGGGGGAGCCTGCTCAGTGTGGGGGTAAGACCAGACCTACACCAGTGAACAGGCTGAACCGACGCAGGTGAGCAATGATATGTCCGTCGAGGTGTGCTGGCTGCCATTGAAGGTTGTGCCAGAATCCAGGGTGTTCTAGGTCGAATGGGGGTGCACTCAGCACCTGGAGTTGTCAACCCGTCGCACATGGGTTTGTACGAATGGCTGTGAGGCTTGGAAGAAGAAAAATCAGTTGAGAAATTGGAAAATGAAAGGCCATAGCAAAGGAAACTTGACTTTAAAATGTTTTTGCTCTGGTGATGTAGGTGTTAGGAAGGATTGGGAGAGCTGGAGGCCCAAGTCCAGGAGTGATTACAGGAAGTAGCAAGACCTGAGACGAATATGATCTTCGCTTGCAGCCAAAATTGGAAATGCAAAGCCCGGGTTTTAAAATTTATTTTAAAGCAGCCTTGGAGAGACTTTTTTCCCCAGGCTGCTGGATTCAGACCAGGGTAGTTAATGGGATATGCATGGGATCTGGCCACGGGTGTGGTATGACCCAGGCCCACAGTGGGTCTGGTGGTGCTGTGAGGTGTCCTTGTCCATTGGGGTGCCACCCGAGGAGTAGTCTCAGGCCGGTGGAGTCGCTGGACTCAGGAGGTGGTTGAGACCTCTGGTGGACCGAGATGGTCCTTCTCAGGCACCTTTCATATTGCAAATTGAGGACCACTATGGATAGGTGTTGCGGGCCACACCTTTGTGGCGGCACCACTGAGGGCCAGTAAGGGCCAGAGGAGGTTGTTGCCCAGGCATGCGCTCCAACACCCTCTTCCTGAAGCTCCGGGACAACCAGCATGCTTGGCTAGTCAATGGATGTGGGTCAAGCCGCATGAAAGCTGTTTTCACAGAGATGTAAACACCTGCTTAACTCGTTGCATTTTTTTTTCTACACAAGTAAACCCTTAAGCTTTTAGCCTTCATTCTTTTTGATGTCCTTTCTATACATGTATTTTGCCTCTTAATGATGGATTTTTTTTTCGTCTGTCTGTAAGCGTGATGTCAAAGATGTTTATCGACATTTACCAAATATGTTGCATTAAAGGCAAATGTCATGTCGTGTCGAGATGAATGCAATGGGAAGATTACAGACATAAAATGTGGAATTTTTGACTCCCCGAAACCATTTTTTTTGCATGTGACTCCTGAATATGTTTTGGACTTTACATTGTCCAACATATGCTGTAATGAGTAAAATTTAAACTCAAATCTAAAGATAAATTCCTACTTTGCAATAGATTTGGCCATGCCCCACTCTCTAATCGACTTTAGATAGATCTACTGCTATTACCTCTTGTCACCGGGATGCTTGGGACATAGTACTAAGATCTTGGGAGGTCACTGTCTTTGCCTTGGCCAATAGCGTCACTGTGTGCATGCGACTCGTGCATACACTAACGCAGCACAGGCTTGTTTCTCATTGGTGTTTTGCTCTGAGTTTATATAGTGTCAGTCAACTAATGATAAACATCCTATGTTTTGTGGGTCAATAATGCTTGCAAATGGGACAGCATTTACCAGTACTTGGAGTAGTAGCTATTGCCAATCAAATGCAATGAGATTATGAATATGATTTTAAACGCAGCATCGAGGGAACCCACAGCTGCAGGCCCACGGAAACCTTGTCACCACATGAAAGTCTATCAAAAACTTCGATGAGACATTATTTTGTGAAAGTGGTATTTTTTTTGCGCTCTTGTTGGCAATTAAATTGCTCTACAAAAAGCGGTAGAGTTGGCAACTCTGCTATAGTCAACAGTGTGTTGTGAAATGAGAGAATATTAATGGATTATGGATTTTTGTCGATTTGCTATTTTTAATGATTTTATTTTCAGGAACCTGTCTGCCATTCAAGACCGAGATATATGTTGCTATTCGATCTCTTGCAAAGAGAAAGACAACATTGGTAAGATTGCTGTCCACCTCTGGCTTCAGCTCCTGTGCACCTTTGCCGTGTTTTGTTGAACTTTTGACAATCAAGTGAAGAACCAAGAAATGTGTGCACAGCATATGGAAGGAAGAACTATTTTGCTCACTTTTGTTCCAATGAAGGGTTAACGCCCAAAACAGCTTCCTGCTTCTCATGGCGGTTAGCATGCCTCGATCAACGTTCTGTTGATTTCGTCCATTGGATGTATAGCATGCGTTGTGTTTTGGTTGGCCATCACCCAAGGCAAGTTCTACAGCTGCTGATGCATGGCAAATCAAAGGCAGACTTGTTTGGGCAAGATTTATAAAGACATTTTTGACACTTGCTTACGCTTTGATTTGTGTAGTTTTCACGGTGTTTTGAGACTTCTCAGTATTATTTTGTAAGCATAATGAGTTCATTCTTTGCTTGTGAACGATAAGGACAAGGTTTGAGTCTGATTCTATGCCAGAAGAAATGCAACTAAGAATAGATAACTGTAATGATTTTTTTTAGTGATTATAATGATTTTATAATGTGTAAGGCCTCAGCATGGACCGTGTGATGAAGGGCTAAATGCGTATCCATAGGTAAAAGGCACTATCTAAACACAATTATAATTATGATGAGCAGGGACCCACGGAAATTCAGCGTAATGTAAAATGTGACTTCAAGTTCTCAACCTCCCCTCTCAACCCTCAATGAAGGTGAATACCTGAATGATTAAAACATGCCTGCGTTGTTCATATGTTGTTCCTGTTCCCGTTGGTTAAGAACAATGTTAAAAGTAAATAAGTAAAAAACACTTTTAATTCACAATCTCACGAGATTCCAATCCTTCACTAAAGATAGCGGCTAAAAGCTAAATTATCTTTTAAAAAACACAACATATGAGGTTTACAATTACGTAATGGAGAAATAATATACAACCAGAACTCTTCGGACAAAGACCTTTGTAATGAAATGGGTTTTAAGGTCTCTAGTCAAGTAGTTGAACCCTAAACTGCTCTGGGGGGGGGGCGGGGCGTGGGGGGGGGGGGGAGAGACTCAACATTTTTTCAGGATATTTTTTTTATTTTAATTTGCAACCGCTAGGGATTTTGAATTATCTTTTCATTACTTTTTCCTGAGTCTTGTGCACATTTTGATACCAAATGTGTCCAAATCAGACTTACTGTTCAGGTGTCATAGTAACATGTCCTACTTAGTCACAATTAATAGTCACATGTCCTACTAAAACTGCAATTATTGCATATATGTATGTAGGACACAAACGTGTAGTTGAGTGTTACATGTGCTCTGGCATTGCTGGTGTAAAGGAATTGTCCAACAATTTCTTCTGAGTATTTTAGCTTATTGCCTGAGCCAAACTGCATTGAACTAGAAGCAATAGAATGCTGTATATCGTTTTTGGCTCAATCTTTCAATGGTGAAGAATCACTTGGTAAATGAATTTTTTTTTTTATCGTATCCAGATCCAGATCTTCACCAAAATTGAATCGATTCGTCCTTGTCATCCACTCAACCTGTCCACCAAGTTTCCTCCGAATCCGTCCACAACTTTTTCAGATATCGTGCTACATATCGTTTGTGGCCCTATCTCTCAATGGTGAAGAAGCACTTAAAAAATTCGAGGATCTGTTTCCGGATCTTCACCAAAATCGAATCGTTTTGTCCTTGTCACACACCCAACCTGTCCACCAAATTTCGTCCAAATCCATCAACAACTTTTTGAGATATCCTGTTCACAGACAAACAAACAGACAAGGGTGAAAACATCACCTCCGCCCACCTTCAGTGATTGAGTAAATGAAAAAAACTCTAAAAAGATAGAAATCTGAAAAATGTCACAATGACACATGATTATCATGATAAATTGTGAAATAACCTTCCCCTGAGTTAAGGAATGAAATTATATTGGGCATATTCCTGCAAAATACTTTACATTAGGTTATGTTGAGTTCACATTGACTTGTAGTAAAATCTAGGCTTTCAGGATTCCAGCAGTCTGATTTGTTTATACACATCATGAGTTGGGCCTTTTGTTTACTAATCCTACTAATCCCTTATCAGAGGTTCAATTGAAAGTATAAAACAAAGAAGTGTAATGGGAGTTTCCTGTGGTCAAAGAAATATGTAGATTTCTCTGAAGAATGCATAAAATTAGCATGTTGCATAATTAATTCAGGAGTAATAAATTTTTTTTCTAATATACTAGACAACCCGTGAATCCGTTGGGTTCCCGTTGTGACAGCAGTTGTTGAAAAAAATCATTTCAAGAAAAAAAAAAGATAGCTCCAACGAATTATACCACTGAGGTTGTTTGCATTGATCAAATATTCCCGAAGAGTACTTAACTAAATTGGGAATTGATTTTTTAAATAATTTTTTTCGTTGCCCGATTTGAACGAAACTTGAAAATGCACACCGCAGGCGAATGGGTGAGTAAGATGGCCCTAAAATTATTGCGCTATCATGTACCGTTTTGACTGTCTTTCGGGAACATACATACATATATATATATATATATATATATATATTATATATATATATATTATATATATATATACACAAGATGAGAGTTTTAGTAATATAAAGATATTGTGAACAAATTAATACACAATCGTGTTCATTCCATAATAATCAAGTTCACAATGTAATATAATAATGCAAATTTTCAAGTTCATCAATCTATGGCTGAGATCTGGGGGAGCGAGGGGGGGCAAAGTAGCCATGAATGGAGCCTTAGTTTGCTGTGATCATGAATGGGACTAAGTAGTTCCCCACCCACAGTCAGGGAGAGCTCAAAATCTTCCAGTTCTGGTAGGGTTAAAAGAAAATTGTTGACTAGACAGACAAACATACGACGGACATGCACAAAAACGAGTAACAATGGCCCAGAGAGAGGCAAAATATAAATTAGTCATTGTATGTGAGAGATCGTGGATGTTGTGAACACATGAGGTAATGATGATCATTTCATTTGAAAAAAACTAGAGAGTTCATGGAACACGTTACCCTGCACAACGTTCAGGTATATACTTCAATTTAAATAAAAGAATTGTTTTAAAATTTGCTTCAAAAACTTCTGGAAGTTTAGTGCCATTGATACAGTCTTATACACCACCTTATTCAACATGTCCTGCAAAACTGGAGGTTTTCGGAAGTGTAAAGAAAGCGATTTGTGTTCTACAGCGTTCAAGTATTTAATTCAATTTAAATAAAGTATAGATTGTAAAAGTCGTATAAATAACTTGATTCTGGAATTTACCGCTGTTGATGTCTATTATATCACCTTACTTAACACGTTATATTAGTTATTTGTGACTGTTGTCTATTATACCACCTTACTTAACATGTTATATTAGTTATTTGTGACTGTTTTCCATTATACCACCTTACTTAACACGTTATATTAGTTATTTGTGACTGTTGTCTATTATACCACCTTACTTAACACGTTATATTAGTTATTTGTGACTGTTGTCTATTATACCACCTCACTTAACACATTATACAAGGTGTCCCAAAAGTCACCTAGGGATTTAGAAATTAAATAACATTTCTGTTTTTTAATAATTTATGATTATTTTATACCAAAAGAAAATTTACAAAATGGAGATAAATTTGCTTTATTTATGAAAAATGATGCAGCTTAGATGTCCTCCATTTTCGGCTTTGCAGAGACGGGCTCTTTCGACAGCATTTTCCATAACAGCGGACAATAACTCTGGCTGCAGCCCTAGAATTTCTGCACAGATGTTGCCCTTGAGCTGCTGAATTGTATGGGGCTTATTGATGTATACACGCTCCTTTAGGTAACCCCAAAGAAAATAATCGGGAGGCATCAAATCAGGAGAACGTGATGGCCAAGAAATTTCTGAATTTGGAGAAATGATTCAGTGTCCATGCTCTTTGGGTGAGAATAATTGATTGATCAAATTTAAAATAAAATTCCACGATTTTGGTTCTTTGTTTAGTTGTGAATTTTTCCATGGGTAATTTCCAAATGTTAATCTAAATTCTGAAAAGAAAAGAAAAACAAACGATTAAAAAACAAATGTTATTTAATTTCTAAATCCCTAGGTGACTTTTGGGACACCCTGTATTAGTTATTTGTGCCTGTTGTTTGTGTCCTTTATAACGTCCTTAAAAACAGTAAGTTTCCTGTTTGGAATGATTTTCAATTTTGTTTGACTGTTGGGCAGGCAGACAAAGTAAAAATGTTATCTCACTCCTTTCTGCGCATGTACGATCGAGATAAATTCAGAGCCAAGGTACGGTAAAATGGCAAACTTGTCATCCAATTCGTGTTCAAAATACAATATTCAATTTAAATAAGTTGTTCATCGATCATAAACTGACGTTTATGGACAGACAGGCAGACATGAACCAATTACTTAGCAATTTAGTAATCATGAAGTGAGGATGATGCAATGGACAAAGAGAGATGATTCTACAATTTGGAGAATAAGGGATTAATGAATGTAGGTATGCAACCAACTGGGACTTCAGAAGGGTGAGCAAGTGAGCTTTTCTAGAGGAACGCGTGTGACCTGGGATGGCTTGGAGGAGGGCAAAGGTAGGAAAGAGCAGGAGCAAGGCGTAATGTAAGCATGTATAAAATGGAGCCAGCATACCAACCTGCTGCTGATGTGAGAGTGACAATCATTTGGAATCCACCTGCTCTCTTGAATTCCCAATGGGGTTCAACTTAGAATAGACAACAGGTTACCCATCAATAGGCCTTGCTTTTGGCTGCCTCAAGACGAACAAAGTTGGAAGCAGGAGCACTAGTCCAGAGTGGAGAGCAATACTCCATGGAGCTCTTTATCAAAGCGTTGTATTTTCCCTTGAGTCAGGAGTGGCTCAGAATGCCTTCGCTCTAGGCAGATAGTGAGACCAAGGAGTTCCACTGACTACCTCTTCCAGATAAGGGGATTGGATAGTTTGATTGCTAATCCTTGTGGAGAGATGATGTGAGAGTCTGTGACTTGCCAGTGTTGACGTTATATTACAAGTAACTGACAAATGGCTTATCTTGTCCAGATCTTTCTGAAGAGTTGTGTCATTCTACACAGTGTGGACTTATTGACAAAATGGTAAAGCTGGCTCTCACTGCTGGTCTGATCACATTTCTGTACACCCACTTCAGCAATACAAATTCGAGCAATCTCATTTGAGTGTGAACAAAGGTCGGTTGAGTGTGTGAAGTTGGTGAGGACTGAATGTTCGAATCAAAAGGTGTGATATGCTTCTGCAATTGAGTCAGGAGCAGGAAGCAGGTAAGGAGTGTTGAGGGAAGCGAAAGAAAAAGAGGACAGAACAAAGAATTGTGTGATCGAAGCTGAGGCAGAGATTTCAAAATTGGAAAGGCATTAAAGAACAAATGAGAAAAGGTAGAAGAAGAAGAAGAAGTTTTCTTCTTTTTTTCTCCATAACCCCTTTCTTACTTTTTATCCCCCGCCGCGTGGCGGAAGGGGGATATTGTTGTCACCCAGGTCGTCCGGCTGTCCATCGTCGTCCGTCCGTGCGTCAACATTTATAGCTGTGAGTGCGATAACTCATAAAACTGTTCGCCATATCGATTTGAAATTTGGGTCACACATGAACCACCTGAAAAGGAAGAACCCTATTGATTTTGGGCGTGGCCGGATCCAAGATGGCCGACTGGGGCGGCCATCTTGGAAAAAAGTTTTTTGTAATAAATGGAAAACCGCTTATCTGATTTCAATTATTTTGGTTACTGCGTTCCTCACCCCTGGGGAACTTTTTCGAGATGATGACCAAATGGTGTCTTGTTTCCAATTCACCTCCTCATTATCTGGAATGTATGACCTTTTTCATTCAATGGCGGGGATTCCCCATCTCTGATGGTATATTTTAGATCCTCGTGGAGGATCTCTAAGTCTTACTCACGTTGTTTTCTTGTGGACTTTTTGTTTCACAGCCTACACTTTTCATCGAAACTTCCTGAAACTTGGCGTATATATGTAAAAATACCCTGCGCAGACAGTAACGATCTCCGATTTTGAAAATTCTCCAAGAAGGAAAGTTATGACGTCAAAATATCTCCGCTAATGGAAATCGCCGAAAAAATTATCTCCGAAACTAGGCAAGCATTTTGAATTCTGTTTGCGGGAATCGAACAGGACATTAGCAGAGATGAATTACCGCACATATGATGCATCACTATGACGTCATATCAATTTTTATGACGTCATTCCTATTTTTTGACATTTTTTTTTTTTTTGTTTCATTTGTTTCACAGCCTACAGTTTTCATCGAAACTTCCTGAAACTTGGCATATATATGTAAAAATACCCTGCGCAGACAGTAACGACTCCGATTTTGAAAATATCCTCCGAGAAAAAAAGTTATGACGTCAAATATCTCGCCTAATGGGAAATCACCTAAAAAAATATCTCAAACTAGGCAAGCTTTTTGAATTCTGTTTGCGCGAATCGAGCAGGGCATTAGCAGAGATGAATTCCCGCACATATGGTACATCACTATGACGTCATATCAAGTTTTATGACGTCATTCCTATTTTTTGACATTTTTTGTTTCACAACCGTGCATACTAAGTCGGCCGCGGATACCGTCAATTTTTACTGACGTCATTCCTATTTTTTGCACATTTTTTTTTTTTTTGTTTCATTTGTTTCACAGCCTACAGTTTTCATCGAAACTTCCTGAAACTTGGCATATATATGTAAAAATACCCTGCGCAGACAGTAACGATCTCGATTTTGAAAATTCCTCCGAGAAAAAAAGTTTATGACGTCAAAATATCTCCGCTAATGGAAATCACCTAAAAAATATCTCAAACTAGGCAAGCTTTTTGAATTCTGTTTGGCGAAGATCGAGCAGGGCATTAGCAGAGATGAATTCCCGCACATATGGTACATCACTATGACGTCATATCAAGTTTTATGACGTCATTCCTATTTTTTGACATTTTTTGTTTCACAACCCAGAGTTTTCATCGGATCTTCGTGAAACTTGCCATGTATATGCAGAAAGCCACGCGCAGGCAGTAACCATTCCCGATTTTGGAAATTCTTCCTGAAAAAAAAGTTAACGTCATATTCGCCGCTAATGGAAATCGCCGATACCATTATCTCCGAAACTAGTTTGTTTCACAGCCTACAGTTTTCATCGAAACTTCCTGAAACTTGGCATATATATGTAAAAATACCTGCGGCAGACAGTAACCATCTCCGATTTTGGAAATTCCTCCTAGAAAAAAAGTTAACGTCATAAAATCGCCGCTAATGGAACTCGCCGATACCATTATCTCCGAAACTAGTTTGTTTCACCAGCCTACAGTTTTCATCGAAACTTCCTGAAACTGGTTGCATGTATATGTAAAATACCCTGCGCAGACAGTAACCTCATCTCTGATTTGGAAATTCACCTAGAAAAAAAAGTTATGGCGTCAAAAATATCTCCGCTAATGGAAATCGCCTAAAAAATTATCTCCGAACACAGGCAAGCTTTTTAATTCTGTTTGCGGGAATCAAACAGGGCATTAGCAGAGAGTGAATTACCACACATATGATACATCGCTATGATGTCATATCAATTTTTTATGACGTCATTCCTATTTTTTGTTTCACAACCCAGAGTTTTCATCGGACCTTCGTGAAACTTGCCATGTATATGCAGAAAGCCCACGCGCAGGCAGTAACCATCTCCGATTTTGGAAATTCTTCCTAGAAAAAATTGACGTCATAATATGCCGCTAATGGAAAACGCCTATACCATTATCTTCCGAAACTAGCAGCTGTTTGAATTTTGTTTGCGGGAATCAAGCCGGGCATTAGCACAGATAATTTATTGCAAACCTGATACATCAACAATGTCATATTCATTTTTATGACGTCATCATTAAGAGACGAGGATTTTAGCTCATTCGAGCTTGTTTTTTTTATGAGACACATGTTGATTGTATAATACATTCAGAGTTGCTTCATTTATTGCCACAGTAATGGAATCCAACAATGATATGTACAGACGGTGTTGTTATTTATTTAATGTTTTGACAGATATACTCTGCAGTGGCTACTGCAGCGTTCCCATGACAGCGACAAGATGATCGCAGCTTTACGATGGCCTGCCTTCTTTTGTTAGAGAAGTTATGAGTAATAATG
>CM068961.1:14859552-14885662 GCA_035128595.1 Eptatretus atami | reverse complement strand
AAAAGGAGAGAGATTTAGGGCGTTCGAAAGAAAGGTTTGTTTTTTTAAATTTAATTTTACAGAATGAGTATTGTGAAAAAACATTGTCCAGATCTGGAAATCAGATGAAAAAAACTCCTCTAGGACATATATAAATGAAATATTTTTCAGTACTTTTGCATGTCAGGGGACATTTAAACAAAATTATTAATGCAAAACAAAAATATTACCAAACTAAACTTGAGATACTTGAATATTAACCAAATATAAATATAATTTGTTTTCAGTGGACTGACCGTAGAGTAAAAGCTGGCCTACAAAGCCAGCTGCAGACCTGGGTATCCTCTGTCATTCCAAGTCTGAAAAAAATCAGAACTACTACCAACTATGAGGCTTTTGTCCGAAGCTCTGTGGAGTACTGCACTAATCTGATGGGCTGAATGCCCCAGCATTATTGGAATCCTCCCGCAAAAGAGGTCAAGGAATAACACACAAGTCTGCTGGTCTCACCAGTGCAGTTAGATCTGTGGTCTCTCCATTTTAGGCATCTCCTCTGGTGTAAGCTTCTTCTCCTTGCTCATGATCCGAGCCTCCAAACAATTTCTAGAAATGTAGCAGTCTTCCCAGAAACCCTACCTGGTTAAATTTCCAAAATCCAGGCTGAAATGTACACCTAGCCTCAACTCATTGTTCCTCCACTTCTCTGTATGTGGACCAACCATACAGAGGCTGTTATCACAATCTTCCCTTCAAAGCTTCAAGCATGAGGTGCACCACGTCTTAAGTCACCCCTCCACCTTCATCCTAACCCACAAATCTTTATACCCCAAAAACTCTTCTTAACATAATCCTCCGCATTGTTGACCTCCTCGGTCCGCATGTGTTTCTCCAATCCTTTCTCTCTTCCTTGTCCATTCTTTCCCTTGCTTGTTTGTGGTGTGTACGGGCATTGGCCTGCTGCCAACCTTATCTCAGTTATACTGTACCCTCCAGAGATATGGAGGAATAGCCTAGAGTTATGCACTCAAGCGCTGATTCTGTCGTAGCTGAATTTCAATCTTGGCCTCATTAACTGTCACCCCCGTGTTCGAAGGACCGGTGATACATTGTGTTGCACCGTCCCTCGGAGGACGTTAACTGGGGTGCCCCGTCCCCCCAATATACTTGGTGATGTTGAAGATCCCATTGTGTCCTTTTTGTATTCATGTTGAGGATCGCGTGTAAGAAGGCGAATAACACAGAAACATAAGTAACAAGCAGGAGAACAAAAGGAGTGGGAGAAGGGAAGCACATTCTAGTGGGGAACAAAGACAATAGGAATCCTGTGGAAAGGGAGAAGGAATGGGGCGGGGTACATGGTAAACAAAGAATGTACGACAGGGACTTTCAAGGAAGAACAGGAATTTGAAGAAAGTGGGGTTTTGGAGTGGATAACGGGGTAGTAAAAAACAAAATTTTGGTGGGAAGATTTATAAAGATGGTGGGTGCAGCACTGTTTTGAAACTCTGGAGGGAAGGAGTGGATTGAAAAGAGAGTGTGGGAAGTTTTGTTCCAGAAAGGTGGGAAAAAAGAGAATGAAAGAGTGAAGGTGAGCAGTGATTCTTGATTTTGCAGTTCACCAAGAAAGGGGGTTTTTGTGTCCTTAACACCCTGAGGTGATATAGGGAGTCAGATCACAGACATAGTGGGGGGGGGGGGGAGGGGCACGGCCGAGAGGAGACCGTAGAAAGACAGCTAGACCACCGAAAACAGTGAGAGACCCAAAGACTCAGCTTCATCCGCAGGAGATACCAATGATCCTAAAAGCCTTGTTTCCAACAGTGTGAAGGTGAAGATAGGTGATGAAAGCAGGAGCACCATACCCCAAAGGGAGAGCAATAATCATCAGACTGGCAGAGAAAGCTTTGTAAGTGGTTTGAAGCTCAGTGTGCCAAGAAGGACTTTGCATATGTAAGAATGCCCAGTCGGCCCGACTGGCTTTGAGGCCAGCTTGGAGATGTGGCTTCCCCAGGAAAGATTATGGCAGATGTGGAGACCCAAATGTTTGAATGAAAGGACTTCTCAAGGGGATTGTTGAGAATGTAGAAAGGGGGGGGGGGGGGGGGTGGGTTCTCCAGACGGTCCTTTTCGAGAAGACATGGTGAGGGTGTTTTGCGAAGAGGAGACCAGTTATCAACCGGCAACCCGAAACAAAATTGAAAAATTCTACACCCTCAGTTGAGTTCCGTGTCAGAGTGATGACCCACCAAGATGTAACCCTCCTTGCAAAATAAATTATTCAGCAAAACAAATGCTTGTAACAAAGTATTGAGCATGAATGAAATGAATATTATGCCACAATCCATCTATCCATCCACCATTAGGACCATATTTCTGTGCAGAGCGTTGGTGCTGCCTAAGGTAGTCTCCTTGCTATTGGGACAAATCCTGGACGGGTCGCCCACCTCCGAAACCAGAATTTTTAAAAAAATGAACGATGCGAAAATCCATAATTTTTCAAGGGAGAACTCATGCTGCATTTTCCTATCCGATACCAACAAAGCGAGAAATCGGTTGTATGCATATCAATGTCTCAGAACAAAAATGGAATCTTTCAAAGTATTTTTATCTCTAAAGTACATAAAGTACACACTTTAAACAAATTTTTTTTTGTCCCCATTTTTAAATTATTCCCTTTTTTTAAATCATCCATCAGTTACATGGTGGAATGCGGCAGATGCTCCAAGTTGGGAAGCCTCCAGAATGAGCTGCACAACCTTCTGGATAAACCCCAGCTACAAAGAACCCAGTTGAAGTTGTGAAGTAACTACCAAAGAGGCTGAGTAATTCTCTATGAAGGAATAAGCAGTTTTTCTCTGAATTTGTTTGAATTATTGCTTTATTACCTCTGCCCACCAAAAGTGGACAGAGGTTATGTTTTCACCTCTGTCCTGTTTTTCTGTCTGTGAGCAGGATATATCAAAAAAGTTGTGAGGATTCGAAGCCAAATCTTGTCGGGACAGTCTGGGTTTAACAAGGAAAATTTGTTCAATTTTTTGGTGAAGAATCAAATCAGAATAGATAATTTTTAAAGTGATTCTTCCATTGAAGGATAGGAGACTAAAACGAATATAGCAGACTCTCAAAAAGTTGGACGGATTCGGACAACAATCTTGGTGGATTGAGCATCCTCAGGTTTGGTGACAGAAAAGCCGAATCAAATTTAGTTCAGGTCCGAATCAGATCCGGCTTATCAGTGGGATACAAAACGTCACTAATTCAGCCCTGGCAGAGGTATGCCTCCTAACCGAAGTGCGTTCATGTTATATTCTTTGGCTTCAATCTCAAAGTTTTATTTCCTGAAAAATATATTGGCCAAATCAGCATAGTAACTCTCGAAGCGTAACTTCAACAAATGAAAATCTGTCTCACAAGTTGCTTGGGTTATATTATAGCTCACAACAAATCTCATAGCAGCAATACTTTGCTGATTCGAGAGGTGTTCAAAATGTTCTTGAAATTGGATACAATAGTCCAAGTAATATGGACTTTTTATGCCCCCGCTGCCGAAGTCACCGGAGGCATTGTTTTCGGGTTGAACCGTCCGTCCATCCGTTTGTGATAGGTTTCCTTACCACGATAACTTAACAATGGCTGAAGGGATGAAGTCAAACTGGTATAAGTATGTATAATTGATGCAAAGATAACTGATTAGATTAAGGGTCAAAAGTCAAAGGTCATAGGTCATGTCAGGTAAATATGTGATGCTTGAGAACAGCTGAAGGGATATAAATCAAACTTGGTACAAGTATGGATAATGATGTAATAAGTGGAGGAGGCATGTCAGTCGATGTCCCGATTTGAAGAGTACCGTTCTAGTTTCCAATGAGTATGCAAAATTATGAAGGATTAAATTTTTTTATCGTAAAATATAAAAGTTGCCTGTTATTGGACTGCTGTGAGAATCTCATTTCAAAAAAGGATTTTAACACCCCACATAAAGGCAGTTAACGACGACGACCTCAGGTCTCAATAATTTGAAATCCAAAAAATGATGAAGAATCGGATCCTGCAGAAGGATAGCCATTGATAACATAATATTTAATTAGGGTGGGAAACCTTGTGTAACATTTTTTAAGTTTGCATTGATTCTACTTAAAAGTGAGCACATTAAAGGATGAGTGAAGGGTCCTGGCTCATGAGTCCTGACATGATATTGTAAGGAGATAGAGCACTAACATTGAGCTGTCCAGTCTGGGTTGATTCTTGAGCCAACTATAAACGAAGTGGATTGTAAGTCGTTTCCTCACAACATGGTCTTCCCTTGGATGGATGTAAGTGGGTGGGTGCCCTCTGCTAGAATGGAAGCTTGTGCACCCTTAACGTTGAAGATACCACAGTGTCTTTCTCAAGAAGTAGACGAGTTATGACTGGCCCCATGAACAAATTAAATTCCTGCTTAACCTACAGGGGGCACTGCAAAGCAGTGCAGCCACACCCTAGCCAGTGATGCAAAACTGCAGCCACATGCACATGCTGCATTCTCAAGAAGGTTATTACCTCCGCCACGAAGGTAAGGAGGTTATATTTCATCCTCTCGTGTCTGTTGTTGTTTGTTGTCTGTCTGTCTGTTTGTCTGTTTGCTTGTGTGCAGGATAATCTCCAAAAGTTGAAAGACGGATCCGGATGAAATTTTGTGGGCAGTTGGGTGTGTGACAAGGATAAACTGATTAGATTTTCGTTGAAGATCCGTATCTGGATCTGACTTCTAGATATTTAGTGATGATTCAATATTAGAGATAGGGCAAAAACGATACATAGCACGATTTCTCAAAAAGTTGTAGACGGATTCAGATGAAACTTGGTGGACACGTTTGTGTGTGTGTTGTGACCATGACAAATTCATTCGATTTTGGTGAAAGATCTGAACCGGATCTGGATGTGAGAATTATTTGTTTTTGAAAGTGATTCTTCACCATTGAAGAGATAGGGCCAAAAACGATATACAGTAGACTGTAAGCATGATATTCCAAAAATGTATTGGGCCCGAACATTTGTTTCGATGGAAGACATTACGTGACAGAGGTAATGTGCTCTACGAGTACCACTTGTAGTTCATTCTTAAATCAAATTTTATCTTTGGGATTGTTGATTTTGATGCAAAATATAGATATATGAAATGTGTTTAGATACAAGAACCCCATTGTGTTCAATATCTATAAATATAGATATAGAATTGGTATTATACAGACTTTGAATTTTATGTATATATAAATAATCTATATATATATATAATATATGTATTATTTTTTTTACAAAGGCTTCCAGACTGTGAGGCTTGGCCACATCAACCGATTTTCTCTCATGACGCAAACTGAACGGTCTTATCGTAGAAAATCGCTTTGTGTGGATGGCCGGTCATGTAAAATCGTGTCGAGTCAGGCTCTGTCATCAGGTGATCTTGATGGGTGTCGTTATTCGTCCATTGGTGTGGATCCCCCATGAAACGATGGATGAATGTGCTCCAGCTGAGTCAATCAGAGGGAGCAACACTGCCTCGTGCTTTCTTCCTGGTCCAGATGGAGAACTTCTGGATTGAAGAATGTGAGGATGAGCTAATTCAGCTATGGCAGAAAAAAAACACCTGCTTTGTACAATATATTGTCTAAAGTTAGTTTGATCATATTTAAAATTTATGCCATCTTGTTGTTGTTCTTTTGTTATGGTACTGTACTTTCAGCATGTGGTATTGCTTTTTCGTTGCTAAGAGGACCAATCATTGATCGCCTTCTTGATTTCACGGTGCAAGTTATGACTGTCAGTTCCTTGGCATCGCTTCGTGTGTCCTGGTGCGTCGGTTGGTGTCCGAGTGCATCGAAGGCGTGACAACCTTATGATTCCTCACAATTATCCCTGTTGCGTCCTTTATGGTTGAAAATTGGAAAAGGAAAAGGAAATCGGTTGGTGGGGCTCAGCCTGGCATGAATATTAAGAAGCAAGCAATTTGTAAAACTATAATATAACAATATAATCACATAGTCGACTGGCTTCTTCTCTTAAGAACATTCATTCACCTAACACTAAGAGGTTTTGAATTTTGTACAACATGTGAAAATATGTCTGTCTGATTGCAGGTGCTTGTTCTTGGGAACAAACGTGACCTTTTAGGTTCCGATGATGAAGAAAGCTCTATTGAAACGATGTAAGTCAATTTGATTATTGGAGGAACAAACGGAGAGGGATGGGGAGGGATTGGAAGGTCGGGTGTCTGTTGTGAGGCTGTAAACACAAAGGCTTGATTCTATCCATCTTCCACATTGCATCTTGTCTTATATGCCTGGTGTTGGCCTAACGATTAGGATGGTGGGCTTGGGATCCTAGGGTCCTGAGTTCAAATCCTGTTCAGCTGTTGAATTAATAACCAGATGGGGTTGACTCAGCCTGTCAATCCTTCTGAGGTTGGCAAAATGAGTACAGCTTGCTGAGATGATTGGCCATTTGAGTATCCTGTGTTGGAGTGGTGACCCATTCCAGGATTGTGCCAAATAGCCCAGGAGACTGCTTTGGCAGTACCAAGCCTCTGTGCATAGTATGGTTGTGATGTATGGATGGTCTTTGTTAATGAATGTGTGGTGTTGAAAGTGAACCATGTTTCATATTTGAGGAAACCGCTTGTTAATATGACCTAACGTTGTAGAAATGAGGAAAGCAATACTTTGGTATTTGCTATGAGCCAAACACATCTTTGTCAGCACTTTAAAAAAAAAAAAAACATTTTTGCTGCTGAATACCTTGTGAAAGCAAGTTATATTGAAAATGAACTTCTTTATTCCTATGTTCAATTAAAAAAGAAATGTTCCAAATTTACTCATCACCAAGATGTGGAGAGCTGCTTAGAACATGCTTTTTGAATGCCAGGCCACAGTTGTTTTTTTTTTCCTGGCCTAATAGCTATTACCAATATAGGTTTTATCAAGCAAAAGTTGACAACGGTGTGCTATCACTGTGGGAAGTAAAGTGAAGCTAATGTTTTGAGCAAAAACTGTTAATATTATGAATACTGAAATATCTATATACATATTTTCAAGTGTTTGTGTGTTTGGCCCTTTGTACATTATTCATTCACTGCCCGAACCGAGCAGCGAGAGGCCCCAATATTTGGGTGTAGTTACTTAAAAATCGTGAGAAAGGTTTTAAGCTTCCACACGTGGATTTGAACGTCCGTGGTTGAGGCCACCAAAGGCCGCTATAAAGTGTATATTGAATGTGGGGTCAGGCAAGTGCTGCCGTCGCCCGCAGCAAAGGTAACCACCATGAGGCCGATAATTCCATAGCTTCTCAATGTCCAACACGTCCTGAACCACCGCCGGGAAAAAAACGCACCTTGTCGAGCAGCGCCTGTGTTGGGAACTTCCTGAAGGCAACATACTACACCAATCACAGTAGTACGGGCAATTTTAGCTTGAAGTTGGTCAGCGTAGTTGTATAATCTCCCCGTCACTCTTCCTTTTTCTCGCATTAAAGTATCGACGGTGTCGTCGACAGCCTGTATGTTTTTTGGCCCCACTTCTTGTGTCTCACAATGCTTGGAATTTGGCAAGCCAGAAGTTTTCTGAGGATTCGGAGATTTTTTCCGTTCCACAATGATATTTTGTTGGGTGGCGGTTTAGAAGATACTGTAGGTACAGTGTTGATTTGACGTTCAATGAGGATGATTGACAACACTTACTAAGATTTTGACACAGTACTTTTTTCATGTCGCCTTGTGCACTAAGACATGTGTTGTTTTATCTTAAGCGGATTCCGCACCACAACAACACAGCAGCCATGGTAGTGCCTCCACCCACCTTCCACGTAACACTCCTGACATCCTGTCGACAACTGCTCTCAAGATTAGGATATTTAAAAACTCTAAATTTTAAATCATCACTCTTGGACATGATAAACTGATGTCAAGTAATCAGATAGTGGACCTGGTTTGAATCCCATCCTGACACAAAAACTGGAAGTCAGGATTGGGATATAAGAATCCAAACTTAAATTTAGTTCCCCAAAGAAATTTTTGGAAAATCAAATTTATGTGCAAAACGATTTGTGCGTTTAATTTGAAAGAGACGCTTTTCAAATTTGAGGGCACACGGAAAAGTGGGCGAAAATGGCAGATCGTGGCTATCATGGGCTCGGAGGCGAGCCACGGGTGAGTCCTAGTAGGAGCAGCGTGGGCTAGGAACCTGAGGGGACATAAATAGGAACAATGACATTTTCAGGGCACAGGCACAAATTAAAAATGGAATGGTGGTTTGGGTTCAGTTGGGGAGACAAAGGAAAATGTCACAGGGCCATATTTGATGAGTCATGGCCTGGACAGACATCATGCGAGTGTGGAAGTTGCTCTGCCCAGAAAGAGACCGTCACATGACGAGATAGGTCGAGCATTTAGAGGAGGCAAAGGAAAATGTCACAGGGACAATATTGATGAGTATGGCCTGACAGACACATGCGAGTGTGGAAGTTGCTTTGCCCCAGAAAGAGACCGTCCACGTGATGAGATAGGTAGAGCATTTAGAGGAGGCAAAGCAAGTAGGCCCATAAGTATGAGGCAACATCTGCGGTACGCAAGACAGTATTCGAGGACACGCAGTTTAGACCCTGCAGGGGTCCTTCTGATGTGCCCGGGACTGACGGTGGCGATTTGGGGCCAGCTCTGGTTTACGCGCAGTTACTCAAGTCTGAGCCGGCGAGCCAGGATTCGAACCTGCAACATCTGGAGCGGTGGGGAGCCTGCTCAGTGTGGGGGTAAGACCAGACCTACACCAGTGAACAGGCTGAACCGACGCAGGTGAGCAATGATATGTCCGTCGAGGTGTGCTGGCTGCCATTGAAGGTTGTGCCAGAATCCAGGGTGTTCTAGGTCAAATGGGGTGCACTCAGCACCTGGAGTTGTCACCCGTCGCACATGGGTTTGTACGAATGGCTGTGAGGCTTGGAAGAAGAAAAATCAGTTGAGAAATTGGAAAATGAAAGGCCATAGCAAAGGAAACTTGACTTTAAAATGTTTTGCTCTGGTGATGTAGGTGTTAGGAAGGATTGGAGAGCTGGAGGCCCAAGTCCAGGAGTGATTACAGAAAGTAGCAAGACCTGAGACGAATATGATCTTCGCTTGCAGCCAAAATTGGAAATGCAAAGCCCGGGTTTTAAAATTTATTTAAAGCACCTTGGAGAGACTTTTTTCCCCAGGCTGCTGGATTCAGACCAGGGATTAATGGGAATGCATGGGATCTGGCCACGGGTGTGGTATGACCCAGGCCCACAGTGGGTCTGGTGGTGCTGTGAGGTTCCTTGTCCATTGGGGTGCCACCGAGAGTAGTCTCAGGCCGGTGGAGTCGCTGGACTCAGGAGGTGGTTGAGACCTCTGGTGGACCGAGATGGTCCTTCTCAGGCACCTTTCATATTGCAAATTGAGGACCACTATGGATAGGTGTTGCGGGCCACACCTTGTGGCGGCACCACTGAGGGCCAGTAAGGGCCAGAGAGGTTGTTGCCCAGGCATGCGCTCCAACACCCTCTTCCTGAAGCTCCGGGACAACCAGCATGCTTGGCTAGTCAATGGATGTGGGTCAAGCCGCATGAAAGCTGTTTTCACAGAGAGTAAACACCTGCTTAACTCGTTGCATTTTTTTTTTCTACACAAGTAAACCTTAAGCTTTAGCCTTCATCTCTTTTGATGTCCTTTCTATACATGTATTTTGCCTCTTAATGATGGATTTTTTTTCGTCTGTCGTAAGCGTGAATGTCAAAGATGTTTATACGACATTTACCAAATATGTTGCATTAAAGGCAAATGTCATGTCGTGTCGAGATGAATGCAATGGGAAGATTACAGACATAAAATGTGGAATTTTTGACTCCCCGAAACCATTTTTTTTTGCATGTGACTCCTGAATATGTTTTGGACTTTACATTGTCCAACATATGCTGTAATGAGTAAAATTAAACTCAAATCTAAAGATAAATTCCTACTTTGCAATAGATTTGGCCATGCCCCACTCCTAATCGACTTTAGATAGATCTACTGCTATTACCTCTTGTCACCGGGATGCTTGGACATAGTACTAAGATCTTGGGAGTCACTGTCTTTGCCTTGGCCAATACCGTCACTGTGTGCATGCGACTCGTGCATACACTAACGCAGCACAGGCTTGTTTCTCATTGTTGTTTTGCTCTGAGTTTATATAGTGTCAGTCAACTAATGATAAACATCCTATGTTTTGTGGGTCAATAATGCTTGCAAATGGGACAGCATTACCAGTACTTGGAGTAGTAGCTATTGCCAATCAAATGCAATGAGATTATGAAATGATTTTAAACGCAGCATCGAGGGAACCCACAGCTGCAGCCCACGGAAACCTTGTCACCACATGAAAGTCTATCAAAAACTTCGATGAGACATTATTTTGTGAAAGGGTATTTTTTTGCGCTCTTGTTGGCAATTAAATTGCTCTAACAAAAAGCGGTAGAGTTGGCAACTCTGCTATAGTCAACAGTGTGTTGTGAAATGAGAGAATATTAATGGATTATGGATTTTTGTCGATTTGCTATTTTTAATGATTTTATTTTCAGAAACCTGTCTGCCATTCAGAACCGAGATATATGTTGCTATTCGATCTCTTGCAAAGAGAAAGACAACATTGGTAAGATTGCTGTCCACCTCTGGCCTTCAGCTCCTGTGCACCTTTGCCGTGTTTTGTTGAACTTTTGACAATCAAGTGAAAGCCACAAGAAAGTGTGCATGAGCACATGCAATGGAAGGAAAGAACTATTTTGCTCACTTTTGTTCCAATGAAGGGTTAACGCCCAAAACAGCTTCCTGCTTCTCATGGCGGTTAGCATGCCTCGATCAACGTTCTGTTGATTCGTCCATTGGATGTATAGCATCGTTGTGTTTTGGTTGGCCATCACCCAAGGCAAGTTCTACAGCTGCTGATGCATGGCAAATCAAAGGCAGACTTGTTTGGGCAAGATTTATAAAGACATTTTTGACACTTGCTTACGCTTTGATTTGTGTAGTTTTCACGGTGTTTTGAGACTTCTCAGTATTATTTTGTAAGCATAAGAGTTCATTCTTTGCTGTGAACGATAAGGACAAGTTTGAGTCTGATTCTATGCCAGAAGAAATGCAACTAAGAATAGATAACTGTAATGATTTTTTAGTGATTATAATGATTTTATAATGTGTAAGGCCTCAGCATGGACCGTGTGATGAAGGGCTAAATGCGTATCCATAGGTAAAGGCACTATCTAAACACAATTATAATTATGATGAGCAGGGACCCACGGAAATTCAGCGTAATGTAAAATGTGACTTCAAGTTCTCAAACCTCCCCTCTCAACCTCAATGAAGGTGAATACCTGAATGATTAAAACAGCTGCGTTGTTCAATGTTGTTCCTGTTCCGTTGGTTAAGAACAATGTTAAAAGTAAATAAGTAAAAACACTTTTAATTCACAATCTCACGAGATTCCAATCCTTCACTAAAGATAGCGGCTAAAAGCTAAATTATCTTTTAAAAAACAACAAATATGAGGTTTACAATTACTAATGGAGAAATAATATACAACCAGAAACTCTCGGACAAAGACCTTTGTAATGAAATGGGTTTTAAGGTCTTCTAGTCAAGTAGTTGACCCCTAAACTGCTCTGGGGGGGCGGGGCGGTGGGGGGGGGGGGGAGAGACTCAACATTTTTCAGGATATTTTTTTTATTTTAATTTGCAACCGCTAGGGATTTTGAATTATCTTTTCATTACTTTTTCCCTGAGTCTTGTGCACATTTTGATACCAAATGTGTCCAAAATCAGACTTACTGTTCAGGTGTCATAGAAACATGTCCTACTTAGCACAATTAATAGTCACATGTCCTACTAAAACTGCAATTATTGCATATATGTATGTAGGACACAAACGTGTAGTTGAGTGTTACATGTGCTCTGCATTGCTGTGTAAAGGAATTGTCCAACAATTTCTTCTGAGTATTTTAGCTATTGCCTGAGCCAAACTGCATTGAACTAGAAGCAATAGAATGCTGTATATCGTTTTTGGCTCAATCTTTCAATGGTGAAGAATCACTTGTAAATGAATTTTTTTTTTTATCGTATCCAGATCCAGATCTTCACCAAAATTGAATCGATTCGTCCTTGTCATCCACTCAACCTGTCCACAAAAGTTTCCTCCGAATCCGTCCACAACTTTTTCAGATATCGTGTACATATCGTTTGTGGCCCTATCTCTCAATGGTGAAGAAGCACTTAAAAATTTCGAGGATCTGTTTCCGGATCTTCACCAAAATCGAATCGTTTTGTCCTTGTCAACACACCAACTGTCCACCAAATTTCGTCCAAATCCATCAACAACTTTTTGAGATATCCTTTCACAGACAAACAAACAGACAAGGGTGAAAACATCACCTCCGCCCACCTTCAGTGATTGAGTAAATGAAAAAAACTCTAAAAAGATAGAAATCTGAAAAATGTCACAATGACACATGATTATCATGATAAATTTGAAATAACCTTCCCCTGAGTTAAGGAATGAAATTATATTGGGCATATTCCTGCAAAATACTTTACATTAGGTTATTGTTGATCACATTGACTTGTAGTAAAATCTAGGCTTTCAGGATTCCAGCAGTCTGATTTGTTTATACACATCATGTGGGCCTTTTGTTTACTAATCCTACTAATCCTTATCAGAGGTTCAATTGAAAGTAAAACAAAGAAGTGTAATGGGAGTTTCCTGTGGTCAAAGAAATATGTAGATTTCTCTGAAGAATGCATAAAATTAGCATGTTGCATAATTAATTCGGAGTAATAATTTTTTTTCTATATACTAGACACCCGTGAATCCGTTGGGTTCCCGTTGTGACAGCAGTTGTTGAAAAAATCATTTCAAGAAAAAAAAAAAGATAGCTCCAACGAATTATACCACTGAGGTTGTTTGCATTGATCAAATATTCCCGAAGAGTACTTAACTAAATTGGAATTGATTTTTTAAATAATTTTTTTCGTTGCCCGATTTGAACGAAACTTGAAATGCACACCGCAGGCGAATGGGTGAGTAAGATGGCCCTAAAATTATTGCGCTATCATGTACCGTTTGACGTCTTTCGGGAACATACATACATACATATATATATATATATATATATATATATATATATATATATATATATATATATATATACACAAGATGAGAGTTTTAGTAATATAAAGATATTGTGAACAAATTAATACACAATCGTGTTCATTCCATAATAATCAAGTTCCACATGTAAATAATAATAATGCAAATTTTAAGTTCATCAATCTATGGCTGAGATCTGGGGGGGGGGGGGCAAAGTAGCCATGAATGGAGCCTTAGTTTGCTGTGATCATGATGGACTAAGTAGTTCCCCACCCACAGTCAGGGAGAGCTCAAAACTTCCAGTTCTGGTAGGGTTAAAAGAAAATTGTTGACTAGACAGACAAACATAGACGGACATGCACAAAAACGAGTAACAATGGCCCAGAGAGAGGCAAAATATAAATTAGTCATTGTATGTGAGAGATCGTGGATGTTGTGAACACATGAGGTAATGATGATCATTTCATTTGAAAAAACTAGAGAGTTCATGAAACACGTTACCCTGCACAACGTTCAGGTATATACTTCAATTTAAATAAAAGAAGTTTTAAAATTTGCTTCAAAAACTTCTGGAAGTTTAGTGCCATTGATACAGTCTTATACACCACCTTATTCAACATGTCCTGCAAAACTGGAGGTTTTCGGAAGTGTAAAGAAAGCGATTTGTGTTCTACAGCGTTCAGTATTTAATTCAATTTAAATAAAGTATAGATTGTAAAAGTCGTATAAATAACTTGATTCTGGAATTTACCGCTGTTGATGTCTATTATATCACTTACTTAACACGTTATATTAGTTATTTGTGACTGTTGTCTATTATACCACCTTACTTAACATGTTATATTAGTTATTTGTGACTGTTTTCCATTATACCACCTTACTTAACACGTTATATTAGTTATTTGTGACTGTTTGTCTATTATACCACCTTAACTTAACACGTTATATTAGTTATTTGTGACTGTTTTCTATTATACCACCTCACTTAACACATTATACAAGGTGTCCCAAAAGTCACCTAGGGATTTAGAAATTAAATAACATTTCTGTTTTTTAATAATTTATGATTATTTTTATACCAAAAGAAAATTACAAAAATGGAGATAAATTTGCTTTATTTATGAAAAATGATGCAGCTTAGATGTCCTCCATTTTCGGCTTTGCAGAGACGGGCTCTTTCGACAGCATTTTCCATAACAGCGGACAATAACTCTGGCTGCAGCCCTAGAATTCTGCACAGATGTTGCCCTTGAGCTGCTGAATTGTATGGGGCTTATTGATGTATACACGCTCCTTTAGGTAACCCAAAGAAAAATAATCGGGAGGCATCAAATCAGGAGAACGTGATGGCCAAGAAATTTCTGAATTTGGAGAAATGATTCAGTGTCCATGCTCTTTGGGTGAGAATAATTGATTGATCAAATTTAAAATAAAATTCCACGATTTTGGTTCTTTGTTTAGTTTGTGAATTTTCCATGGGTAATTTCCAAATGTTAATCTAAATTCTGAAAAGAAAAGAAAACAAAACGATTAAAAAACAAATGTTATTTAATTTCTAAATCCCTAGGTGACTTTTGGACACCCTGTATATGTTATTTGTGCCTGTTGTTTGTGTCCTTTATAACGTCCTTAAAAACAGTAAGTTTCCTGTTTGGAATGATTTCTAAATTTTGTTTGACTGTTGGGCAGGCAGACAAAGTAAAAATGTTATCTCACTCCTTTCTGCGCATGTACGATCGAGATAAATTCAGAGCCAAGGTACGGTAAAATGGCAAACTTGTCATCCAATTCGTGTTCAAATACAATATTCAATTTAAATAAGTTGTTCATCGATCATAAACTGCGTTTATGGACAGACAGGCAGACATGAACCAATTACTAGCAATTTAGTAATCATGAAGTGAGGATGATGCAATGGACAAAGAGAGATGATTCTACAATTTGGAGAATAAGGATTAATGAATGTAGGTATGCAACCAACTGGACTTCAGAAGGTGAGCAAGTGAGCTTTTCTAGAGGAACGCGTGTGACCTGGGATGGCTTGGAGGAGGGCAAAGTAGGAAAGAGCAGGAGCAAGGCGTAATGTAAGCATGTATAAAATGGAGCCAGCATACCAACCTGCTGCTGATGTGAGAGTGACAATATTTGGAATCCACCTGCTCTCTTGAATTCCCAATGGGGTTCAACTTAGAATAGACAACAGGTTACCCATCAATAGGCCTTGCTTTTGGCTGCCAAGACGAACAAGTTGGAAGCAGGAGCACTAGTCCAAGGTGGAGAGCAATACTCCATGGAGCTCTTTATCAAAGCGTTGTATTTTCCCTTGAGTCAGGAGTGGCTCAGAATGCCTTCGCTCTAGGCAGATAGTGAGACCAAGGAGTTCCACTGACTACCTCTTCCAGATAAGGGGATTGGATAGTTTGATTTGCTAATCCTTGTGGAGAGATGATGTGAGAGTCTGTGATTGCCAGTGTTGACGTTATATTACAAGTAACTGACAAATGGCTTATCTTGTCCAGATCTTTCTGAAGAGTTGTGTCATTCTACACAGTGTGGACTTATTGACAAAATGGTAAAGCTGGCCTCTCACTGCTGGTCTGATCACATTTCTGTACACCCACTTCAGCAATACAAATTCGAGCAATCTCATTTGAGTGTGAACAAAGGTCGGTTGAGTGTGTGAAGTTGGTGAGGACTGAATGTTCGAATCAAAAGTGTGATATGCTTCTGCAATTGAGTCAGGAGCAGGAAAGCAGGTAAGGAGTGTTGAGGAAGCGAAAGAAAAGAGGACAGAACAAAGAATTGTTGATCGAAGCTGAGGCAGAGATTTCAAAATTGAAAGGCATTAAAGAACAATGAGAAAAGGTAGAAGAAGAAGAAGAGTTTTCTTCTTTTTTTCTCCATAACCCTTTCTTACTTTTTATCCCCGCCGCGTGGCGGAAGGGGATATTGTTGTCACCCAGGTCGTCCGGCTGTCCATACCGTCCGTCCGTCCGGCGTCAACATTTATAGCTGTGAGTGCGATAACTCATAAAACTGTTCGCCATATCGATTTGAAATTGGGTCACACATGAACCACCTGAAAAGGAAGAACCTATTGATTTTGGGCGTGGCCGGATCCAAGATGGCCGACTGGGGCGGCCATCTTGGAAAAAAGTTTTTGTAATAAATGGAAAACCGCTTATCTGATTTCAATTTTTTTGGTTACTGCGTTCCTCACCCCTGGGAACTTTTTCGAGATGAATGACCAAATGGTGTCTTGTTTCCAATTCACTCCCTCATTATCTGGAATATGTATGACCTTTTCATTCAATGGCGGGGATTCCCCATCTCTGATGGTATATTTTAGATCCTCGTGGAGGATCTCTAAGTCTTACTCACGTTGTTTTCTTGTGGACTTTTTTGTTTCACAGCCTACACTTTTCATCGAAACTTCCTAAACTTGGCGTATATATGTAAAAATACCCTGCGCAGACAGTAACATCTCCGATTTTGAAAATTCCTCCAAGAAAGAAAGTTTATGACGTCAAAATATCTCCCGCTAATGGAAATCGCCGAAAAAATTATCTCCGAAAACTAGGCAAGCATTTTGAATTCTGTTTCGGGAATCGAACAGGAACATTAGCAGAGATGAATTACCGCACATATGATGCATCACTATGACGTCATATCAATTTTTATGACGTCATTCCTATTTTTTGACATTTTTTGTTTTTTGTTTCATTTGTTTCACACCGCCTACAGTTTTCATCGAAACTTCCTGAAACTTGGCATATATATGTAAAAATACCCTGCGCAGACAGTAACGATCTCTCGATTTTGAAAATTCCTCCGAGAAAAAAAGTTATGACGTCAAATATCTCCGCTAATGGAAATCACCTAAAAAATATCTCAAAACTAGGCAAGCTTTTTGAATTCTGTTTGCGCGAATCGAGCAGGGCATTAGCAGAGATGAATTCCCGCACATATGGTACATCACTATGACGTCATATCAAGTTTTATGACGTCATTCCTATTTTTTGACATTTTTTGTTTCACAACCCAGAGTTTTCATGGGTCTTCGTGAAACTGCCATGTATATGCAGAAAGCCCACGCGCAGGCAGTAACCATCTCCGATTTTGGAAATTCTTCCTAGAAAAAAAGTTAACGTCATATCGCCGCTAATGGAAATCGCCGATACCATTATCTCCGAAAACAGTTTGTTTCACAGCCTACAGTTTTCATCGAAACTTCCTGAAATTGGCATATATATGTAAAAATACCCTGCGCAGACAGTAACCATCTCCGATTTTGGAAATTCCTCCTAGAAAAAAAGTTAACGTCAATAATATCGCCGCTAATGGAACTCGCCGATACCATTATCTCCGAAACTAGTTTGTTTCACAGCCTACAGTTTTCATCGAAACTTCCTGTAAACTTGGCAATGTACGAAACTTCCTGAAACTTGGCATGTATATGTAAAAATACCCTGCGCAGACAGTAACCATCTCTGATTTTGGAAATTCCACCTAGAAAAAAAAGTTATGGCGTCAAAATATCTCCGCTAATGGAAATCGCCTAAAAAATTATCTCCGAAACTAGGCAAGCTTTTTAAATTCTGTTTGCGGGAATCAAACAGGGCATTAGCAGAGATGAATTACCACACATATGATACATCGCTATGATGTCATATCAATTTTTTATGACGTCATTCCTATTTTTTGTTTCACAACCCAGAGTTTTCATCGGACCTTCGTGAAACTTGCCATGTATATGCAGAAAGCCCACGCGCAGGCAGTAACCATCTCCGATTTTGGAAATTCTTCCTAGAAAAAAAGTTGACGTCATAATATCGCCGCTAATGGAAAACGCCTATACCATTATCTCCGAAACTAGGCAAGCTGTTTGAATTTTGTTTGCGGGAATCAAGCCGGGCATTAGCACAGATAATTTATTGCAAACCTGATACATCACAATGTCATATTCATTTTTATGACGTCATCATTAAGAGGACGAGGATTTTAGCTCATTCGAGCTTGTTTTTTTTATGAGACACTTGTTGATTGTATAATACATTCAGAGTTGCTTCATTTGATTGCCACAGTAATGGAATCCAACAATGATATGTACAGACGGTGTTGTTATTTATTTAATGTTTTGACAGATATTACTCTGCAGTGGCTACTGCAGCGTTCCCATGACAGCCGAAGATGAGTCGCAGCTTTACGATGGCCTGCCTTCTTTTTTGAGAAGTTTATGAGATGAACACATGCAACATGTGATGAACTTCACGAAGCAATGGGTTTGAACAATTGATTGTACCTGTCCCAACCATTCAAGAGTTGGTCTGTCTGTTTGGCATGCTGTGATAAAGCTACTCAAAGGTTCAATGACCTCGCTTGGGCTGTCCATGATGTGTATGGCTTGTAGCATGTCTATAATGATGTGCTTCGCTATTCTTTTCTGTTTTTCTAAAAATTCCCCCTTTTTTATAACTCCTACCCCACTAAATCCTCCACCCCTCATCCTGAGATTGCATTCATTTTTTAATTTTTTTTTTGTTCTGGAATCCTCTGATCTTGAAACCTGGTGCCTATATTGCCTTGATCAGCCTTTTTGAAATGCCCAAGTACCAGTTGAAGTGAACAGCAAGGATGGATGTAAGCAAAGTAGGAACGTGGGAGAGAAAGGACGATAGGAAAACTATGTTTAAGGGGTGTGTGGAAATCCCATTGTTTGCTTATACTGTACCTCATTCCCTGGGAAAAATCGATTGATGCTCGAATATAGATGTGACAACTCCAGTCAATGTCTTTCTTCACGTCCTTGCATTTGCATTTCACTTTGTTAAATTCCTTCTTTTTTTGCAAGAAAGTCTTGAACAGAGATCAACTTTATTTTGTGCTTATTCACATCAGATGAAAGGCAATGTTTTTAATGTGAAGGATTGACGGCTGTTCGCCTTTGTTCTTTGAGACGGTGTCGCAATAAATGAAATGCACACTAATCATGGAATTTCTGATGTACCATACTCTGTTACAGAGCGTCAGTGCTGTCGAAGCAGTTTATTGACGAGGGTTATACTTGGTGGTTTGCCATTACCTTCCCAGCAGTTCGGGTAGGAATTTGGAATTGGGCCAGAGTGTCGGCGATAGCTCACCTACAGTTCACGAAGGACACCTTTGGATCTTTAACATCAACCAGATAATGCAGGCAGATGGGACATTCGGTTTAACGTCCGTCCGAAGGACAACACACACACTGATGAATAACCATGCCTGTGAAACACCAGGATGACAGTTTATAGCTGGGTCAAGATTCAAACCCAGACTAGACAGCTTGGAGGTGAGAGTGGGTACCTCTTGCCTATCCTGCCATCCCAGAAGTTCTGGTGATTCTTTTTCATTTGAACATGACCATCATGGACCAATGGCACAGTGGCATCACATGAGTCATCATGAGGATATATTGAATAACGTCGGGTGCCGGAGGAGACGATCTGTTGCATCCCAATGATGAAGTCCGACTTTTACCGCAAGCAACCCCACATGGATTACGCACTACTCATTCCTGACCATTGGGCTCCTGGAATTTCCAAATCACTGTAACTCTCAAACGCAGAGTTATATCAGGTGCATTCTAATCTGTGTATGTTCCTTTGGCTCAGATATAGGACACTGTACTGGCACTGTCTCGGTATCTCACTTTGCCACTGAAATACTGACCGCTGTACATCGCACAAATTCGGCCTGGCCTACCCTTGAAGGAAATGCTTCATACCTTGTGTCATTTTATGAATGGAATAAACGTCCTGATTGATCCCCTAAGAATTTCCATTAATTTTGCACAAACCTCAAGAGTATTCCTTCATTGTGGTTTACAACTTATTTTGTCCAAAAACACAGCATGTTCATTTTTTTCCTTTGCACATATCCCATTGGAAATTTCGGAACATAAGATCACTGAATTGAGAAATTTCAAAGGGAAGCTATGATGGGAGTTTTGGGGGTGGGGAAATTAAGGATGGTGGGAAGTGGAAAGATGAAAAATGAGTTTCTTCTTCTGCCCCTTATTCTTCTTCTTCTTCTTCTTCTTCTTGCATTTGGCACTTTGTTGGGTCATGGCTGTGCTGCTAATGTTGTGCCCTTATATCAGTACGTATACCGGTACTCATTTCACCAATCTCAGAAGGATGACAGGCTGGGTCAACCCCACCTGGTGTTAATTCAGCAGCCAACAGGGCTCAAACGCAGGACCGAAAGATCCTATGCCAGCCACCTTAACCACTGAGCCAACAACAGGTTGAGAGGAGAGTTTGAAAGGAGGCAAGTGAAGGGGTAAGGTGCAATTTTTGCATACGTCATAAGTAGACAGGACCTATCTGGGATTAGTTTTTCCATGAGCAAAGAGATGCACTGTTTAATTCCCTTTGTATGTTGTTACCCCACACGCACACTAAGTGAATTACAAGTGGGTTAAGCAATTGGTTCACTCTGTCTGTCTACACAAGTCAGTCTATGATTGAGGAGAAACTTGATCACAATTGAATTATCCATTTGGAACATGAATCGGGACACGGACCTGCAGTCTTGGCGTACTTTGGCTCCGAGTTTGGCAAATTGCACAGAATCTCATCCCGAATGTGCTTACGCGAGAGTTGTAAGATTCTTTTTTTTACTCTGCCTGCCTGTCTGGCAGTCAAACAAGATTGAAAATCATTCCAAACAGGAAACTTACCGTGTTTATGACGTCTTAACGATACAAACAGGCATGAAAACTAGTCACGTGTTCAATAAGGTGATGTAAAAGACTGCAATCAACGACAGTAAATTTCTGGAAAAAGTTGTTTTTTTCTGACAACCTTTAAAACCTTTATTGTGTTTCCACTGAACTACATACTTGAACACTGTCGAACACAAATTGCCTTTTTGGCACTTCCAAAAACCTCCATTTTAGCAGCACTTGGACAAAATGTTACACCATTTTAGGCCATCTCGACCAATCAAATATGCTGCTCACGCTCTCAGCGTTGGGGAATATCGAAATTCAGACAAAATGGCGGCGCGTAGGAGAAATATAGATTGGGCTCGTAACGCAAAGCATGAGTTTAAAAGACCCTTCCCATGTCCATTTTATCAAGACTAACCTGGTTTGGCTCGCTGAGCTTGTCTCTCCCCACGTCATTGCAGAGATTGACGTCACAGATTTGCTGTGTTGGCATGATTTACAGCAATCATAATACAAACTTTTCTTTTCTACAAATTTATTTGTAATATTGCTGATATTGTATTTATTTGAAATTTATTTGTGATCTAAGAAGGTCCAAGTGGTCTAAATAGTCAAGGGTCGAAGTTGTCTATTATCTTTCTGAAGAGTGTAGGGGGTCTAAATGGTATTAGGGTTAGGGTTAAGTGTCCTCTTCACCCCCCCCCCCCAACCAAGATTGGTGTTGGCTTAAGCTTCCAGGATCTTGGGTTCAAGCCCCTGTCGGGCCATTGAATGAACACTAGGTAGGGTTGCCTCAACCTTCCGCGGTCAGTAAAATGAGTACCAGCGTGCTCGTTCCCATCGTGTGCTGCCTTTTCGGCTGCTAGTTGCATCATTGGTTAGGGGTGCAGCTATGTCGCTGATGCAGTGCCCCTATTGCCAGTTTTACTGGTGCTCATTTCGCCGACCTCAGAAGGATGACAGGCTGAGTCAAACCCTTGGTGTTAATTCAGTGGCCAACGGGGCTTGAACTCAGGACCCTAGGATCCCCAGCTACCACCCTAACCGCTAAGCTAACACCAGGCTAGTGTGCTGGTCCAAGCAACCACCCGAACCGCTAAGCCAACACCAGGCTAGCGTGCTGGTCCAAGCCACCACCCTAACCGCTAAGCCAACACCAGGCTAGCGTGCTGGTAATAGGGGCACTGCATCAGCGACACAGCTGCGTCCTCAGACCGTGCCCACAGAAAATGATGCAACGAAACAGCCATAGGCTACATACGAATAAATAAATAAACCAATCTTGCCAAAAGGTGACCACGTGTGACTTCTTTAAGGTCACACTGAGGTGAACAGAGGCTTTGGCTATCGCACGCAAGGGAGGCGACTCCTTGAGGAATATCTGCCTACGAGAGATTCCGATGAGAATCGTTCTAAGAGTAACCATGAAAAATATGTTTGCCTCATAACGTCACCAAATGACGTCATAATGTCTCAAGCTTGACATATCTAGAAAGCACTCATCGAGGTGTTCAATTTGAGTACGAACACGATATGGTTCCTAAAACTTGAAAATTTGACCGGGCTCAAATATGCTTGCCCTCAGGCACTAACCATGAAGGTCAAGGCCAATCGCCACCAAAAACTAATCAGCTGGCGCGCAGACCATATACTACATTCCATAAAGTTTGGAGACGATTCGATTAAAATTACTAAAAAAAATAAGGGTTTCGTCGACTCCCCTGATTTGCGACAAAGTGACCTTGACCTTGACCTTCAAAATTGTATGCGCTGAAAGGGACCTCTATAGGCCTCTGATATGCGAAGTTACAAAAATTTCCAATGATAACTGTGCTCTGCAGAGTGATTTATACGTGATTACAGACAAAAAAACCCCCAAAAAAACAAAAAAAAAACATATGAAGGTCAAGGCCAATCGCCACCAAAATAATCAGCTGGCGCCAGACCATGAACTATCTTCCCATGAAGTTTGAAGACGATCCGATCAAAATTATCAAAAAATAAGGGTTTCGTCGACTCCCCTGATTTGCGACAAAGTGACCTTGACCTTTGACCTTGACCTTCAAAATTTTGTGCGCTGAAAGGGACCTCTATAGGCCTCTGATATGCGAAGTTACAAAAATTTCCAATGATAACTGTGCTTTGCAGAATTTTTTATACGTGATTACAGACAAACAAAAAAAAAAAAAAAAAAAAAAGCCATACAAGCTCACTAACATATCTTGCAAAAACTTCGTTTTGGCAAGATAATGAATTGCTCGAATGGTAAAAAAAATTGTTGACGCCGCGAAATGACGACACTCCGTCCAAGCCCAGTGACTGTGTTTACCTTGTGTAACAGTCGTGTGGTGTGTGTGTGTGGTGTGTGTGTGTGTGTGTGTGTGTGTGTGTGTGTGTGTGTGTGTGTGTTACCTCTAAGCTACCCTGACGGACTAAGACAATTTCCACATGAGCAAGGCATGTTGGACACCCCTCATAAAACATGTTTGGACGAAAAAAAGACGTCGCTTCATACAACTACCTTTTGGTTTACCACACTGTTTGGATGAGTCAACACTCATTTCCTTACATCGAACCTTGTACCTCACACATCCTGCATTAATGCACAGCAAGTGCATGATGCACCTTAAGTATACAAATTAGTCGTCATGGTTTCAAAACAAGATGCTGTGATGAAAGACCCTAAAAGTGAATCTACAGTGTGGATTTTACTTGTAAACTCACACCATTCTCCCACTCTTAACAATTGTTGGATAAAGAGGGTGATATTACAATGCGTAATCCACATTATTGTACATTGGTCCTTGTTTTTGCTCAAGTATATATATATATTTTTGGTGAATTTTAAATATTTCGAGGAGTCATAACATTGGCTGACGGCGTGGCAGTGCCGCTGATGCAGTGCCCTCTGCTGGTAAGAACAGGAATTTATAAAAAAATTTATCCATCCATCCATTGTGACCATACTCTGCAGAGCGTTGGTGCTGCCAAAGCAGTCTCCTTGGCTATTGGACACAATCCTGGACGGGTCGCTCCGACACAGGATACCAGCATGCTGGCACTCATTTTGCCAACCTCGGAAGGATGACAGGCACAGTCAACCCACCTGGTATTAATTCAACAGCCGAGTGGGATTTGAACTCAGGATCCTAAGATCCCAAGCCCACCACCCTTACCATTAAGCCAACACCAGGCATAATTTGTTTATGGTGCCAGCAATAGCTCGCCTACTCTTCGCGAAGGATACCGTCCATCAATGAATGCTGGCAGACGGGACGCCCGTTTGACGTCCATCCGAGGGACGGCGCACACATTGATGAATCACCCTGTCTGTCAAACACCACTTAAAATTTTTTTTTATGTTATTGCTCCAATTGTTAAGGAGCACATTGCAAACCATGACATAATTCCATCAACAACAGATTGATGAAAAGGGCATGAATGTACAAAACTGAGCCACGGCTTTATAGACAAAGGGGTTTGTTGAACAAAAAGATGTTTCTTGACTGGGTCTTGAAGGTTAGCCACATCAATCTTCCCAGGTAGTTTAAGTCTGTGTCTCGGCAGTTTGGGGATTAAACTGCAGGGACATAATGCTTCTTACAACCAATGGTATGACCAGTATTCAGTACTTCTGAGAGAAGCCTGGTGTTGGCTTAGTGGTTAGGGTGGCTGGCTTGGGATCCTAGGATCCTGAGTTCGAGTCCTGTTGACTGCTGAATTAACACCAAGGTGAGGTTGACTCTGCTTGTCATCCTCCTGAGGTTGGCGAAATGAGTACCAGTGTACTGGTAGAGGGGCACAGCATCAGTGGCACAGCTGTGCTCCAAGAAATGGTCGGAGTGGCGACCCGTCCAAGATTGTGCCAAATAGCCAAGGAAATACTGCTTTGGCAGTTCCAATGCTCTGTTAAAGAGTATGGTCCACAACTGAGAGAGAGAGAGTGGGTGATGCATGCGTCCTTGAGGTCTTTCTGTCGCACGATGATATAATGTAGCATTCTAGCATCGGCAATGTCACAGTTAAAACTAGATTTCACCACTGTCTCATAATGTTGTAACATTCCATGAAGCAAATATCATCCAATGAGTTATTTTTGTGTTTCAACCACAAGTTTGTATAACCAGCCGGGAGAGGTGGCCTAGTTGGTACAAAGATGGCAGGCTGTGTTTAGGGCTCCTTTTCAGTCCTCTGTCCCTATATTAGGGAGAGCAGTGTTGTACCTAGAGTCCTAGACACATTTCTTCTGTCACCTTAGGATGATAGGAACTGCACATCTGTCCTGGTCGATGAAAAATGACCATCATCCTCAGGTCGCCCATGTGAAGGGTTGTGATTGAAGACTGCCAGTAACATCCTCTACTTGCCTCTCTTCCCCACTGCCACAGGGCATGGTGATGTTGATAAAACATCCTGCACACTGAGTATATTTAAGTGGGTAAGGTGCGTGCAGAGCCGCCTTCACTCTCGCGTCCAAGAAACTGTTGCTGCACTGGTGCGAAAGATGCCACAATCACAGCAGTTGACAAGGACGCAGGTTTTGATTTTTGTGTTGTCCCTTCCTAGAGGAGCTGCTGACCAAGCGAGAGAGCCTCATCTGCCCTATCTTCATCGCCATCCAATGTGATGACAATGTGTTCCTCTACACTGTTAGCTACTGATGGAGCGTTTTCCTATTTACCCATAGCTGGAGTGGATGCCATTGATTTCAAAAGAGACATTAATTAATTAAAAGATACACTTATTTGGGGGTATCAGGTGATTCAACTGCTGTTGGGCTCTCGGTGTTGACATTAGTTCGGCTAGAAAGCACATAACAGGGTGGACCATGAGAACATTTTCATCTTCCATCTGAATGTATATTGTTACACATTTGGTGTTAGGGGTAAAATGGGAGATAGATGAGAATAGTTGTTTCATAGTACATGGCGTATGTGTGTATGTATATATGCACAGCATGTTCCAAAAAGACCTGGACAACTTTAGTTGTTGATATATTTAGTACCTCAAATGAGACAACAGTCCCCTTAGTTTTATATGATACAGAAACTGATAAAGTTTTCTTTATTTTCAGGTCTGGTGGTTTACCTTAAAATAAAATGGTGACTCCACAGCACAGGTGAAAGCTCAGTGCGTCGAATGGTTCATCGTTCATCGTCGAATGGAATCCGCCATCGTGGACCAGTATCGAAGAGTGGTATTGTTACGAATCTGGCAGCCATGAGCACACAACAGACAGGTCCCCGTAGCTCAGTTATTTCGTTAA
>CM068961.1:14820412-14845934 GCA_035128595.1 Eptatretus atami | reverse complement strand
CCGAGAGAGATAGGATTTGTCACTCTTGGGTGTATTCATAGTCCTCTCTAAATTCTCTGACTGAGGGAAGGACACATTTATGCAGCTCGAGTCTGTGGTTGATCAGTGCCCCAGGTCGAGATACTCTTCATGTCTTGGGGGATTTCAATGCATCGACTGGAACTGATAGGAGATGGTTAATGAGACGTGTTGGTCCCCATGGAGTTGAAACTGTGAACCAGAATAGCACTAAGTTCCTTGACTTTGCAAGGAAGTCATGCTTTAGGGTGGCCGGTTCATGGTTTCAGCCCACAAGCTCATCGCTGGACTTGGTATTCCAACGCTGGGAGTGTGGCAAAGGAGATTGACCATGTCCTCGTTGATGGTCATGGAGGATGATCCAGAACTGCAGGGTCTACCGAGTGCTCAGTTCCTCAAGTACAACACTGCTGTAGCAACTTGAAGTTGCATTAAATCCAGGAGATCTGGTACCATCCCGCTAGGCTGGATGTTGGCAAGCTCAAGGTATGAGGGTATGCTGAGGAATTTGAAACAGACAGTGGTGATTGGGGGTTAGGGTCTGTGTTTTGGGGATTCCTGAAGAGTTGTGGAGTGCCTTCGCAGACTACTCTTGATGTTGCCGGTAGATGTCTTGGAACTCACCACAGCGGGCAAGAATTTGTCTCTCAAGGGACACTGGATACCATTGACCAAAGTCGCAGTTCAGGCTTTAACGAACAGAGCTGAGCTCTTCAGGAGCTGAGGTGTAAACTGTACATGCACTAAGGGTGGACAAGGAGATCAGTATGTGCGAGGAAATCTGTGAGAAGGGGTAGAAGCATTGCCGTTGTGGTCACGTGCATTCTCGTCCTGCCTTTCAGCGCAGAATCCTGCTGCGTGCTCTTACACAGAGGAGTCTGAAGTGAAGGCCCGCTGGCGGTTACTTTGAGCGGCTGTATCAGCGTGATCTACCAGCTGTCGATTTGGATGTCAGGGGTGTTACAAATCCCTATTGCTGACCCTCCAACAACTGTGGTCTATCTTCGTTTGTGGAAACACAGGCTGCGTGTGAACCGGTTTGAAATGGGGGTAAAGCTCCTGGATCTGTGGCATCCATGCTGAACTTCTCAAGGCTGGTAGAAATGCTGTACTCGTGTCGTTGCATGCAGTTCTGTGCTCTGTCTCTGGAACACAGGCATCATCCCAAACTGACTGGAAGAGGGCCTTGTTGTCCCTCTCTGGAAAGGGAATGGTTGATCGCCGGCCAGCACCCCTTCGTCTCTTATGTGCAGCGCTGTTGGGCTGCTGTTTGCATCATTGGTGGACGTGGCTATGCCGCTGGTGTTATGGGTGGTTTGGTGATGGTGAAGGGGTTGAGGGGGGGGATGTTAAGGATGGGATTGGGTAGGGACGCTGGCTGATGGGGTGGAGGTGTGGGCTGGGTGGGGGAGGTAGGATGCCCAGTGTCCCCCTTAACCAGTACACTGGTACTCATCTTTGCGACCTCGGAAGGATGACAGGCTGAGTCAACCTCCTGGTAAATATTAATTCAGCGGCGCACTGTGCTGAACTCAGGACCCTAGATCCCAAGCGCCACCTAACCATAAGCAACCCAGGAGCAACGACCTACTGTGGGGTGACCCTGCTCGAGTGCTGGGCAAAGTTCTTTGCTCAGATAATTTCTTGATCGGGTTTGGCACCATAATTAACTCCGGTTCTCTGGTTCTTGAGTGACAGTGGGTTACCTCTTCAAGTCTCTGCCCAACTTTCTCAAAGATAGTTTTCAGTGCGTTTTTTGTCAAGTTTTTTTTACTGTATTTTGTATTCTGTGTTTACTTTGTGTGTTTCTCAGTTGGGTCTTGTGTTAAAACTTGTGCTAATTGTTGAGTATTCGTCGTCTTTCATATCAGGTTTCCCTTGGAGGTCTACCCTTCTTCACATTTGTGTGCACGATCATGGTTTAATGTATTTTTCTCCTCACCACACAGAAGTTTTTATTTTTTGTCGCTTTTCCGCTCCACCCTCCTTTCTAATCCGCTCCCAATATACTCTGTTTCTCATGTCTTAAATATGATACATATAAGCAAAACAAAAAAAACACCTTTTAACCTCCTCCTCCTCCTCATCCCAAGGGACACTGGATACCATTGACCAGAGTCGGAGTGCCAGACTTGGTGGAAATGCCCTGGTGTTCGCTTAGTTGGTAAGGCGCTGTCACACCTTGACGATTTAGCCAGTCAATGCTGACTCTTGAAAAAATTTGTCTAAAACGCTGGCACACAGGTCGAATACGTTATGGTAAGTTTGTGTATACGTTAAGAGAACGTGAAAACACTGCATAACGTGCGTGTACGCCTTTCTGTTTATGCGTTCGTTGAAATTTCAAGCATGCTGAAATAATTTACGACATAATCCGCGTAATGACTCCACACGTTCACTACGCTGGCGAATCAAGTTTGTAGGCACGTATATGGCGATTGTTTGACACAGTTCCTGTACAAAGTTACTGTAAGTTACCATTAAGTGAAACACTGTCGAGAATGATTAGGCATACCCGAAACTATTATTTATAACCTATGAGTAACGGTTGGGTAGCACGTTACAACATCGTTGACACACGTTCGAGGCACGTTCTTGTAAGTTATCATAAGTCGAAACATCGTCGAGGTTAATGTTTAGCGTACCCGAAACTTATTTTATAACTATGAGTACGGTTTAGGCACGTTTACAACATCGTTGACACACGTCGAGGCACGTTACTTGTAAGTTACTCATAAGTCGAAACACATGAGGGTAATGCTTAGCGTAACCAAAACTTCTTCTAACCTATGAGTAACGTGTTGTAGGCACGTTACACATCGTGACACACGTCGAGGCACATATGCGATCGTTTGAACACGTCGAGGACGTTACTTGTAAGTTAATCTAGTCGAAAACGTCGCGGTAATGCTTAGCATACCCAAAACTTATTTCTAAGCCTTGAGTAACGTTGCTTTGAAACCTATGTGTAACAGTACCTCCAACGCATATTGACGTATGGTAGACGTATTTGATTTAACGTCTTTCCGGACGACACAGACTTACTGAAGCGTGTTTCTATTTACAGCTAACGTATAATGGCGTATTGGCAACGTTTTTAAAAAAAAAAACGAAAAAAACCAATAACTTCCGAAATTTCGTACGTGCCATTACTCACGTCCGATTGGCCTCTTCAGTTAGGGGGGGGGGGGGGGGGGGGGGGGGGGGGGGGGTGCTCATGTTTATTCTTATTTCCTCCTTGTGAATATTTTCCTGTTTGAGGATATTGTCACGTCGACGTCGAAACTTAAAAGCAAATTTCCGAATATATTTTAAAATTCGTGAGACTTAAAAAAAACAACAACAAAAAAAACAACAACAACAACAAAAAAACAACAACAACAACAACTTCAGATATTTCGTCACGTGCTTTCACGGAGCCAAGGAGAAACAAAGAAAATGTGCCTTGACGGAGAAAATAAGTTTCGGGTATGCTAAACATTCCCTCGACATGTTTCGACTTATGAGTAACTTACAAGGAACTTGTGTCAACGATCGCATATCGTGCCTACAAACTTATTCCCAGCGTAGCGGAACGTGTGGAGCATAACGGCGAGTTATGTCGTAAATTTTTCAGCATGCTTGAAATTTCACGACGTACAAGGCGTATTACGACGTTATGGCAGTGTTTTTCAGCGTGCTCTTAACGTATACACAACTTACCCATAACGTATTCGACGTGTGCCAGCGTTTTAGAACAAATTTTTTCAAGAGGTCGGCATATGCTGGCTAAATCGTCAAGGTGTGACTGCGATGTTGACACTTTCCAATTCTCAGGCGGTTATGATTTAAATCGGCGAGCGGCAGCTTTTTAATAGGCTACGCCACTGAATCGTCGGCGATACGTGCAGCGCGCTATGCATACGTTAGACTATCGTTGGGCATAGGTTGTGAACGCCGACAACACGCAAATCATTCGTTGGTCTAAGTTATCTAGATGTTGATTAAAACGTTTCTGTGTACGTTACTAGTACGTTATGCATACGTCCAACTCGTTATGAATACGTCCAAAACTTAAAAAAACATCAAAATTTCAGCGTACACCAACGTTTTACATACATTTTTATAACGTTGCCATTGCTGGCTCTAAAACGTCAACGTGTGACAGGGCCCTTACCTCAATTATCATTGGAATCAGCTTTATTAGACACAGCTACAGCAAACTCCTTCGGCAATGGTAACCATCAGACTGACCAGACGCAACAGTAGGTGTCACCCACCCGTTTGATCTCGCTACTATCCGGTCTCTGAACCTCAGAGAGTGCTGCAATACCGATGTTCAAACGCTTGAGCTCAGATGATACAGAGACAGGTGATCATCTCTCTTAGGGATAGGACATTCCAGGCACACACCCGAAGAGAGCACAATCAGGTTAACCCAGGAGACCGCCGTCTTGTGGATGACACATCAGTACACTCACCACAAGTTGACCTGGAGGTTTACGCTGTGGTTTTCGTCCCATCATCAAGGAATGGGGGTCCGAAGGCTTTGCCACAATCCGTCATCCAGTGAGCTGCCCTGCAAAGGGCAGCAGCACAGGGAGATACTCCCACGGAGTGTATTTTCAGATTTTCCTTACATTTGTGGGTTTTGCAGAATGAAGGGTTTTACAGTGGCCGGAGTGCAATCTTGCCACCAACCTCCTTATAAAAAGTAACTCAAACTGGCAGGAGGATGTCCGCAGGACACAGTTGGGCACTAGATATGGATGGCCGTTGGCTCACAAGGAGCTCCTCCGCCCTTTGACAGGTTTTGTTTTTTAATCCTGCTGGGGTGTCCATATCCAAACACTCTCCTCACCCAGAAAACCTGGTGGGGGAGACGGTTTAGTCGCCGACAACCCGACCATGGAACAGGTTAGTACAGGTTACATGGTACTGTAGCAGGTCACAAATCTAACCTGACAAAGACAAAGACAAAGACCTGACCTGACATTAATTAACAGTATGAATGCAATGTACATGTTCATTAGCTTTAATTTGATACACACATGATAGTTTTGATGCCATTTTTTAAGGAGAATTATATTTCGCATTTGGCAAAAAGGGGCGTGGCTTATTACGTCATTTTGAAGGGTCAAGCGTCAAGATACAGCTTGGGCAGACAGCAAATTGAATTCAGCACACCCAAATTAGGTTAAATAAACTGGTTGCCAACTTTTCATCAAAAATGCCTCTGGCATGTTATTTAGACATATCTCATTTTTTTTGACTAGCCTATAGGACCCTGTCCAATGAGGGCGGACAGCAGGCGTTTTTCGCCAAGAGCCCCTGACCGTGGTGGGAGAGATATTATTCGAGACTCTCTGAGTAAGGAGGAGTTTTCAGGTGGTTGGGTCAGGCAGTTTTTTGTCAATGGTGGCTCTGAGCAGTCTGGTTCGTTCTTCACGGTGACTGTTACGGGGAGAGAGTTCTGTGGACCCCGACTATTCGCACGCAAGCTGTGCCACGAGCCACGATCCCACACGTCGACTGGGATCAAACCGACGACCTTTGCAGGTGCCGCACTACAGAGCAGCTTTCCCTCCGACGACCAGGTTACCCACCGAACTCTGACCCCCAGCTTGTCTCTTCACGGCTGCGAGGGTCAAATAAAGACTTCTTGGGTTTCTTTCTTTTTGTGTGTGTTCTGTGTGTGGGCCCGTCGATAAGTAGAACTGAGTAAGTGTTTTTGCTTATTGTAAATATTTCCCTGCTTGCATATCGTGCCAAGTCTTGCCTTTTGTCTTTATTTACTGTTAATTAAATTTATTAGAAATGTTCCCAGACCGTTTCTGTCCCTTCTTACATTGGTCTGGCATGGTCCGGGTCTGAGTATAAGCGGGGTTTCATCCCCGGGTAATCGGTCTATCATCGCTGGGACGTCCTGGGCAGGCCTCCGCTCGACTGCAAACGAGCCGGAAGGTAGGTGGCAAAGCGGTAGTCGGTAGTTGTGAATCTACCGCTGCCGGTAGAGTAAATCCGTTCGACCAGGCGTTCCAAGGGCGTGGCTTCCCCGGTAGTTTAATCGCGTAGCTACTTACGTAAATTGGTTTTAGACAAACAGACCCTACGCTACGCGCGTTGCAGATATTGCATCCACGGTCGTTTCAGTGACCCGCCTGCTCACGGAATTATCCGGAGCGACGGCCTACAATTCCGGGGAGTTTGGTGGGAGAATGACGCAAGTTTTTCCCCACCTAGTGGTCGTTCTCGCCACCGACCCCCGCCCCCACAATATAATGCATTCACTACTCGACTCGCGACCTGTCCCCCAGAGGACTGCCTATCTATAGCGTCTTCCAGATCTGTGTCTTTCGTATGAGGTGCTCTACAGGGAATCAAAGCAATCTGGAAAAAACAAAAACGGACGATTTTAAAACAAAGTTATAATGTTTGTGTGGACTCCGAACCGATGTACCACATGACACGTGCACAGATGAGCAAGAAAAATGGCAGATTTTCTGGCAATGTTTATGTTACAGAACCAGCTTCATAGCGAATCGTTCACTCTCTGTGGACGTTTTTTTGCTGCGCCACGTCATTCAGAGTGAGTGGTTCGTGCTACGTCACCTGAGTGAGTGGTTCGTGCTCCTGATTTCCGAGCTGTTATGCCGTGTTAATGTGTTTTCTAAATTACCGAGCCCAATTTTTTCCACCCCTCACATGCAGCTGTTTACAAAGAATGTTGTTGAACATATCCCTGAAACATTTACATAAATGTAATGTTGTTTTTCAGGTGAAAGCTACTCAAGGTTTTCTGGGTTGTATGCAGTAAGTACTGTAGTTGGTAATCATACTGACTCCAACTGCCGATTCCCGAAAAATTGCCGATATCGACCAAGCACTGTGTAGTGTGTGTATGTTGTTCATAAAACATACATTTTTCTTTTCTGCTAACTTCCTACTCCTTACCTCTCTCTCTCTTTTGTCCCATCCCTGCTCTACCCTGTCCCAATACAGTGCAGTACCCTCCCCTGCATCTCTCCCTCACTCTCCCCTCTCTCTGTCTGTTTCTGGACATATCGAGATTGGTGGTTATGTCGGAGGTGTTTGTCCCGGACGCATATGGGCAGTGTTTGTCTCGGACAGCTTGGCTCCGGACACGTCGGGTGGTATTTGCATCTGGACGGGAGTTTGTCTCCAGACTTGTCCGGACAGGAGTTTGTCTCTGGGCTGTGTTTTTAGTACGACCGGTAGAAAATGGATTTCAGACATTATTTTGTTTCCATCTTCACTGTTATTCTATGCAGAATCATTTTGATGAGACGTATGATCATAATTAACGCTCCACCGCACGTCTACCTTCCCTTCCTCTCACCTCATACTGTCTTCCTTCCCACCGCCCTCCTCGCTCCCCCTCCCTCCTCTCTCCTTTCCCTTCCCTCTCTCTCTCCCCCTCTTTTTCTCCCTCCCCTTAGTATACTGTCAGCGAAGCGACGGGTGGTATTTGCTCGCAAATAATAAAAGCTCGTCAGCACAAACACTTCACTCAAGCAAGATGTTGTTGCTATCACCACCATATATACTGACTGCAACTTTGGCCTGACAGCACTGATTAATCAAGTGATCTATGCAGTTTGATTCGGTATCATTAGTACGGTACAAAGGAAGTGCATAAGTACATGAACTCATGTGTTTACGAAGGTTATTTCCTACTTTAATGGTAAAATTATTCCAACCTTTCCTTGTGGGATTGATGGGGGAAAGTTGGTGGGCCAAGTATTTCACAAACCAGCTGACTCGGCCTGAAATTGTGTGCAGGAATTTGTAAAGTGTTTAGGATGTCAGGGATAACTCACTTACTCTTCACACGCTCATTATTGTCTCCCAACTTATGCCAGCAGATGGGACAGCCAGCTTCACATCTATCCAAGAGAGGCACAAATTTGTGATGCCAATGCCCTGCCCGAGAATCACCAACTCGAGAGTTTATAGTCGGGTCGGGAATCGAACCCAGACTAGACAGGTCAAATGCAAGTGCCCTACCTCCTCCACCATCCTATCGGACGTTGTGTTACTCAGGTGTGATGGTAGAATTGTTTTCCTTTAATCCCGTGCACATGAAGGGAAAGTGAGGTTAAACAATTGGTTCACTTTGTCCGTGCTGTGTTAACGTCTACAAATGTCAGTTTATGTTCGTATTAACAACTTGATTTTAATTGAGTGTTATATTTTGAACACGGATCGGAACATGAATCAGAAAAAGAAACTGTAGTTTAGTAGTAACTTTGGTTCTGAATTCGTCTCCGATTGTGTCTTGTGCAGCGAGGGAGTGAGATCATTGGTTTTAGTCTGTCTGGCAGTCAACAAAATGAAAATCATTCCAAACAGGAAATCTGTTTTTTTTAAGGACGTCATAAGGACACAAACAACAGGCACAATCAACTAATGTAATGTAAAAGACGGTGAATCAAAGGCGTTAAACTTCCGAAAAAAAACGTTTTATTTCTACAACCTGTAAAATCTTTATTTTATTTAAATTGAATTATATACTTGAACACTGTAGAACACAAATCGCCTTCTTGACATTTTCAAACCCTTCCGTTTAGCAGTTTACATCATCTCGACCAAACAAATTTGCCGCTCGTAGACCCCGCCTTTTTAGTTTTGATATAGAATTATAATTTTAATATAGAATTCAAGGCTCTAATATAGAATCCTGGACTGAAACAAAAAAATGAGAAGGAGCAGCGGGGAACAAGCAGAGAAGAAGCGACGGACAAACAAGCAAGCGATGAACAAGCATGCGCAAGTTTAAATCTCAATGTGCAAGTGATGACCTGCTCGAGCTGTCCACAAAGCAGGTCCATTTAACTAACCATGTGCAGCGGCTTATAAATTAATTATTATTATTATTAAAAACCGATACAACAACAATTAGAATGCATAATATTAAGCAGGATTGTGTAGAGGCAAGCACACTCGCCTCTAAGCTGTCCAGTCTGGGTTCGAATCCCGACCAGCCTATAAACTGTCATCCGGTGTTTCACAGGCAGGGTGATCATCAACGTGTGTGCGCCGTCCTCGGATGGACGTTACACTGGATGTTCAGTCTGCCAGCATTAGTTGGCAGACGTTAAAGATCACACGGTGTCCTTCACAAAGCATAGGCAAGCTATTGCCGGCATCCTGAACAAATTGAAATTCCTCCCTGACTTCCTGAGTCGGACTGGTGACCCAACCAGTATTGTAGCCTAGTTACTGCTTCGGAGCACCAACGCTCTCCAAAGGGCATCATGTTACATGATGATTGTGAATATTTAAGTTGAAGGTGGTTTTCATTGATGATATCTAATGGCCTTTTATCCAAACAATGATTGAATATTTGTTCGTTCATGTTTCAGGCTCTGCCATGGACCATTATCCCATAGTGTAAAATGATGGTGGTGACAGAGCCCCACTTGGTGGTTGGACTTTTTCATGGCTAGAGTAGTGGCCGCAACCGCCTTCTCACTCTACCAAAGACAACATGGATCTTTAACGTGCAACACTAATCGATGCCATCCTGGCAGATTGGTGTCGAGCATTTGACGTCTTCGAACACCATCCTGACATTTGGTCTGGCCAGGAATTCGCACCGACAAGAACCACATGGCTCAAAGGTAAGCGTACTGCACCTGCACCATCCTGTTGGGCTGGTCAAGCATTTTCTTCGAGACATGTGGCAACCACACCGCAAAGGTACATTTTCAATAGCACATCGTAGTTGACACGAGTAAACATTCTGAGCTGGTCGTTAAACTGTTAAATATTAACAATTCATTCTGGCATATACATTCAATCATTGATTTCTTATTTTTCTTTCTGCACAGCTCTTATCATCGTTTGTTTGAAGATAATGGACACTTTAAAATGTGCAAGGTACACCAAGTTCACATGAACATTCTGATTGGATCTCTCGCAATGCAAGACTCGTTCATGAAGCCAGGGGGACAAACGGAGAGGTTTACTGAAAAGGATGAGTCGAAACAGGCAGAGTGTTCAACCCGATGTACACTCAAGGATTATAGGATTGGACCAGCGTACTGCTACATATACACCCTCCTCTCTCCGATAACATTGTCGTTCGTGATATACATTATTACGTAGTTCCAGTGATAATGCTTGTGAAACAAACAACTACGGTGTCCACGATGCGCCGCGGAAGTGTTTTTAAATTTTTTTCCTTCTTCTCATAAAAATCGACCTTTTGTAAAACACGATGTATGTTACTATGGCAACTAAATCACAGTTGGTTTGTTTTTTTTGTACATAATGAGAATGAGACATCATTATGGGTACAAAGATTGGCATAGAGTGAAAACACTTTCTTGCAATCCCAGCAGCATGATGTCGTGAGTAAATTGGAATTCGATGACTACCTTGCCACCAGTTGTTTTGTAAAATTTCTTTTTTAAACCTACCGACTTTACCAGCCTCCAGCCTCATTATGAGCCTGATTTGATTCACTGCAGGATGAAGGCCTCGTTCAACTCGTGGTGGAGACGAGGTTTTGGAACAACTCTCTGTGTTTGTCAAGTCAAAATTGGTGAGAGAGTGAAGGTAGCATTGCAGAATTTGTTCAGGGCACCGCAATAAACTCACCGACACTCGCGAAAGACATCTTGGGGTCTTCAACGTCCATCTGAGGAACGGCATGCACATTGATGCGGCCCTGTGAAAAACACCATGGTGACAGTTTATAGCTGGGTCGGGATTCAAACAAAAGACCTGTCGAGCTCAGAGGCCAGTGTGTGTACCTGTAGACCATGCTGCGTAGGATGGCCTCGAGGTAAGCACACTCGCCTCAAAGCTGTCTAGCCTGGGTTCAAAATCCTGACCCACTATAAAAACTGTCATCATGTGTTTTTCACAGGCAGGGTGATTAATCAATGTGTGTGCCATCCCTCGGATGAACGTTAAACTGGCGTGCCGTCTGCCAGATTGGTTGGTGGATATTGAAGATCCCACGATGTCTTTCATTGAACAGTTGGCGAGCTGTCGCCGGTACCCTGAACGAGGTACAATTTCCTGCCCTAACCAGCAGAGGGCGTTGCATCAGCGGCCACAGCCGCTGTGCTCAGCTCAGCCAATGATACTAACCCCGCAGCCTTGTGCTGTTTACCGAAAATAATGTACTGCCAGCACCCACTCTCCCCAAGATATCATTAAGCCCATCAAGACAGATTCCTGCTCATTCATTATGTGCACTGTAAAGTATATAATACAAGGTTGGATTTCAAGTACAAATTGCATGTAGATCAGTCATACTTCGACAGGAACTTGTATATGGATAATATATATAATTTAAGAATTGAATGTGATTGTGTGCGGAGATATCAAATAAGGTCACACAATACCTTAGCAACACTATCCACACGAAAGAGATATCTTAATTGTTGCCAAATATGCAAAATCCCTTCGTCTACAGGAGAAAGGTGATGGGATGGAGGAGCCGATGAAATGGATGTAATTTTAATATACCATGGCAGCCTCCTCGGTGTATCTCAGTCTCAGCAGGACATTGGAAAGCACGTCTTGATAAATGCTGAGCACGAGCCATCCTGGAAATACATGAGCGTGATCAGTCCCTGGAAGTTGAGAGGGTAGTGCGAGTATCCAGGAGCAAGCTCCGAAGGATCGCAGCACTAGACCGCCAGGACAACTCCCAAAGGTACACGCAAGCGATGTACACGGGCAGCGCGCGCTGGACGCTCCATCCACGTTGCGCGGCCAGCTCAACGTACAGTCTTTCGATCACCAGGCTACACGAGCCGTACATGGCGAAAGACCACAAGGACGTGGTTCCAGCCAGGGTCACCTCGCCCTTCTCGAAGAGATTGAAAAAGGCCGTGAAAAAGACTTCGCTCAGCAGGCCATGGGCCCCGAAGAGAGAAGTGCAGGTGTTGAGGCACGGAGCGCCGAGCATGCCTGAGTGCCGACCTTCGGGTTCTGCATCCGGGGCGTCCCGTATGAGCCGGAGCCGCAGAAATCGATCGAGGAAGATGAAAGGAGTGGAAATGGCCAGAGCGAGACACAGAAGGATGGACGGACCGGATGGCTCGGAGAGTCGTTCACACCATGGGCCGACCCGACCTGGAGGAAGCTTGCACAGGACACACGGCTCACCGAGAAGACGAGCGCGAACAGGACAAACTTGCCAACATGGACTCCGCGGAAAAGCCGCCGTTGCAACACGTAGGTCTTCTCGAGGTGTGAAGCCGATGAATGCATGGCAAAGTGTCAAATACGGTGACGAAAAGCCTAGGAGGCGCCGATCTCCGTACGTCGAAAGGCGCTCTGCGGCCGAGAGCAACACGTCAATTGGTCCCTTGCATGGCATACCAATACAGGCGGTGTCTCAGCGGGAGGCGGCGAGCTCGCTGCTGTGTGCTCTCAGTAAAGCGAGACCCTGCCGGTGTTTCATCTGTGCGTCTGCGTTCCTGTGCAGGTTTCTCACATAGGACAGCCTTGACGTCGACAAGCAAATGGCGTTGGCGCAACCCTCGTTAGGGACCAGTCCGTCACCTTGAATGGCCCGTCTTCAGCCTGGCTAGCCTCACCATGATGCCAGGATTTGCTGGGCCGTGGAACGACGCTCTGTCACAAACATGTGCACCGATTGACACACACACACACACACACTTAATAAACAGGCATATATTCTATGTAATATTTTTGAAAGTAGCATATCATTTTATTACATGGTCCACAGCATAATCCCAGTCCACAGTACACATCTACTCTTCGAGGCCTCGTAGTCTCCGGTTCGATAACAGACCACTTTAAAAACCGCCGCCATATTACGCTTCAGATGAGGGTGTTGCATCACAAGTGGCCAATCTCTTCAGGTGCACGTTAAAGCAGGGCTATTCTGACTGCCAGCATTAGTTGTGGATGTTAAAACATCCGATGGTGTGCTTTGTGGAAGAGTAGAGCAGTCATTCACCGCACCCTGGCAAATTACAAACAAGGAAAAAGAGCAATCAAGATTGCAGACCTCGCCAGGACTTCTTTTGAGTGGTGTATTTTTTTTTAAATCGCGTTTACGTATATTCAATATGGCTGCAAATCATATTGAGCTATGACACATATGGTAAAATCTTCTCCTCATGGACAGGTGGTCATACATGAAAGTTTCTGCCTCTTGATCTTTCAGCCACTTTCAAAGAAGAAGTTTTTTGAAGTGTTTTTTTTAATCAGAACAATGGAGCTGCCGAATCACGCACGATGACGTCATCATTAAAAAAATTTTTGTTGTGGCCATTTTTATCACTTGATGACCCTCAAATTTCTACTAGCTTAATGTAGCGTTCCACATATGCAAATTATATCATAATAGGAAGGCATCTATACGACGCATCAAAATCACAGTCTTATTCCCCATGAAGTATTTGCATGTGCCAAGTTTCAATTTTCTTTGCTTGGTTTTCAAGAGATACAGAGGATTCCAAGTTTTTTCCTTTCCACTTCATGGCGCCACACCACGTACCTGACATTCATAATTTAGATATAAACATTCTTACATCGAGAGTCGTCACACTCTATGTGAAAATTTCTTTCTTAACTCGACAAACGTGGTTGTGGAGAAAAAACATCGAAAGTTCGTGTGGCACAACAACAGACAGACAGACAGACAGACAAACGGACCAAAGCAATACCCTCTCCTCGGCGAGGTACAATGGATACTGTTTCGAAGCCTTCAGGCCTGTCCAACCACTTCGTGAAAGACTATGACCAAAGTATAATGTAGTATGTTATCTGTATGTGTGGTGTGTCTATGTTGTGATGTGTCTATGTGTGTGTCTAGTGTATGTGTGTGTGTCTATGGCTGTCTATGTTATGTGTATGTGGGTGTCTATGTGTGTGTATGTATGCTGTCTGTGTGTGTATGTGTAGTGTGTGTGTGTCTATGTGTGTGTGCTCTATGTGTGTGTGTTCTTAAATGTGTGTGTATTTATATGTGTGTGTGTCTATGTGTGTGTCTATTGTGCTGTTGTCTATGTTATGTGTGTGTTGTGTGTCTATGTGTGGTATGTATGTGTATGTGTTTGTGTGTGTGTGTGTCTATGGTGTGTGTGTGTGAAGTGTCTATGTGGTGTTGTCTATGTGTGTGTGTGTGTGTGATATGCTGTATGTAGGTGTGTGTGTCTATGTGTATATGTATGTGTATGTGTGAATGTCTCTGCATGTATGTGTGTGTGTGTATTATATATATATGGTATGTATGTGTCTGCGTGTCATTGTGTTCTGGTCTGTGTGTATGTATGTGTGTGTGTGTGTGTTGTGTCTGTGTTATATGTATGTGTGTATGTATGTGTAGTTTTGTGTGTTCTAGTCATGGTGTGTAGTATGTGTATGTGTGTGTCTATTGTGTGTGTGTATATGTGTTTGTATTGGTGTGTGTCTATGTGTATATGTATTGTGTGTATGGTGTATGTCTCTTGCGGGTCTATGTGTGTGTGTGTGTGTATGTTTGTCTGCGTGTCTATTTTTGTGTCTGTGTTGTGTGTATGTCTGTGTGTGCGCTTTGTATGTGTATGTATGTGTATGTCTGCTATGTTGTGTTCTATGTCTGTTGTGTGTGTATGTGTGTATGTCTTGTTTATGTTGTGTCTGTTTTATGTGTGTCTGTGTGTTGTATGTGTATTCTGCTGTCTATGTGTCTCTGTGTGTTGGTCTGCGTCATGGTGTGTATGTTCATGTTGTGTTGTGTGTGTGTAATATTCTGTAGTCTATGTGTGTGGTCTATGTGTTGTGTGTATGGTCTGTGTGTGTATGTCTGTGTCTTGTTGTGTGTCTGTGTATGTCTGTGTCTATGTGTGTGTGTGTATGTCTGTGTCTAGTGTGTGTTGTGTGTCTATGTTGTGTGTGTGTGTCTATGTGTGTGTGTATGTCTATGTGGTGTCTGTGTGTGGCTGTGTGTATGCTGTGTCTATGTTGTGTGTATGTTCATGTGTCTATGTGTGTGGGTGTATGTCTGTGTCATGTGTGTGTTGTGTGTTATGGGTCTGGTGTCTATGTGTGTGTGTTGTATGGTCTGTGTTTCATGTGTGTGTGTGTATGTCTGGTCTATGTGTGTGTCTGTGTGTGTGTATGTTGTAATGTCTGTGTCTATGTGTGTGTGTGTAGTCTGTTGTCTGATGTGTGTGTGTGCTGTGTGTGTGTTCGCTTACTCCGACGAGGACGTTTAACCAAACAATGGGTAAAGCGGCGATGAACCCGCTTGGCTGCTTCCCGTCGTGCGCTTGCTTACATTTCACAACCAAATCACCTTCCAAGGCGGGAACCATCGCGTCCACCCGACTCGTCAATTCAGCAACGGATCGAGTCACCCGTGCAGCACAACGAAGCGTACGTACATCATGTCCACAAGGTGTGTCGCTCGCATCACGATGTTCAGTGTCCTTCCCGGAGCCAATTCTTGCCGGTTTGTGTTGTTGCACGTATTTTCATCCATTGCGACTCACCGAACGTGTCTGCACCGAAAACCGCGTGACGTCAACTCACCCGCTCAATTTCTCGGCCTCGTTCACGTCCGTTGGCGCTCGGTATCTCGAGTCGCGGACGCTGTCGTCGCCACGAAGATGGGCTCGTGAATCCTGCGACGATCGTGGAAACCCGTTGACGATTCGATGTACGAATCAAAAGCGTCCCACCCGTGGGTCGGTGACTCAGTCAATTAAAAGCGCCTCCTTTCACTTCGGCTTCCCCTTCCGAGCGGTTGTGCTCAATGGATGACGTCACTGCGGTTTGCTCCTACACGCGTGCCTCTCGCACTTCGAGCTTCGTTCCAACACCATTCACCGTATTGCAACCTGCAGTTTTTGTACAGCCGCCGCCACCCGTGCACGACGTGCGCACACCTGCCCTATATTTCATTCTCTGTTTCGTTTTTACGAGCAGCTTTAATTCGTTCAGAAACGATGAACAATTTCCCGCATGGAGAAAATGACGTACGACGTCGACACGTTCACGAGCCGACAAGCGTTATCCCTGCCGCGCGAGCACCGCGAGGAGGAATTCGACGAAAAGGAAAAGGGAAGAGGAAGAAGATCGAGGAAAGGGAGTGTATCACTGGGACTGAAGAAGGGGATGTCGATAAAATTAATATATACGAAGGGAATAAGTGGACGGAAAAAAGGCGAAGAGGAAGAAGACTTGCCCGACCGAAGATCATGAGGAGAACTAATGAGAATGATGAGTCAAAAGGAGAAAGGAAGAAAAAGAAGAAGAAAGAAGAAGAATTTTTTTTTCCCTGCTGAGGTAAAAACGGTGCACGGGGTTCTGGCTCCTCCAGCTGAGTTTGACTTTGTCGATTGTTCATGAATATTATTTAATTATATCGACGGAGTATTCTGATATAATCTGTAAAAGCGGAAAAGATTTTAAAGGAAATGATGAAAATTGTTCATTTGTGAACTGAATAAGTGAAAAGTGCAAAATTCTCAATGTTAATCCTTCAACGTCTCTTTTTTCTGCCTTGTTGATTAACATCCGCTGTAATTATGGCCATACTTGTTTGAGGTTTACAAAAGGATGATGTTGTCAAAGACGAAGCGTAGTGGTGTTTCACCTCGATGTGCATCTGGATCCTGAGCAAATTTCTGGGACGAGGGACCGTTTTTGGAGAGCAAGTATGGATGCACGTATCAGGAGAGGAAGACTTGCTGTTGGCTGTGTCATGAGCCAGACCAAAGGTTCGAGACCAATTGTCTTATACTTCTGCATTCACCGTTGAAGAAGAAGAAGAAGAGAAGAAGAAGCAGCGCATCCAAACGGAAGACAAGAAGAGCCCGAAAGAAGTAAAGGGCAAAATGGAGTATCAGGAGGAACCTGGGAAGGGTTCAGTTTCAGCCGATACTCCCCAACCCTCCAAACCCACCTTCCAAATCACCAACAACACAACAACCCACCACCTTCCTCCTCAATGTTCAAAGCTCAATTTAATGTCAAAACTAGTACCCACCGCCTCACACACCCCCACCCCCAATTACTGCCAACACAGGAAAAACAACTGCACAAATAAACCCCAGTCGAGTAGTAATGTAAACTCGGAAACTCAAACTCTAACCAGTAGACTCAAATTTACGCAACATTAATCATTGAGAATGCGCAGGTAGTCTCTAGCCACTTAGAAAGACGCGACCGGTAGTGCGTGTTATTACTGTCCTCCTTCCATATGCCAGCACAAGCATGTGGTAGCATCATTATCTGAGCGGGTGCGACTACGCCGCTAATGCAATGCCCCGATTACCAGCACACTGGTACTCTTTTGCTGACCTGAAAGGATGACGGGCTGGAGTTCAAACCCACGTGGTATGTAAAACTCAAACAGCTGACAGGGACTCAAACTCAGGACCATAAGATCCCAAGCCAACACCAGCTTTTCACCTACTTGTGTTTGCGACTGCTTAGACTCAAAGCTGAGGATGTTTGTCAAGCTGGATCTTGTGATTTGAGGCATTTGTTGTCGCCGGTGATCGCAAGACTGGTCTTCCCACTGGGAGGTGGGGTAATATGTGGAGGATGGCTCAGCGTCTTCCGGATGTTGCTTGCGGGTTGCAGCGGTAAACCTGGCCGTCTTGCATCATCACATGATATGAACGCGGGGCGAATCGTGAACATGGCCGGTCAAAACTGCTGTTTTCCCAGACCCTTACTTGCTCGAAGCGGACGCTTCTTTCACCCGGAGAAGAAGTGAGAGCTCTTTGGAGTTCCAGTCGTAAAAACGTTCTTCACCACCTGCTGATTTGTACCAAGAGCTGACGTGCATCTGCCGGGATATGCAGTGCAAGAGTTCGCTCCTGTCGTAAGTGCCTGGTCTCGGATGGTTCGATTCATCAATATACTAGCTGGGTAGTAAGGCCGTCCTGCTCTGGGATGTTCCTGGTCCTCAGCGCCAGGGTCAAATCCAAATCCTCACCAGATTCTCGAGCCTTCCTTAGCCGTGTTTGACAGTCCGATCATACGTTCGGCCTGTCCGTTTGATGGGGCATATGTGCGACTTATGGCGTAATATGATATCTCCATTATGACGTGAATCTGTTTAATCCTGTGCTTGTTGAATGGAGTGTTATTAAGCTATCAGCTTTTCCTGAGGAAATGCCGTGTCTGCATAATGTTGTTTGCAGTGCGTCAATAATGTGCTTTTCAGAAAGTTCAGGGACCCAAATGTTCACCTCTGGATATTTTGAGAAAGAATAGGCATAGACTACTACGTACTACTACTACTACTACTACTACTACTCACTACTACTACTACTATGAGAAAAATGCCTTGTGGAACTTCCTCGCATTAGTGGTTCTTTACAGTGGCTGGTCTGAACTTTGCACACACTGCGAATTTGGCTACAAGTTGCTCATTGTCACTGCTCATTCCGGGCCAGAAGACGACTTCGAATGGGCTCTAGCTTTGCTTTTTCTTGTCCAAATGGTCTTCATGGATCTTCCTGAGCAGTGGTTTGTGACGTTGTGCTGTGGGGAATTACTAGTGGTCCCCAGAAAGAGCAGACTGATAGCATGGTGGTTGCAGTTCATGTCTGGTTCCCAATACGCTTATGCCGGATGGCAATTGGCTTTGTGGGATGGCCATCCATGAAGATAAATCAAGCTAAAATCTGAAGGAACGGTGATCGTCTGAGGTTGCAGAAGCGAGGGTCTCTAGTCTGCGTGCCTTCCTGGCAACTGGGATATCAACTGGGCAAACCCTCATCTGCATGTCTTCAAAATAAAACTTCTGGCAGTGGCACTGTGCCAGTCGGAGCTCTAGAGAAAGTGTCAACTGTCAGGAATATACAGTACCTTGCCAGCACAACAACATACTTGAGTTCAAGTCATACCGAAGAAGACGAAGCAAGCATCATTTGTAATGTGGTGGATGCTCGTGTGAAGCGGTTTTCTTGACGGACTTGCGTCACCAATGGCTTGTGGTCTGTTTGCACCTCTGTCTGTATATCCATAACTTAGTGTGGAACCTTTCAACCACAAAAAAACAAATGAAGAGTTCCGTGTTCTATCTGAACCATAGTTTTTTGCTCTGCCACTGACAGCAAACAAAGAGGCAAGGCAACTGGAGTCCTTGTTGTAGCAAAACATGCCCTTTAGCCAATAGATGCACGTCAGCTCTGGATGACTGATGGTTTGGAAGGCTCAAATAACTCCAGGATGGTGTATGGAAATTTCCTGCCTGAGGGTGTTTGAATGCCGCAGGGTGCTTCAGGGTTGACCACGCCATTGTGCGTCTTTCTTCGCTAAGTCACGTTAGCGGCGCCGTGATCGTCGGTATGTTGGGTACGAAATGCGAGAGGTAGTTAGAAACTCCCAAAGGCGCTCTGCAGTCCACTTTGGACGTGAGTATTGGCAGGTTTGTGATGCTTGTATTTTGGCAACATTCAAGCCTAAGGCTTTCGGCCAGTGACGACGTGTCCATATAAGCTTGACCTCTAACACCTTCCACTGAATCTGTCTGACACATTAAATTTTTACGTTACTAGACCGTGAGCACCTTGAGTTGGTTTTCCCACAATCTCGTCATGTTAACCTCATCGGCCGCGAGCACAATTCATGTCATAGGCCAACGAAATACACCCCTTCGAAATCACCGAAGGCTCTCCGATTTGGCAACTTCTGGCATACTTCCACTTGCAGAACTGAGTCTGAGAAGAAACATTCAGTTGAAACAATATCTCCAAAAGGGCATGTTAAAAGTACACAAACAATGCCACTGTACTTGTCCAGTAGAATCTGCCAGGAACGAATGCTTGTTGATCCAAAGATATTAAAACACCTGCTTACCTCCTAGCTGCGCTGCATTACTTTCCTCTGAAGTGAGGTATCTGATGATGCTCTCGTTTTAATGCTTTATTATATTCCTGGATTATAAACAAGCCATAACGAGCGATCCATTTTTCGATGATCCTAGTTGTGCACCCAGTCTGTGGGGCCCAATCGACCTGCTGAAATGATTCCTCGTGGATTCCATGGTCCTCGAGGCTTCTGCTTGACGATCATGCAAGCTATGTGGAACTCTCCATGGAGGTTCGATCACTCGACGCACTCCTTCATGCCAATTCAAAATTATAGGGACGGTTAACTTTCCGAGGCTGTGAAAGAGGAACATCTGCAAACGACTGGGTAACACTGTAGCCTGGCAATGCGAGTCGGTTCTGGCTGGCAGTTGCACCAGAAACAAAAATCGACGCTTGTCACTAAATTTATCAGGTTGAAGGCGAACAAGGCAGTCAGTCCGAGAATAGGTGGTGCCGAGAATCAACACTATGCACAATCAAACGTGCCCTCTTTTTTCTGTCTGGCATGAGTTAGCCTTACTTTGTAACCTGATGCCCCCAATATGCTTGCGAGTGATGGAATGAAACTTTGGATGTGGGGTTCGTGTGTCAATTTCCGATAAAGGGAAAAAGGACATGACAGATGCCTGCGCACCAGTGTCTAGCTTGACCTTCACCGTCAGCCCTTCATAGTTAAGCTCGTAAAGAATTCGTTGCCGGTGATAGTATTCAAACGCCATCAATACAACAACTGTATTCAATATCTGCATGAATTCGTCCATCACTGTGAGTTGTTGACGCATGTAACTGTGTCTCCGAGTTGAAGCACGGCACATTCTCTTAAGTCGGCCCATGCGCGCCACAATTTTTTTCAGTTTCTTTCTTTAGTCGGGCATTTGTGCACCCGTTTACTTTGGTATCCACATCGGGAACACATACCGGATGGTGGTGGCCCTTCGCAAGCCAAAGGAGGAGCGGTGTTCACTTGCGTGAGTATGGCACGGCTCAGCAGTATGCCCTTTGCTGTTTGTAAACTGCAACCATCTCATTTTTACTTCGAGCGGTGTCTTTGTCGGGTGCTTCAATGGGCGGCATTGAGAATTGGTGCTCTGCATATGGTCCCACCACTTTGGTGAGGTCAAGTCTCTTTTCGCGGAGTAAACGCTCTTTTAACTCAGTAACATACCGGTCAATCAAAATGGTGGACGCTCTTGTTGTCGGTTTTCCCCCATGCTTTTGTAAACTACGTTCGGTCGTGGATTGCAATATTCCTCGAACTTCTCGCATACCGAGCTCGTTCGTCGCTTTCCGGGCTTTGCCTGAACGTGAAATGTTGTTTACATGGTCGATAGACGCCTGCGTCGGCGCAATGCAACAAAGGTTGATGACTTTCTTGCTCTCCGGTATTAACTCCAACCCTGTCCTGACACCCTCAAAGAACAATTTCAAAACAGCAGTCTCCATCGGGCGCAAGCATCGCTGAGCGTTTAAAGCATCAAAAGTCGTGCTGGGGTGCGTTTAAAACACTCCTCATAGTCAATTGAATAACTACTACGACATGTAATGAGCCAGATGAGGGCTTTTGGAGACCAAACTGGTCCTTTTTAATTTCTTTGCCATTCCCCAAAAAAACCCCCCATTTTTTTACCCCAAAAAAGCCTTCATTATTCCAACAAACAACAACAACAACAACAAACAACAACATAAACAGGCTGTTGTTGTGCAGGAGTCCAACAAAGCAAATGAGCCAACAAAAAAGAACGCGTTACACTGGTGAGAAAGCAAGCAGATAACGATAGAAGTTAATGTGTAGTAGGACATTTAGACATACAGAGAGATAAACTGGCAAATGAATAACATTCCAAGGAACTGATTCTAAGCAAGTCATTCTTCTTGGACTTGTAAATGACCAATTTCTTCATCAACACTTATTGTGAACCAACAAGATATAGAGATGGGGCCAAAACTCCCAGCCTCCTGGAGCTTGGTTTTGACTAATAAGGAAGAGGGAACATCTGAGATGGAAATTGTCCACCCTTGGGCAGAGTGTTACGTGCATTATTATTTCAGATGACAGTCGAATCACAGAATGAGGAGGAGGTACTAACCAGGAACTACTATCAAGCAGATTACGACAAGATGAGAGAAAGTTGAGAGAGGTTGACTGTGAGCAAGAACTACTAGATCGCGCTCAGGGACGGAAAATCCAGAAATTTCAAGACGTGGGGGTCGAGGACGGGGGTGCCACCAGCGCCGTAGTACTGAACAAACAATGGGAGTTGGGGCGTCCTCTTCGAGGAAATTTTGAAAAAATTTATCATCGGAAATGGCGGTTTCCTCGTTTGTTGGAAAGTTTCTGTAGTTTGTGGCATTTTTCCCTGGCTCAACAATTCAGCAGATTCGCGATGGACTCGTGGCCAAAGGTGCCGAACTTGCCCAAACCCAATCCTAGTTTTAAAAAAGGCCTGTGCACACCCGTTGTGGGAAAAGTATGGCGTGACCGACTTGTTGCTGGGTCTGAAGCCCAGCGACCACCATGCGTCGAAGTTGCAAAGCTTAGAGCAGGAGGCTCTCCCGGACAAAAGAATCAGACAGGACGACAATGTGAATTATTTTATTTGTCGTCAATGAAACTACTTGTTGGAAGTAGATGGTGCTTGTGATTTCCGAACGAAAATGTCACCACATCATGTGGGATATGCGGAAGTTCATGAGAGTGTATGTTTCATGAGGGGCCAACAGTAAACCATTCCAACTTTCTCCATGAAATTTTCTTCGGTAGGTCTTCAGTTTGCCACAGCAAAGAAAATGAGTGTTCAGCTTCACTGGACACAGGAGGTGCATCCCAATATGGAGTCGGAACTTTGATCGATGGAAATTTTGATCCACATCTACCATGTGGAAACAATCCATGAATGTGCTTGGAAGCATGTTGTTGGGCTTCCTTCGTCCAAAACATTTCTCCATTCTCTAAGTTCATTTAGTCAGTCTTGCGGGATTGCATGTCGTTTCCAACGCAACAGCCTTCTGGACGCAGGCTGGATTTCGCAGGTATCGGCGGATTATCGCAGATGCAACGGCAGAAAGAAACAGATACTACTTCCTGGTTTTCAGCACAGAATCGTGTATCCATTTCGCTCGTTGAGGTGATCAAGAAAGGAATGCACAAGGTAGTAGGCAAGGGAGTATCAGCAGCAGTGTTGGACGATTGATTTGTCATTTTACAACTACTCGCAATATGGCATCGCCTCCTTACAGATTGTTATCATGGCCCTTCGCATGATCGAACACCAGAACTAATTAGTTTCAGCTTCGACTCCAGTTGAGCGAGCGCCCCTTCTTGTCATCACTCATGGAGTATGCCTCAACAGCACATCCATGCGTGTGTTGCAACTTGTGAGCAAGGCCTTTTAAAGTATGTAGGCTATTCTTGAGCCGTAATGAACACAAAAAACCAACTAAAGATGTTGGTGAACTCCGAATTCCCTGTGCAGAAACGTGGGCTATCACTGTCCGATCCACAGATTTGTCGATTTACAATCCTGCCCCCAACAAATACAGACAAATGGATATAACTCTTCAACCAGCTCGAAACGAAGAGTCTCTTCCACCCACCTCATCTTGCACAGACCTCTTCATGGGTTTTTTTGGCCGAGGTTTCTTCTTCGTTCAATAAAGATCTTTTCAAGTACCATTGTTCTTTGGTGCGTTCTCGCAAAAATCGTATAAATCATTCATGGTATCAGATTATATGCGAACCATGGGTAGTCTACATCTGCTGCGACAGACAATTTAGCAACATGACTGTTGCAGTGAGTATTAGGCGCCAAAAGGCTGGAACAGCTTTTAAATCTGCACTTGAGTTCCGAATTCTGGTGATGACGCCATTGATGATGTGCCATCACAGCTTTTGCCCGCTTGAGCTTACTTATGTTCCACACAGTATTCTTGAAAGACAATCGTATTATGCCCTTTACCTCTGGCTTCACCAGTAGTCTTGTTCTGTACGCCTCATCGCCTTACTATGATTGGTGAAAAATCGCTTACCTCCTTCAATACACATTGTCAGGTCCATCTCTTAATCTGGGCCACAATTATCATTTATCACCTTGTTCTATGTATGGTCTTAGAGGTTTACACGCGAGCATGCTTGTTGCCACTTAGGCATATGCTACCATTAGATGTTCATCATTTTCGGCAATGTCGGCTGTAAACGCGATAGGGAATTTCCTTTGAGACAATCATTACATTTCACCGAATTGTCGTCTTCGATGACCCTGAGTGCTATGTTCTCCCACCGCAGAGTAGCACCACACGACAATTTGCCGCAGGAGGTAAGATTTTTTTCATTAGTTCAATTTGTATCGGAAATTTAGATATGGAATTTCTCGTGGGTCGGATTTCAGACACTTTCCATCAAATCACTATCAGCAAGCAAACTTGTTTTGTAGCTAGTTTCAGTGAAATCGTGTGTCGCCAGTGCGCCGTCTTATTCCAGTGCTTTCCGTACGTCAGTTAAGGGTGATTGGACTAGCACCCCCTACTTGATTTGATAATTTTTTAGGAGGGAACGTAACACAGAACTTGCACATCCCTCCTCCAAGTACTGAACTGTAAACCAAAACCAGAATTGTACACGATCGAGCCACTGCCTTGCAAACTTCAGCACATCGGACATTTTGTCCCTTACGATTAATCTGTTGACACACAGAGAATCCAAGATTTTGCAGGCAGTGATGTTCGTTCAAGTATTGATTTTACTCTCACGCTGGGAAGCGACTCAATGCGAACATTGCCGGCCACAATATCACTGACGATCGTAAGCTGGCACGGGCAGTTACACCGTTCGCGACGCAGTGCGATGATTGACAATTTTGTTTGCATCAGATTGTCAAGGGATGCGAAGAAGCGGTTGCTTCATTACATGCATTGGTTGGCCTCGTTTCTGCTGATGTTGCTGCGCCTACCCTGTTGGCCTACATCTGTTGATTCTGGCAGGTCTGTCGCGATTGACAGACAAAAAGAAGTCAGTAATTCTTCTCTTCTTCGGACCTTCATTCCATTCATTCGTTTTGTCTTAAAGCAAAGGTTGGTGAGGGGGCAGATGATGAGTAAAATCTTTATTTACAATTGTCCTGACAGAGACAGCATCGACCAAGTTCGGAGGCGCTCAGCACTATCGGGTGGACAAGTCCACCTAACGCGTCGACCCTGCTGCCTGTTGCCTATATGTTATTGTTGTCCTGATTTATTCTGGGTAATCGCTCTCCACGAGCCTAGACCATGTAAAAAAAAACAAAGCCGAAACAAAGCAAAAAAAAATCATTTTTTTTGCCCAACATTCGCCAGCATTTTTCAGGAACGAGATTTCGCAACATCCAAGGCTATCGCGAATAGCAGAGTCTGACAGAACACAAAACCTGCAAAATATTTCTCTTAATTATGAGGGATATCACTGTAGCCATAAAAGGGAAAACGTTTTTAAACAAAATTAAGTTTGTGTAATTTTAATGCTACTGTTACGAAATGACTGAGGAGTTAATGATTCGATAGTTACATCTAATGTGTGTCGCAGAAGTGTTTGTAAACCAAATTATTCATCACCAGATCATGTTGTTTTGCGGTCGCCTTGTGGGTTCTCCAAATTCCATGCCCCTCACACTGTGATGATCGGGTGGTCAGATAACTGTACCTGACGAGTCATCTCGTCGTCG
>CM068961.1:14789080-14802350 GCA_035128595.1 Eptatretus atami | reverse complement strand
GTGTGTGTGTATGTTTGTGTCTGCGTGTCTATTTGTGTGTCTGTGTCTGTGTGTATGTCTGTGTGTGCGCGTGTATGTGTATGTATGTGTATGTCTGTCTATGTGTGTGTGTATGTCTGTGTGTGTGTATGTGTATGTCTGTGTTTATGTGTGTCTGTGTTTATGTGTGTCTGTGTGTATGTGTATGTCTGTGTCTATGTGTCTTCTGTGTGTATGTCTGCGGTCTATGTGTGTGTATGTCTATGTGTGTGTGTGTGTATATGTCTGTGTCTATGTGTGTGTCTATGTGTGTGTGTGTATGTCTGTGTGTGTGTATGTCTGTGTCTATGTGTGTGTGTCTGTGTATGTCTGTGTCTATGTGTGTGTGTGTATGTCTGTGTGTGATGTGTGTGTGGTGTCTATGTGGTGTGTGTTGTCTATGTGTGTGTGTATTGTCTATGGTGTGTGTTGTGTGTGATGTGTTGTGTATGTCTGTGTCTATGTGTGTGTGTATGTCTGTGTCTATGTGTGTTGTGTGTTATGTCTGTGTCTATGTGTGTGTTGTGTTGTGATGGTCTGTGTCTTATGTGTGTGGTGTGTGTATGTCTGTGTCTATGTGTGTGTGGTGTATGTCTGTGTCTATGTGTGTGCTGTGTGTGTGTATGTGTATGTCTGTGTCTATGTGTGTGTGTGTGTGTGTGTGTTCGCTTTACTCCGAGAGGACGTTGAACCAAACAATGGGTAAAGGCGGCGATGAACCCGCTTGGCTGCTTCCCGTCGTGCGCTGCATCACAACCAACACCTTCCAAGGCGGGAACCATCGCGTCCACCGACTCGTCAATCAGCAACGGATCGAGTCACCCGTGCAGCACAACGAAGCGTACGTACATCATGTCCACAAGGTGTGTCGCTCGATCACGAGTGTTCAGTGTCCTTCCCGGAGCCAATTCTCCGGTTTGTGTGTTGCACGTATTTCATCCATTGCGACGCACCGAACGTGTCTGCACCGAAACCGCGTGACGTCACTCACCCGCTCAATTCTCGGCCTCGTTCACCGTCCGTTGGCGCTCGGTATCTCGAGTCGGGACGCTGTCGTCGCCACGAGATGGGCTCGTGAATCCTGCGACGATCGTGGAAACCCGTTGACGATTCGATGACGATCAAAGCGTCCACCCGTGGGTCGGTGACTCAGTCAATAAAGCGCTCCTTTCACTTCGGCTTCCCCTTCCGAGGTTGTGCTCAATGGCATGACGTCACGCGGTTGCTCCGACGACGCGTGCCTCTCGCACTTCGAGCTTTCGTTCCAACAACCATCACCGTATTGCGAACCTGCATGTTTTTTTACAGCCGCCGCACCCGTGCACGAACGTGCGCACACCTGCCCTATATTTCATTCTCTGTTTCGTTTTTACCTGTAGCAGCTTAATTCGTTCAGAAACGATGAAAGCAATTTCCCCGCGATGGAGAAAATGGACGGTTTACGACGTCGACACGTTCACGAGCCGACAAGCGTTATCCCTGCGCCGCGATGCACCGCGAGGAGGAATTCGACGAAGAAGAAAAGGGAGAGGAAGAAGATCGAGGAAAAGGGAGTGTATCACTGGACTGAAGAAGAGGATGTCGGATAATAATTAATATATACGAAGGGGAATAAGTGGACGAAAAAAGGCGAAGAGGAAGAAGACTTGCCGACGAAGATCATGAGGAGAACAATGAAGAAGAGGAGTCAAGAAGGAGAAAGGGAAGAAAAAGAAGAAGAAGAAGAAGAATTTTTTTTTTCCCTGCTGAGGTAAAAACGGTGCACGGGGTTCTGGCTCCTCCAGCTGAGTTCGACTTTGTCGATTGTTCATGAATATTATTTAATTATATCGACGGATATTCTGATATAATCTGTAAAAGCGGAAAAGATTTTAAAGGAAATTGATGAAAATTGTTCATTTGTGAACTGAGTAAGTGAAAAGTGCAAATTCTCAATGTTATCCTTCAACGTCTCTTTTTTTTCTTGGCCTTGTTGATTAACATCCGCTGATAATTATGATTGCCATACTTGTTTGAGGTTTACAAAAGGATGATGTTGTCAAAGGACGAGCGAGTGGTGTTTCACCTTTCGATGGCATCTCAGGATCCTGAGCAAATCTGGACGAGGGACCGTTTGGAGAGCAAGTATGGATGCACGTATCAGGAGAGGAGAGACTGTTGCTGTTGGCTGTGTCATGAGCCAGACCAAGGTTCGAGACCAATTGTCTTTACTTCTGCATTCACCCGTGAAGAAGAAGAAGAAGAAGAAGAAGAAGCAGCAGCAATCAAACGGAAGACAAAGAAGGAGCCCGAAGAAGTAAAGGGCAAAGATGGAGTCATCAGGAGGAACCTGGAGAGGGTTCAGGTTTCAGCCGATACTCCCCAACCCTCAAACCCACCTTCCAAACTCACCAACAACAACAACAACCACCACCTTCCTCCTCAATGTTCAAAAGCTCACATTAATGGTCAAAACTAGTACCACCGCTCACACACCCCCACCCCCAATTACTGCACACAGAAAAACAACTGCACCAAATAAACCCCAGTCGAGTAGTAATTAACTCGGAAACTCAAACTCTAACAGTAGACTCAAATTTTACGCAACATAATCATTGAGATGCGCAGGTAGTCTCTTAGCACGAGAAGAGCGACCGGTAGGTGGTGTTATTACTTGTCCTCCTTCATATGCAGCACAAGCATGTGGGTAGCATCATCATCTGAGGGTGCGACTACGCCGCTAATGCAATGCCCCGATTACCAGCACACTGGTACTCATTTTGCTGACCTTGAAAGGATGACGGGCTGAGTCAAACCCACGTGGTGTAAACTCAACAGCTGACAGGGACTCAAACTCAGGACCATAAGATCCCAAGCCAACACCAGGCTTTTACTACTTGTGTTGCGACTGCTTTAGACTGCAAAGCTGAGGATGTTTGTTCAGCTGGATCTTGTGATTGAGGCATTGTTGTCGCGTGATTCGCCAACTGGTCTTCCACTGGGAGTGGGGTAATATGTGGAGGAGGCTCAGCGGTCTTCCGGAGGTGCTTGCGGTTGCAGCGGTAAACCTGGCCGTCTTGCATCATCACATGATATGAACGGGGCGAATGGTGCATGGCGGTCAAAACTGCTGGTTCCCAGACCCTTACTTGCTCGAAGCGGACGCTTTCACCCGGAGTAAGAAGTGAGAGCTCTTTGGAGTTCCAGTCGTAAAACGTCTTCACCACCTGCTGATGTTGTACCAAGAGCTGACGTGCATCTGCCGGGATATGCAGTTGCAAGAGTCGCTCTGTCGTAAGTAGCCTGTCTCGGATGGTTCGATTCATCAATATACTGAGCTGGGTAGTAAGGCCGTCCTGCTCTGGGAGTGTTCCTGTCCGTCAGCAGGGTCAAATCCAAATCCTCACCAGATTCTCGAGCCTTCCTTAGCCCGTGTTTGACAGTCCGTATCATACGTTCGGCCTGTCCGTTTGATTGGGCATATGTGCGACTTGATGGCGTAATATGAAATCTCCATTATTGAGTGAATCTGTTTAATTCTGAACTTGTGAATGGAGTGTTATTAGCTATCAGCTCCTGAGGAATGCCGTGTCTGCCAAATGTTGGTTTGAGTGCGTCAATAATGTGCTTTTCAGAAAGTTCAGGGACCCAAAGCACCTCTGGATATTTTGAGAAAGAATAGGCTATGACTACTACTACTACTACTACTACTACTACTACTACTACTACTACTACTACTATGAGGAAATGCCTTGTGGAACTTCCTGTGGCATTAGTGGTTCTTTACAGTTGGCTGGTCTGAACTTTGCACACACTGGACATTTGGCTACAAGTTGCTCATTGTCACTGCTCATTCCGGGCCAGAAGACGACTTCATGGGCTCTAGCTTTGCTTTTTTCTTGTCCAAAATGGTCTTCATGGATCTTCCTGAGCATGTTGTGACGTTGTGCTGTGGGGATTACTATGTGGTCCCCAGAAAAGAGCAGACTATGAGCAAGGTGCAGTTCATGTCTGGTGTCCCAATACGGCTTGATGCCGGATGGCAAGTTGGCTTTGTGGGATGGCCATCCATTGAAGATAAATCAAGCTAAAATCTGAAGAACGTGATCGTCTGAGGTTGCAGAACGTAGGGTCTCTAGTCTGCGTTGCCTTCCTGGCAACTGGGATATCAACTGGTGCACCCTCATCTGCATGTCTTCAAATAAAACTCTGGCAGTTGGCACTGTGCCAGTCGGAGCTCTAGAGAAAGTGTCAACTGTCAGGAATATACAGTACCTTGCCAGGCACACACATACTTGAGTTTCAAGTCATACCGAAGAAGACGAAGCAACATCATTTGTAATGTGGGTGATGCTCTGTGAAGCGGTTTTCTGACGATGGTCACCAATGCCTTGTGGTCTGTTTGCACCTCTGTCTTATATCCATATACTTAGTGGTGGAACTTTTCAACCACAAAAAAACAAATGAAGCAGTTCCTGTTCTATCTGACCATAGTTTTGCTCTGCCACTGATAGCAAACAAGAGGCATAGGCAACTGGATGTCCTTGTTGTAGCAAACATGCTCCTACGCCAGTAGATGACATGTCAGCTTGGATGACTGATGGTTTGGAAGGCTCAAATAACTCCAGGACTGGTGTATGGGAAATTTCCTGCCTGAGGGTGTTGAATGCCGCAGGGTGTTCAGGGTGACACTGCCATTGTGCGTCCTTCTTCGGTAAGTCACGTAGCGGCGCCGTGATCGTCGGTATGTTGGGTACGAAATGCGAGAGGTAGTTAGAAACTCCCAAGGCGCTCTGCAGGTCCACTTTGGACGTGAGTATTGGCAGGTTTGTGACTGCTTGTATTTTGGCAACATCAAGCCCAAGGCTTTCGGCAGTGACGACGTGTCCCATATAGCTGACCTCTAACACCTTCCACTGAATCTTCTGACAATTAAATTTTACGTTACTAGACCGAGCACGCTTGAGTGGTTTTCCCACAATCTCGTCATGTTTAACCTCATCGGCCGCAGCCACAATCATGTCATAGGCAACGAAATACACCCCTTCGAAATCACCGAAGGCTCTCCGATTGCAATTCTGCAGTACTTCACTTGCAGAACTGAGTCTGAAAAACATTCAGTTGAAACAATATCTCCCAAAAGGCATGTTAAAAGTACACAACAATGCACTGTACTTGTCCAGTAGAATCTGCCAGAACGAATGCTTTTGATCAAAGATATAAAACACCTGCTTACCTCCTAGCTGGCTGATTACTTCCTCTGAAGTGAGGATCTGATGATGCTCTCGTTTTAATGCTTTATTTATATTCCTTGGATATAAACAAGCCATAACGAGCGATCCATTTTTTCGATGATCCTGAGGTTGTGCACCCAGTCTGTGGGCCCAATCACCTGTGTAATGATTCCTCGTGATTCCATGTCCTCGAGCTTCTGCTTGAGACGATCATGCAAGCTATGTGGAACTCTCCATGGAGGTTCGATCACTCGACGCACTCCTTCATCCAATTCAAAATTATAGGGACGGTTGAACTTTCCGAGGCTGTGAAAGACATCTGCAAACGACTGGGTTACACTGTACCTGGCAATGCGAGTGGTTCTGGCTGCAGTTGCACAGAACAAATATCGACGTTGTCACTAAATTTATTCAGGTTGAAGGCGATACAAGCAGTCAGTCCGAGAATAGGTGGTGCCGAGGAATCAACACTATCACAATCAAACGTGCCCTCTCTGTTTTCTGTCTGGCAGTGAAGGTTAGCCTTACCTTTGGTAACCTGATGCCCCCATATGCTTTGCGAGTGATGGATGAACTTTGGATGTGGGGTTTCGTTGTCAATTTCCGATAAAGGGAAAAGGACATGACAGATGCCTGCGCACCAGTGTCTAGCTTGACCTTCACCGTCAGCCCTTCAATAGTTAAGTCTGTAAAGCAATTCTTGCCGGTGATAGTATCAACGCCATCAATAAACAACTGATCAATATTTGCATGAAATTCGTCATCACTGTGAGTGTTGACGGCATGTACTTGTCTCCGAGGTTGAGCACGGCACATTCTCTTGAAGTCGCCCATGCGGCCACAATTTTTTCAGTTTCTTTCTTTAGTCGGGCATTTTGTGCACCCGTTTACTTTGGTATCCACATCGGGAACACATACCGATGGTTGGTGGCCCTTCCAGAGCCAAAGAGGAGCGGTGTTCACTGCGGGGAGTATGGGCACGGCTCAGCAGTATGCCCTGCTGTTGTAAACTGCACATCTCATTTACTTCGAGCGGTGTCTTTGTCGGTCTTCAACTGGGCGTGATGAGAATTGGCTGCTCTGCATATGTCCACCACTTTGGTGAGGTCAAGATCCTTTTCGCGGAGTAAACGCTCTTTTAACTCAGTAACATACCGGTCAAATGGTGGACGCTCTTGTTGTCGGGTTTCCCCAATGCCTTTTGTAAACTACGTTCGTTCGTGGATTGCAATATTCCTCGAACTTCTCGCATACCGAGCTGCGTTCGTCGCTTTCCGTGGCTTTGCTGAACGTGAATGTGTTGTACATGTCGATAGACGCCTCGTCGGCGCAATGCAACAAGGTGATGACTTTCTTGCTCTCCGGTATTAACTCCGAACCCTGTCCTGACACCTCCAAGAACAATTCAAACAGCAGTCTCCATCGGCGCCAAGCATCGCTGAGGTTTAAAGCATCCAAAGTCAGTGGCTGGGGTGGTTTAAAACACTCCCTCATGAGTCAATGTGAATAACTACTACCACCATGTAATGAGCCAGATGAGGCTTTGAGACCAACTGTCTTTATTTCTGCATTCACCCATCAAGCCTCATATCCAACAACAACAACAACAACAACAACAACAACCCATAACAGGCTGTGTGTGCAGGAGTCCAACAAGCAATGGAGCCAACAATAAAGAACTGTGTACACTGTGGGAGAAAGCAAGCAGACTGAACGATAGAGAGTTAATTGTAGTAGGACACTTTGACTACAGAGAGATAAACTGGCAAATGAATAACATCCAAGGAACTGATTCTAATGCAAGTCATTCTTTCTTGGACTGTGTAAATGACCAATTTCTTCATCAACACTTATGTGAACCAACAAGATATAGAGATGGGCAAACTCCCAGCCTCCTGGACTTGGTGTTGACTAATAAGGAAGAGGGAACATCTGAGATGGAAATTGGTCCACCCTTGGGCAAGAGTGATTACGTGACATTATTATTTCAGATGACAGTCGAATCACAGAATGAGGAGGAGGTACTAACCAGGAACTACTATCAAGCAGATTACGACAAGATGAGATGAAAGTTGAGAGAGGTTGACTGTGAGCAAGAACTACTAGATCGCGCTCAGGGACGGATCCAGAAATTTCAAGACGTTGGGGGTTCCGAGGGGGGTGCACCAGGCCGTAGTACTGAACAACAGATGGGAGTTTGGGGGTCCTCTTCGAGGAAATTTTGAAAAATTTATCATCGGAAATGGCGTTTCCTGCGTTTTTGGAAGTTTTCTGTAGTTTGTGGCATTTTTCCCTGGCTCAACAATTCAGCAGATTCGCGATGACTCGTGGGCCAAAGTGCCGAACTTGCCCAACCAATCCTTAGTTTAAAAAAGGCCTGTGCACACCCGTTGTGGGAAATTATGGCGTTGACCGACTGTGTGCTGGGTGAAGCCCAGCACCACCATGCGTCGAAGTTGCAAAGCTTAGGGCAGGAGGTCTCCCTACAAAAGAGATCAGACAGGACGACAGATGTGAATTATTTTATTTGTCGTCAATGATACTACTTTTGGAATAGATGGTGCTTGTATTTCCGAACGAAAATGTCACACATCATGTGGGGATATGGGGAAGTTCATGAGGTGTATGTTCATGAGGGCCACATATACCATCCAACTTTCTCCCATGAAATTTCTTCGGTAGGTCTTCAGGTGCCACAGGCAAGAAAATGAGTGTTCAGCTTCACTGGACACAGGGAGGGTGCATCCAATATGGAGTCGGACTTTGATCGATGGAAATTTGTCCACATCTACCATGTGGAAACAATCCATGAATGTGCTTGGAAGCATGTTGTTGGGCTTCCTTCTCCAAAACATCTGCCATTCTCTAAGTTCATTTATCAGTCTTGCGGGATGTGCATGTCGTTTTTCCAACGCAACAGCTTCTGACGCAGGGCTGGGATGTCGCAGGTATCGGCGATTATCGCAGATGGCAACGGCAGAAACAGATCACTACTTCCTTGGTTTTCAGCACAGAATCGTGTATCCATTTCCTGGTTGAGGTGATCAAGAAATGGAATGCACAAGGTAGTAGAGCAAGGGAGTATCAGCAGCAGTGTTTGGACGATTGATTTGTCATTTTACAACTCTCGGCAATATGGCATCGCCTCCTACAGATTGTATCATGGCCTTCGCATGATCGAACCACAGAACTAATTTAGTTTCAGCATTCGACTCCAGTTGAGCGAGCGCACCCTTCTTGTCATCACTCATGGAGTATGCCTCACAGCACATCCATGCTGTTGTGTTGCAACTTGTGAGCAAGGCCTTTTAAAGTATGTAGGCTATTCTTGACCGTAATGAACACAAAAACCAACTGAAAAGATGTTGGTGAACTCCGAATTCCCTGTGCAGAAACGTGGCTATCACTGTCCGATCCACAGTATTTGTCGATTTACAATCCTGCCCAAACAAATACAGACAAATGGATATAACTCTTCAACCATCTCGAAACGAGAGTCTCTCCACCCACCTCATCTTGCACAGACCTTTCAGTTTTTTGCCGAGGTTTCTTCTTCTTGTTCAGATAAGATCTTTTCAAGGTACCATTGTCTCTTGGGTGCGTTCTCGAAAAATCGATAAAGTTCATTCATGGTATCAATTATATTGCGAACCATGGGTAGTCTACATGCTGCTGCGACAGACAAATTTAGCACATGACTGTTGCAGTGAGTATAGAGCGCCAAAGGCTGGACAGCTTTAATCTGCACTTGAGTTCCGATTCTGGATGACGCCATTGATGATGTGCCATCACAGCTTTGCCCTCTTGACTTACTTATGTCCACACATATTCTGAATAGACAATCTATTATGCCCTTTCCTCTGGCTTCACCAGTAGTTCTTTGTTCTGTTACCTCATCGCCTATGATGGTGAAAAATCCTTCCTCCTTCAAACACATGGTCAGTCCATCTCTAATCTGGCCACCAATTATCTTTATCACCTTGTTCTGTATGGTCTTAGAGGTACAGCGAGCATTCTTGTTGCCACTTAGCATATGCTACCATTAGATGTCATCATTTTCGGCAATGTGGCTGTAAACGGATAGGGAATTTCCTTTGAGACATCATTACATTTCACCGAATTGTCGTCTCGATGACCCCTGAGTGCTATGTTCTGCCCACCGCAGAGTAGCACCACACCGACAATTTGCCGCAGGATGTGTAGATTTTTTTCATAGTTCAATTTGTATCGGAAATTAGATATGGAATTCTCTGGGTCGGATTTCAGACACTTTCCATCAAATCACTATCAGCAAGCAAAGCTTGTTTGTAGTAGTTCAGTGAATCGTGTGTCGCCAGTGCGCCGTCTATTCCAGTTGCTTTCCGTAGGTCAGTTAAGGGTGATTGGACTAGCACCCCTGACTTGATTTGATAATTTTTAGGAGGGAACGTAACACAGAACTTGCACATCCCTCCTCCAAGTACTGAACTGTAAACCAACCAATTGTAACGATCGAGCCACTCCTTGCGAAACTTCAGCACATCGGAACGATTTTGTCCCTTACGATTAATCTGTTGAACACACAGAGAATCCAAATTTTGCAGGCAGTGATGTTCGTTCAAGTAGTTGATTTTTCTCATCACCTGGAAGCGACTCAATGCGAACATTGCCGGCCACAATATCACTGACATCGTAAGCTGGCACGGGCAGTACACCTTCCGACGCAGGCATGATTTGACATTTGTTGCATCAGATTGTCAAAGGGATCGGAAGAAGCGGTTGCTTCATTACATGCATTGGGTTGGGCCTCGGTTTCTGCTGATGTTGCTGCAGGCCTACCCTGTTGTGCCTCATCTGTTGTTCTGGCATGGTCTGTCGCATTGACAGACAAAAAGAAGTCAGTAATCTTCCTCTTCTTCGGACCTTCCATTCCATTCATTCGTTTTGTCTTAAAGCAAAGTTGGTGAGGGGAGCAGATGATGATAAAATCTATACAATTGTTCCCTACAGAGACAGCATCGACCAAGTTCGGAGGCGCTCAGCACTATCGGGTGGACAAGTCCACTAACGCGCTCGACCCTGCTGCTGTTGCCTTTGTTATGTTGTGTCCTGATTTATTCTGGGTAATCGCTCTTCCACGAGCCTAGACCATGTAAAAAAAAAAAACCAAACAAACAAAAAAAATCATTTTTTTTGCCCCAACATTCGCAGCATTTTTCAGGAACGAGATTTCGCAACATCCAAGGCTACGCGAATAGCAGAGTCTGACAGAACACAAAACCTGCAAAATATTTCTCTTAATTATGAGGGGATATCACTGTGCCATAAAAGGGAAAACGTTAAAAAAATTAAGTTTGTGTAATTTTAATGTACTGTTACGAAAATGACTGAGGAGTTAATGATTCGATAGTTACATCCTAATGTGTGTCAGCAGAAGTGTTTGTAAACCCAAATTATCATCGACCAGGATCATGTTGTTGCGGTCGCCTTGTGGGGTTCTCCAAATTCCATGCCTCACCACTGTGATGATCGGGGGTCAGATAACTGTACCTGACGAGTCTATAAGAAGACCACAGATGCCGTTTACAACCCCCACCTCTACCGGATCTTCATGCCCAGTGTTGGTTTACCATACCTGTGAGATGAACGAAACAGATGGGGAACCATGCCTGCGGCTGCGTAGCAGCCACTAAATGGCCGAGCGAACCAATGCCACACATCACACTATTGCTAACTAACGGGCCGATTGGTTACTTGAGCTACTATTCACAGAAGTGCTATCTCAGACCAAACCTGAGCAGGATAAGTCAAGACACGATAAAAAAAAAACTTCCATGCACTTTATTACACACCAAGCAATTGAGCGGGAAATTGGTGGGAGGAATGGCAGTTGGAGAATTCAATGGGAAAATGGTGGGATAATTCAGAGAAGGGCAAAGCAAAGCATATTCGATACCGTAATTTACAGCACGCATACATTCCCCTTCTCCCCTACGTGAAAATTCCCGGCCTCAGATTCCTCTTTATAATGATTTAACACCTTTACACTAAAATGCATCTAGACACTCAAAGGAGGAACACAGAGAGTTTGGGAAGAAGGGTCAAGAAATGCGAGTGTGATTGACATCGTGTAGGGTTTGCTACACATCCCGATGCACGTTTTTCAACCCCGGTTGAGGCTGCAATTACCGCTCCTCAGCCGTTCGGACTCACCTCTCATGCACCGCCTCCTGGACATCCTCCTCCACTCCGACAGCACCCAATCTTATGGGGTCACTGGAACTCTGGCCGAACGTGATGTTCTTCATGGTTGAGATATCTCGTGCTGAGGTGTGAGGGGAAGCCGTAAATTGAGAAACTTGCTGGCAACCAGGGTGAGTGGAAATCACAACGAGGGTGAGATATGTATCGTGTGTAAAAGGCGCAAACAGTCCGGAAAGAAAGAAATGACAAGAGTCAGAAAGGTGGGAAGATCGTCAAGAAAGTCGGAAAGTGAAGAAGAAACATAAATGTCTGTATAGAAAAGGTGCGGAGAGAGAAAAACGGAGGGTGAAGTGGGCTTCAATGAAAGACAAAAGGCAAACCATGATAAAGACCCAAGACTTACTTACTGAATCCCCAGTGTGTTCCTCCTTTTATTCCTTTCCCCTTCTCCGCACTAGTGATCCTTGAGGCTCTCCAGAGGTCTAGGGCTTGCGGGGGCAGTCAAACCTTTGAGGTGATGATTGGCTGTTTCTCGCCCCACGACCCTCCAACAGTGCCTGATTGGCGGAGCCTCACCATAGTGGTTTCCTTTCCCGGGAAGGGGGAGTAGGCTGGAAGCCCAGAAGCACCTTCAGATTTGATAGATGGCTTCCATTTGGGTGAATCGGTGCGCAAGCCCGAACGTGCTTTTGCTGACTCGAAGCGACACGGCTAGCTAGCCTTGCTCTAATTTCTCTGCAAAAGGAAGGGGTATGTTGAGATCTGTATGTGAGTTGTAGTGTGTTTTGTATGAGATGTAAAAGATAGAGAAGGTAGAGAGGGTGAAAGAAATACCAACTTGTGCTAACTCGTACTCGCAACACATATCTATCCCCATATACACGATATAACTTAAATGCTAACCAGAATACTATGATATAACTGACTAATCCTATGTGTATGTGCCTTTATTCTCCCAGGAGGTGCATGACGTCCTCGCCAGGCTCACAACCATCACAGTATGTATCATTAGATTCCCTGTCACCCTTTATCCTTGTGTCTGTCTCTTTTTCCCATCTCCCATCTGTGTTAAATCCATAAAACACACCCATTGTACTTTCATACCATGCAGCCCACCCTACTATTAAATGGCTGTTCCACATGTGTTACCAAGAAGCTCCGAACTTGAGGTTTTACAACCGATGATCGTTCAGCGTGTGCTACCTCATGACACCGACAGTGCATGCACAAGACCCGCACAGGAGGGTACAAGAGGGCTGTCTATATAAAGGCAGGAGGAAAGGGCCTCATGGTCTTCCTCTCTCTCTCTCTCTCTCTCTCTCTCTCTCTCTCTCTCTCTCTCTCTCTCTTCCAGCCAGCAACAAACAGATTTCTCTGAGACACACAGCCAGAACCATCGTCTCTCTCTTACAGCCAGGACCATCGTCTCTCTCTTACAGCCAGGACCATCGTCTCTCTCTCTTACAGCCAGGACACGTCCTCTCTTACACCAGGACCATCAGTAGGAATAATGGGGTTTCTGAGGCATCCATGCAAATGAATGTGGAAAACGGGGTAAACTCTATGAATTAAACCCTGAAAACCTCAAAACAGGAGACTGATTCCTCCCCCTCCCATACAAATGTATAGGAGAACTCTCTGACTCGAGACCCATCAGGCCAAAAAGAGGAGAATGATTTTCTCCCCCTTCCCATTACCAAAATGTATAGGCTAACCTTTCTGACAACCCCTTTAAAAACCTTAAACAGGAGAATGATTTTCTCCCATACAAGGTCATGTTAAATTATCTCAAGACCCCCTCTGACTCTTGGTCCATGGGGTCAAAAGAGGAGATCGATCTCTTCCCCATTACTTAC
>CM068961.1:14765847-14778128 GCA_035128595.1 Eptatretus atami | reverse complement strand
TTGATCTCACATAGTATAACTGTGGATCATCAAGGAAATCTCCAATTTTTCAAAATGTCTGAAATTTGTGAGTCTTCTTGGTAAAACTTGTATTCTGGCTCATCAAGGTATAACTTGTTCAGTGGGTATTGTCTTGATAAGTCACAATGAGTACCATCGATGTAAAACTCTTTTCAGGATTTTGCGGGTCTCCAAGGTATAACTCTTTGGTTGGGTCATCAAGGTCGAGCTCGTTCTGTGGGTCTTGGTCACTCATAAGGTCTTCAACCAAACCAACAATTTCGGCCCAAGTTTGTGGCAAAAGCAGTATTTTCATTACAGCGTGTGCACTGTATACAATTGCACCGAGTTTGAAATGTCCCCGGCGTCGTCTACCACGTCTCCGGTGGGTCCGGTGTCCCCCCCACGTGCCTCAAGACAGCCAATGACGGCCGTCCGGAAGATGCAGTGCGTAACTTCGACGGAAATGGCGACAATTGACGGAAATACCCGAGATTTCAATGGAAATTTGTGAAACTAATGTGTTATATATTGTGAAACCATTTAATTTATTGCTTGACGGAAAAAAACGAAGAAACGCTCCCCTCATGTACGAACGAACGAACGAAAGATGTCATTTCCGTCCACCATGGCATTTCGTGCCGAACGCAGAAAGCTAAGTTCTTCTTATGCCATCATTCTCTTTAACATTAGCCATAAACAAGTGTTTCGTCATGCATTAGTAGTTGAAATTTACTTACAACAAGAACGAAAAAATAATCTCCTCAGATTCAACAAGAACGAAAAAAAAAAAAAACCGAAAACATCACGTGCAGGACAAAGACCAATCGAGCTGAAGGAAACGATACTGTAACTGCACTGCTCCTGATTGGTCAAAGGACACCACGTGTGTTGTGTGGGCGGTGTTATGCACGAGGATTCCAGGCTAAGTTCTTCTTATGCCATCATTCTCTTTAATATTAGCCATAAACAAGGTGTTTCGTCATGCATAGTAGTTGAAATTTACTTACAATCATTCTTTTGCGGCCTCTTACCACGCTGTATCGAACGATTTCATTCCTTCTGTATATATAAAGTGCTTATCACAATAATAACAAGATTTTTACATTTCAAATATTAAGTACGCTTTTTAATTGTTTTTCAACTGAAAAGCATAAATTGCATATTTTAACATTAGTGTACTCATTTGATTCACCACACGCGCTGTATTGAAGGATTTTTTTGTATTTATGATACAATTTCCTGTGAGAGAAAATATTAATGTATTAATTAAGTGATTTAATTATTAAATGATTATATGCTTAAATCAAACTCTGTAAATAGGAAAAGAAAATCTTACCTCAATAGATAAGAGGTGAATCCAGTTCATCAACTTGAAGGTTTAGTTCCATAAAAGTAGAAGAACTCCAAGGAACTCCAAAGTCATCCCACTCAAGCTCAGCACAGCAGTCCATTCTTAGTAAAATTAAAAATATGTTTAAATTCAGTCTGGGTTTCAAGCCTTTATATAGAAAGACTGGTGGGTGTGGTTTCTTTGGAAATTCCTGGTCAATTCCAGGAAAGCCTTGTGAGTCAGAGATTAACTGGAAATGATGTAAGAGTAGGTGGTCCTCACAAAAGAGGGTGGGGCTTAGTAAAAGTGGCGGAACTTAGGAAAAGTGGGTGGAGCTTAGAAGAAGTGGGCGTGGCTTATGGAAAGTGAGCCGTGAAAAGTGGCGTAGCTTAAGGAAAGTGGGTGTGGTTATGAAAAGTGGGCGTGGCTTAAGGAAGTTGGGCGGCTTATGAAAAGTGGGCGTGGCTTATGAAAAATGATATGTGGATCAGGAGGTGGACAAAGAAAAACATTGAGAGAAGTTTATCATTTTATTTCTGCTCAACAAAGACATAAACCAAGAACTAAGTTCTAAAATAATATTTGTGAATATACTCGATGGTGATGAATGTAATCGGAAAATTAATTTATTACCTCAAATAGAACATGGACAAATATTTATTGGATCACTCTTTGAGTGGAGTAAGGCCTAAGTCACATTTGCTCTACGGCGAGGATATGGCGGCCGTACGTCCTCTGAATTGACAGAAACGTGCGGCGGCCGCAGAGTTTCTGCGGTGGCCTCAGGGTGGCTCTACGCCGTTTGGCTATCTTTTACAGGCCGTAGGGGTCGCCGTGGAATTATATACGCGGAGTTATAACTTTTTTCATTTCTACATTCGCTGTAGCAATTCGACAAGCCGAAAAAAAAAAAACTGGTAAAAAAAAATGAACCCACTCGTTACCGTCCGTCTGGCCGCACGTTCGCCTTAGGGCCCCCCTGCGGTCGCCTTGCGGGCACCTTGAGGCTACCTTGCATCTGCCTTGAAAAGTCTATGGCCGCTGCAGGGCCCCCTTAAGATCACCGTGCGAACTCAAATCAAAGACCGTACGGCAACCCCACGTTTTCGGTCTCCAATTTCTAAATACGCCGTGCGGCTCCCCGAAAATAAAAACATATTATGTGACTGCTACATTGTGTGACCGTGGAAATACTGCGGCCGCCGAATAATTGCTACTGGCCGTAGATTTTGGAGACTCCACGGCCGCCGTGGCAAATGTGACTTAGGCCTAAGTAATGGGGAAGAGATCGATCTCCTCTTTTGACCCCATGGACCAAGAGTCAGAGGGGGTCTTGAGACAATTTAACATGAGCTTGTATGGGAGAAAATCATTTCCTGTTTAAGGTTTTAAAGGGGTTGTCAGAAAGGTTAGCCTATACATTTGTATGGGAGGGGAGAAAATCATTCTCCTCTTTGTCCTGATGGGTCTCGAGTCAGAGAGTTCCCATATACATTTGTATGGGAGGGGGAGGAATCAGTCTCCTGTTTTGAGGTTTTCAGGGTTTAATTCATAGAGTTTACCCGTTTTTCCCCATTCATTTGCATGGATGCCTCAGAACCCCATTATTCCTCTACTACCATCGTCTCTCTCTCTTACAGCCGGGACCATCGTCTCTCTCTTACATCCGGGACCATCCGTCTCTCTTACAGCTGGGACCATCAAAGCTCTCCTCTTCTCTGAGATTCACAGCACAGTACTCGCACAGCTCTTGATTCCAAACACAGTCACACATTCACATGGAACCGAGTCAAAGGATAGTGATTTTCAAAGCTGCAATATGCCTGGCAGTCCAGAACCTAAGCTTGCAGGATGCAGGTGAGGGTAGCAGGAGTGTGGGCATGAAGAGGATGAACAGGCACACAAATGAGAAAATGGCAGGAGAGCGAGCTAAATCAGATGGCGAAGACCAAGACAGCCCCCTGGACTGGGCACAGCTTTTATTAACCCCCTCCCCCTGTGCCATCATGGTATTAAAGACAGATGATAGGGATAAATGTCTGGTGTATGGCTTGCCACGGGCACGAGCCATGTCCATTTTACATTGCATATTGTACCTTTGTGTAGAATTCTCGGACCGTTCCTGGTATGGTCATTGGAGTGGCAACTGGGCTGCTGATTGCTCTGCTGTGTCAAGAGCAGGAAGAATCTCTAAGCCATGATTGGGGTAGCCTCTGAGTGGGGAGTCTCCCCTGCATCTGCAATGCAATTAGTCAGCAGGGAGGGGGGAGATTGTTGGAACAGGTGTGTGTTAGCCCTTGCTCCCTCTGGCAGCATGCTGGGATGCGCTCTCTTCACCTGTGTCTCTTTCTGCAAGAACATTCTGCCCTCGTCATCTGCCTGCCTGCCCGCTCACCTGTTGTTCTGCCTGCGGCTTTTCACTGCCTGCTATTTCACACACTCGCCCTTGTGTGCATGGTTGGCGTGTATGTGGGCCCATCATGTTGCATTAATTTTTTTGTTTAATAAGTTTAGTGCTTTATTTATTGTGTATTTGAGTCTGGGAATTCTGTCCTATGTGCATTGTGCTTCTTTTTAGCTTATCGGGAATTGAAATTACAGATAAGATATTGTCATCGTGCACCGTCCGTCTTTCCGTCAGTTTCCTACTTCGACTTCTCCGGCCAAACCGCTGGACCGATCTGGCTGAAACTTGGCAGCAAGGTTCCACTCTTGACTGGTAACAGGGATTGCAAAGCTTGTTCCGGTCAAGTGATGTAAGTAGGTCAAAACGGCGGACTTAGTAAATTCCTTCAAAAATCTTGTTGAGAAGACACTTAAGATCTGGAAGACCCTTAAGACCTCAAATACGTTTAATACCCCTAAGACCCTCGAAGATGCTTTTAGACTCCTAAGACCTTTAAGACCCTCAACACCCGTAAGACCCCTAAGGCCTCCAATACTCCAAAGAGCCTTCAGACCCTTTTGACCCCAAAGACCCGGAAGACCATTTAGACCCCTAAGACCATTAATACCCCAAGTCCCTTGACACACCGAAGACCATAATACCCCCAAGATCCTTAAGACCCCAAGACCTTTATTACCTTTTTGACACTTAAGACACCTTTAGATCCCTTCACCCTTTAGATCCTTTATACCCTTTGGACCAATAGAACCTTGAGACCTTTACACCCCTTAAGTCCCTTTACACCATTAGACCATCGAGAACCTTTTAAGCGCACACCATGCAAACATCTACCGTATAGTCATATTGCAAAATATAGACTACACTACTCAACCCACCCAGAAGGTGGGTACTCTGCCAGTAGTTAATAAAGGTGCTCTTGTCACATGCTCTTGGAAAAACACTTTAGAACCAGAAATTACTGTTACATCAATTTAGTCACTTAATTAGCTTCAGCAAAGATTGTACTCCACTTCAAATTCCCCTTCTGTACCCATATCATTCCCCCTGAAATGAATGGGGGGGGGGGGGGGGGGCTGCTCATGTTCAATGCAACACAAATCTGAAGAATAAAAAAATAATTCCATGCAATAACAATGAAATTATCCAGCATGTAAACACATTCCTAAAAAAAGTAAATGAACAAGTAATAAAAACATTTTAAAAACTGCAAAAGTATGTCGGGATGTTCCTCCAGAAAGTATGTAAACAAGGTAGGGATGGTCACAAGAAATGGTTATGTGAAACCATCGTACATCTTTCTTTGGATAATGGTTGTCCCTACACAAGACACTATGTGTGTGTGTGTGTGTGGTGTGTGGTGTGTGTGTGTGTATGCGCGTGCCCTCACGTGCAAGGTTGTATCAAGCACACACACATTCATGCACTCAACATTGCGCATGCATGAACACACACACACACACACACACACACAACACACACACACACACACACACCACACACACACACAACACACACTAATGCACTCAACATTGCGCATGCGTAAACACACACACACACACACACACACACACACAACACACACACACACACACTAATGCACTCAACATTGCGCATGCGTAAACCACACACACACACACACACACACACACACACACACACACACACCAACATTAATGCACTCAAATTGCATATGCGTAAAAACACACACACACACACACACACACACACACACAACTTTGTTTCTTGTGTAAGCACGAACCATTATTCAAAGAAAGATGTACGGATGGTTTCACATGATCATTGCTTGTGACCATCCATACCTTGTTTATATACTTTTTCGTTTCAAGAAATGTTTTTATTACTGGTATATATCGATTTGATGTTCATGATTTAAACTTGAGAATGATTCTATTGAGGAAATGTTAAAGGAGAAGATTCAGGACTCAGATGAGAGTCTTTTAGTGAATGTGTCGGAGGTTTGTAAAGTACTTGCTTAGACTAAGGTAAGCAAGGACACTGGCCCAGATGGTGTTTCTAATAATGTTTTGAAATGGTGTAGTGAACAACTTGCTCCATTGTTTATATGTATTTGTCAATCAATCTGGAATCATGATGTCATTCCCCAAAATTGGAAATCTTCAATTATATCATTCCAGTACCAAAAGTAAAAAATAGGACCACTGGACCTGTAGCTTATCTGGGCCCTGGCCTAATGTTGTAACCCAAATTTGGCAGCATTCTGACTGGTGGATCTGGAGAAGAAGATTTTTGAAGGAATTTACCAAGTCTGCCATTTTGACTAAGTTTGCCATCTAACTCCACACACATGATCCACTCGACTTGGGGAATACATGGTGTTGTAAATGTTAACGTCATCGGTCACATGGTCTGGCAGCTATGATATTTTTGAAGAATATAACTTTAAGAATCATCTTCTGCAGAACTGCTTGACAGATCGAGGGGAAACTTCATGTACATGTTCCCCAAGCCTTGGGGATATAAGGGTGTTCACGAATAATTGGTGTGTCACATGGTCTGGCAGCCATGTTGGATTGAACGAAAATGCTTTCTCTTGAACCGCTCCATCAATGGACGTGAAATTTCACAGTTATTATCCAGAAGTCACGGGGAATATATGTTTTAAATTTCAATCAGATTGGACACATTTGAGAACAGATGAAGGGATTTAAATCAAACTTGGCACAAGTCTGTAAAATGACGTAATATTAATATGGGCAGAGGCATATCTGTTGACGGCGCGACGTCGAAGAGTGCTGTTCGAGATTTTAGCTCACCTAGAACATACTTCAGGGGAGCTTATGGAATGGCGCATCGTCTGTCCATCCGTCTATCCTCAAATACTTGCAACTTCTTCTCTGATACTGCACATCGTATTCAAGTGAAACTTTACCAAACGCAACACCATGTATGTACCAAAGTTTGTTCACGGCATTAAAAAAAACATCGGGCCTGGAAGGGGTCTTCGGGGGTTTCCCCCAAAATAGTATTTGCTTTCTTCTCCAAAACTACACACCAATTTTGAAGAAACTTGACCACACATTATCACAAGTGATGTACTAAAGTTTGTTCAAGACATAAAAAAAAAACATTCATAGGTATTTACTTTCGCCTCCATTGCATATTTTGTGGGTCATCCATGCCTACCAGTGATTCCCCTGGTTATCTTTTCCAGCCGCGACCAGGTTAGCGCCCAGGGGTATTGCCAGTATGTTTAAAAGTAGTCGTGCATCCGAATTTCACCCATTGGTTAAGTTGAACAGTTTGCCCTACTCCACCCACAATTTCTATACTATGACCACCATTTTGGTTCTGACGACGATGTGAAGTTAAGGACATCTTCAAAGCTGTCAAATTCACAATTGCCATGCCCTCCCTATAAGTTTTCCCTCAGTGTAAAACGAACAAAGTGATAAGGATTTTCAGCCGATCGGCATCACGGGATTTATGGTGATCGGCCTCAGCGATGTAGGAAGCGTTCTCTTGTTTATACACCACCCAAATAACTATGTGGCATTCTCTCAAGCAGCGATTTAAGTTACGCATCTCTTTGCTATTATTTCCGACTATTTTCTCTTAAATTTGTGAGTTGACCAGGCGACTGTGATGGTTTCTGTGAAGTTGTTGATAGCATGAAAGGGGAGCAGAAAGTGTTAAATATTCCGCTGTTTCATTGTGAAAATGCCCCCTTTACTTTTACGAGTGGGAGGAGAGTGAGGGAGTGGATGGGATAGATTTGGAAGGGGAAGGTAGCGAAGTTTTCAGAATTACAAAATGTTTTGAAAGGATATTGTTGAAATGTTTGAGTAGTCACGTAGGCTTGTTTGACCACCTTCAATTTGCATATCAGATTAATGGGGGTGTCGAGGATGCTTTGCTTGTTTACCTCCAAAAATTGGTCCATCATTTAGTTACTCCCAAGTCTTTTGTAAGATCAGTATTTATTGATTTCTCTAGTGCCTTCAATACCATTGTACCATACATATTAATTGATGTTACTGAAATTACATGTCACACCGAGGCTTTCAAAACTAATTCACAGTTTTCTTACAGATAAACCACAACATGTGAAGTGCAATAATATAGTATCACGTGTCAGGGTTTTGAGTCGAGGCGCACTATAAGGTTGTGTTGTCTCCTCCATTTTGTTTTCCTTGCATACAAGTGTCTGCTACAGTTGAAGTCCTAATTGTAGTGTTATCAAACATGTAGATTATACAGCAATTAGTTGGTTAATACTGAACGAGAAGCATGATTTAGTTCAGAAGTTTGCACACCCACAAGTGTGAGCATCATTATTGAATTATTAATGTCAACAAGACAAAGGAAATGAATTTTTTTTTTGGCCTCCGCAGATTTTTTTATTTTGACTCTGATTATTATTCATGACCATAGCATAGAACAAGTTTCTGAGCGTCGATACTTGGGCACAGTGATCGATGACAAATTGAAATGGAGTAAGAATTCCCAAGTGTTGGCCGATAAAGTGAACCAAACATACCTTTTAAGGAAATTGAGTTTCGTGTCGATAACAGCATTTTGATTATTTACTATCAGTCCTTGATTCAAAGTATTCTTTATAATTTCAATTTGATATGTACATTTGGTGATTTATTAAGAGAGAATGTTAAGCAATTGAAAAGACCCATGGGAGAAACTCCCCAAATCCAGATGTGCAAAGCTGGTACAGACATACCCAAGAAGACTGGGAGCTGTAATCACTGCCAAAGGCACTTCTACCAAGTATTGACTCAGGGGTGTGAATACTTTCTGAAGGCACTGCATATATCTTTGCTTTAAAAATTTTTTCTCTGAAATCGCTTGGCCGATCAATGCAAAACTTTAACATTGCAGGGACTCCCCATGGAGAATATGATACTGGTGACTCTGACATCATGTCACATGGTATGGCAGCCATATTGGAATAAAGGAAAAAAATTTGGACATCATTTTTTCTGAACCCGCTCAACGAAAAAAATTGAAAATTGGTATATGTCATCAACTCCCCATGGGGTATATAGCATGATAACGATGATGTCATTGGTGAAGTGGTATTCCTGCCAGAATTGGTTGAATTGAAATTCTTATTCGAAAAATCTGAAACTTCTTATATCTGATCTATGACCCAATGTGAGTGAAGAATTCAATTTATCACATCCTAACCCATGCCAAGAGTCAATGTGTCATAATAGGGTGCCTGGATTATACGGGTATATGTGCCGTAATAACAGCGCGTTCAGTTAACGATGGTATTTTTGTTCAGAATGAATGCGTGTGGTGAGACTATGCGCTCTATGAATGCTGTTCTATTTTTATAATTTCATTATTTTGGATTATAAAGAGTGGGCTCAGTATTCTGATCAGTAATCATTGCTATTTATGACTGAAGTGGAAACTTAGAAAGGTTGATCCTGTATTTAATAACAATGCAAAGGCCACATGAGCAGCGCCCCAGCAGAGGGCAGATGTGTGCTTGTGAATGTGGACAAAAGGAATTGCTTGGGCAGAGATAGCACCAATGCCCGATGGAAATGTGATTCAAATCTGATTTTAAAGTAGTGTTATGTTAAAAAAAAATAAAAAAAACTTTCATTCATTGGTGAATTTGAATTGCAGTGATGTTGCTGGTGGTGGTGTAAGTCATCAGAAAAAAAATAATCCATCACAAACGAAACCTTTGAATCCACTGCTACTCACAATATCACACATCAACCTACATTCAGGTTATTGCAGCATGGATATCTCCATCAACCAACTTTGGGGATATGTGGTGTACTTACCAGTTACCACGCTGACCATGCCCGGGATGGTGGGCGAGTTAAGGTGGGAATTTGTGATTTGTTCGGGGTGCCGGTGATAACTCACCTCCACTTTCGTGATCTTGCACGTCCACCAAAGATCTGTGCTGGCAGACTGTCTTGATGAACTCCCGATCACCCGATGGATGGTGCACACATCGATGCCACCCATGCCACTTCATGCTCGCTGCATGCGAATGGCTGAGTCCAAGTCCGGAATCAATCTCGTAGCCCGGCACTGAACCCTCGGTATGGCAGCTACGTCCTTCCTGAGTTGTGGTCACCAGGGTGAGCAGCAACCACCCAATAGTTTGTAATTAATCTAAAAGTACACCAATGTGTAATAATAATCAATGTGTTTGTCCTACATGTGACTGATATATACGAAGTCCTCCACGAGCCTTTGACCGATGTAAAAGAAATGCAACGATCACTCTGTTTCACCTTATTAAGACCTTGATGGATATTTTTTAATGTTTGCTATTGGCACAGACTCTGCATTTTTCCATCCCAACTGCAGTCCAAGCCAAAGTGTGCACAGAGCGCAACTTGTTCGCCTCCTGCTTCATTTCCTGGAACTGCCTCTTGCTTTCAGGATACAGTCAAGGAGTAAATCTGGGGTAAAATACTGCTCACAAGAAACCCTTCCAAAAGGTTTCCATTTTCCTTCTTCCTTCCGCCGGTATCCCGTTGAAAACGTTTAATATCACCCATTCCGAGACTTAAAAACAATGCCCAGCGCTGAGACGCAAGAGTGGAACTTATACCAGTTATGATATGGATGATGATATTGTACACCACTCCTTCCCTATTCTATATCCAGGCGATGCATGACGTCATCGCCGGGCGTCAAAGGAAGGGAGTACTCAGTTTTTACTCTGTTTTCTTGTTAGTTGGCGAAAAAAAAAATTTTTGCCAAGTATGTTGGTCTGTAGCATTTGTCTGTTTGTCTCTCTGTCTGTCTGTCTGTTTGTCACACGATTTTTGGCCAAAATTTTCAAGCAATCGTTCTGAAATTTTTTTTGTGAGTGTAGGTGACCGACCAAGGACAGCAACACAAAATGTTGGTGAAGATTGGCATCCAGATCTGGATGTGAGAATTTTGCAGTTGATTCTTCACCATGGAGAGATAGGGCCAAAAACCATGTATAGCACAGTATCTCAAAAAGTTGTGGATGGATTCGGATGAAACTTTCTGGACAGGTTGGGTGTGTGTAACAAGGAAGAATCGATTCAATTTTAGTGAAGATCCGAATCCAGATGAGGATACGAGAATTATTTAATTCTTACGTGATTCTTCACCATTGAGAGATGGGGTCAAAAATTATCTTTAGCATGATATCTCAAAAAGTTGTGGACTAGTTGTGACAAAACTAGGTGGATGAGTTGGTTAGGTGAAAAGAACAAGCCAATTAGATTTTGGTTAAGGTCTGGATTCAGATCTGAACTATCAGCGAGATACAAAACGTAAACTGTTCAGCCTGGCGGAGGTACGAGCTCAACCGAGTGCTGTTCCGTTTCGCCAAGTCTCACTCTATGAGTGATTTTTAGTTTGTTTGTTTTCTTTCTTTCTTTCTTTCTTGTTTTCTTGTTTGTCCTGGCGATATCTCAGCCATCCTTTGAGCCGGGAAGCTGAAATTTGGGGGACAAAAGTGAAGATGTACTTTGGCAAAAACGGTATTTAAAATTTTTTGATTAATCAATTAATTGATGAGTTACTTATTTATTTTCTTTCTCATCTTGGCAATATCTTATATTAGACCCTAATACGGTTTGTGTGTTGTACATTGATACACCGCTCCCTCCCAACTCCATCTCCATGTGCTGCACGTGCGGCGCCCCAACGATGTTGTACACTGGAGGGTATGCTATTTATTTATTTAGCATGGGGACGGTATACTTTGTACCTGTACTTGCTTGCATAATGTTTCATCCGAAGCTTTATTTTCTAAGAGATCCTATTTACTGTGAAAACATTGAATGGTGCCACAGCAGCTACCCTCATTATTATATTCATCACAAGTAATGGCCTGCTGCTGCTCATTTAATACATCCATGATATGATGCACAAAGTGTACCTGTACCGATCGTGAATCTAAATCATAGCTTTCACTCTTTCACACGGTGCGATTTTCAACAGGGTAGGAGATATTTTCTAATTTCCCATGGACACACGGTGCGATTTTCAACAGGGTAGGAGATATTTTAAAATTTCCCATGGAAGACACACAGTGCCTTCAGAAAGTATTCAACCCCTTTGCTTTGACACTCCAAATTGAGCTCAGATGCATCCAATTTCCTTTGATCATCATTGAAGTGTCTTTAAAACTTGATTGGAGTCCATCTGTGGCCAATTCAATTGATTGGACATAATTTAGAAAGAAACACACCTTTCCATACAAGGTCCCACAGGTGTCGGTGCATGTCAGAGCAGAAACTCCACCATGAAGTCCAAGGGACTGTCCGTAGAACTCCGAGATAAGAATTGTGAGGAGATAAGATCTGGGAAAGGGGAATAAACCAATATCTCGAGCATTGAAAGTTTCCAAGAGCACAGTGAGCTCCATCATTAAGAATAGGAAAGAATATGGAACGATCCAGACTCTTCCTAGAGCTGGCCGTCTGACCAAACTGAGTAACCGGGCAAGAAGCACCTTGGTCAGGGAGGTGACAAATAATCCAATGACCACTCTGACAGAACTACAGAGTTCCTTGGCTGAGATGG
>CM068961.1:14740474-14749399 GCA_035128595.1 Eptatretus atami | reverse complement strand
CAGAGCAGGTTTTTAGGACACGTGGGCTGATGCTGTCTGGACCGGTTGCAGAATTTGACAGCAAACTCTCCACCTTGTCAGGAGAAAAGGACACAGAGTCCAGGAACAGCTGCATGTGACTGGATAAGGTGGGTAAAGAAAGAGATGGGTTTTTGACACAAGAATTAAAAGCAAACACGGAGTTTAGGCATTCAGCCTTTTCATGTGCAGTGTCTGCTGTGCGTCCATTTGAGGTAAGGGAGGGGATGGAGGGGGAACATGCACCAGATAGACTTAACTTGATGCCACCAGGATTTGGAGGAGTGAGACAGGTTTGAGAGTTCAGACTTGAGATTAGAAAGATGTTGTTTTCTTGCTCTCCTGAGGGGTAGACACACACTTGTTCCAAACTTTATGGAAGGAAGTGAGATTGCCTTCAGTTGGATTTGTCTTCCATGAGGCGGACAAGTTATTTCAGGACAACTGCCTTGCCACAAGCTTCAGTGTATCATCTTCACCAAAATCTAATCAGTTTGTCCCTGTCACACACCCAACCTGTCCACCAACCAAATATCATCCAAACCCGTCCATAGCATTTTGCGATATCTTGCATACAAACAAACAGACAGGAGTGAAAACATAACCTCTGTCCATCTTTGGTGGCAGAGTTAAAACAACCAGAGTTGGTGTCAAAGCCACCCAATGCAAAGCCAACGAAGGTATGTCACGACACACTGTCTCCACAGTCTGTACCTATGTACCAGATATGAAACGTGAAAGTTGAAAACTTTGGGAGTTAGAGTGCGGACAGGAACGGATGGAAAACAGCATCCTGGTTGCCAAGGCAACCACTTTAGATGACGAATGTATGTCACGACACACCGTCTCCACAGTCTGTACCAATGTACCAGATATGAAACGTGAAAGTTGAAAACTTTGAGAGTTAGAGTGCGGACAGGAACGGATGGAAAACAGCATCCTGGTTGCCATGGCAACCACTTTAGATGACGAACGTATGTCGCGACACACCGTCTCCACAGTCTGTACCTATCTACCAAATATGAAACGTGAAAGTTGAAAACTTTGAGAGTTAGAGTGCGGACAGGAATGGACGGACGGACGGACCGGTATCACATCATACGCCCCGATATATATATGTCCGGCGTATAAAAAAGTGTGGTAGATAAAAACATTAGAAAGGAAAAAATAACTTGCACCAAAAACTTTAACATTTTCACGCTGACGCTCACGCTGACGCTGACGCTCACGCCGGGGGTATCGCTATAGCTCTCTGTTCTTCGAACAGGCGAGCTAAAAACGACATGAGACTGAGAAACTGACTTCAAACAAGTAAATGAGACCATTTGGTTCATCATTGATGTGGTGCACTCGCAGATGATTTTTTTGCTACATCTTGAAACATCAATCTTCATGATGGTTTATTAAAGTCTAAATAACCTGACCTCGATTGGTGACTAGACTTGTATTATAATGTAAAATAGATGCCACAGAGGATGAAAGTACCAATTTATTAAATGCTGCAAATTTCCATCAAAAATGTTGCAAAAAGCAAGCATAACATATTCTCGTTAAGAAAGTTTTTTTCATTCATTTTTCTGCTAAAAGTTGCAAACTACCCACAAACAAGAATACTTCACAAAAACAAACACTGGTTCTATTCCAAGGAATATGTAGGCAGGCATTATTTAGAGAAACAAAACTTTCTATAACTAGGGAATTTAACTTTAATGACAAGCTCTTCACATTAGTATTATTATCATTGTTATGATTACGAATCGAAATTATTTATCAAAGATCCGTGATACTGATCAAGTGTGAGGGTTGTTCAAAATGTTCTCACGAGAGAGTCATCCAAGAACCTTGAGGTTTTAAAATGTTTTCGATCCATAAGTACTGAGTCGATAATTAATAAAGTAATATTTTCTAATTATATTCACTTTCATGTTGAAGAATTAAAAAATAAACCTTTGAGTTTTTGGACGGTTGTATCTCGTCCTGATAACGTTTTGAACTGGCCCTCAAAAATTTAAAATATGAAATAAAATCAACTAAATATTCAATCCAAACTTACAGGTGCAGTAAAATAATTCCAAAAATTCATGATTTATCTCGGAGCACAAAGGGGTGGTGTGTGCTGAAGCTGAGCGAAGGTTGAGCACCACGTTATAATAGAAGCAAGTTGTGGATTAAATTAAATATATCCAGGATCGTTTGAAGCGGCATTAACAATGAGGTTTTATAACTTCATTGAGGACAAAAACAAAAAAAGATCTCAAAATAATGGTTCAAACCTTCCAGCTGGTGATGGAAGAAACCATGACTGTTTCCTGAGCAATCTGACAGGTGCTCTGTTTGACTTCAAATCTACTGTGATGTCATTATACTTCATCTACCAGTATTTCCTTTGGGCTGGCAGGATGTGGCCTTGAGGTACACAAACTTGCCTGCAAGCTGTCAAGCCTGGGTTCAGAATCCTGACCCAGCTATAAACTGTCATTCTGGTGTTTCACATGCATAGTGATTCATCAATGTGTGTGCTGTCCCTCAGATGGATGTTAAATGGGAATCCTGTCTCTTAGCATGAGTTGGTGGATGTTAATGATATCATGGTGTCCTTCAGGAAGAGTAGATAAGCTATTGCTGGCACCCTGAACATGTAAAAAATTCCTGCCATAACCAGCAGAAGGAATTGTATTAGTGGCACAGCCATGCTCTCAACCAATGATGCCACCCCCCCTCCCTCCCCACAGCCTTGTGCTGCATACAAATGAAGAAGAAGAAGTATTCCCTTTGAGCATGTGAAGACATTTCCATAAAAATTTTGACTTCATCTGAAATGACAATGGCATTCCAAAAACAGCACTAACTCTAAGAAAACAATTATTTATCTATTTTGGGTTTAAACCCACTAATCATTCCAACGTAACAGGAAGTTGGCACAAAGCACATAAAGCAATAAAGAAAATTTATCAGTGCATGCTCCGACATGCTCAAAGTCTGTGCAACATTCACAACCATCAACATACATCGTTTCAACATGATGCCACAGGAACACGATGTGAAAACGTAATAGGTGGGTGAAGGATGTTAACACACGTAAGGGAGAGGTGCAGGTTTGACGACGGGGAGAGGAAGTTGGAATAGTTCCTAAATTCTATATCTCATTACAAATAACATCTCATTAAGTGATGAACAAGGAAAAAAAGGTGTTCATTGTGCTCACAACTAGTTGACAAACCTCTCCAGATTCGGTATGAAAGAACATTGAATCAAATTCCAATTTTCTTTCAAATATATATGAAAGAACCCTCCATGCCCAGGCTGTTTTACATTCATCACTAGGCGAAGGCAATTCGGCTAGGAAAAAAACAAACACTTTCAACTGGTCAACATTTGGAGAAGGTAACAATATCGTCCCCTACTTCCATTGGCAGACTGTTACTTTGGCCGGTAGAGGAATTAGTAAAGCCCAAAGATGGCCAATTATTGGGATGTACAATACTGGGATATCCCACAGTGACTATCAGCGGATTGGTCCACAAACATCAACAAACCAATGGTGTTAAAGACAGGCCTCAATCTGGATGACCTTCAACAGAGAAATTGCAGCTCTGTTCAGGCTTGTCAGATGTATTCCTTTTGCCACATCAATGGAATCTCCCTCGGAGGTTATCCACGAGAACTGTCCGAAGCCGGCTTTGAGCGGCAGGTTACAAAGCCAGCAGAATGACGATGCCATCTTCTCACCCAAGAACAAAAGGATTTTAGCAAAAGGAACAATGCAAGAATGAGGAATTCAAATCAAGAAAAGTGACTTGCCGAGGTGGAACCGATAATCAACTGATATTGTTTATCAAAAACAAATTGGCTCATCCGGCTCGGAAAGACTCTGGGGGCCTTGGAGCTTGAATTGTGCGACTGTGTAAGTGATAGATTTACTTTTTGAAGGTCAATATGAAAATTGATATGCCCATTCACTGAAAATCAAAATTCACTAACTTCGTCACACTCAGTGGATGGAACAGCAATGTGTTGCCCTGACGAGCCCCAATAAGGGCGAAACTAGTCAGTAGCTTCACTTTTCATCTGCTTGGTGACAGCATTTGACCTTGACATCTTTGCACTGCTCGAGGCACTTCCGAGTTTGCAGTCATGAAGTTGGTGTGACAGTATCATCACGACGTTTGTCAAGGTCAGAGAACTTCAACAATCGTGTACATATGGGACATTTTCACAAAAGCGGGTCAGGTAACGGTAAAGAACAAACTCAAAAATCAACTTTCTTTGATATTCTCGAAAGTGCTTGAACCCCTTATAAGGCCTAGAAAAATGTTCAAATGATGTCAGCAACGCAGGATCACCATAAGGCCTCTGCACTGACTGGGAAATATATGCTTGATAAAAATTCTCGGACAGTCTTTACCGTTACCTGACCCGCTTTTGTGAAACTGTCCTATATATATACAGGGTGTCCCAAAAGTCACCTAGGGATCTAGAAATTAAATAACATTTCTGTTTTTAAAATAATTTATGATTATTTTTATACCAAAAGAAAATTTACAAAATGGAGATAAATTTGCGTTATTTATTTAAAATGATGCAGCTTAGATGTCCTCCATTTTCGGCTTCGCAGAGACGGGCTCTTTCGACAGCATTTTTCCATAACAGCGGACAATACTCTGGCTGCAGCCCAAGAATTTCTGCACAGATTTTGTCCTTGAGCTGCTGAATTGTAGGGGGCTTATTGATGTATACACGCTCCTTTAGGTAACCCAAAGAAAATAATCGGGAGGTATCAAATCAGGAGAACGTGATGGCCAATAAATTTCTGATCCGAAGGGATTTTCTGGCATTGAAGGTCGGCAGTATGCTCTTTGGGTGAGAATAATTGATCGATGAATTTTAAATAAAATTCCACGATTTTGGTTCTTTGTTCAGTTGTGAATTTTTCATGGGTAATTTCCAAATGTTAATCTAAATTCTGAAAGAAAAAGTAAAAGAAATTATAAAAAAACAGAAATGTTATTTAATTCCTAAATCCCTCGGTGACTTTTGGAACACCCTGCATAAGTACATATATAAATTTAATATATATATATATATATATATATATATATATATATATATATATGGATACAAACAAACACGACATAACAGTGACCGAAGCTTTTCGTGCTGCACTCTTCAGGGTAAAAATCGCAGCAAGTGAAGAAGGAAGTGAAGGCACGTGCTTTATACGCAGGTCTCAATAAGGTAGATGCTGATTGGTTCAACCGTAATGACATCACGGTTAATCCGAACGCCCATTGGTCAGCTCATCATTCTCACCTCGAGCTCCCATTAGCTGGAGCAGAGTTCGTCGATGATTGACGTTTGCAACCACATCCTGGCGAGAGGGGGAGGGGTTTCCCCCGAAGGTCCATTCACCATTTGTTACCGTACTTCCCTTGATCTTTCCATGCTGAAAGACACAGATCGTACAAATTCCTTTTGACGACATAGTATTGGATCGGTGGTAAGGATTAAGGTTGCTTCCAACATACATAAATGAAACGAGCTCCGACCTCGGCTCAATATCCTGAACATATCTGCATTGTACTGGTCTGCACAGATAGGGTTGGCAACCAGGTGCTGTGCAATGGCAGATGAAGCAGGTACAGTGGCCGGTGGTTGCTGGATATTTGCCGGTGGTTGCTCTCTCCAGGATGTGGTTGCAAACGTCAATCATCGACGGGCAGCAAGTCTCAGGCAGCATTTCGTTTGTGACACACAAACTTCTTCAACACCCCAGTGAACAATCGAGTGCATGGACCTGCTTTATTCTGCCTTGTGTTAATCCTCTTCCGGTTTCAGTGAATGGGCATGCTGGAGTGGCACGGGCATATTAATCAATATTTTAAATTTCACAAGTTTAAGTTTGTACTGCATACTCTGTTTTGTCATCTGTTTGATTTTGCTCACAAAGATTGTGCATGTGCAAAATCACGCAAACAAGCATTTATCATTCGTTCTGCTGTTTGTTTCACTGTTATTTTGCCACCTACTGTATATGCAGACTGGAAAAGCAGCACTATTAAATAACACAACTTGAACTTGTCAACCACATTGTGGCAGTTCAAGATAAATGCTTAACAGAGCTATGGGTCAACAGGCAGGGTCTGTGAACATTTCTGGAATCTCTCAAACACAAGGATTTCAAATGGCCTTGTAGATGGTTTGATGCCAGAGAAAGGTTTCAAAAAGTTTTACACACATGAACGTCCAACGTCTGCTTCTTGTGTAAGTGCATCTGAGGCTTGGTCCTGGTTTCTGTGTGCAACAAAGGTGGAGTCCAGATCTACTCGCACCTGTGTTCGAGTGACCTTTTTGCATATCAAAGTCAAGCCTTGGAGTAGGAAGCCATCTGCTGCTGTACTGTGCTGAAGGTGAGCATCTCGACATTTCTGGGTCCTCGTTCATTACGATTTTCATCTGATGCTGCAGTGATTGGCACCACAGGGGAACGAGGAGAGGAGGTAAGGGATGAAGCTGTTGAAGAAGATGAGACACCAAGATGGTCACACTCAGCGCAACAACAGCAACAGCAAACTGCAACGGCACGGCTGAATTGTCGGCACATGCCAAAAAGCAGAGCAGGGCTGAGGCACGACTTGCAGAACAGCAGGTATTGTGCGACGGTATGCAGGACGGCAAGGGTGGTAGACGAGGTATTACGCCCTGCATATGTTGCCACGATGTTGCACACGTTTTCAGGAACGACACAGCAACCATATGCCGTGGCGAGGGCAACAACAGCGCAATTGAGTTGTCGCTCCAGTCTGATTTGACGACATGCCGTGCCACGTTTCACCTGGCCTTCTTCAGCTTTTCCCACTGCTGGAATCCTGCAGAAGTTAATAAGTTTAAAAAACGTACAGTACTTGTTTGTCCTTCAATTTCACGATTGTATTCATTATGTACAAAGACAATGAACGGATTGGAAGAGAACGCCATTGATTGCAGGAGACCGATATCATTTTTTGATTCGATGAAGAAAATATAATTTTTACTTGGTCTCCAAAGCAGTCACAGACTGCCCTGTACACATCTCTGTGCAATTTTAATGTGACACAGAGGGTGAAAGGTTCTAATGTCACTTCCTGATCTCAAGGCAATGTTTTCTCCAAAAGCCAATTGAAATGGTTCACTGAGTCCACATAATTATTGGCTCCCATTATGAGCTGCAGCAATACGACTCGGATCATAATGCGATAAACACATAAATAAACAGTTTGCTTGATACGTGGGCAAATAATACACATACACATGAAACTGATCGTCTTGCAGCTGTGTTTTGTTGATGGCTCAAGCCATTCTGTTCCACTGCCCACTCACCCAGAATTTTTCATCCGCTGTGCAGTTAGTGTTGAGCAGATGACGGTGAACACTATGGGGAGGCAGAAGTAGCATCCAAAGCACCACCATGGCCGGGCGACCTGGTACGTCACAGCTAAAAGAAAGGCGGGCTCGGGAAGGTCTCGAGAGGCTTCGACGAGGCAATGTTGAACTAGACTTGTCACTCCACCCCCGGGTCCCCAACCGCTCAGCCGATGCACCAAAAGTTCCGGCAGAGACAGCAGTAGCGCTCCAAGCCAAACGACGGCCAACTTCCCTCCACGAGAGCCACAGCCCTCCATTTGCTCATAATGAAGACGGACATTGGTGGCGGCGTGAAAACGATCCAAGCACAGTGCTGCAATGGTAAATGTTGTGATTCCGAGACTGCAGACCTGCGCAGAAAGACAGTTTGCCATCTGTCGACAATGCTGGTGCAAAAAACAAAAAAACAAACAAACATTAAAGGCAAAATAATTTCAGCCAGATGGAAGAATCTTTTTTTGCTTGGAATAGAAGGAGCTCGACCTCTTTTAGCTTCACCAGTGATATAAAATTTTGAATGTATCGCAGAATATATGATGCACATATGTTTGGCTTCTTATTTGGCTCCTTCATGAACAAAAGAACCAGGGGCACAGGGCAGCCTGCGCCATCTAGCTCAGGTCTGCTCTTAGAGATATAATCAAATGTTGTGCGAGTGATATCGTGGAATAACTAGCATGCTATCTGGTGGTAGAAGAGCTCAATTGGACAGATATAAGGAAATTGTTTCACAGGCAGGAGAAAAGAAGACCAAAGGGGTGTGCAGGTGAGTGTGAATATAATGCAACACTGGTCTCAATGAAAGCTAGTATAGTGTTGGTTTGCATTGGCAGACAAGATAAACAATGGATTTTATCAAATCAAGGTTGGTAAGAGTATGTTCACTGCCCTGACAAACGAGGTGTGGTCAATGTTTCGAGCATTAGGCCACCTTTTCTTTTGCTCTGGAGGTCAATGGAACAACAATACGGGTCAGGGTTTTTCAGCAACTTATTCAAAGGAATTATGCGCAGGAGAAAGCCATTCGGCCCATCGTGCCTGCTCCACACCAATACTAGATTTAATAAATTCGTCAATACCCCTTCCCTTCGTGTGCAGCCTTTTTGCTGCTACACTGGTACTCATTTCGCCGACCTGGGAAGGATGACAGGCTGAGTCAACCCCCTGGTGTTAATTCAGCTGAAAACAGTGCTTGAACTCAGGACCCTAGGATTCCAAGCCGCCGCCCTAACCACTAAGCCAACACCAGGCTTAACGGTCATCTAATCAGGTTGAGATAACGTCATGAGGAATTGATATCTGCAACATGAAAGCTGAATATTCAATGTTTTTTGAAACGTCGCGTACCCAGAAGTACATGGACCGATGATCAGTCGGTTGGTCAGAGCTCGTTTTAAAAGTCCCCCGTCTCCGACCTTGTCGGTGAAGGGGTGGGGGACAAAAAGCCCCTTTATGACATATGAGCGGAGCAATCAGTCTAAGATTCACTGCATTGAGCATTTCCAA
>CM068961.1:14710474-14737974 GCA_035128595.1 Eptatretus atami | reverse complement strand
GGATACCAGAATTTTAAAAGTGATTCTTCACCATTGAGAGATTGGGCCAAAAATGATATATAGCACGATATCTCAAAAAGTTGTGCACGGATTCGGACGAAACTTGGTGGACATGTTGGGTGTGTGACAAGGAAGAATTGATTAAATTTTGGTGAAGATCCGAATCTGGATCCCGATCTGATAATTTTTTCAGTGATTCTTCACCATTGAGAGATCGGGCAAAACATACATATAGAACTAGAGGGGAGCACTCGGTAGATGCAAAACCTCCGCCGCCAATACTGCTAGGTCACTCAAGTGAACCTGATATCCTATTCATTCAATTTGACGTCAACAGTGCTCACAGAGTTATAGTTTGCAACTTTCCTTTTACATATCAATTCATTCGTCATAACTAGATTCCTTGAGACAGAAATTGATTTTACGCGGTATATCCACCTGAAGTTCCAAAATCAGCCGCAATTATAATTTGGCATGTTTTTTGTTGGAAATCACTTATAACATGTAGAAATGCAAAAAAAAAAATCGAAATTTTGTTGAAAAAAAAGTTGCAAAAATTTTCTTTTCTCTAACACTTTTTTTTTGGGGGGGGGGTTGGAAATCACTTAAACATGTAGAAATGCAAAAAAATAAATAAATATTTTTCAAAATGGCCGCCATAGCGGCCATATTGGATTTTGGACCAAGCCAAAATCTAATGGCATGATCCTTGGACCATACCTAATCCCCCACCAAGTTTCTCAAAATCCGTCAAGGAGTTTTTCCGTAATACTGTTCACACAAACAAACAAGCAGTCATAAGACTGGTACTTACGAAATCGTCAACTTGACCTCTGACCTTGTCTAATAAAACCTGTCTCTAGAGAAGGTAGCGACGCAAACCAGAAGTTTCTACGATGATTTGATCAAACCATCAAAATCGTAATGTCGACCGAAGCAAAAATACTCCATTTCTCCACGCAATTAACCTTAACGTGACTCAACGACGCGTCCTGCTCGAGCGCACTGCTCATGGGAACGACCCGTGACTCTGCTCGAGCGCACTGCATCATGGGACGACCGTGACGTCCTGCTCGAGCGCACTGCATCATGGGACGACCCGTGACGTCTGCCGAGCGCACTGCATCATGAGACCTGACGCATCTGCTCGAGCGCACTGCATCATGGGACGACCTCGTGAGCCGACGTCGAGTGAAATATTTTTTATACAATCTTAAAACGTCTCCCAAACATCCGATTTTTACCAGAATTTCGACAACGAGTTTTAAGCGTCCTAAGCGATCGCAAAAAACTGAAGACAAAATTGAAATCGAAGTTAAAACGAACTCGTAACGTGAGCGAAGCAAAAATACTCCATTTCGCCATGTGAATTTATGATTATGTTTGACCTCACTGTGACCTTGACCTTTGACCGATTTGACCAAAGTCTAATCAGCCACTAGCCATCACCCTCCTGAATCACGTTGGTGTAATTTGACATTGGTAGTCTCTTCCCGTTCTCGAGTTATTCGGTCGTCTACAAACAAACAAACACACAAACAAGCAGTCATAGACTGGTACTTACGAAATCGTCAACTTGACCTCTGCCTGTCTAATAAAAGCTGCTCTAGAGAAGTAGCGACGCAACCAGAAGCTTCTACGATGATTCTGTACCAAACCATCAAAAATCGAATGTTTGACCTCACTCGTGACCTTGACCGTTGACCGATTTTGACCAAAATCTAAATCAGCACTAGCCATCACCCTCCTGAATCACGTGGTGCAATTTGACATTCGGTAGCTTCTTCCGTTCTCGATTATCGTGCCTACAAACAAACAAACATACAAACAAACAAACAAACAAGCATCATAGTACTCGGTACTTACGAAATCATCAACTTGACCTCTGACTCTGTTCAATTAAACTGTCTCGAGTAGAAATAGTGCGTAGCGACGCAGGCGGAAACGAGCGTCGTATATGCTGTTGTCTACATCCCCTCATTAGCATAATCTTCAGTGCATAATACCTCAGATACGACACCCGACATAAATCTCATAAAACATCCGATTTTTACCAGAATTTCGACAACCGAGTTTAAGCGTCCTAAGCGATCGCAAAAACCGAAGACAAAATTAAAATCGAAGTTAAAATGAACTCGCAACGTCGAGCAAAGCAAAAATCGGCATTTCTCCACGCAATTATTTATATATATTTTATCAAAGTCACAAAACCGTAATATTCGGCCATCCACCAACAATCTTTACATAATCCGACGGTCAGCGAGTCAGGCATGCGACGATAACCTTTATTGGGATAAAAAATGACTTTTAAACACCATCTTTATTGAAAAAACCGTCACCCGCGCACACGGAAAACCTTAACGTGACTCAACGACGCGTTGCTCGAGCGCACTGCATCATGGACGACCCGTGACGTCTGCTCGAGCGCACTGCATCATGGACACCTTGACGCTTCGAGTGAAATATTTTTATTCAATCTTAAACGTCTCCAAAACATCCGATTTTACCAGAAATTCGACAACCGAGTTTTAAGCATCCGAAGCGATCGCAAAAACGAAGACAAATTAAAATCGAAGTTAAAACGAACTCGTAACGTCGAGCGAAGCAAAAATACTACATTTCTCCATGTTAATTTACGGAATTATGTTTGACCTCACTGTGACCTGACCTTTGACCGATTTTGACCAAAATCTAATCAGCGCTAGCCATCACCCTCCGAATCACGTGATAATATGACATTGGTAGCTTCTTCCGTTCTCGAGTTATCGTGCCTACAAACAAACAAACAAACAAACATACAAAACAACAGAACGGTAGTCATCAATATACTTACGAATATCTTAAGATTTCGTAAAGTAACAAACAGAAACGAGCTAGTCCATATCAAATCTTACGAAATCTTTAGATTTCGTAAGTAACAAACAGAAACGGAAGTCATCAATATACTACGGAATCTTTAGTTTCGTAAGTACCAAACAAACAAACAGAAACGGAAGTCATCAATATACTTACGAAATCTTATATTTCGTAAGTAACAAGCGAGTCATAGACTGGTACTTACGAAATCGTCAACTGACCTCTGACTTTCTCTATAAACCTGTTCTCTGGAAGAACGTAGCGACGCAAACCAAAGTTTCTCCATGATTCGTAACCAAACCATCAAAATTGAATTTTGACCTCACCGAGACCTTGACGATTTTTGACCAAAATCTAATCAGCACGAGCCATCACCCTCCTGAATCACGTGGTGTAATTTGACATTGGTACTTCTTCCTTCTCTCGAGTTATCTTGTACAAACCATCAAAAAAATCGAATATTTGACCTCACTGTGACCTGACCTTTGACCGATTTCGACCAAAATCTAATACGCACTAGCCATCACCCTCCTGAGTCACGTGGTGTAATTTGACATGGTTAGCTTCTTCCGTTCTCTGAGTTATCTGTACCAAACCATCAAAAATCGAATATTGACCTCACCTGACCTCATGACCGACTTTGACCGATTCTCACCAAATCTAATCAGCACATTTCCATCACCCTCTGAAATCACGTGGTGTAATTTGACATTGGTAGCTTCTTCCGTTCTCGAGTTATCGTGCCCTACAAAAAACAAAAACATACAAACACAACAAACAAAACAGAAACGAAGTCATCAATATACTTACGAAATCTTTAGATTTCGTAAGTAATAAAACCAATGTCACCCTTAGGGTGACCCGTATCTTGCCAAAAGGTGACCACGTGTGACTTCTTTAAGGTCACACTGAGGTGAACAGAGCTGCTATCACCAGGAGCGACTCCTTGAGGAATATCTGCCTACGAGAGATTCCGATGAGAATCGTTCTACAGAGTAACCATGAAAATATTGCGTTTGCCTCATAACGTCACAAAATGACGTCATAATGTCTCAAGCTGATTGATATATCTAGAAAGACTCATCGAGGTGAATTTGAGTACTACACGATATGGTTCCTAAAACTTGAAAATTAGACCTTGGGTCAAATATGTTTGACCTTAGGTGGCTAACCATGAAGGTCAAGCCAATCGCCACCAAAAAATAATCAGCTGAGTGCCAGACCATGAACTATATTCCCATGAAGTTTGAAGACGATCCGATCAAAATTACTCAAAAAATAAGGGTTTCGTCGACTCCCCTGATTTGCGACAAAGTGACCTTGACCTGACTTCAAAATTTTTATGCGCTGAAAGGGAGCTCCATAGGCCTCTGATATGCGAAGTTACAAAAATTTCCAATGAAAACTGTGCTCTGCAGAATTTTTTTTTCTGATTACAGACAAACAAAAAAAACAAAACAAAAAAAACATAACAGACTCACTAACATATCTTGCAAAAACTTCGTTTTGGCAAGATAACAAACAGAAACGGAAGTCACAATATACTTACGAAATCTTTAGATTTCGTAAGTAACAAACAAACAGAAACGAGTGAAAACAGTAACCTCCGATTCTTCGATGGCGGAGGTTAACAATATCTCAAAAAGTTGTGAACGAATTCGGACGAAACTTGGTGGATATGTTAGGTGTGTTACAAGGACGAATTTATTCGGGTTTGGTGAAGATCCAAATCCAGATCTAGATGCGAGAGTTATTTGATTTTTAAAGTGATTTATTGAGAGAAAGCGCCAAAAACGATGTATCGCATGACATTTCAAAAAATGATTGGGCTTGATATGTTCTCCTGGATCAGGCATTGTGTGGTGGAGGTATGCGTTTTACCGAGTGCCCTTCGAGTTACTTTTGTTATCGGAAGCGGTCTTGGAAAAACGCCACAAAACATGGGAATTCCTCTGTTTTTTTTTTGCAGTTAAGTCAAAAGCAACATAGGCTGAGTGAGTGTGAAAATAAGGCGAAGGCCTCTTCCTCGTGATAAAATTAAGCCTCTGAAGCATCACTCGTAATACCCTCTCCCACCACCGCCGGCTGCAGCGCTACACGGTACACATTCACACAGACAATGTACGTCAGCCCCACCTTCGGAACCCCCCACAGGAGGGGGTGCAAAGTTGCTACAACCATGGTCTTATGACCCTTTGTCCCCTTGACAAGTTTGGTTGAGATTGGATAAGTAACTACCGAACGCATCGGCCACAGACATGCACACAGACAGACAGACAAACAAAGACAAAATTGTGTATTTTAACTTATGATAATGGTAGTGAAAGACCAGGATGCTCTTCTATGACCATCCTTGATCTGTTTGGGATGAATGGTTCATCCGTGGTTTGAAATAGTCTCATATAAGAAAGAGGTTGTGGATTGTCTGTGATAAACACTTTACATCTTTGAAGTCATTTTCGAGGTGAAGAAAACTGCCCCCAATGGAGATATCTCTCTTAGAGAAGGAAGGGTTTCACCTCCCTCAATAAGTTACACACTAATCACAAGTAAAACTAGTTATTATCAACCATCAAGGCTTCCAAGCATTAACACAGAGTTGAAAGAACAAACCTTGAGACTACTTCCAATTTATCATTTTTGAAGCGAACAGAGCTACAAACCAATAAAAAGCTGTTTTTCTTGTTCAAATAGACATCAGTGTATCAGTTGCTATGGACGCAATCTTGGTTGCGAAGGGATAATTCATGGGATATGGTGTTCAACTGACAGTCGCTATAACCTATAATCTATATACACCAGTTATCTCCATCAAAATCCATCACCACCCAGATGTCGAAAAATGATCACTTTTGTTTGGCCCCTGATTGACCATTTTATGGCTCGTGCAAGTCATACCGCATGCACGGTCATGTGCTGACGCTTCTTTGCAAACTTGAAGTGCACACTTTTCCCTGGTCCATGGACGACGCACACGATGTGTCATATCTATCAGTTCAGCGGTTCTATGAGAAGAATATCTTTGAAATCAATTTTGGAATTTTTTTTTTCTCTTAAATCCAAGATGTCCACCAGGCCTTTGGATCCAGCAGGTTCGTTTGATTGATCTAATGATTCGGAAAAAAAATCTTGGACTGAAGTTTCAAGTTCCTTGGACATCTGGAGTCTTCAAGAAATAGGAGTGATAAAATCTGTTGGAAATGAAACAATAAGACCCCAAGTCAGAAGAACATTAAGTAGTTCACACGGCTACACCAACGCATCACGCTTGAGCAACGTTGCGCTTCCAAGATTCAAACAAACGACCTCACGGTCGTTTTACACATTCGATGGTGAATGTTTCAACGGCCGAACCATCATGACGTCAATTCGCAATCGACTGATAAACGGATGTAGTATGTAGATGTCTAGCATGAAGATCAATCATAACTATATGTATGGAAAAACTGGCGTAACCGCCTTTTTCCCCGGATGTGTGGAAAAGCTGGGGTGAACCCCCGGATGCATGGGAAAAGCTGGGGTGAACCCCCCCTTTCTCCAATGGTGCGGGAAAAGCTGGTGTGGAACCCCCTGATGCATGGGAAAAGCTGGGGTGAAACCCCGGTTGCCACAAGGAAAAGCTTGGGTGAACCCCCCTTTCCCGAATGCATGGGAAAAGCTTGGTGAACCCCCCAGATGCATGGAAAAGCTGGGGTGAACCCCCCAGATGCATGGGAAAAGCTGGGGGTGAACCCCCCAGATGCACAAGAAAAGCTGGGGCGAAACCCCCAGATGCAGGGGAAAAGCTGGGGTGAAACCCCCGGATGTATGGGGAAAGCTTGGGTGCGCAAGATGCATGGGTTTGGGTGCGCAAGAAAAGCTTGGGTGCGCAAGATGCATGGGTTCCCTCCAGATGCATGGGAAAAGCTGGGGTGAAACCCCCGGATGCATGGGAAAAGCTGGGGTGAAACCCCCGGATGTACGGGAAAAGCTGGGGTGAAACCCCTGATGCACGGGAAAAACTGGGGTGAAACCCCGGATGCACGGGAAAAACTGGGGTGAACCCCCCCTCCTTCCCCATCCCACGGATGCGCGAGAATAGGTTCGTGCCGATGGAGATTAAAAACAAAGAAACACGAGACACCAGCAGCGCACCTCGAGGTACGGGACGAGCTTGCAGGTGAAATCCCCCATGAGCCAAGACCCCGTGAGCTCGTGGATGGCCGTCAGGGGCAAGCACACAAATATGATGAGAAAGTCCCAGAAGGCCATGCTCGCCAGCAGTGAGTTGGACACGTTCTGAAGATAGCGGTTGTTACACACGATGCAAATGAGCGTCAGATTGGCCGCCATGCCCACGAGGAAGAGGATGAGCGTGAAGGAAAGAAGCGCCGATGCTCCGTACGTTTCCCGCGTTACCGGAGAGAAAGGGTTCCTCGGGTGGTAGTCCGGTGTTCCGACGGTGGCGTTGTTCGCGCTCAATAAAAACGCCAACCCTTGGACCGGATCTTCATGCACGACGAGCATCTCCTCAGCACCTCGAGTCGAGGAGCCCAACACTCGAGCTCCGTGACCGGCGCTGTTGAACCCAGCCATGTCCTCCTCCTCGTGAGTCCGCGTGTTCCAGACCCCCGGTTGAGGGGACGTACATACACAGACACACACACACGTGTAGGAGGGACTGCTTGGCTGTCCGTGCGGGTAAAAGGCCACCATTCACGGACCTCGGGGCCAGATCTCGACACAGACGCTTCGGAAGCTCCGTGTCATCCCGAGGAAGCTGGCGAGTGCATCGCACGGACACGTCGTCGCTTTGTTCCGTGGTCGAGCAGCATGATCATTTGGAGCGCGTCCCTGTGTGCCCTCAGCAGCCTCTAGGCGGCGACAGCGCGTCCACCCAGGATGACACCACCATCAGGAGGAGGTCCACCAGGTGTGAGCTGCTGCGAGATTCCTGATCGTTTAATTCACCGATTACCAGCTAATTCGCACCGACGATGAGAAGTGAACCCGCGGGACCGCGCTGCTGCTCATCGAGCATGAAGCGAGAGGCTCGGCTTTGTCTCCACAGGTTAACATCGGTCTGTCATCCAGAAAACGGGAAGCAAGACCTCCGGGGGCGGGGGGGGGGTTCAGGCTTTCAGATAGTCCCTCGGTCCGTCATGCAGCCACGAGACAGACATTACTCATCAAAATGTAGAACTTCAAGAACCTTTAAAACGGCACGTGACCAAACACCACCCCCCCACTTGGTTGTTAAACAGTGGATGAGCATCAAAAAAGGTCTCTGGCCGCGTGCGACATCGACTTCCCTTTGGGGGTTTCCGAGATGGGGGAAGGTTAGTAACAGCAGCTGCCGACGTAAAAGGAACTCTTGGTCTCCCCACGGACACACGTGTAATAACTCAAACGTCTCGTGCGCTCCGCCGACATTCCACCCACAGTGTCCGAAGGGGCCCAGATGTGAAGCCAATGCCGTTCGCCCCCAACACCCTCCCCCTCCCTTTTCTCCCCTCCCTTTCTCCCCCTCCCCGAACCTCTCCGCTCCTGGTAATAACGCCGCGATGTCAGGACAAAGGAACGTTTATACACCAATGGAAACACGCTGGAAGCACACTGAAAGCATGTGGGAAGCAGAAGGAAGCACGTGGGAAGCACACTCGGTTACGTATTTCGACGTTCTCGGCTAAATCATGTTTTCGCGTCTCGTTCACAAAGAAACTTTTATTGAATCAAAATCTGGAATGGGTGGTAGGATTGTGTTTGAGGGGCGCGAGTATTGTGTGAGGCACGCTTGGTGAGGGGTGGATTGGTTTGAGGGCGCGGGATTGAGGTTTGAGGGATGAGGGGTTTGAGGGGCGCGATTGGGGTTTGAGGAGCGCGGATTGGGTTTGAGGGGCGCATTGTGTTGGGGCGATTGGGGTTTGAGGAGCGGCCGGATTTGGGGTTTGAGGAGCGCGGATTGGGGTTGAGGACGCGATTGGGATGAGGGCCGGAATTGGGTTTGTTGAGGGCGCGATTTTGGTTTGAGGGAGCGCGGATTTTTTTAGTGGCGCGATTGGTTTGAGGGCGCGGATTGGTGTTTGAGGGGCGCGGATTGGGTTTGAGGGGCGCGATTTGGGTTTGAGGGCGCGGATTGGGTTTGAGGGCGCGGATTGGTTTGAGGGCGCGTGGGTTTGAGGGGCGCGGAGGGGTTGAGGGGCGATTGGGTTGAGGCGCCGGATTGGTTTGAGGACGCGGATTGGGTTTGAGGAGCGCGGATTGGGGTTTTGAGGAGCGCGGATTGGGTTTGAGGGAGCGCGGATTGGGGTTTGGAGGGATTGGTTGAGGAGCGCGGATTGGTTTGAGAGCCGGATTGAGGTTTGAGGGCGCGGATTGGGTTTGAGACGTCGGATTGTGTTGAGCGGCGCATTGGTTGAGGCGCGGTGGGGTTTTTAGGAGCGCGGATTGTGTTTGAGGGGCGCAGGATGGTTGAGGGCAGGATTGGTTTGAAGAGCGCAGATTGGATTGAGCGGTGCGGATTGGGGTTTGAGTGTGTGGATGGTTTGGAGCGCGGATCGGTTTGAGGAGCGGGATTGTGGTTTGAGGGTGCGGATCAGGGTTTGAGGCACGGATCGGGGTTTGAGGAGGCGAATTGTGGTTTGAGGGGTGCGATGGGGCTCTGAGGGGCACGGATTGGTTGAGGGCCGTGGATTGGAGGTGTTTGAGGGCGCGATGGCGGTTGAGGGGTGTTCGACTGATTTGTACAGGAATTTGTCATTTGTTCAGGATGACTGCGATAACTTGCCTACTCTTCACAAAGGGTACCCTGGGATCATTGACGTCCACCAACCATCTCATGCTCGGAGACAGGACACCTGGCTTAACGACCAGCGAAAGACAACAAACTTTTGGGATGTAACCGTGTAACGCCCTGCCTGTGAAACACCAATCGGAAAGGACAGTTTACAATCGGGTCGGAAATCAAACCCAGACTAGACGACTTAAAGGTAAGTACGCTACCTCCGTATCATCCTGAACGGAGGTTTCGCTCCAACTACTGAGATCAAAACCACCACCACCGGCAGCGGTTGGACAACCCCGGCTTGGCTCGTTTGTGTCCCCATCTGAACTTTTATGGCTTATAAGATAAAGGGATGGCAGGTTCAAATCCCACGTGTCTACTGATGTCATAATACTTGTAAATGTACACCGATGTCTGCATCATGTCAATTTGTCTTGCATGTAATGCACATGTCTAAGTTCTTCCATGAGCCTCGACTCGGATCAGTGGAGAAAGAAGAGCAAATCCTCCTCGAGCACTCCTAGTGATGCCCGTCTGCCTTCTCAGGCATTCCGATCACGTGGGGTGGCTGCACGCACGCACAGATGGATATGAGATGATTTGAGAACGTGTGGGAATTGCTGCAGAATATGCAGTTTCAGAGCACGCGTGAACAATACGGAATGCTCTGCCAATTACGAGTGTGCTTCACCGAGCTGCACATTCAATGTCGCAAGTATACCGAGGAATGTAGAATTTGCTTGGTATCGAATGGAGATTTTGATCAAAGGGATGCTGGGAACACCCGTCGTGCACAGTGTTCCCAGCACCCCATTGAACACCGACCTGCAACGCTTGGGTGGGTTTATGGCACCCTTAGGGCACGCTGGTGGCACTTCTGATGCATTTAGGGAGCGCTTACTGCACCCTTAGGGCGCTTGTGGTGCCCTTTGGGCTGGTGAAGGGTGCGCTTTTGGTCTGCTTCGGGTGCACTTGTGCTGCACTTAGAGCACACAGACAGAGAGACATGACAGAAGTAAAATAGACACCCATGATTTTTAAAATAATACAAGTCTGAAGACGACGATGGTTCACGAGCGGTATTTGACGATGTAGATTGTTTCAGAAGTCAAGGATAGACAATGTGATAATGTTTTACCAAGTTATAAAAATGATCAACATGATGTGGTACGAGTGACAGGTTATTAGCTGCAAAATGTCGAAAACCCGGTTTCATTCAACAACTTTCAAAATTTGACCTTGCATAACCTTTAAAGGTCACAAAACAATGTTGTGGACATTAAAATAAGGAAACAGGATACGTGCTATAGCTTATTGGAGTTAGTTCGTCGAAGAAGGTCGAAAACCTGGTTCGATTCCCACAACTTGAAAATTTGACCTTTGTGAACTTTAAAGGCCAAAGGTCAAGGATTTGGTGCAAAACTTCCTCTGGAACATTCCAGAACAATATAACGTCATATAGGCTATATGGCATTTCGCACTCCTCGGATTATCCAGACTTTGATGAAATCAGCGTAAAAACAAACTTGAAGGGGCGCCACGGGCAAGGTGTTCGAGATAGAGCAAAATGGTTTCAAGACTTTAGGTGGGGAATGACCTCAAGATTATGCATAAAAAATATTGTCATCCTAGCTCTCAAAGTTTGGGCAGTCGTATGATTTTTATGTCAAAATTCGCAATTTTCTAACTTCGTGACCTTGTGACCTTGACCTTGGGATGAAAATGAAAAATCGAGCTCCGTGGGCTATGCAGGTGCCATTGGGCTAACCAAATACCGAACCCCTGTCAGATTCGACAAACCCCCTCGGAGAAGATGGATTTTTGTCAAATTCGCAATTTTCTAAGTTCGTGAACTTGTGACCTTGACACGAAAATGAAAAATCGAGCTCCGTGGGCTATCAGGTGCCATTGGGCTAACCAAATACCGAAACCCTGTCAGATTCGACAAACCCCTCGGAGAAGATGGATTTTTATGTCAAAATTCGAAATTTTTAAGTTCGTGACCTTGTGACCTTGACCTTGGACGAAAATGAAAAATCGAGCTCCGTGGGGCTATGCAGGTGCCATTGGGCTAACCAAATACTGAAACCCCTGTCAGATTCGACAAACCCCCTCGGAGAAGATGCAAATTGAAATCGGCTACCCCTAAAAACGCATGTTTTTTGGGCGTGGCTCCACCCATAATGGGCGCACCACGCCCATTCTCAGGAAAACACAACTAGATCATGATATAAACCTCCCACAAAATTTTATCAGGATCGGATCAAAACCCACGGAGCTATGCTCGGGACAGCAGCGACAAGCCGGTAGGCGGACATGGGTAGTCGACTACCCAAATAGAACCTGACGCGATGGGCCCGTTCGATGGGAATGACCTGAGGATTAAGCACAAGAAAATTCATGATTCTAGCTTCAAGGTTAATGCTGCAGATTGTTTTTTTCGTTAAAATACCCCCACATGTAGAGGTTTTCGGTCGTTGCTAGGCAACGGAGGGGTCCATAGCAACGGTTCTTTCTCACACATAACTTGGACATACCATGAACCTACCATACCAGTTTCATTATATCTGACTCATAGTCTCTGAGATATAACGAACTTCTTTTTTATTGTTTTCGACCAGGTTCATTCAAAGTCTATCTTCTCCGACAGTTTTCATAGGATCCAGCTGGAAATTTTGACAATATGGCTGAATGTACTGCCCACAGTCGCTCGTGGCCGATTTTGATTTTCGAAAAAATAAATTTTTATGATTTTTCAAAAATTTCAAAAGTCCCGTTGCTAGGCAAGGTGTGTCCATAGCAACGGTTCTCATTTGCACACAACTAGGTCATGGTATGAACCTACCAACCAGTTCATCGAAATCGCCATTGTATTAACTGAAATCGCCATTTTAAATACTGATAATAAGGTAGTACAAATCTCAAAAAAAATTTTTTTTTCGACTAGATCGACTACCCACCCAACAGAACCAGACAGCAGACAACAAACATATCGACGGGAAAAAGTGAAATAAGGGTAGAACAAATTTCAAAAATGTTTTTTTTGAAAAAAAAAATTTTTTCGACGAGATCGACTACCCAACAGACAACATATTCGATGGAAAAATGATAATAAGGGTAGAACAAATTTCAAAAATTAAAAAAAAAATACAATTTTCGAACTGGATCAACTACCAACCAAGACAGATAAACATATCGACGGAAATACTGATAATAAGGGTAGAACAAATTTCAAAAATTTTTTTTGAAAAATTTTTTTTTCGACGTGATCGACTACCCAACAGACAAACATATCGACGGAAAAAGTGATAATAAGGTAGAACAAATTTCAAAAAAATTTTTTGAAATTTTTTTTTCGACTCGATCGACTACCCAACATATCGACGAAAAACTGATAATAAGGTAGAACAAATGTCAAAATTTAATTTTTTTTTTTTGACTGGATCGACTACCCAACAGACACACACCAATAACGAATATAGTGGTCACTTATTTTTCGTGAAAATATTTTTTCGTGGATTGTGGAAAATACCCAACTGGATCGACCCAACAGACAGACAGACAAACATATCGACGGAAATACTGATAATAAGGGTAGATCAAAAATTTTTTTTTCGACTGATCGACTACCCAACAGACAGACACACACCAATAACGAATATAGCGGTCACTTATTTTTTCGTGAAAATATTTTTTCGTGAACCAATATTTATTGAATATTTGATCCATTTTAATACAAACACTAGTATTTGGTAGACTTGCCATTTGTAGATTTCAACGCTTTTATTCTTGCAAGCAAAGAACTAACGAGTTCTGAAAGTTTCTCTTGTGGGATTTCTGCCCAGGCTTCACGCAAAAGGTTTAGCAATTCTGCCCTTGATCTTGGTTTCCTGGACATTTTCCGCACAGCTCGATTCAATATGGCCCAGAGGTGTTCAAAGGGATTCATGTAAGGAGACTGACTTGGCCATGGAAGTCGCTTGATCCATTTCTGTCCTGCCATTCTTTGGTCTTTTTGCAGTGTGGCAAGGAGCTTCATCTTCCATGAACAGAGTGTTGTTTTTGACATCTGACCAGTGAAGAAGACAGGGAGAGTCCATCGTCAAAGATAGAAACCGTAGTGTTGATGTTGCCAACACACTCCACAAGCTCTGACCGACCAGCACTCCACATTGCTCCCCACACCATCACTGAAAAACCACCATGTTTGAGAGTTGGCTGTAATCGGTTCGAAGAGAACACTTCATTGGGAAGTCTCCAGACCCATACGCGTCCACTGTCAGAAAATTGAGTAAATTGGGACTCATCTGAAAAAAAATAGTTTCACAAAACTCCAAGGGTCTGGTGGCCATCTCGTCACCCCACTTCTTTCTCCTTTGAATGTTGGCTGGTCTAAGAGGGTTTCTCCTAGCTGCTCTCCCATCGTAGCCCAGTTGATGAAGGTACCGCACGGCAGTTCTTGAGCTAACTTGGACCTCCTCTGCGACATCTGCTGCCTTGCAACGGGGAGTTTTCTCAATGGACCGCTTGACAGCTCGAAGACACCTTTCTGAGAGCCCAGGTCGACCATAACAGGAAGCTGTGGATTCCTTGCCTTCGTTAGTGAATTGCACAATCACCCGATTGACCGTAGAAAGCGGAATGCCAAGGTTCTGAGATATCTGACGCTGGCTGACTCCACCTTCCGATTGGCCACCAATTTGTCCTCTTTGAAAATCACAAAGGTCGTGTGCTCCCTGCGTTTGAGGCATAGTTAATCGTACACGACCCAGGAACTCGTTTCTGCAAATAAATACTCAAATATGAGTACAAATCACTGAGTAAGACTGCGTTATACAGATGAAATGAAGGAATTTAAGGTGTCTATTTACTTCTGTCATGTCTCTGAAGGGCTTGCTTATGGCACACTTGTGGCAGCCTCGGAGAACTTGTGGTGCACTTAAGGTGTACGCAGGGCACGCTTAGGGTGCACTTATAGCGCCCATGAGGCACGCTTTGGGTGCCCGACTCTTGTTAAGAAAGCACATGACACCTTGTTTTCGACTGCAATCCCAGCCCCACAAGACCAACGTGTTGCATGAAAAGCCCATGCCCTCATTAAGGCTGCTGTGCCTTCATAACAATGGGGTCTTAACCTTACAATTTAGGGACCACTGAGCGAGCGGCCAAATCTATAATAAATGTCAGTATGTGTCAGTGTGTCCGTGTGTGTCTCTCCTCCATAACCCCAAAACCATGAAACCTGGCGGCCCAAAACTTTGCATGTGTATGAAGGAAACTCCAAGGGAATGTATGAATGGTAACTGGATATTTGGGTGAATTTAACCACCCCTTTTGAAGATTATTAACAGGGTGCTCATCATGAAAAAAAAACATTAAAAGGTTTAACCTCGGTTAGCCCATCTTCCTCTCACAGAGATCTGAAGCCGCCATTTTGTTTCGGCCTGCTCAAAAAAGCCTTGCCTTGGAACCACGATCTACAGGGATCTGAAACCGCCATTTTGTTTCGGCCTGCTCAAAAATGCCTTGCCTTGGAACCACGATCTACTCTCACAGACTAATTAAAGTATATAATTAAAATCTGTCTTCGGATTTGAGGAGCAGAGCAAGTGGATTAATTAAGTGTCTAAATCTGGAGTAGAATCTGAAAAAAATGAATGAAATTAACGATTCTTATAACTAAGCGTATTTAAGTATGCATTTACTTTAAGTAAGCAAGGCTGTGATCCCTCCTTCTCCACATTTACATAAGAAAATGTGAAATTGCCAAGGTATTAAACTTAACTTTTTCGCCTGTTCAGACAAATATATTGAGTGAAGAAAAGATTAAGGAATGTGCCAAAGTGTAACTTCATCGAGTGAAACAAAAATAATTAACCAGCGAGATCACCACGAAGGAGTTAGGAAAATAAAATAAATTAAAGATCAAATTCAAAGAACGACAAACATAATGGGAGGATTAGAATGAGTACAGCAACGGGACAAGTGAACTACAAGTTCAAGAGAGAATTGGAAAAATGTTGTAAAAGTAGGACCAGTGGACCTGTAGCTTACCTGGACCCTGTCCAAAGATCGTAAAGCGGAGCAAGATAGCCCACTCGTGCGCAACCGCGTTCGATTCGGTGAAGTACGCAACGGAGCAGAACGGCGGCCATTTTAGCAAGCAAGCGAGCCGCTTTCTTGGTTGTAGTTCGACCGCTTTATCGATCGCGGAGTAGGAGGCAGGAGAGGGGCGGGAAAGAGAGTAAGGCGATGATACATTAGCCTGTACAAGACAGTTTCTTTTTATCACAAGTGAAATTACATAAAATAAGAAGAGATGAGATAGAAGAAAGGAGAGAAAGAGAGAAATTAGGACGGAGAAATAGAGAAGAAGAGAAGCTAACAGCTAAAATAAGAAAAGGCAAATTGAGAGAGGAAAGGATAAAAATCAAAGCCCAGACACATGCAGAAAGTATATTATTCTTACCTGGAGACATATATATATATATATATATATATATATATATTGTTAAGGATTCAGCGGTGCCGGGGCTCGCACCCGACTCTTGACCCCAGTGTTAAGGATTCGGACGAGTGATGTCAATCACACCCTACTCTTGACAGCCAAATGTTGAAGATTCGGCGTCACTTAACAGCACCGCCGTCTCCGGGGTTATAACGCCGGCTGGTTCGGCACAGGCCTCGGGTCACGCGCCTCGAATCGCGATACCAACGTACACCTGGACTTTACCAGTTGGGGATATAGACCCTGGTTACAGACTGGCTTTTGTCAGAGACCGAGCGAATTCTGCCAGTCTGTAACCATTTTGGTATTATATACCAATCGAGCGAATTGTTTCTCAGCACGGCACGAATAATTCAAAGCAGCAAATCTTGTATAACTCAGCCAGATTTATTGGGACACATCGGGAACACAACACAAGCAAAGCATTCACGACAATGTTATAATTAATCTACAACCCGTTCATAACTAGGGAGCTACGGATTACGGGTTTTCGAAGGGAACCCTAGCAGATAAACCTTAGACAATATGCAGCCAAGACACAGAGTACTTGGTGATGCTTCATGGACGAGAGGAAAAGTGTCAAAGGCCCAAATGCGGTCGTGACAAGCCGATATCAACTGATTTGAGCACCCGGCTCGAGCACGCCGCGTGGCAAGATGGTGGCGTCGTCCTTTTTCTTCTCTCGGCACCACTGCGCACGCAGCCTCGGCGCGTCCAGACCCCGCGAGGTCGACGGCCCAAGACAAAAGATCTATGGTATGCTCCAGCTGGCTTTTCACAAGGTCCAGCATACAAGTCCAGGCCTGGCCTGTTCACCAGGTTAGGCCAAATCGGGGTGTTGGGCTCCGCAGGCGGATCGATGGGACCACAAGACATGTCGAGATGTGTCGGGCCGTGCCGTGAGCAAGGACAGAGGTTAGACACAGGTTGAACCTGTCGATGACCTCATAAAGGCGATCGCCGACTCACACAGCAGCCAGTTCCTCTCGAAGCAGATTGCAGACTCCCACTGGTCGTTTCTATACAGCAGAATCCTCACTCGACACTCAGGCTCAGTTGCTCCCTCGGCAGATCGCCGACTCGACCCTCAGGTTCAGTTACTCCCTCAGCAGATGGCAGACAGACCCCATGCAGTCCCTTCCCTGCCTTTCTTTCGGCTCGCTCACGAAAGCCCATTGCAAAACAGACACAGCCGTCCCCTGTACAGCTGATCGCACCACACTTCGGCGCTCTCAGTTCCACCACCGCCTTTCCGGCGCTCGCTCGCCTCCCAACCGACTGCTCCTCCCAGAGCACTGGGCGGAGACTATTGTCCGGAGAGGGAAGGAAGAAGAACCTCTTGGTACACCACCACTGCACGAACAAATCAACAGCCTCCTACACCTCCCGACACACATGTAACGTCCGTTTACCGAACAACCTGGCTAAACATGCTATTAATGGGGGATCTGGGCTAATCCTATATTTAATAACACACCAAGGGCCATTTCCACAATATATACCATCAACAAAATAAGTCATGCAACATAATCTGTATGATAAATATCACCTTCCAAGAAAGTATCCTTCGAAGTAACTATTTAGGCATGGGAGAAAATCCGGGGAGGGGGGCAAGGGTAACCCCCCCCCCCCCCCACACACATTTTAATGGGTATTGAATATTCCGAGGTCAACGAGGTGGAAACTGGGTAATAGCTTTCTGCTATAACAAAACAATAGTTTTGTTCTACTTTGCTTCAAAGTATGACCTCTTTTTCAGCAGACCCAGTGCCATACACCGAACACCATTACACGCACACACACACACACACAATGCAAACACAAACATTCAATATGCAATAACCTGTTACAATATCAAAATGATTGCTGTACACGTAAATTTGGAAGAATTTCTATTAACTTTCTAACTTTACAATATATTTACAAATGCCTTTGTATTCCAAGTACAGTATTTCTTTCTTTTCCTTTAAAAGTCTGCATTTTCCAGTGTCTTCATTCATGCATATGGATTTGCAGGTTAAAAATACAGTCACAGCAGCAGTAGGCCGGTTGTGATAACTGCACACTACACTGTCTGTGCTGTACTGTGTAGCTCCGCCTTTCTTTTGCCTCGAGTCGACTTGGCGTTCCTTATACTTCATAGTTTTATATTTTTATGTATATACTTTATACTTTTGGGTTATGTTATTTTACAAGTCATACATATACAGTATTAGTCACGTACGTACGTACGTCAGTCATACAGTCAGATTAGAAAACAGATGAGAATAGAAACCACTCAGACTGGACCAACCTCTATTTTCAAAATTACAGTCAACAGACTATTCAAAGACACAATTTGAACTTCAACAATGAACATACCTTTCCCTGTTCTTAGGGAATCTGAAGAAAGACAAATCAGGTCGTTTGGATTGACGGTTTGAGCAGTTTATTGCTGAGCAGTGATTCTGGGATGAGGAACGAGACGCCATTGCTTTGTTGCCATCTGGAACATGTGTGTTGTGAACAGCTTCCGGGTTGTTGGCCAGCGCAAGCTCGCTCTGCCTGCCTGCTAAAATGGCCGCCAAGGGCGTCCATTGGATACTTCACTGTTTCGCACGAGTGGGCTGTCTTGCTCCGTTTTACGATCTTTGACCCTGTCCTAATGCTGTAACCCAAATGTGGTAGCGTTCCGACTGGTCGGTCTGGAGAAAACGATTTTTGAAGGAATTTACGCGACCGCCATTTTGACACACTTCCGGTCACGTGATCTGCATGGCCTCCACAATTTAACATGAGTCCGCTGTGTCCTGATGTTGCAACCCAAATGTGGCAGCGTTCTGACTGGTGGGTCTGGAGAAGATTGTTGAAGGTATTTCAATTCCACATAAGGTAATAATATTTTAATTGATTACTATATTGATTACGGGGCTATCCTTCGACAATTTTACGTTTCTTTGAGTTCCTCGGTGGGCCGACACGGGTACTCCGGCCCAGATGGCGAGTGCCCGCTAGTGAAATAAATAAATAAAGAGGGAAACCTCGGATTTGGAAAAATGTCAGTACAGTGTAGTATACTGTACGTGCGTTTTCTTCTTCTTTTGTGGGAAGCACGAGCTGCGGGATAGCATCATTGGCTGTGCCTGTGCCGCTGATGCATTGCCCGCCTCCTATTCATGAAAAAGACACCGTGGGAGTTCGTCTGAAGGACGGCACACATCGTTGAATCATGTTGCCGTAAAATCTGGGTCATTTGCCATGTACGGTTTATAGCTGTGTCGGGATTCGAACCCAAGCTACACAGCTTATGGGCGAGTGTGCGTCCCTCTCGGGCCTAGGCCATCCTGCCAGCACCATCGATGGGCTACTGATCATTTTAGAATGTTATGTTCATGAAAAGTTTCTTTATCTGAATACAGGAGCAACACCAAATGTGCTCCATGAACAAATTCACCAATATGAAAGATATGAAGAAGGTAACGAGGCATTTACTTATTACATACGCAAATCTATCGATATTATTGACCACTACCATTCGTTTTAGAGATCTTGCATGCGTCGGGTCGAATCACACCCCTTACCTACCTAATGGGTACATGGCCCACACCCTGATCTCGAATCACACCCCTTACCTACCTAATGGGTACATGGCCCACACCCTTATCTCGAATCACACCCCTTACCTACCTAATGGGTACATGGCCTCTAAATGATCCAGTTTATGACGATTCAAAATCTACAGCGATCAGAAAACCCCACAAACCCTACTTTGATCTGATATTCCTCGCATCGATTAACTTGGACTATTTACTGGTCTTCATTGCACCCAGATTGGTCACGTGATCACGCAAATATAGCTACCCCAAACCTATTTCCGTGGAGCTTCATCGGTTCCCCATTCCACGGCGTTATCGTTCTGTGGCCCACCCATCCACCTTGCAATCAATCTTCATCAGGTGTGTGTTCCATGACCAATCAGCTTGCTGTCGCCTGCCAAGCCAGCCGTTTCGTTGGAGTGCTTAAGCCACTTGGTGAGCGCTCTACAAGATGATTGGTAATGGAACACAACCCTGGCTGGGCCAGTGGGCTGGCAGGACAGCCTCGAGTTGGACCGAGAGGTGTGCACTCACCTGTGAGCTGTCTAGCCGGGATTTGAATCTCGACCCAGGTATAAACCGTCACCCTGGTTGGTGTTTCGCATGCAGGGCAATGAGGATCTGGAAAGGTGTGCACTATCCCTCGGGAAAACAAAAATCGCGAAGAGGCGGCGAGTCATTCCCGGCATCCTGAACAAATTACAAATTCATGCCTGGACTGCACTTACATCGGTTAGTTTGACATCTAATAGTAGATCACATGTCAGAGTTCCTTAGGTTATTGTTCCTAGGTGGGGGGAAACCAATCTTTGTACAAGGTTGATTTTAAGAGTACATTTCCCAAATTGAGATCGACATGTTCGAGCCTCCCAGAAAGGACAGCAATAGTACCCGCCAAATGTCTCCAGGAGGTTTGGTTCTACAAAGGTCACTCGAGAGAATTAAATTACACAAAACGTTTTCCCTTGCGATTTGTCCAAACATTCCCTCTGGACTTCAGTTAAGGCACGAAACCCGTGCAGGCAAGTGAAGCATGTTCCAAAGTGGGTCTGACATCCTGTAAATATACTCTTAAGTGTCCAAGTGTTAATTTCTGCAAAAAGTAAAGTTTTCTGTTGAAGGTTTTACACGTGGTCTGAACTTGAGTGCCCCATTTCAGGTTTGCTTGCACATGGATGCCGAACAGTTCAACACAACTGGGTCTCAGATATGAAAACTAGGCACCTCTGCCGGGATTCTTCGAGAACATGGACTCATGACTTGGTATTTACTGATATTAACATTCATAGTATTTTCAGATGACTATTCTTAAAGACAGTCAAGTTGCTGCTGTATAAGACTAGTATGTTCAGTGTCACTATAAGTTTGACAAAAAGTCATGTCGTGACTCATCAACATCCTTGCAGTGTGAAACTTCAGGAAAGCCAGAGACAAAGCCATGTATCATGGCTAAGAAAGCTACCCGACCAATATTGGTGCCTTGTTGGACCACAGCATTGGTTGTTTCCCATGTGAAAACCCTACAGCCTCGCTTTGATGAGATTAAAAAAAACAAAACTACAAATCCACGGGACAATAGATGGTCCAACACCGAGATTAATGAGCCTGGTGTTGGCTTAGCAGTTAGGGTGGTGGCTTGGGATCCTAGGGTCCTGAGTTTGAGCCCCATTGGTCACCGATTTAACACCAGGGGGTTGACTCAGCTCAGCCTGTCATCCTTCCGGGGTCAGTGAAATGAGCACCAGTGTATCGGTATTAGGGGCACTGCATCAGCGGCACAGCCGTACCCCTAACCAATGATGAAACCAGCAGCCAAAAAGGCTGTACAAGATACATAAATTTATCAACAACAACATGGTGGCTTATTCATTTAGGTAAGTACAGCCTGTGGCTGCTGGCTGCATCATTTTCTGAGGGTGCAGCTGATGCAGTGCCCCTGATACTTATCTTGCCAACCTCAGAAGGATGACAGGCTGAATCAACCTCACCTGGTGTTAATTCAACTGCACAACAGGGGCTTGAACTCAAAACCCACTCAACAACCGAGGATTTTAAGGCAGACACCTCAACCGTTAAGACAACACCAGGCCTAATATGGTGGCTATCTTGATCAAAGCCTTTGAAGAAGTCAGTAGCTAGCACAACTGAAGAATGTTGAAGTTTATCAGTTTACCTTAAAAATATCATCCAGTATTTCAACTCAACAATTGTTTGCAGACAAACCCAAAAAGTTTATCCACAGAATATAAATAAATACACAAAGTTACAAAACAAATGTAACTTTGTGGATAACAAATGTGGAAACGAGAATGAATAAAGTATAATCATCACTTTCAACACAGCTGCGATGAGCTGATGTTTACCCGCCTAGCTTCGTTTACAATTCCACTTTCTCACCCTCCGGGTAAACGCTGCAAAATTTGCTGCGCTTCACGCAGCACCACCATTGTCTTGGCCCCCTGCCGACGTCATCAACGCCGAGTGACGTTTCTCAACAATCGCTTCTTTCTCCGCGTTTCTGGAGCAACGCACCAGTGAGAGAAAAAGGGCGTCTCGGAGCCCATCTTGTTGAAAGGAATTGCGAGCAGAGCTTTCGTTCTTCGAGCCACAACCCTGTTGATTTGGGCGAGGGGCAATGTGACAAAATTGACTCGTTCCTTTTTTGGAGACAATCAGGTGACCTCCACAGCACGTGCACAACTCTTTGGACGAGCAAGGCTGCAAAGGGTCAACAAGGATACATTTCAATTGAGCAGAGAAATATTTTCAACATTTTTCTGTTATGAAATAACTGTGGAAACAATTTGTCATCAATTTGCCAATTATACTCCATTCGTCACTTTTATTTTTACGGCTAGTTTTGTTTCCTTGTCCAGTCTAGAAAGGCGTATTTGCTGTGCTTGCGTGATTGACGAAATCCACGCCCATTAGTGATGGCGATCACTGGGTGTGTACGGTGTGATGGGCAACAACAGGACTAAAGGTCTCAAAAAACAATTAAAAAAAATTTAGACTCAAAAGCTTTCACCAAACATTTTCCTCTTTGCATTGATCTTTCCTTTCGCAATGACCATACAGGGTGACTCTATGAATGTGGGCCCCAGGAAAAGTTCAACAACCTTCACAGTTTTCATTCAATTCCTTTCATTTTCCAGGTCAAAACGGAGTTAAAGGAGGGTGTATCCGTTAAGTTTCTTAAATCTGTGACATTCACGCGCCATTACCTGAAGAAGTTATTTTTTGCAGAAAACTCGATGAGGACAAATTCATTCTTAAAGATGAGTTGCCTGTTCTGTGCAGATTTTGTAACAAGGAAAGCACCCAGGAAGTCTCAAATTCAAAGGTTTGGGAATTTTTTTTTAGACAGCCTGGAACAGTTTTGAATATGAATTCACCAAACAGAGGACGTCACTCTGGCCGACCAAAATCAGGAAGATCATTCGAGAATATTGCTGCCGTTGCTGAAATATCTTCGGCGCCGCTGTCAAGAGCTCAACATCAGCAAAGAAAGTGCGAGGAGAATTCTGATAACAATGCATACAAGTCATCAATAACTTTGCTCGACGTGTGGCCCTCAACATTGAGTGAAATGGTGCCCATTTGGAGCATATCATCAAACATCGGCGTCATCAGTAATTTCACTGTAGAATTGTCACATTTCTTTGGAGACAACTAAAAATTTCAGTGATATCTTGATTATATGGGTGAGTAGTAATATGATCTGCATATTTTGTAAAGTTTGATTGGATAATATTAAAGTTTCTAGTTTCTGTAGGGCACACACTGTCCACCATCAACCTCCTGGTGCAACTACTGAAATATAAGGTCAATGCTCACCTCCACTCATTCGTTCCTCTTTTTTTTCCCACCTGTGGAAGTAACTTCCACATTCTCTTCAATCTTGTTTCCTCACTCCAGGTATTCAAGACAGATATTCACCATCTCAGATCATCCCCAATCCAAAAACATGGCCTTTTCTACCCTCATTTTACCCCCCACCCCCTACCCCAATCCCTCCACCTTTCAAATTACCATTTTTTTGCCCTCCTTGGAGTTACCTTCTGCATCCATCTTGTCCACCCCCACACTCATTATTGGTCCAAGTCTCCCTCTATCTTGTCCTTGAACTCCACTGTTTTCTTTTGCATCCTGATTCGTTCATTGTTCTAGCTCTTCCACGAGCCAACTCTCTATTAAAAACAACAACAAACAAAAAACTTCTACTTGCAGTCTTCAAGCATCCCTCACGAGTCATATATTTGAAGCTCCTTCTAACCACTCAATGACTCACGAACAAATGTTTTTGTACTTTCTAGGTGGGTGAGAAAGCTGAAATTTTGCTTCTGATGCAAATTGAAGAAAATATTCCAGGGGAAAAAAAAATAATCAAAACTATTAATAAATGTCCATAAACGAAAATATCCATGCAGAAAAGTCGGTCAGTGCAGCCTCGCTCTGCTCACATGACTGAAGACAATAGCACGTCACGTGATCTTGCACGAGCATGATCACTCCCGAAGGGAGCTGGTGTTTCTCGTTTCGATGGCGCCATCATTGGAGAAGTCTAAGTTTTTGCCGTTTTTGGCGTTTCCGAACGATGTACCGATTAGAGAAACGTTTACGACTTCCTATTATATGTGAGTGATAGGAAGTTGTAACCATTTATTGTTTGCAGATGATGTACATTGGTGTGTTCTAGCGTGTATTTTAAGTATATTGATTGTGTGTTTACATACACAGTGGGACCTCTGTATTAAGCACCCTGGTTGTAACAAACATTCAGACCACGTTGTAATCGATGCATTTTCTCAATGTATTCAAGATTCACATTACTAGAAAAGCCGGAGAAGAAAGATCATTTTGTACCGACACTCATGATCCGCATTGCTAGAAAAGCCGGATATAAAGAAAATATTGCTATTTTCTGGCAAGTTGAACGCAGGACACAAGGCCATACATCTGTCCAACCTCGAAATGCAGTTGTGGCCAAAAATATTGGCACCCTTGCACTTTTTTCAAAATAATTCACCATTTCTTCCAGAAAATTGTTGAAATTAAAAAATATTTTGGTGTCCACATATGTATTTCTTTGGTTTGCAGTGGAACAAAACAAAAAAGTTGAAAGAATTACTAAATCTTAGCTAATTCCACACAGAAATCCGAAAATGGCCCGGACAATATTATTGGCACCTTTTAGAAGTTGTGAGAAATAATAAAATTTCAAGCAGGTGATTTTCCTTTATTTTGGAATTTAAGTCGCCTGTGGTGAGTTGCAGGTGCCTGCAATATAAAAATCACTCATTCAACCAGTTTGAATTGAGAAAAGCAGTCATTCTGCTGTTTTGTGTCACTGTGTGTACCACAATGAGCACGGAGAAAAGAAAGAAAACCAGAGAATTGTCTGAGGAGATCAGACACAAGATTGTAGCCAAGCATGGACAATCTCAAGGCTACAAGTCCATCTCCAGAGACCTTGATGTTCCTGTTTACACTGTACGCCATGTGATCAGGAAGTTTAAGGCCCATAGCACTGTAGCCAACCTTCCTGGACGTGGCCGCAAGAGAAAACTTGATCGAAGATTGCAGCGAAGGATTGTTTGAATGGTGGAGAAAGCACCTCGATCAACTGCCAAACAAATTCAAGGTGACCTTCAGATACAAGGTAAGACAGTTTCAACTCGCAACATCCGTCGCCAACTCAATGAAAGGGGATTCTTTGGTAGGAGACTCAGCAAGACCCCACTGCTGAGAGAGAGACAGACCGACAGACAGAGAGAGACAAAAGAAAGTCCGACGAGTTAAACACACCTGAACAAGCCAAAATCCTTCTGGGAGAATGTCCTGTGGACAGATGAGTCGAAATTAGAGCTTTTTGGTAAAGCACATCATCTCTATGTTTACAGAAAAGAAAATGAAGCCTTCAAAGAAAAGACTACCTTCCCAACAGTCAAACATGGAGGAGGTTCAGTGATGTTTTGGGGTTGCTGTGCTGCCTCTGTCACTGGGTGCCTTGAATGTGTGCATGGCATCATGAAATCAGGAGATTGCCAATGCATCTTGGTGCACAATGTTCAACCCAGTGTCAGAAAGCTGGGTCTCCGTTGAAGGTCATGGGTCTTGCAGCAGGACAATGACCTCAAACACACTTCAAAAAGCACCCAGGAATGGTTCAAGACAAAACACTGAACTGTTCTGAAATGGCCAGCAATGAGTTCAGATCTAAATCCCATTGAACACCTGTAGGGAGATCTGAAAACAGCAGTTGGGAGAAGGCATCCTTCAAATCTGGGAGAACTGGAGCTGTTTGCACAAGAAGAATGGGCTAAACTACCAGTAAAGAGGTGTAGGAAGCTCATTCATGGCTACAGGAAGCACTTCACTGCAGTTATTTTGCCCAAAGGCTGTGCTACCAAATATTAAGTTTAGGGTGTCAATAATTTGGTAAATGCCATTTATTTTGATTTTCTGATTTTAAAGGATATATTGTTACGGTTCTCAGAACCGTATGCATACAACAGATAGTTGTCCTGAGTCAGTTATTCCATTTATACGTGCAGTTAGATCCCTACCTTTTGTCTAGCGGGACAGCAGGGAGTTGCGTTCGATAGGCTATTAGTTTGGATTAATAAATCATTTTTCCCCTTTTATTTTATTCCCTTCTTTTACGATCCACGGTGCCATCATCTCGCTTGCTACCCTCGTTTCGCTGGCCACAGCGTACCACCGTCTATCCAGCGACTCGTTTCAGAGGCAAAATCCCGACGTTCGCTATGGAAGCCGCATCGGCATCCACCTTCCCAAACCCAGACACATGTGGCATGGGCGGGCCAAAGTAGCGTCTGGCCGAAACCCCGCCCAGAAAGGCGGACCACATGAAGGCCTGGTCCAATCGGATGCTCGGATTGGACGATGACATCGGTTTCGCCATGGCTCCTCCCCGAGCTCCGTGATCTATAAATACGGAGCAATCCTCAGAGTTGGGGCGAAGTTGGGGTGGATGAAAGGAAGAAGTCGGTCGGAGTTGTTGGATGCGAAGGTATTGAGTTGGATGGGAAGGTTGTTGTTGTTGTTGTTGTGGGAGGCCGTTGGAAGGAGAAGTGCGAAACCCTAACAGCTTGGCCACGACTGTATAATGTCTCCCATATATATAAAGTGTATAGGTGTTTGAAAATCCTTGAAAAACATGAAATTGCCAAAACGCTCTCCTCGCCTAAAGCTGAAACTAAATTTATTACAGTCAGACTCATTCAAGGACACAAGACAACGAAGGAATACATAGGATGGATTAGGTCGAGGTTTTAGTGGTCTTCCCTTTTGTGGGACTAGTGGGCCCGTTGGTCCATTGGACCAAATTTTCATTGTTCTTCACGGCCTTGTAACATACCTGCCTGCCTTTTCACCAAGCCCGGATAAGCTTGGGCCAGGGCGGGGATGATATGTTCATTATTATTGTTGCCAAATGATGCTATTATTGTTGTTGTTAATATTATTAGCATGAATCAATATATGCTTTGTCACAATGTTATTTTGTTATTTAGTTTGAAAATTAGAATGCCATGCCATAGAAGGACATATTAAGCTGCTCTATACACCTTAACATGGCGTGCGTTTAAAACATGGGAATACTTTCTGTTGTCCTAGTTAATTAGCCTAATCAACTCAGGAGATCATGCCAATCATTTTGGTGTATCATACTCCATATGAGAAAGCTCCAATAGAACTCCACAAAAACATGCCACACACACACACCTCATCCATTTATCGATGCGAGGAGGCACAGCATGGGTGCACGAGTCAG
>CM068961.1:14675188-14704969 GCA_035128595.1 Eptatretus atami | reverse complement strand
TGTCCCTAGATAGCTCACCTTCCATTGTTTAAATGTTTAGAAAATCGATTAGATGCGCTGCGGATCGATTTAATAGTTAGGGAGCGAACAATGGAGACGTCCCTCCCCTCTTCTGCGAAAGGAAGAAGAGCCCTTCCGTCCCATGATTCATGACGTCAATCAACTCCCTCCCACCGTGGTTGAGCGGGGGATGGATCACGAGGGCACGAGTCACGCCGGGCGCGGGGGAGGGGGCGGAGAAGGATAAAGAGGAGACCTTTCTTTGTTCGTGCTAAGTGGGAGAGGCCTTGTGAAGGCCTTCTGCTGCGTCGTTCAGCAGGCCGTCGGGTCCTGCTTGGCTTGGATTAGGGTTGAGGCCTTCGGAAGCTTTTTGCTTCTGCAGAGGAGTTGTTCAGCAGAGCTTCGGGTCCTGCTTGGCTCGGTAGCGTTTTTGGAGAGCTGCTTTGTTTGGAAGAAAGTTGAGCCGGTTGCTCGGCTCGAGCTGCGATGGTGGCTTCTTCTTCTTCTTCTTGGTTCGTGGAGCTCTTTGTTCTCCGTTGGTTCCCGGCTTGGTGCGACTCATCGACCTCTTCTTGGAAGCGAGCATCGCACCGGATCGCGCCTCGTCTCACCAGCACGTGTTGAGAAGCGCGGGAGGATTCGCGAGCTCGGGAAGGATCGCGGCTCACGGCGATTGGATCCAGCTCGCTCTCGCTGGGGCCCGGGTCCGAACAACTTGAAGACCGCACGAGGTGGAGAGGTTCGAGATAGGTTCTGGGTTTCAGCTACCTGTCCTCGAGCTGGAGCTCGTTATTAAAGGCCTCAGCCACCATTTCTTGGGTGTGTGTATGCGAACGTGTGTCCGTGGGCCCGTCTAATAAGTAGGAAATTGTTAAGTGCTTTGTGTGCTGTAAATCTTTGCATTGCATTTGTATAGTCGGAATAGTTCTGCTCTTACGTGCTCCCTAGTTCCCATTATTATTAATAAATACCCCATTGTTAAATGTTTTCAGCTCGTCGCGTCGATTCTTTCATTGACTGAGCATTTTGTTTGGAGTTAAAAGCCGTTGGTTTGCCGTAAAGGGGACATTTGGACCGACGGTTCTCGCGATTAAGCCGCTCGGAATCGCGCACGGGACAGGCTCGCCTCACGGTTTGTTCGTACGTTCCTCGGAGGGTGGAATACCCGGTAGTTGGATCACGATGGGTATTTAGGTACATTGAAGATTGGCAATCGACCCTACCCCACGTGATCTGCCCATTGGCGTATTTCGGTTCTTGTACAAGGACCCGTCGACTCGGACTTATCCGGCGGCGATCTATATTCCGGCGATCGGTCGGGCCGACTCGACTTGCGGCTCCGTCAGAGCGGTCGGTTGGCGGCCGACGCACCGGCCCGTAACAATACAATATATATATATATAGTGTTACGGCTGTGAAATTCGCATTACACCATTCAGGTCCCGTAGTGAGATAATATTTCTGAAGTACATGTGTAGTTAGCCAAACCATTGTTTAGAGGGAATTAATGTGACTCATTCGGGCTGCGCATACTTTGAGTAGGCGTTTTTCTGTTCTTGCTTTATTTTCGAAACCAACCACCCACAACGCCAAACTACGCCACCACTACAACAACGCCAACCACCCACCACACCAACGACGCCATCCTCCACGGTCACGTACGACGGTTTCCGCTTGGAAGCGTCGAACGCGAGAAGGGAAGGAGGAAATCCCCACAGCGAGGGCGCGCGGTTTTCCCGCCTATTTTCTTCCCTGGCCCGCGCCAAGACGATTCTCCTCGCCCCCCAGATGGCGCTGGAGAGGCGGACGCGAGAGGGAACGCCCCCTTCTCGCAAGCGCCTCGAAGGAGGGTGGAGCCAAGACGGGGCGGGGCGCCGGGGGTATAAGAGCCGGAGGCGCAGGAGGTTCTTGGTCTCTTGTTCGCTTAGGTTTCTCCTTGTTTCTGCTCTCTTGGTCGCGCTCTCTTTGGGTCTTCTCTGTTGTCGGTGCACGTCCGTGGCGTCGAGGGGCCATGCACGGCCAGGCACGAGGCACGCCGAGGATCTCGCGTCGAGTTGGAGCGGAGAGAGGCTCCGGCAGACCGCGAGCGGAGACGGTCGCCACAGGACTTTAGGAGCAGCGGAAGTCGCCGACTTCCATTTCTTTTGGGTCTGTGTGACGATGATGCTGTGGTGGCGCCGAGTCTTAGTAAGTAAAATTGTATAAGTGTTGCCGAGTGTTCGCGTTAGTCGGGTAGCTCTGCGCGTCGATTGTCTATTTTTATTGATATATGTGCATTCTGGCCTGTAAATACGTGGTTATGTGTGCTTTGTGTCCGTGTGTGTAATAAATGCTTGCTTGTTGAATGTTTCCCCGTTTCGCCGTCGCGTCCTTCCTTCGTTGGTCTCCATCTTGTTTTAGGTAAGGGTACGTAGTGGGCGCGGGGGGACGCCCGATATTAATCAGGAACCGTCGAGGCGACGATAACACCGCCGGTTATCCCGATAGCACGGAACGATCGCTTAAGGCGGCCCGTATCCGAAGTCGACCTGCGGCGAGTGCGGTCGCCCGGTTTACCATCCACGGGTACTTAGGTAGTCGAGATTGGCGAACACCCTATCCCACCGCGGGTGGCCGATTGGCACGATCGTGGTGAGCCGAAAGGCCCACCCGTGACTGGATCCCGGCGTTAGTTCCGAGAGGGTCACGCGAGAATTGTCGTCCGGTGGGCGAGGCGGTCGCGATTCGAGTCACGCTGGCCGATCGCACGCCCGGCGGGCGCGAATTCGCAACAATATATATATCATATATATACTATATATATACTATATATATATTATATGTAATATATTTGTGGGGTGTGCTTACACGTTGTAAGCAGTAATGAGCCATGCTGCTCCATTGTCTTGGCACTTGCCTGCATTTTGATTTTTCATTTATTTATATTTTCATTTATGGATGCTTTCCGACGTGTCTGTGATGTTTTTTCCTGGTGTATCGGTTTTGATGTCCATCGGCATGCAAAATTACCCTGCCTCCCCATTGTCCCGGTTCGCTCACCTGCATTTTTTTTTTCATCCTTTTTTTGTCCATTATTTTATTTTCATGTATTTATATTTTCATTTATGGATGTTTCTGACGGTTTCTGTTATTAATTTTTTTTTCCTGTGTATCAGCTTTGATATCAGCACGCAAAATTTCAGATTTCTACGTCACTCAGAAGGTACCGATCTATAACATCAGTCGGTCAATGATCATTGGTTAGAATGATCTTTATATATTAGGGATTATGTATGTATTTAATTAAATAAGGCTGTTCGTTATATCTTCAAAATGGGTGTTTTAATTCCCGAAACACCCAATTTCACTCATGCACTTCCTTGGAGTTCCCTTAGTTTCGTTATGCATGCAAAGTTTCAGGCTGCTAGGTTTCATGGTTTGTCGTTCTGGAGGACACACACACACAATGACGCATTTATTATTATCCATTATATATATATATATACACAGTCAACCCCCGCTTCATCGCGGTTCACCTATCGCGCCCCCGGTTCATCGCGGTTTCCCTTGGAAGTAACTAATTTTTTTCTGCGGGATTCCCCCGTACATCGCCGTAATAAATAAATAAAATATATTATTTAAGCAATAAATTATAACGCGTGGTGCTCGACCAGTCACACAACGCACGAGACCAAAGTTTTCGCTTGTGAACATTTTTTCTCCAAGCCCCACGATGCCGCCAAACGCCCTGCACCTTCTAAGGCTTCTGGCCAAGGACCGAAGCGCCAGAGGAAGGTCCTGGGACGCTCCAGGATGGAGGTAAGGTAAAGGTGCTCGATATATGCTTTGGGAAGGAAAAAGGTTTGCCGCCGTTGACGAGCACTGCTCATACCCAGCACCCAAAACGACCAGACAGACTAGTCGATCTCCGGCACCTCAAACTAAATCACTGCTAACCCGACAGACCAGACAGTCGATCTCCCGGCACCTTCAAAACCCAATTCACTGCCAAACCAACCAGACCAGACTAGTCGATCTCAGGCACCTCAAACCATCACTCCCAAACCGACCAGACCAGACGAGTCGATTTTTTGGGGAGGCGTCCATTTCATCGCGGATTTTTACTTAGCGCGGGAGGTTTGGAACGTAACCCCCGCGAGAAACGGGGATTACTGTATATATATATATTTATATATATATATATATATATATATATATATATATTGTTACGGCTGTGGAAATTCGTCAATCACCATAAAGGTCCTTAGATCAGTTTATGACGCTAAGTTTTGTGCAGATAGTCCCCCCGTTGTTTAAAGGGAATTTTCGTGTTCACCGGGCTGACTTCTTGAGATAGCCGTTTCTTTATCTTCGTATTTTGAGCCACCATTGCCAACAAACCTCCACGCAAACAACAACCGCCACCAACTTGCCACAACGCCCCCACGTCACACCACCCCACAACAATCACCACCATCTTCGCCACTACGCCCGCTTACGAACGCCATCCTCCGCGGACCACGGTAAGACGGTTTCCGCACCACGAACCATCCGAGTAGGATTGGCCAGAGAAAAGCACTTGTGAAGCCTGTGGGGATTTTTTTCCCGCCATTTTCCCACGCTTGTGTGAAGGAAAGGGGGAGGGCAGCTCGCCGCGCATTGGTGGATGAACAGCGTGAGGCGGTCGGGGTGAGGGAACGCCCCTTTTCGGGAACCTTCTCGAAGGAGGTGGAGCCGAAAACGGGGAGGGACGAAGGCGGATCCCGCGCTAAATAAGGCGGACCGCGCGCGAGGCTCACGCTCTCTGTCGGGGTGTGTTGATTCTACTCGCTCTCTTTGGTGGACGTCATTCCTCTCGCTTCATCTCGAGCTCTCTCTTGGTGGTCAGGGTCGGGCTCTCTCGTCTTGGCGTTGGGCGACCTGTCAGTGAAGGCGCGGCCGGTGGCGAGTCCGGGCACCCTCGGAGACGCAGACGGGAGGCGCAGCCCTGCCGGCTGTGTGGTGCGAATCTGCGCGTCTGGCGACGGGACGCCGGAGAGAACTCACCGACCACACATCGCAAGCCGAGAGCAGGCGCGGCTACGCTTAGCTGCCGTGGGAACAAGGCGTCGCAACCTGCCCACGTCACACCTCGAGGGGGCAGTAACCAGCACCGGTCTCGCGGGCCTTTTCGGTCATCCACGGCCCCACGACCATGGAAGGTTTACGAACCCCGTCTACCTCCCTGCCTATGGAGGGTTTTCCTGTTGTTTTTGTATGCATGCTGTGGCCCGTGTCCTGTTAAGTAACAACTGTTAAGTGCATGACATTCTCATTGTAGTCGGTTGTATTGCTTTTTATTTGCCTTGCTTGTAAATACGTGCATGATTCCTTGCTTGTGTTGTGTGGGTGTCGTAACAGTGGTGTCGGGGTGGGATTTCCAAATCCATCCCCTCCAAACAAATTCACGAACCGGATCAGGGGTGAGTGAAGCGAACCCTCCGTGTTCCCCAATTACGAGCAAAAAATTAATCCCAGACGAAAAAGATGGCTTTCAGGCGAACGGGTGCCGGGTGCATCGGTCATGTCTTTTATGTAGAGTCCATGGCCCGGGATGGTTCTTTCGGGGGGAGGCTCCCCTCATACACTGAGCACGAAAACTTTGCCGACAAACGAACTCGAAGCTCGCACAATGGCGGCGCAATCGCCATATCAGCGCCAACACAGAGCGAGCTGCTATTTTAAGCCAACCGAACGGCATGACACGAGGCGGTGCTTTTCAGCCCCGCTTCAGGACCACGTGGTCGTGGCAGGCGCCATGGAGGCGTGCAGATACCGAGCATGCAATTGACGGGCTTCGGTAGACAAGTGTCAAGAGTCCTTGCAGCGGTGGTAGAGAATGTGAAACTGTATAGGGATTGCATTCCGTTTTCCTTTGAATTGGACGAGGCAGGTGGCACAATGACAGCGGCCATGAGGATTACGGCGAACGGCAGTACACAACGATGGGCCGATGTCAGGAAGAAAGGAGGGAGCGAAGAACAAAGGCAAAAAACTTAGAAAACGGAAAAATGCCGGAACACGTTTGGAATTAAAAAAAACCTGAAGGGAGAGGTAGAAGCAGGCAAAAGATAATAGAAATCCGAGAAGAGACTGATAAAAGAGGAGAGAAAGAATGGGAAAAAAAGTGGAAAAGAAAAAAGTGAAACAAGATTTTGGAATCTGAACATCTGAAGAAGAGGTTAAGAACAGGCAACAGGAAAGAGAAAGGCCTCAGAATGAAGGTAAAAAGAGAAACAGGAATCATCAGAAACAACAAAGGGAGAAGCAGGTTGAAGTATGCGGAGATGAGCAAGAAAAGGGGATATAGGAAGTGATGGGAAAAGTAAGGAGACAGAGAGAGGAAAATGGGAAAAAACTTTTGAGTTACGTGAACACCAAAACAAAGAGAGTGAACTACAAAGAACTGAGTATGTTGAGAAGAAAGAACGAGAACAGAGAAAGAACTATAAGGAACCACACTGCTGCAGATCGAACAGCTGAAAGCCAAGCCAGATTAAGAATGAGATGCCAAGAAGAGTAATGAAAGAAGAACGAATGAGACAGGAGAAGGAAATCAGCCAATTGAAGGAACAACAGGATTGCAGAATGAGAATAAGAGAGACAGTGGAATAAAAAAACACAAAGAACAAGGAAGAGACAGGAGAAGGAATCAGCCAATTGAAGGAAATAACGACATTGCAGAATGAGGAACAAGAAAGACAGTGGAATAGAAAACAAAAAAGTATGAATTTGAAACTGAACGACAAAAGGAAAAAAATAGGTTGGAGTACGAGGAGAAAGTAAAGAGACACAAATAAAACTAGAGAAGGAGAGTATTTGCCAGAGAACCGGAGATAGACCCGAATTGAGAATGAATTAAATGGAAGAAGGAAACAGAGACAAGATCCAGGAAGAATAATAAACGAGATCAAAGAAATAATGTATGGAGCGTCGAATAGAAAAAATAGCAGAGATCAACGATAAAAACGGGTGAAAGACGAACACACACAGGATTAGCGAGGCTACATGGGGGCGAGCTGGCGGACTGTGTCGTGACCTGGTGCAAGCAGCCGGATAGCCTCCTTCAGGATACGGAGGGAGACGCTATGCTCCCTTGAAGCTGATCTGACAGGTCGGTTCGGTCGTGTCCAAGCGAGTTAGAGGGGCGAGGCTGTGGACAGGTGCACGTGGCAGCTTGGGGGTATGGAGACCCCGGGACCCCTATGTGGTGCGAATCCCAGGCGTGGTTGTGCAGTTGTGCGTGTTTGCGAGTTGTGCGGAGATGTTGCTTTCCAGCACCATGGTGTGAGTGAGACCCCCTGTGCAAGTGAAATGTTGTGCGTAAGTGAACGGCGAGTGCAAGAGAGACCGTGGTGTAAGGTCGCTGTGTGTGAGGGAGATGAAGTGGCATGCGGGAACACCAACCGCATGTCCGAGAGTGATGATGGTGAGGTGTGTGAGTCTCGTGACACGGCGAGTTTGAGCGCGTGGAGGAATGGAGACGACGACGCGACAGGTGAAGGACAAAGGCCGGTAGCGGCCGTAGCTGGTTGCGGGAACGCGCCGGGTTTACCACGGCAGCGTGAGGTTCGCGTGCAGCGCACGAGGCCGCCACGTGCGCGCTTGCGGAGTGAAACCCGGTCCGTAAACGCCGCGGTGGATGTTGCCGATCCCGCGACAGACAAGCTAGGCTGGATAGACGATTTGGACCGGATGGTTCTCCACGCCGGCGTGTGTGTGAAGCTCCGACGGCAGAGCACATGTGTTCGTGTGGGAACCCTCGAACGCAGGCTTGTTTTTTTGATGCGCAGGGTGCGTCATGGCTGCACGTGTGGTTGGAATCCGGCAGGAGGATTAATCCCTGCGGATGGTACCGTCCAAAGAGGACGAGGACGGAAGCGCGAACAGCGCCATGACGTCACGTAAAAGAGCGCAGCGTGCGCGAGTTGCCGCGCTGGTGCCGCGCATTAAAAAAAAAAAAAAAGCAGCCTCGCTTTCGGGTGAACAGGATTCCTGGGCAGGGGTGAAAGCCCCTTGGCTTGGCACAGGATGGAACTAGTTAGGGGAAGGGTTAGTTAGCTCGACCGGCTTCATGGGGCAGGGGTAAGTCCTCATGAGGCCCGTGGAATGGATAGTTAGGGGATTTTAGTGAGATTTAGGAGGGAAAATGATTTTGAGGATTTGAGGACAGTGACAGACTTTGGATGTGTAGAGGGGACATAGCTTAGCTACGTAGTGTTTAATGGAACGTGCTGTAGTGTAAGGGACGACGTGGGAGCACGAGGTAGTAGGGGAGTAGTGAGCAGAATGGCAGATTCAGCGGTGTGTGTTGAAGAGTATGAGGTGGAGAATGATGAGTGAGTGAGGCCAGCGGCGCGTTGTTGTATGGAGTGATTGGGAATGCATGGTGCGATGAGTGATTGGGGGAGAGTGATCCGCCCAAGGGACCCGGGGTCAGGTATAAAGTGAGTTAGGGGTTAGTCAATGACAAAAATGGAGGTCGTTTGTTGTTGGTGGAAAGTAGGCTCGAACCCGCTTGGAGGTGCAGGAGCCCTGTTAACGAGCTGGGGAGTGGCTACAACGGTGAGTATTGCTTAGTGGGTACCCGGGCACCGGGCTAGTCGGCCGCGGTAGGCCAAGGGCCAGGGGGGCGGGATAGACGTAGTGGGCACGGGTGACCCGCATGATGCGGGCCGGGCGCCATATGCCATGGGGGCAGTGTACTGGGCAGGGGCGATCCTCGGAAAGGGACCCGGGCGCCATCACGCCACGTGGCATCGAGGAGGAGTCACCATTGAGGGCACTCCCAGTTTAGGGAGCTGGTAGCTCGGAGGCAGTGTAGTGCCCGGGGTGCCATCGTTGGAGAATCGGCAGACGGTAGTTCCTGCCAAGGGAACCACGCGTCCCAGCCATGAACCGTGCAAGGGCGAGGGAAAATTGGAGACAAGGCCCGAAATTGAGAGGACACCAACACAGGAATCTGGTTGAAGATAGTTTAAGCGAGAGGCGCTTGTTGAAAGCCCCAGGGTAGTTAAGGAATAAATGTTAGGGTAGATAGGAAGTGTACCCCTCGCACCATCCATCCCTTCGTCTCGTGTTGGGCCGCCGGACCCACTTTGGGTGAGATCGCTGAATCTGAGGAGGCCATTCTGAGGCTTGAATTGGGCCTCACGCAGGACGCTAGCTCTCCTTATTCCCTCCGGAAGGGAAGTAGGGGTTGGGAGTAGCTAGGAGACTATAAGGTTACGCGAGCAGAGACATAAAGGGGGTTAGGAGACGAAATTATAGTGGGGAAGTAAAATAAAAACAAAAAAATAAGTGGGGCTAAATTGGTTTTACAAATTAAGGGAGTGGGTATGGACAGAGACAGGCAAAGGCATAGGTTGGGAGGGATACGTAGGTAGGTCCGAGCCCGCTCCGAGTGGCCAGCACCACCGCACTCCTCACCAACCTCCATCTCAAGGCAAGTGCCGCCAACTTCATCTGCCGCTGTTTTGTGCAAGGCCTGTGCTGGCCACTTCGTGCCTGGCTGTTTTGCCTTTGTCAAGGCTGTGCGGCCACTTCATTGCGCTGTTTGCACAGCGGCCTTGCCATGCATGCCTTGCCTGCCTGCTTTGCCTGGCCATGCGCTGCCCCCTCCGTTCATTTTGCCCCTCTGTTTTGCATTCCCCCCCCCTGTTCATTACATGTGCGCAGGATCATCGCGCAAGCCGCAGGACTGCCCTGTAGGCAGCTGCAACACGGGACTGCGTTTGTGCAGCCCATGCACCGTTGTGGTCCACTGCGTTCATTTCAAAAGGGGGGAGGCCTTGGACTGCGTATGAGCAGCCGGCACATTCCCTGTCACTGCGTGGTTTCATGAGCCAGAGACTGCGGTGAGCAGCCTGGCTCCCTGCTGCTAACTCTTCTTTTCCCACAGAGTCATAGATCCTGGCCATGGTTAGTGTAAATTTATAAGTGTTAAGTTTAATTGTACATGAGTGCGCCCCCGGCATGTTTGTCTTAGCGCCGGCAATTTATTTAAGTCGTCTGTATGAGTGGGTTTGTTTAGTTAGTTACTCAGCCCGTAGGTTATTTATTTTGGGAACGAATACACTGAATGTCGCACTCAGGGATCCGAAGGTAAATCGTACTAGGGGAGAACTTAAACCATGATGGCACACGAAAATTCGACGACTCGGGACGAGTCTGTAAAAAGGGAGGGGGTAGTGTTACGGCTGTGGAAATTCACAATAACCATAAAGGGTCCTAGTCAGTTATGACGCTAAGTTTATGTGCAGATAGGTCCCCACCGTTGTTTAAAGGGAATTCTTCGTGTTCACCGGGCTCGCGACTCTTTGAGATAGCCGTTTTTCTTTATCTATCGTTATTTGAGCCACCATTGCAACAAACCTCCACAACTACGCCACAACGCCCACCACGCTCACACCACCCCACAACAATCACCACCATCTTCGCCTACGCCCGCTTACGAACGCCATCCTCCGCGGACCACGGTAAACGGTTTCCGTGGTTGGCAGAACAAAAGCACTTGTGAAGCCTGTGGATTTTTTCCCGCCATTTCCCGCGCTTAGTGTGAAGGAAAGGGAGGGCAGCTCGTCGCCGATTGTGGATGAACAGCGTGAGGCGGTCGGGTGAGGAACGCCCCTTTTCGGAACCTTCTCGAAGGAAGGGGAGCCGAAAACGGGCAGGAGCGAAGGCGGAGCCCCACGCTATATAAGGCGGACGTGCGCGAGGCTCACGCTCTGTGTCGGGGTCGTGTTGGATTCTACCGCCTCTTTTGTGGACGTCATCCTCTCGCTTCATCTTCGAGCTCTCCTTGGTGGTCGAGGTCGGGCTCTCGTCTTGGCGTTGGGCGACCTGTCGGTGAAGGCACGGCCGGTGGCGATCCCGGCGACGCTCGGAGACGCAGACGGGAGCACAGCCCTGCCCGCTGTGTGGGAATCTGTTGCTCTGGCGAGGACGCCGTAGAGAACTCACCGACCACATCATCGCAAAGGCCGAGAGCAGGCGCGCTGCGCTGGCTGCCGTGGAACAAGGCGTCGCGACCTGCCCACCGTCACACCTCGAGGGGGCAGGTAACCAGACGGTCTCGCGGGCCTTTTCGGTCATCCACGGCCCACGACCATAAAAGTTTACGAACCCGGTCTACCTCCCTGCCTATGGGGAGGGTTTTCCTGTTGTTTTTGAATGCATGCTGTGGCGCCGTGTCCTGTTAAGTAACAACTGTTAAGTGCATGTACATTCTCATTGTAGTCGGTTGTATTGCTTTTTTTTGCCTTGCTTGTAAATACGTGCATGATTCCTGCTTGTGTTGTGTGTGCAATATGTGCTTATAATAAAATGTCCTTTGTGTGCAACGTATCCCGTTCGTCGCGTCCTCCTTTCACCACATTGAAAGTGCCATCTTGCATCGTGGAATGGTAGTGGTTTGACACCCGAGTAAAGAAGAATCGGAACCGGCGAGAGTCGGCGATAACACCGACTCGGTTATCCTGTAGCACGGAACGAATCGCTTAAGCGTTCGTGTCCTAAGCCGACCTTCGGCGTGGTGCAACCCTCGGTAGGTTACCCGCGCGGGTATTTAGGTATATCGACATTCGGCGATTCACCCTATTTCGCGCGGTGGAATGCGACTGGTTGTGGTGAGGTTAACCCCCACCCGTGACTGGCTCCTGGCGGTAGTTCCAGGAGGGTCACGACTGAATTGTCCGTCCGGTGGCGACGCCGCTGCCATTAGAGGTACGCGGCCGATCGCCACGCCAGGCGGCCAGAATTCGTAACAATATATATATATATAGTGTGCCCCCAGAACCGAATTTAATTCGTTCAAGAGGCTGTTCGGATTCCAAAAAGTTCGGATTCCAAAACTTTTTCCCAATAAGAAATAATGGAAAGTGAATAATCCGTTCCTGGACCCCAAGAAAACCCACTTTCAAGACACTTTCAACATGAAATTACCCATGTTTAAGGTAAAGTAAGATGAGTAAATGACCTTTTCTGGGTCAGAATCTCATTCCAAACCTGGGGATGAGCAGGAGCGTTGTCGCTTCTTCTTCAGGTCTGGATGCAAGCTCCGGCCTATCAGTGCATTGGGATCCAAAACGTAAACTGTTCAGCCTGGTGGAGGTATGTAATTAACCATGAAGCACCAAATGGTGTTTTATATCCCAGTACACTCTGTGGAGACACAAACGTGCCGTTTTAACCGCACAGTTCACGGAGAGAATCAAGAGGTGAAGCGATTGGGTGACGCAGCATGACGTCACTACCATGCTCGCGGAAAAAACGTTGAGTTCGTTAAAGCCGATTCATCAGAGGGTCATTGAATGAGTTCGCTTCACGACGGGTTTCGCGCTTTTATCGCTTCTTTATTTTTCAGAATCCACACACGGTCGATTTCGGCAGCTCGAACATGGCAGCGAGATCAGACACACGCGTACCATTCTCAGCTTAGCGATAAGTTCTTTTTCAACTCAATTGTCATTCTCACGGACTTCCTCTTTATTCCTATTTGCTTCACTGCTCTTCTTGGGTGCCATGGTGAATAAACAAGGGTGATAATTGAAAGAAAAAAATGCACAAATCAAGGTGAAAACACGAGGTAAAGTAGCGATCGACACCACGAGAGATGCTTTCACAAGTACTTCCACCGACGAACTGAATGAACAAAGCGCGAAGATGCGCGTCGAACAGGTGGGGGAGACACGTGAACAAACATGAACGCCACGTTGTGTTCGGTTTTCGAAATGTGTTCGGTTTTTAGGGCAAAATTTTCTCGAAAAATTGTCTTTCACCTTTTGTTGCCTTATAGCCTGGAATTATATTGCATTAAATGAGACTTTTCCCACCTTTGTTTACACATCGTAACCCACAACTTCCAAGTGAAAAACAAATTCCACAAACTTCAGAAAATTAATTAAAAATACAAAACTAGAATATATTGGTTGGTTAAGTGTCCACCCCCCTTATAATCGCAATTGTAAATTAACTCGTGTAACCAATCACCTTCAAAATCACACACCAAGTTAGTTGGCCTCCACCTGTGTTAAATTGTTGTGATTCTGATTATTTCAGAATAAAATCAGCTGTTCCTGAAGGTTTCCTCTGCTGGGTAGTCCATTTCACAGCAAAGACTCAACCATGAGAATCAAGGAGCTTTCAAAGGCCTTGAATATAATTTGGAGCACAGTCAGAACAATCATTAAGAAGTGGAAGACGTATGGTGCCACCAAGACCCTACCTAGATCAGGCCGTCCCTCCAAACCGGATGACCAAGCAAGGAGGAGACTGATCACAGAGGCCACAAAGAGGCCAATGGCAACTTTGAAAGAGCTACAGGTCTTAATGGCAAAGACTGGTCACTGTGTGCATGTGACAACAATATCCCTAGCACTCCACAAGTCTGGCCTGTACGGTGGGGTTGCAAGAAGGAAGCCACCCACTACTCAAAAAAGCCCACCTTGAGTCCTGTTTGAGGTATGCAAAAAAAAACACTCCGGAGATTCTGAAGCCACATGGCAAAAAGTTTTGTGTTCTGACGAAACCAAGATGGAACTTTTTGGCCTCAATGCAAAACGTTACGTTTGACGCAAACCCAACAAAGCACATCACCCAAAGAACACCATCCCTACTGTGAAGCATAGTGGTGGCAGCATAATGTTATGGGGATGTTTCACATTAGCAGGGACTGGGGCATTTTTCAGGATAGAAGGTTAAATGGATGGAGCAAAATACAGAAAAATCGAAGAGGAAAACCTGCTTCCCTCTGCAAGAAACCTGAAATTGCGATGGAAGTTCACCTTTCAGCATTAGAATGACCCGAAGCACACAGCCAAAGCTACACTGGAGTGGTTAAGGAACAAAAGGATAAATGTCCTTGAGTGGCCCAGTCAGAGCCCCGACCTAAATACAATCGAAAATCTGTGGCATGACTTGAAGATTGCTGTCCATCAACGCTCCCAACACAACTTGACTGAGCTTGAACAGGTTTGTGTAGAAGAATGGGCAAATATTGCCCAATCAAGGTGTGCAAAGTTGGTGGAGATCTATCACAACAGACTCACAGCTGTAATTGCTGTCAAAGGTATTCCACCAAGTATTAACTCAGGGGGATGGACACTTATCCAACCAAGATATTCTAGTTTTGTATTTTTAATTGATATTCTGAAATTTGTAGAATTTGTTTTTAACTTGGAAGTTGTGGGTTACGATGTGTAAATAAATGTGGAAAAAGTCTGATTTAATGCAATTTAATTCCAGGCGAGAAGGCAACAAAAGGTGAACATTTTCAAAGGGGCTGTAGACTTTCTGTAGGCACTGTGTGGACACACACACACACACACACACACACACACACACACACACACACACACACACACACACCTCGTAGAAGAGCAGAGCAGGAACACTTAACGGATCAGGACGCAACAGGCCAAAAGCAACAGTAAAGCGGGAGAGAGGGGAGGGTGGGGGGATGGTGGTATTGACACGGGGATAGAAAAAATAATGGTTTTGGATGTGGGATGATCTGAGATGGTGGTGAACAGCTGTCTTTAAGATCCTGAGTGAAGAACAAGATTGAAGAGAATGTGGAAGTTGTTTCCACAAGCAGGAAAAATAGGAACGGATGAGTGGAGGTGAACAATGATCTGTCTGCAATGGTAACCTCATAAAAGGCGATGGGAAACTATCTTTAACTATAACTGGAAGGGCACTCCGACGTCGTGACGTTGACTGATAATCCTCCGCCCACATTATTACATCATTACACACACTTGTGCCAAGTTTGATTTCAATCTCTTCAGCTGATCTCAAAAATCACAATTTTACCTGACATGAGCTCTGACCTTTAACCTCTTGACCCCAAAAATCTAATCAGTTCATCTTTACATCATTATACATACTTGTACCAATTTTGACTTGTATCCCTTCAACTGTTCGTAAGTTATTGTGGTGACGAAAACCTATCATGGACGGACACACGGACGGACAACCTGAAAACATAACGACTCCGACGACTTTGTCAGCGGAGGAATAAAAATGGCCAAAACGAGGAAGTAAGACTTACCCTTTTGGTGTGACAAATAATTTAAATTAGAATTTTGCAAGCACATCCGCCTTGGTCTTCCAGGTGTGGTGCAAACGTTTTGTGGTTGGAAAAGAGAAAAGAAAGTGGGCCAAATATTCTCCCATGGAGGGGGCTGTCTCGTTAACACCAGTGCTGGACAGATGGATGCTTTTTGCTGATGACTAACAATTATACAAAGAGGTTGCCAAAGGTAGATGTAAATAAAAACGCTTTATTGAATTTTACATTTCAGAAAACTCACCTCAAACCAAAATATCTCAATCGCAAACCAACCGACGGAGGCCTTTTCCTTCCTACTCTGAAACAGACAACTTTTCTGGCCAAGTGCAAACATCTGCAATCCGCAGGCACACACACGTCAGCCATTCGTTTGACAAGACATACGTTTTGGCAATCTCACAAGAATGGAGCAGGTGGAAACAGCCCCTCTGATGTGAACCTGTTTAAATGCTTAGCAAACATCGTGGGGGAAAGAAAACGAAAAGAGGATTCAGATTAAAGGAACAGTACAGTAATCGACGAGTGTGCTCGTGCTCACAACTGAGCTGGCCAAGGAGGGCACGATAATAATCAGCCCTTTCAACAATATGTTCTTCATAGGAACTTAAGGACACCATCTTCATAGATCGTCGTCGTCGTCGTCAACAGGCACCACGTCGAAAATGTGGAAACACGTTCTTTTGTCTGGTGGTTCACCTGGAATATGAATCGACTTCAAAGTGCAGTCAAACCAAGGGTGCTTTCCTGGGAGAGAATCATAGGAGGAATGAGAGATATTTTATTTGAACACACAAGGAAATAAAACTGGAGGTTAAAGTGACTTTGAACAGTTGTATTAGAGACACTACATATAGAGCAAGCAAACATGGTGGGTTATTTGACTCTCCTTCCATCTGGACGTCTCATACACAGTATTATCCATACATGGATGTAACATGAACCAGTATAATATGATGCTCTACCCTGATGAGTTCGTTTTACAAAGCATGGCGAGGGTCCCAAATTATAACCACAATTTTCCTCGAGTTGATGGCCACGTCTTTCTTTAGGAGTGGTGAGTTTTGATGTGTTACTCACAAACTTCTACATCCGGTGTTTTGCTTATCATCGTATCACATCATTTACAACATGTACAACACATTTTATACATTATAGTACTGCAGCATAGCAAACCAATTGTTCAAATTTGCATAAAAGCACCAAAATTGGTACACATGTAGAATAATGTATTCCGAACAATTCTAGATATGGAGCCACCCGAGATTGTGCCTTGGTCAGCCAAAGCTGACCACCACAAGGCACAATCTCGGGTGGCTCCATATCTAGAATTGTTCGGAATACATTATTCTACATGTGTTACCAATTTGGTGCTTTTATGCAAATTTGAACAATTGATCTGAAATATCAGACTACGCTGCTGGACTATTACCACTTCCCATCGGGAGTGTGTGTATACTATACATATATATTTTGAATAGTGTGTGTGCGTACGTGCATGTGCACAAGTGTGCCTGCTGTACAAGTGTATGTGCATGTGCACATGAGTGCTGTGTACAAGTGCATGTGCATGCACGTGTACAGTATGCGTGTACGTGTACAAGTGTGCGTGCCGTACAAGTGTACGTGCATGTGTACCAATGTACGTGCATGTGTACATACATGTGTACAAGTTGTACGTGCATGTGTTACAAGTTTGTACGTGCATGTGTACATACATGTGTACAAGTGTATGTGTACATGCAATGTTGCGTGTGTGTGTGCATGTGTGCGTGCGGCTGTGCATGTAAATGTGCATGTGTGTAAGTGTGTGTGCATGTGTACGTGTGTGTGCAACTGTGCATGTGTGCAAGTGAGCATGCACATGTCCATGTGTAAGTGTGTGTGCATGTTTACGTGTATGTACATGTGTATGTGTGTCAGTGAGCATGCATATGTGCATGTAAATGTCCATATGGGTAAGTGTGTGTACATGCGTACCTGTGTGTACAAGTGCGCATGTGTGTAAGTGTGCATGCGTACATGTAAATGTGCAAGTCTGTAAGTGTGTGTGCATGCGTATAGGTGTGCATGCATCTGTGCGTGTGCGTGTAGAACTGTACAATTTCATGATTTTCTTCAGGCATTTATACTCTTAACCACAACGTTCATTATCTGACACATTTGCACAGGGAGAGGAATTTGTTTCTGCATTACTAACAGTAATCCGATGAACAATTGGCAGCATCTCTGCACAAAAATAGACAAAGGTATGTTGGACACACCCGAAAAAGGTACACCTTCCACTTGCATTTTTGCCACAAACAAAATGTTCTCTGTAGATGCTCACAGGCCAAGAAAGAAAGGGATAAAACAATGACCAATTCAGTCAGTTTTGTCAACCATCTAAATCTTCCAAAAAACAATATGTTCATCGAGAGCATTCACAAATATCTTGGTGACAGAATGTTTTTCAGAGGAACAAGATGAGCAATGTGAACAAACATCAATACTCCGCTTTACATTTGTGACTCATCTTGATGTGCACCATTCCCTACATTTTCGTTTCTCACTTTTCACTTTCTCCAGGTTCCTGATAAAGTCTCGAGCTGGAATGTTTCCTATCAAAGTGAATCTTAGTGATTGTCTTTGTGACAGGAATACATCTCTGAGGGCTAGTGACAGCAAAAGTCTTCCTTTCTAGTGCCGAATAACAAAGCCTCAGGGAGTACAGATGTAGAATCAGGCCGTCACGTGACAGTCTCTGATAAAATGGGATCAGAACGACGATTGAGTTCACAAGAGGAAGCATCGCCGGCATCATCTGCTTCCGTGAACCGAGTCCGTAATAAATAATATCACAGTCTGAGCTTTTTCTCCATAACTTTGGTGATGAGCACTCAATTTCACCACGACATGATGGTAATCATAAATAAATGCAGATGGGAACTCAATACGAAGTGAATCTTTGAGAAATGTAATAAAGAAAAAGGCAAACACTAAGTGACCGTTTGGTTGCTCAACGCTTACCTGCAGTGCCCTCTGGTGGACAAAACTTGTCCATTACTTCCTGGACTTGGGCCTGCAAAGTGCTGTCTGTAACAGCCAGATCGGCTGACAGGCCTCCAAAAAACCGCTCCTGGTATAGTGAGTGTAAACCAAGCAGCGGAAAAGATCAAGGAAGGATATTAAGACCAAAGAAAATAAAACTCGTACACATGATGACAATGCTTTCCTCCCACTGAACTGTCGAACTGTCGTGACTTTGCAATATACCTGCATGTCCAAAATGATAATAAAATGAAATCTCACAATGAGCAAGCACTTACCGCCTGCTCTTTGCAGAGAAAAGCTTGAAGTTTTCCCGTTGCATCCTCCAGAGTCAGCTGCAGCATGTACACGTAGCGCAACGGCTGGAGTCCGAGGGCTGTGGTTGACAGACAGGGATTTTCTTCATTAGGACACATGAGATGCACATCAAGCTGCCGTAATCCAAGTTAAAAGTGAATTCCAAGGTTAGCTGAAGGCAAAAATTATCTTCCGATAAACTTTTCACACGGTAGTTGTAACCGATTACCATCATCACCGAAGATAGACAAAGATTATGTTATCACATGTTTGTCTGTGAGCAGGATATCTCAAAAAGTTAAGGACGGATTTGGATGAAACTTGGTGGACATGTTGGGTGTGTGACAAGGCCAAAATAATTTGATTTTGATGATGATCCAAGTCCGAATCCAGAAACGAGAATTTGTTTTTTTCGTGATTCTTCACAAATGAGAGATCGGGCCAACAATGATATAAAGCACGAAATTTAAAAAAGTTGTGGATGTATTATGACAAGGCTTGGTGGCTGAGTTGCGTAGGTGAAAAGCACAAGCCGATTTGATTTTGGTTCAGGTCCGGATGCAGATCCGTCCTATCATTGGGATACAAAACATAAACTGTTCAGCCTGGCAGCGGTATGCGCTCTACCGAGTGCCGTTCTAGTTGGGTTCAGAATTTTGTAACCTGCAATTTAACTTGCTCAAAACCAAACTTCAGTCATTTTAGTGGGTTCCAATTTATAAGCACTTTGAGATATCTTACCAAGATTGTTCAGCGAAAATTTAATCCTGAAAGCCCACAAGAAAATTCTTATTAAAATAAGAAAGAAAAAGAGCTAGCGTGTCTGCTCTGAGTCTCCGAAGTCGACCGTTTGTATTTTTTCCCCAGGAGTTCATTGCACTACCTGCTCGAAACTTGAAACATGCACAATATAATTTTTGCCATTTTTCAAAGAAATTTGATTGATTACAACATATTATACTCCATGATCATAATTTTGAGAAGGTTCCATTATATTATGATGAAGACTAGAACGGAACTCGGTAGAGCACTTACTTCCGCCAGGCTGAACAGTTTACGCTTTGTATACCACTGATAGGCCAGATCTGGATCCGGACGTCCAAAATCGAATCGGCCGGTTCTTGTCACCGACCACACTCATCCACCAAGTTTTGTCCGAATCCGCCCACAACTTTTTGAAATATCATGTGACGCATCGTTTTGCGTGTCATCGGGATGTCAAATTTCCGCCGAAAGCGGAAATCCGATTTTTCATTGCGCAAGTTGGGTCCTGTGATTCGTTCAGATTTGCAATAAAAATCATGGGGGGGGGGTAGGGGTCTTCTCTATCCAGGGTAGGGGCAAAGACTATGGAAGCTCAGTCAAAAACTCAGAAAGTTCGCTGAACAAGCCGCTGGCGAAACGCGGCATGCCCCGCCTCCCGGTCCAGACGAGACGCATGCCATACGGCTGTCTGAGAATCGTTAATTTATGCGCTAAACTTCCCGCGCTCTATCAGCGGTCCAATTTCACGGCGATAAAACCAGCATCGAGGTTGCTACGCGACATCCCGCCAATCTTTTATGAATGAACTCATTCACTACAGCTCGCTACCTAGACCATATTAGGAACAGCATGACCTGATCATTCGAGTATCACGTGGCCGTGTGAGTACCGTGATTGGTTAGAAGATTTTGGCATCCCATAATAGTAGGCTCTTTAGTTCGTTTTGTACTATTCATGGCAGTGCATGGTATTGTGATTTAAATCGTCATGTCTGCATATCAACGACCTGATATCGTTGAACGCAACCCTGCATTAGAATCGGAAGCTAATCGTGTTGATAAGGAAGCCGGTTTAAAGAACCGTGGCGATGGGACTGGCTGGGAAAAAGGCCGATGACGGCGAGATCGTGGGACGTTCGTGAGGAAACTCAAGACTGCTGGCCGTGCTGTTTGTATTATCTGCAACTCCGAGTTGGCTTACGGCAGTCGGGGATCGGTCGTTTAACAAAGCATGCCACCACCGGCAAACATGTGAAGGCTGCCAAGGCAGTGAAAGGAAATTATCGTATTCCAGGTAAGCCCCCTCCCCGCCCAAAAAGCCTATCATAACCCCTATATCATACGCCCACGGCCTTTGGCGCCTTAGAACACGTGCTCGAGTGCAGCGCCATTACGTACGGCAAAATATAAACTAACATTAACCAAACGATCTTTGCGGACGCCTGCACGTGGGCATGGTGGACCATCTGTGTTTTGTCTTGTTCCCATGCCTAGCTAGGCCCCTTTTGGCCTGGTCTGCTCAGAGTCAAGGTTAAAGGTCAAATTGGGGTGAACTCTGATAATTTATCATAATGCAATTTATATTGCTATCAAATGAAAGTGGTTTGGGTCAATTCCTTCACAAATAACAGAGATATTTCAATTTTGAATGTTCAGAATAAATGAAAATCTGAAGAAATTGCTGCACGAAATTGTCAATAACTCCTTAATCGCTTGACTTTCAAAAACATTCATATTTCCTTGGAAAATGAATGTTGAATTTCGAATTGCCATGACACAGTTGGGTAAACTTCTCTGGTGCCGTCATGACTATTTTATGTCCTCTTTCAGGTTCAATGCCGGTTACAGCTGCTAACAACGAGACCATCACTAAAACGGTTGCACCATCCAGGATCGAGTTACAACAGCTGAAGCATTGGTGTGTGGATTCGTCTGTGAAAATTCATTGCCATTTACTCTGGTGCCAAAAGTGATCGAATTATCAAAAACTTTAGCTAAAGACCAAAGGCTCTTGACTTATTATCAATGAATCGTGTGTCTGCCTCGTACAAGACCAGGCATGGATTGGCAAAGACACTGGAGGAAGAGACTCTGCAGCAGTTGAGAACGTGCTTTTTCTCGCTGAACATTGATGAGTCTACCTCTGAGAGTCTCAAAAGGATTCTTGCGATTCTCGTGATTACTTCTGCGAAACTACCAAAACGGTTGTGGTGAAACATCTGGCATCTATTGATGTAGTCCACATGGATAGTAAATCTCTACATGATGAGATTGTTGCATTGTTTGAGGCAAAGGACATTCCATTTACCAACTTGATGTCTATGCTCTTGGATTCATGCAACGTCATGCGTGGCTCCAAGACTGGCTTTGAAACTCGCATCCGTGGAGAGAATGCCCCACACTTGTTAGACATTGATGGTGACACCTGCCACCATGCACATAATGCTGCAAAGGTATTCTGCAAACCATTTGGTGGTTGGTTGAGCATTATTCACATTACTTCACAATGATATGAAATGGTCTGTTGATCTGAGAGAACTGTATCAGAGAGGTGTGTTACTCTCGTTGATGTCCAATTCAACATGCCTGAACGATTCATCAGCCATCGCTGGCTATCGGCCTACGACTTGAGTGTGGGATACTGTGCGTCAGCTTGATGCCCTCACAGTTTTCTACTATGGCTTCTTACCCAAGAGCACATCGCCCTCAATATCAAGCACTGTTTGCTGAAATCTATCACAGGAAATTGGTGACTGAAACTGCACAGGCCAGAATCCGAGAAATACATTCCACTCTTGAGAAGAAGAATATGACCGAAGATGGAAAGAAACGCAAACAGAACATCTTGGATCGTTTGTTCTATGTGAGAAAAAAGATGCGCCTCATCTTGGAGGTTTATGTTGCAGTGTTACCCTCCTCAAGAAGTATGTAGTGCTGTTCCAAACAAGGTCTCCCATGATTCACAAAATCCATGACGAGATCTGTAGTCTTCTGAAGGAGTTCCTAGCCTGCTATGTGAAGCCCCAGGTGATTAATGATCTGTCCTTACAGAAGGCTACAATCACTGCAAGTTGGCCCAGGGAATGCCCAAAACTTGTGAATGTTGAAGATATGTTCATGGGAAAAGCAAAGTCCATCTTGAACTGTCTACATCCATCCAACACGACTGTCAAGGACTTCAAACCAATCTGAAGGAAGCCTTTAGCACATGTGGGATGTACCTCTTGAAGAAGATGCCGATACTGAATCCCATTCTCCGTGCAGCATCAGCTATTGACCCAACCTGTAAGGCCATGATGTGACTGTGAAGCTTATGTTGCGACTTCCAGACTTGATGACCAATGTCTTGAATGAGGAAGAGAAGGTTGCCTATGACCTTGAGGTACGACATACCATGTAGATGCAAACTTGGCTGCCCAGAAGATGGATGAATTGATGAGTGGTGGGCAAACCAGGTCTTCAACAAGGACAAGTATACCTCGCTAAGAAACTTGTGAAGGCACTTCTGTCTTGCTTCCATGACCCCAAGTTGAAGGATCCTTCAATGTCATGGGAGACTTATATCATCCAAAACAGCAAGATTGCACCGAGACAATACAGTGCTATTCAGACTGTAAAATATTCACTGAGGGCATCTGGAAAGTCAGCAGTGGAATACTTTAAGAGGATGACCCAAAGTTTGATCCGGTTAATGTTACTCTGGTCAAAAACATGCGCACAGCCTACAAGGTGGAAAAAGAGGCTCAGTTGAAAAGAGACAAGGAGAGAAAAAAGAGACTGGAAGCTATGGCTCTGAGTCAGAAACCACCACTAGTGCCACTAAGAGGAAGCGAAAGAACTTAGTATGCTGGCAGGCAAAGACTGCTAGACTTGCCCATCAGAAGAATCTGATGAGGAAGTAGCCTGTCTTGTCTCGGATGTGTTTCTTGTTTCTGTCACAAATGCTGTTCCCTTTTAAATCTGGTTGACTGTGACTACTTACTAGTAAATACTTGTTTATCGACTCTAGACATTGGGCTCTAAAACATTGTGATTTTACGGAAACCAATTTCAGGAGGAGTTATGCTGCTGACTGCTTTGATATTGCAGGACTGATTTGTCTGACAAACATGACAAAAACAGACTTAAGTTGAAGGTTTTATTTTGATTTAGAGTGAGTATAGAAACCCAATAAAAATCATTTTTTGGATGCTTCAAATCAATCCAAAGCTATCTTAGAATTAGAAAATTTTCTGGACGAGGGGGATACACCCCTTCGTGCCCCCTCGGGCTTCGCCCTCACTTCAGACTTTTTCCTATTCTGTTGACATCCCTGGTCAATCTCTCAATGGTGAAAGAATCACATGAAAAATAAAAAAAAATTCTCATACAGATTCGGATTCTCACCAAAATCTAAAAAAAATTTTCTGTCACACACTGAACCTGTCCACCAAATTTTGTCTTGATATTTTGACAACTTTTTGAGATATGCTGTTCACACAGGCAGACAGAAAAACAAATAAACAGACAGGGTGAAAACATAACCTCCACCCACCTTCGGTGGCAGAGGTAATGGTTAAGGAATATGATTTGCAATACCAGCTACCACAAAGTGGAGATGTTTCTACCGTGTGTGTGTGTGTGTGTGTGTGTGTGTGGTGGTGTGGTTTGTGTGGTGTGTGTAATACAGTATGTAAACAGTGTAGGTGTTGTAATATATATATTATATATATATATATATATATATATATAATATATGTGTGTGTGTATGTGTATTATATAATAATATAAAAAAATATATATATTATAATTGTTGCGGAAATGGCCCTTAGTGTGCTATTAAATATAGGATTAGCCCAGATCCCCCATTAAAGCACGTTAGCCAGGTTGTTCGGTAAATGGACGTTACATGTGTGTCGGGAGTGTAAGAGGCTGTTTATATTCGTACAGTGGTGGTTACCGAGAGGTTCTTCTTCTTCCTTCCCCTCTCCGGACGAGCCCCGCCCAGTCGGCTGAGAGGGGGTGGCCTCGAGAAGGAAGTGAAACTGAAGGGAGGAGGGTCTGTCGGCTTCGTGGAGGGCGCGCCCCAAAAGAAAAGGTGGTAAAACTGAGAGCGCCGAGTTGGGCAGTCGGCTTCGAGGCGAGCGAGCGCCGGAAGGCAAAGAGAAACGACGAGTGTCGAGTCGGGTGATCGGCAGTAGGAGAAACTGCATGAGGGTTTTTGCGATCGGCTTTTCGTAAAGAGCGAGCCGAAAGAAAGGCAAGGAGGGACTGAACCTGAGGGTCAAGTCTGCCATCTGCCGAGGGAGTAACTGAGCCTGAGTGTCGAGTGAGGATTTCTGCTGTATAGAAACGACTAGTGGGAGGCTGCAATCTGCGTCGAGAGGAACTGGCTGCTGTGTGGGTCCGCGATCGACTTTATGAGGAGGTGATCGACAGGTTCAACCTGCGTCTAACCACGGAGCCTCTGTCCTTATTCACGGCACGGCCCGACACGTCTTGTGGTCCCATCGATCCGCCTGCGGAGCCCAACACCCCGATTTGGCCTTGTCTGGTGAACAGGCCAGGCCTGGACTTGTATACTGGACCTTGTGAGAAACCAGCTGAAACCCACCATCGATCTGACGGTCTTGTGCCATCGACATTACGGGGTCAGAACGCGCTGAGGCTGCGTGCGCAAGCGGTGCCGGGAGAAGAAAAAGGACGACGCCATTTTGCCACGCGGCGTGTTCGAGCTTGGTGCTCGAATCCGTTAACGTCGGCTTGTCAGGAGCCACATTCTGCCTCCGACACTTTTTCTCTCATCCATGAAGCATCACCAAGTTCTCTGTGTCTTGTCTGCATGTTGTTTAAGGTTTATCTCGTTAGGGCCCCCTTCAAAACCCGTAATCCGTAGCTCCCTAGTTAAGAACGGGTTGCAGATTAATTATAACATTGTCCGTGAATGCTTTCCTTGTGTTGTGTTCCCTGATGTGTCCCCAATAAATCTGGCTGATTCGTATGAAGTTGCCGCTTTGAATAACTCGTGCCGCCCCGAGGAACGATCTGCTCGATTTGAATATAAAACCCAAACGGGCTACGGACTGGGGACTCTGCTCGGTCTCTGACAAATCCAGTCTGTAGCCGGGCTATTCCCCCAGCTGGCAAGGCACAGGTGTATTTTGGTATCGTGATCTGAGGCGCGTGACCCGAGAATTGTGCCGAGCCAGCCGGCGTTATAACCCCGAGACGGCGGTGGTTGACATCAGTCGTCCGAATCCTTAACACTGGGGTCAAGAGTCGGGTGCGAATCCCGCCACCGCTGAATCCGTAACAATATATATATAATTATATATATATATATATAATAATATATATATATATATATATATATATATATATTACAGTGCTCAGCATAAATGAGTACACCCCGACAGATTTGTCAGAAAACTTTAGTTTCCTTTCAGAATCCACATTTTCTATGGGATACTTTTCGACAAAATACTCCCACAAATGTGGGCCATTGATTGCAAACAAGATTTATTAATTTGCACACACAAAAAAGGAATTTCCTAACAAATTCATTAAAGACCATGTTGCAAAAATGAGTACACCCCAATGAAAGTCTTAGGCGCAAAGCTAAATTGTAGACAACAAAATTCTAATTAACAATAATTCAACCACAGGTGAGTCTATTATTCATTAAACAGGTGTCCAGCAGACAGTTGACTATAAAAGGGTGTTACTTAACAAAGAAACCCCTCCCATTTCATGCTGTCAGCAATGGCACCACAAGGAAGAGAAATGTACAAGACCTGAGAAAGAAAATAATTTCTTTACACAAGGAAGTGAAGGCTACAGAAGATCAGCAAAGCTTTACTCATCAGTCAGAATACGGTAGCAAAAGTGATACAAAAATTAACAAATATGAACTGCAACCATCTAACAGAGACGTACAGGCCGTCCACGGAAGTTAACACCTCGACAGGAGTGTCTTCTGATGAGAAGGCTGAAGAAAATCGCCATGCAAGTTCTCTGCACTTAGCTAAAGAAGTAGAAAGCCAAACTGGGGTACTGTTTCCCGTGACACAATACGATGTACACTGCAGAGGAATGCATGCAGTGTGTCGTCCACGAAGGAAGCCTCTCCAAAGCCCATGCACAAAAAAGCCCGCCTAGGATTTGCCAGGCCCATGCTAAAAAAAGATGAAGACTACTGGACTCTATACTCTGGAGTGATGAGACCAAGATAAATGTTTTTGGAACTGATGGCTTCAAAACTGTATGGCGTCGCAGAGGTGAGGAGTACAAAGAAAATGCATGGTCCTACAGTGAAACATGGTGGTGGCAGTTTCCTATGTGGGGCTGCATGAGTGCTGCTGGTTTCGGGAGCTGCATTTCATTGACGATATCATGAATTCACAGATGTACTGCTCTATATTGAAAGAGAGATGCTACCATCACTCCGTGCCCTTGGTCGTCATGCACTTTTCCAACATGACAATGATCCACAACACACATCTAAGGCCACGTTGCATTTCTGAAGAAGAACAGGTCAAAGTGATTCAATGGCCAAGTATGTCTCCTGATCTGAACCCAATCGAGCACCTATGGGGAATTCTGAAGAGACAAGTTGAGCATCACTCTCCATCCAGCATCCAGGCTCTAAAACAGGTCGTTCTTGAAGAATGGAAAAGATAGATGTTGCAATATGTCGCCACTTGTTCATTCCATGCCTAGAAGACTTGGTGCTGTCCTTCAAAATCATGGAGGTCATACAAAATACTAGATTAGTAGTTTTTGTTGTGGGTGTATTCATTTTTGCATCAACTAATTTGAGTAAAACTGAAGATTTTGTAATCTAAATTATATTATTAACCTTACTTTCATGTTATGAGTTAAACAAATGTTCTATAAAAACTCAATTTTGTCAAAATTTTGGAAATTATTCTTGTGTTCATTGAGATATTGATTAAATCTTACTTTTCAAAGGGGTGTATTCATTTATGCTGAGCACTGTATATTATATATATATATATATATATTCATACTAATACAGTAATCCCCGTTTCTCGCGGGGGTTACGTTCCAAACCCTCCGCGCTAATGAAAATCCGCGATGAATGGACGCCTCCCCAAAAAATCGATTCGACTGGCTGATCAGTTTGGCAGTATGGGTGTAGGTGCCGGAGATCGACTGGTCTGGTCTGGTCGGTTTGCAGTGATTGGGTTTGAGGTGCCGGAGATCGACTGGTCTGGTCTGTCGCGTTTGGCAGTGATTGGGTTTGAAGTGCCGGAATCGACTAGTCTGGTCTGGTCGGTTTTGAGGTGCTGGGTATGAGCAATGCTCGTCCAACGGCGGCAAACCTTTTCCTTCCGAAGCAATATCGAGCACCTTTACCTAGACCTTCTCCTGGAGCGTCCCAGGACCTTCCTCTGGCGCTTCGGTTCCTTGCCAGAAACCTCGAAGGTGCAGGGCGTTTGGGCGCCATCGTGGGCTTGGAGAAAAAACGTAGAAAATATTCGAAGTTCACAAGCGAAACTTTGGTTTCGTGCGTTGTGTGACTGTCGAGCACCCACGCGTTTATAATTTATTGCTTAAATAATTTATATTTTAACATTATTACCGCGATGTACCGGGGGAATCCGCAGAAAAATTAGTTACGTTCCAAGGCGAAAACCCGCGATGAACCGGGGCGCGATAGGTGAACCGCGATGAAGCGGGGGTGACTGTAAAAGGCAATGATGTGTGTGTGTGTGTGTGTGTGTCTCCTCCAGAACTCCAAAACTATAAACCCTAAGAGCCTGAAACTTTGCATGCATACTAAGAAAAGTCCAAGGAAGTGCAAGAGTGAATATTGGGTGTTTGGGTTAATTAAAACACCCCCTTTGAGGATAATTAACGGCCTTATTTAATTATATCCTTCATCAGGTGATCCTCCACCACCTCGTTATCTGGGGTCTTCAGGTGCTTCCTGGGTAACCTTGCTGGGGTCTGAAGCAGCCATGTTTTTTGGCCTGCTCAACCTTACCTTGACTTGGAACAGGCCGCAACGATTTCTTACTGATAAAGTTGTTTTCACTTTCCTCACTCATATTATCGAATGCCTGTTCATCATAGCTACAAATCGCTGGGCACATTGCAATGCTTATGAACATCCGGAGACGTCATCGTTTGTGGCTTGACATTACGGGTGTCTCCTAGGAGGTGTATGTTAAATGTGTTGCTAATCACGTGCCAAACTAGCTGTTTCTTAACAATCGTTTCGTTGGAGTGCTTGCTTGAGTGCTTTAGCCACTTGGCGAGCGCTCTCCAAGCTGCTTGGTTGTTCGTTTCGGTGAAGTATCCATGCTCTCAAGGGAACATCGATTAAACAGACTACGTTTCCACCTGTGTTGCACCCTGCGGTGCCGTGCGGTTGCTACCTCGGGAAGTGTCTCATCCGCTGAAAATGTGCAATTTTATTTTTACAGGATATCGCTTTGTTTAACCTTTTGTGCGATCTCCTAATAGAATCCATCCCCAACTTCGACATCGATACATGTAGAAAAACAAGAAGGTTCATCCGACCACGTGTTTGCCGTGATCTGGTTGTGAAGGGATAGAGAGAGCATAGATCGACATTTTGTGTTCTGTGCTTTGATATATTTTTTTCAATTGAATTTCACTAATTTCCCACTTGAATTCCTCTTTCTGAGAACTCTGTTTAAAGGGAAATCTTTGCGTTTGTCGTTTTTATGTATTTCATGCGTATGTACATATTGTTGTGGATCTGGGAACCGCATCCCTCCAAGGCAATGGCATCCATCATACAGTGGTCCCCAGACAGTTATTTCATTAATATACGTATACATAGATAGACCTTTCCCTCATGTCCAATGGGTCAAACGGGACAAGTGGTGTGGATCTCAGAGTTAGGTCTGATTATATTTCTAACTTCATTCCTACTCTTTCTCTCTTATTCCTGAGATAAATCCAAGCAACGGCCACCCGTAAAAGCCGCGGCCACGCCCTGCACTGTAAGAATGCGTCTTTGCAAAAGTCAGCACAAGCATCGACAGCACTTGTACTGCAGAATGGTGGAAGTGTTGTGCACTTTTGGTGAAAAGCATGAAACTTTGCACAGTTGTAGTGTTTTACCTCTCTGAACAATATTAGATATGGGCCAACTGAATTTTTTTCCAAGATGGCGGTCATTTTCAAAATGGCTGCCGCCATGGGCGAAATACCGATACAACATATAAATGAATATATTTCCTATGATTGGTGGAAAATTGACCAGAAATGTGAAATGTCACTAACTTTTACCTTACGTTTCACATTCTTTCATTTCTTAACCAGGATGGCTTTCAAATTCAAAATGGCTGCCAAATTCAAAATGGCTGCGACATGATAAAATGGTGACAAACATATGAACGTGTAATGTGGTAATTGTACCATGCATCACAGTTAACGTTCTCCAGTTAATCTGTGTATAGCGCACGCATTCAATCTTCATTTTCTTCTTTCAGATCAGTATCTCCATATCACAGTGCATGCTGTTGTTAGTTGTAGAAGCTGTGGTGGTTAGTGTTGTAATCAAAATACCAACAATGGCTAAATCCTTCAAGATTTTAGACCCCAGACAACGTCCAGAAACTCCTT
>CM068961.1:14651992-14669774 GCA_035128595.1 Eptatretus atami | reverse complement strand
AGGTCTCAAAATGTGTGTGTGTGTGTGTGTGTGTGTGTACATATGGGGTTGGTTTCAGAATGTGGAATGGAGTCCTCCCAGGGTGGGTTCAAAGCATCCACCTTCATTTCGGTAAGGGGTCACGATCCATGGACCCAGGTGAAGTGTTTTTGTTTATGTGCGTTTCAGAAGGTGGAACGGATCCCTCCCATGGCGGGCTCAAGTATCCCCCTTCATTTCGGTAAGTGGTCATGATTCATGGACCAAGCTGTGAAGTTTTCTGTTTTCAAAATTTTGTGCCGATGACTATCTTCAGGATCGTTACTGAGCCCCGGACAGCTTCCAACTGGAGTTCATTTGTCGTGATATTCCCAGGGATGGTTTTTAACATCTCGGTGAGGTCCTTCATCATCACTGGTACAACTTTGGCATTCTTCAGCTTCCAGGATCTTTTTACTTCATGCTTGAGATCTTGGTATTTGGCCATTTCCTTGATTTCTGCATCGTTAGTCCAAAATCACAGCCAGGTCTTATCACCTCGATTAGCAATGCCTTCTTCTCTTTTTTTGCACCCAAGTATGATATCTGGTCGCAACGCTTTGTTTTCGATGTTCATGTCTGATGGGATCACAAGGTCGTGCAAGAGCGGTACTTCAATGTTTTCAGCGATTGCTTTTGGTTCATTTTCCAAAATTTTCTGGAACTGAAGTATTAAAGTTTTTGCAGATGTGCCAGCAAATTACTTTACAAACTCTGTTGTGTCGTTGTGTGTACAGCTGTTCTTCTCTGTAATTCTTGTAGTAACTAGAATAAGCACTCAGTGGGCACATACTCCACCTAGGCGAGCAGTTTACGTTTTTTATCCACTGATAGGGCCGGATCCTAGCATTCGACCGAAAACTAAAATCTAATCGGCTTATTCTTTCACCGAACCAATTAATCCACCTAAGTTATTATCAACTAGGTCCACAACTTTTTGAGATATCGCGCTATATATCCGTTTTGGCCCCATCTCTCAAGTGGTGAGAATTGATGTATTTAATACATTCATGATTAAAAGGAAAATCACTTTATTAATATACATCATTGATATTCCCATCACTGCTTTTTTCACCGGACACATGAATCTCATTTGGAATAAAAGCAATTGAACTATTTAGAATGATTACATTCACTCAGAGGAATATTTTGATGACGTCCATTACAAGGGCAGTCCAACTGCTGCCTGGTCTTATTGATGAATACTTGAGCAAAATATAGTTTGTAGTCACTGCTAAACGACAGGACAATCCATGCCACGGATAAAGGCATGAAATATTGGGAGGGGTTGGTGTTTCATCGAGTGTTACGTGATATTTTTATGGGTGTCTGTTGAAGAGTTACGGAAGGCATTACTTGGAGTTGGGGTGTCAGATTTTGGGGCAAAAAAATGGTATCTTCAATTTTTGAATGGGCCCTGATGGAGTTTCTGTGAATCGGTGATTGTGATATGAAGGGGAGTAGAAACTTTACATATTCGCTGGTGTGACGTCGAATCCTGTTTTGTTTGGAGCGGAGGAGGGTGAGAGTAAATATAGCAACCTATGATGGGTTGGTAGGGAGGTGAGGGCATGGAGTTCAGAGACTTTGAGTGTGGGGAAGGGGGGGGCAGAGAGCAAAGATGGGACAGGAATTGGAGGGGAGCACAAACTGTTTTGTTGATTGTCATAGATTGCCATGTGTGAGTTTACTCATTCGCTGTTGATGTGTGTGTGTGTGTGTGTTTCACTGTAGGGTAGGGGGTTGGGGTAACGGCAATCACCTGACGGGTTATGTTCCTGTAAATCATAAGACAGAAGTAGAAGTCAGACAATAACAATTGCATTTTCTCACTTGTAGAACTTTAGACATCGTACATGTATTATTCATTGCATCGTGCACAAGTGTTTCTCTAGCCCTGGAACATTTGTAACGCCCGGTCACTGCCAGCCCAGTGTGAGCATGTGTGGCCGAAAGAACAGACATTAAAATGTTGAAAGTGTTTGTTGCTGGTCAACACAGGCAAAGCCCGTTAGAACTATCGTCATTATGAGAGTGTACTCTCGTATACCACATAGTCGCAGACAATTACTACAGGAAGGAATGTTATTTTTGCCTGGGGAATTATTGCATCCATGGTACACTGGAGAACTAAACATTAAGATTCAACATTTCATCAGTTTCTCCATTCTGTAGTTATCTTTCTGTTTGACACATGGAAGGTACACATATATTACTATTAGCCCTGTTTACGGCTGTACGTACGTCTGAATACAATAATGTACTAAGGTTACTGATTGGACTGGTTAAGTGGTGATGATCATGACCGATTGTCTAAATCGAAATGCTGGGTAATAAAGAAAAACGCTATTACCCAGTTCCTCGTGCTTTTCTCAGCTGTCTGTCCATTTTCTTCTCCATTACATTAGAATTTAAATCTGTAATCTTCGTGGGGGTCATGATCGCCTTCAAGTCCTTTAATTTACTCATCCAAACAGGGAATACAGGCCGGTGTCCGCATGAATTATCTTTTCAAAGATTTACGCTGCAGATGACACTGTGAAGCATTTGGGCTCCGCACATTCCTCTGTCAGTTTTACTTTGGCTGTTTACAGCGATGTTTGGGAAACAATGCTGCTCACACATCTTTGGTTGTATTTGCTAACAGAACCAGCAAACAATGCATCTAAGAATGGCATTCTCTGTACCTTTTCATAGTTCAGAGTTTTTTCCAGAGCGTAGTTAAGCCGCACATAAACACAAAGTCCCAAAGCAAAAGTATCCTGAGAATGAGTACAGGTCACGTTGATATATGACGTAATTCCAGGACACAAAAAACAATCAAATATCTTCGTTTCAAGATAATTCATTAAGAGGAAAACAATGATTATAGTGTTTAAAGTGAAAGCCGTATCTATTCAATAAGCCAAACATGTTAAACAGCTATATCCGCCTCCGTCAATGAATGAATCTTCTTTTTTTGCTTTCAAAGCATTGCTCTATCCTTTAAATCCATTGTTGGTGTTTTCAATCTCTCTCCCTCTCTCCTCTCTCTCTCTCTCTCTCTCTCGCCTCCTCTCCTCTCTCTCTCTCCTCTCTCTCTCTCTCTCTCTCTCCGCTCCTCTCGTCTCTCTCTCTCTCTCTCTCTCTCTGTCTCTACCTGTTCTTGCTTCATTGACTGTTACTGGTGAGACACGGCACAAGAGAACGTAGAAATGTGCAGACCGATCCAACGACCTGGTAAGTATGTTTTGGAATGAGAAAGTTTCTACGACAGGTGTTTTGTTTGTTGATTATTGTGCTTTGGCAAATATCCCTAAAAGCAACATCGTTTGCTCATGCAACACCATGACAGACACATGTGATCGTGACCTCATTTGCCACTATATTTTGATGTGTAAGTTTGCTGCAGATGTGGAAATGTACAATTGACGAACCAGGGGATGTTGTATTGTGGATATGATGATGTACTCACGCTTAGTGGCACGTATTTCTATTTTATATTTTCTTTCCTACTTGTTCTGAAGGCTCGTGAAAGAGCTTGCTGCGGTGCAGTTCATGCAGACCAAGGTGTTAAGAGATTGCGAGTTTAACATTTACTTAATAAAAAAGGCACAAATGACAGATGACAAAAGATCCAATCAAGTAATATGTTAAATTTGAACATGATGTCCTCAGCATTGAGGCAAGTGCCACCTGGGACCCATGAAGAGGCTAACTTGGCGTGTTTTGAGCAGTGCACATGATTTGCTTCGGTGTACTGCCATGACCATTGTGGATCACAGATCTACCAGCGCGGATTACACCGCTCAGCTATGTGTGCTGAGCCGAACATTACTTGAAAGTTCGAGTGCGAGCAAGGTGGTGCAGTACCTTCCACCCCAGATGTATCATTGATGTAAAACTCTTCTGTCCTGCTTGTCAAACATTGTGAGTACCGTTTATGCTCACAAAGTTTGTTTTTTTTTTTTCCTTGATTTTCTTTGTTTGAAAACTCTAACCTTTTGAAATGAATTGGATTCTTCCAGCCGCGTACAAAACGCATCTCCACATTCTGGTTTTGGTGGAATTGTTGAGGGCCACGTGTAATTTTTGTTGTTTTCCTTCGATCTGGTGGAATGTTGATGGCAGTCATTGTGTGCAACAATCGCGTTTTCTTGGAATTGCAGAAGAATTTTGGCTCTCACTTGCTGTTTTTGTTATGATAGACAAATGTAAATAGGTTTAAAAGAAATAATAATAAATTTTTGTCTGTATTTCACAGCAAACGAAATTCCAAGTCAAAAGCGTGTTGCAAGATGTTTTAAGTATTTGGCACAGCTGTGCTCCAAGCCTGAGATGGGAGCAGAGGGTGGTGTGAGGTTGATGCCACATGAAGGCAGCCCCTGCGTGAGCCGTCGACGCACGCACATCGACATTGCGCCGTGTAACAAAGAGGACGAGGGGGACAGCTTGTTGAAGAAGTCCTTGCTGTTGGCCACAAGGAAGAGGTTTCTTTGGACATGTCCTTTTCCAAGTTGCAATCATATTAATCTTGTGAGGAGTACAAGTTATGAACTAATACGGTGAGAGTTTAACACAGATTTTTGCAAATCAATTTGACCATTATAAAAGATATCTATGATTGTGGCTTAAACCCAATCTTTCTTTCAACCAACCCGACTTTCGCTAAGGTCATTCTTCGCCCAACCAACAGGCTCGGTACCAGTTTCGGATTTGTATTTTGATTACACCCAGTAAGCAAAGCGACGGGTAAATATGCCGGTACAATACAGGGAGTCCTGTATGCGTACCTGGAGAAATGCTATTTAATTCAAACAGCGTATATCGGAACGTATTTTTTTTCCATAGGAATTAGATAGCATGTATGAGGTGGGGTTGCATTCCTGGGAAACTGGGAAATTTGACATATGGAGAGATTTGTTCAAGTAAACAGGGTAGGCAGGCACATCGTCTAATTAACAGGAGATATTTGAAGCAACATTGTCTCTTTGCACAAGTCCTTCCAGCTGGGAATGGCGTCTGTGTCAGCCAGTGTGAGAAAATACTTTCCAGTGATCCATAGCTTTCTTATTTGAGTGCCAATGTACTGGAGGTGGGTTCTTTGAATAACTCCATTGAAATACACGGGGAATCTCAGAATGGATTAGACGGCATTTGGTTCATCTTAGTCACGTGCCTGCATCCGCAAGGAGAGAGTGACATGAATCTTTTGGCAGCTTGAACCGGGCGTGCGTGATCTGGTCTTTGCGAGATGTAGGTTCTTGCAAGGAAATCGTTTCCCAAGAGCAGCCCGGTTTCATCAGCATCTAATCTGTGGACCCGTCTTCTTCATATAATTTTCTTTATGTCTCCCAATGAAGGTAACCTCTTCAGCCGGCCTGTGTCTGCGCTCGCTGCCTCGCCTGTCATCTTGATGTTACGGGTTACTGCACGCGCTTAAACCGTTCAAACCAGCCTCTGCTCACGTAAAGGTTTCACTATTGACTTGACCACCTCCTTCCACCCTTTTATGTCGTTAAATAAACTGCGGGGCTTTAGTTGGATCGCAAGCAACTGGTGGCACACCGTCTTTGGTTTTGGTCTTCGATCCAGACTGATAATAAACGTTCCTATTCTCCATCACCAAATTCAAGTGCGTACATTTCTAAAAGCACCTTAAGTGGCATATTTCACTGCCCAGCAGCCCTTTCACCTGTCCTCTGTTTTGCCACGATTGTCCGCACAGTTGTCACGGTTCCCAATGGATGGCGGCATAAGCACGTGCTGTCAACCAGCATCGGAACCGCTTTAAACACATCTAAATTTAGTCCTGCAAGATGACTGTTTGAGCGGCGGTTGAGCTTTGTGCCCATTCGAGAGGAAAGAGGTTGCCATGGTTTGAGATGGGAGGCTTGATGTGAGGAAGGAGATATCAGTTATGGTCGTGGTGGTTGGCAGAGTGCAGGAGTTGCCTTGTGACAGAGGGAGGTGGGAGCGAGTATTGCTGAATCAGGGCAGGGCAGAAGCTTTGGTGCCATCGGACCTCAACCCTTATGAAGGTAGAGGAGGGGAAGGAAGAAGAAAGTTTGAAAATACATTTCAAACGCATCCAGGCGGTTTTGGCTCCAGACGTGTTTGGCTCCAGACGTGCTTTTGGCTCCAGAACGTGTTTGGGTGTGTTTACGTCGGACGGGAGTTTGTCTCTGGACTGTCGCAGCCAGGCGGTGTTCGTCTCTGGACGGCTTGGCCTCCAGAAGGTTCGAGCGTGTGTTTTCTCTGGTACTGTAATTTCTCATATACCGGTATAAAATGTATTTCGAACATTATTTTGGTTCCATCTTTCACTGTAATTTTATGCAGAATCATTTTATGAGACAGTAATGATCGTAATTTACGCTCCACCACACATCTGCCTTCCCTTCCTCACCCCCCTGCCCTCCCCCCCCTCTCTCTCCCCACCCCCTCTTTCTGTCCCTCTTACTATTCCCATTCACGAAGCGACGTATGGTGTGTGTGTGTGTGTGTTGTGTGTGTGTGTGTGTGTGTGTGTGTGTTGTGCATGCACACATATACATATACATACACACTTTGCAAGTTGTAAATTCAGCCTTTAGGATGTACTGTATTGTAATTGCTTATTTTCAGTCTTGGACATTGGTGATCCTTGCAGGTCATTTGTTGTCCCTGATTTTGAAGGACTCTTACAGTGAATGTTTAGGTGAAAGCACTTTCATCCGTCTGTAGGTGTCGATTCCAAGTGCATCCCTCAAATTTATATTCACTTTACAATCTCAATGGAAAATTGATGTTTTAATCAGGTCAGGTATTGAGCTTACGCCGGGGCAGCGCGTCGCTGCATCCACTTTCCGCCGGTTCTCCAGGGCCTCCGTTCTGGCATCCCCCAAAGCATAATGCCTGGGCCCATCCCCATCTCCTTGAGATGCTGATCAATCCTGCTGCAAGCAACAAGCACGGGTCCGGCCCATGGCCTTCTCCACGCACGAGGCTCCCTCGCTGCGAGAAATCTGGTGAGCAGGATTCAAGCGTCAGAAAATGAGCCACAAGTCCATACACCGCAGATGAGCTCACGGACTTATGCAGGTAACAAATTTCATCCGGATCTCTCTCAGCAACTCGCGTGGACACAAAATCCGACAGCATATCGCAATGCTCTCTCAAAGAGACTGCGTACCAAAGGATTTTAAGTCTCCTCATCGATCCCTGTCTGAGTCCAAGTCTCACATCCATAGAGCAAGGACTGGTAAGCGCCAAGGAGCCTGAAGACTCAGACTTTCATCATCCTGTCTAAGTGGTTACCGACACGCCACAGCCCATGATCCAGTGAAATCCATGACTTACCCCAGGCCCGAGCCCAGATGTCCTATTGACCTCTGACTTCATAGCCAGCAGAGACATGAATATCACTGCCAAGGTAGAGTGAATCTCTCTTGACCTCAACACAAAAGGTATAGACAGATAGCAGCACCCAAGATGTATCTGAAAGCCTGGAATCTTAGTTTTGACCCAATCCACCAGTGGCTCTGACTCCTCATGTCATGCACCTTGAGGGGCCCCAAAAGATATCCATAGTCTCCACAAAGATCAACTGCTCATTACGAAATCAAAGGTCAGAGATCTTGAAATTCCCAAACAATGCACACGCAGCTTGATCTTTCCGACATCCTCTCCCAGACATCCAGTCCATATACAGTATACACCCCTTTGATGCCAGTGTGGGGGCCAGTATCACCCCCTGATGAACTCAGTAACAATTGAAAATAAGTCAAGAGATGGTATCACCAATCTCACAGCACTCTCAGTACCAGGTTAGTCGAAATCAGATTGATCAGTTTTCTGGCACCCCATCGAAGACCAAGAATCTGCCAAGGGGCATCCCGATTCACTGATCGAAACTGAGGTTTTTAATCTCGGGGAATACAAAACAAAACATGCATGACATGCGTCTTGAAACGTTCATAATGAATGAATTTTGATGGACTCTTTGGCGTCATTTCTTTCTTTCATTTTACTGGTAAAAACAACAAAATGGAGATGGTCCTCTCGAAGAAAAATGTAAGCGTCATCAATGATGTTTTTATTTGTTTCTTCTTTTTCCCCATAATTTTCAAGAGAAGTTGAACTCACCTTGGGCCTTTGGTCGCTTTTTCTGTGTGCCATTAACAACTTATCGCGTTTTAGCTTTTTTCATTTCATTCCACCTCTGATCAGGAGGTGACATTAAACTAAGTGGTGAAGTGAATATCTATATCCTTTTTGATTGCAATTTTGTAAAAAAAATTATCATGTAATAACCAGAACGGCACTCAGTAGAGCGGCATACCTCTGGCCAGGTTGAACATTTTTAACGCATTTTGTATCCCACTATAGGTCTAATCTGCATCCGGACCGAAACAGCATCGTAATTCAGCCTGTTCTCGTCTAAGACCCAACCTGTCACCTTAGTTCGTCGCGATCCATCCTAACTTTTTGAGTATATCCTGCATCACAAGACCAGAGATATAGAAGAGAACCAGGGGTTGACAATGTAACCTCTGTCCACCTTTTGGTGCAGAGGTAAAAGCCAAAGTCTCGAGGGTTTGAATGCGATTCGGCAAGTCTCATTGACCGGCAATCAAGAAATAGGCTTGAATTGATTTTGCCTTCCAGAAGGTCAAATAATTCTGAGTGTCAGAATGTTTGAATGCATTTCTCCAGTGTTCTAAACCACACCATAAAATGTTTTGATTGAACCCTTTGTATTCAACCTAGATTATTCATGTGTGGAATCATTAACACTCCACTAAAAAAAATTTTTTTAAAGGCCTTTGGCCTAAAATGGAATTGTGGGCAGGAAGTGCTAAACTGAAGGTTTCTGGACTGCGATTTGCCTATGTTAGTTTTTGCACAAAACCTGAAAAGGCTAACGCAGCACTTGGAAACACCTGGTGCTTTATCCACCGGTCACAACACTTGGCAACAATGCAGAGCTTAAAGGCATTGGCTGGTTTGCCAAGCGCATCAAATCTTGTGCACTCGTAGCCTATAAAGGGAGAAAACGCCATGGGGGATAATTGGATGTGTTGGATCATCTTAATTGCTCGACTAAATTTGTGAGTTTTTTGCAAAACATGGTTATTATAAGCTCTTTCTTGTCGTAAAATCATCGGTGCTTCACACTGGTTGGATTGGTGTCGTTCTTCTTGCTTTCACTGTTAGAAGCATTCCTTGAGCAATTTTAAGTGATGTTATATTTGTACTGTTGAACAGTCCTGAATGATTGGTGAAGTGAAGCTGCATCTAGTTTTCATCCCTCTTAGCTCCACAGGAAGCTTTGTATGTTACGCCATTTCTCTACGCCGTGGGTCATTTTCCTTTGCTCCTCAATACATGATGTTCTGTTGAAAAACTCGTTTCTGAATCCAACTATAGGTTGAGCTTGAGCGAAAGCTCCTCTTTGGCCAGTGATTGATTGGCTGTTGTGATGCTGGATCCTAAATTAAAATTTATGTTGCTGTTCATCATTTGTCTATTGTCTGTTATGTCTTGTAATTGTTGGCAGCATGCATTGTCTTGTACAGTGATTATAACATATTATGCTCTTTTCCGGAGCCTTCGATCTCATTAGGGGTTCGTCGGAAAGGGGGAGGGTGAAACGGTCTTGTTGAAGGGATTTTTTTTTTATGCCAACAGACTGAATTGAGCTCTCCTAGTTGTAACCCGGTGTTTCGGTCACTTTTCTTTGTCCAGGCTTGACTCTTAGCGAAAGGAGGGCTAACAAACTAGCATCAGAGTTTGTGCTGTGACCAATAACATCGTTCTGAGGGAAATGGGCTTCCTGCACTTTGTATGCCTTTCCTTCTCCAGGGGCACAGACACTCATACCGGTAATATGCCTGTCAATGCCTTCTGCACATCACGTTCTTAGCTTTATAAAGAGGCTTCCAAATTGTTTATTATGTTCGTCTTGACTTCTTGCTGTCAAGATGCCCTTGTACAACCAGCACCGCGATGACGTTTCCTTTAATGGGCCTTGTTTGTCAACTGAATAAATTGATGAGAGGTCATTGAAGTGAGGCTTGTGGTAACTTGTTGGTTGACCAAAGGATTATGTCCTGACTTCAGGTTGTGCGCTAATTAGCATTTTACAATCTTCACCTCATTCACAATGCTTCTGACCGCGCATTATCTCTCGATTTCAGATGGCCTTTCGTTGTTCGTCTGCGTTGGCACAGAGGATTTTTCAAAGCTAACTGGTCTCCGAGAACATCGAAGCATAACCGTTTCTACAGGTACTTATGTGAGTGATACAGAACCGTAAACTATGAAAAATATATTTTTAAAGCTTTATCAACAATTGTACTGATTGATACAGCGTAGATTAGTGAATGAAATTGTATTTAAAGCTATCTGCTCAATGCTTGGAATTGTGTCATCATACAAAACAACACATATTACGCATCGTTATGAATTACTGTTTATGATGTTTATAGATAGCGTGAGGTATTGCTTTTCACAAACTTCCTATGCAACACTGCGTTAAATAGTTTTTTTTTAATTTATGGAGACTTCTACAACATTCATTGCATTTGTGTTTGTGAGTAACACACACACACACACCACACACACACACACAACACGGAAATAACGTCATATAATGACCTGTGATCCTTCGAGCATGAAACATAGAAAACAAGCATTGCGACGGATTCGTGTTATGTATAAAAGGGAAAAGAGGCATTGATGGATTTTCTGATTGTGTCCAACGATTTTGGCGCTAAATCAACGCAGAAATCAAGAAAATGAACAAAATACAAGATCTCAAAAATGAAGTGAAAAGATCCTGGAATCTCAGAACCATATTGTAAACCGGTTGATAATTGGGAGCAACAGGAGTGACTAAGAACACCTCAACTGAGATCTTAAAAAACCATCCTAAGAATATTTGAAGTGCTAACACTTTCAAGAAGTCACTTGAGTACCGTGACATCACACAATGTTTATATATATATATTATATATATATGACAGATATATATGTACTGTGTAAAAGTTTCCATGTGGAATAACAATAAAGTGAAAAGTTTATGCTTTACCCATGTATTGAGCTCTAAAAGAGCTATTTATATTTTTTTTATACTTTTAAAAATACTCCCCAAAGAAGAGAAGAGAAGAAAAAGTAGGCCTTCATACGTTTCGGGCAGCATGCTTCGCCCATCGACAAGAGAAGAACGACCGAATGTGGTCAGCGCGACAGAGAAGATTGGCTTGGTTGGCTCCAAGCCAACTCTTCCACCGGTTTTGTCATAACTCATTCACAACTTTTTGGAAACATCACGCTATACTCTATTTTTGCCTGCATCTCTCAATGCCTTCAAGGCTTCTTTGAAAGCAATCAGCTTCGATGCTTTGATTTGGTGAACCCAATTCAGTGACCCAATTATGCAAATCTTAAATTTCAGGTCAATTCGGTATTGACGATTTGTGATGTTGACTTTGACCTTTTCATCCTCTTGTAATGCAGCACAAGTCTGCAAGTAGATCATTGGCTGGGATGCGGCTGTTCCTGCTAATGCATTGGCCCCATTTCCTAGTGCACTAGTACTCATTTTGTCGCACTCAGAAAGTGACTGCTGATCAAGCCTACCTGGTGTTAATTAAACGGTGAAAAGTGGCTCAAATCAGGACCCTTTAAGGAGCCAGCCTAGGCCACTCTAACCGCTAAAGCCAACACAAGTGCCTTTGAACAAATAATTATTAATTTGTCTTTCTCCATAGTTTCTTCATATAATCAAGCTTGTTGAAAATTTTATGACAAAAGCTCAATGGTTAATAAAAAAAAAAGTTACAGCCAAGACGCACACACACACACGCACACACACGCACACACACTGCAACCACACGCACACACACACACACACACACACACACACACATACACACACACACTTGATTACAAAATCCTGTCTCCTGCTGCATGGGGGGGGAATACTGACTTATATTGGAATTTATAAAACACCTACCCCATACAGCTGTTCCAAATATATAATTTCAGGTTTTAATAAATAATGATTGTATAGGTCATATTAAAAAAAAAAATTCCGGAATTTAGGCGCTGTTTGCCTGGTGTGGCTTAGCAGTAGGGTGGTGCTGTTCTTGGATCACTAGGGTCCTAGGTTAAAGGCCCCATTTGGCTGACTGAAGTAACACCAGAGGGTTGATCAGCCTGTCATCCTTCTGAGGTCGGTGAAATGAGCCGCAGTGTATTGGTAATGGGCACTTGCATCAGCGGCATAATCTGTATTTGTACCCCTCGCTAATGATTGCATCCAGCAATCAAAGTCTGGTCAGTGAAGGGAAGGCGGGTATTGAACGCTCCCCGGAGGATGGGAGCGGGATATTGTAATCGTCCGGTTGTTTGTCTGTTTGTTTTTGTCTGTCGTCTGTTGCAACTTTACGGTCAAAACGGGCTTAGCAAACACTATCATAATTTAATCCACAGGTGGGCAATAAACTTGACGACGCCCATTAACTTTGGTCCAATGGATCAAAAGGTCAAAGGTCAAGGTCACGAAAAGATCAAATCGTTTTTCGCTCATAAACTTCCTCAAAATTGAATCTGATTTACTTCAAACTAGTCTATAGTGAACCTATTCTATTTGTCACTTGATATCCTTACCATTCCTAAGTGAAAAATGCATATTTGTGAAGACGGTAGGGTCCGAAGGTTATTAGGGGTCATGGTCAATCGGTCAAATATACAAAATTTTCCGATTAAAGACTAAACATGGTTACGAAAAATACAACTTTACGGAGAAACCTGCTGGCTCAAACACTGTTCCAAATTGTATCCACAGGTGGTAATGAACCTCGGACGACCCATTACTTTGGGTCCAATTAGGTCAAAGGTCAGGTCAGGTCACGAAAGAGTCACAAATCGTTTTTCTTTGCCATAACTTTCGTCAAAATGGTTTAATTTAACTTCAAACTAAGACTAATATTCCTTATTCTATGCCTTATAATCAACATTCCAGGTTAGGATGCTATCAAATTTAAAAATTGATCCACAAAATAACTTTATGCCTTAAATGGGCGGGTTTGTTGTGCCTGGCACCATCTTGTTAATCTGTAATGGTGTGCCAGCATGATGAGCCGACGGCCTCTCCTGACGCATAATTTTCCTTGTAATCCTTGTTGATTGCTTAATACACCACCATATTAACACGTTAATTCGTATCTTCGTGCTTTTTTGTTTGTGTCTTTTTTGATATTTACACCATCTAAAAACAGTAGTTTTCCTGTTAGGTAATTGAGTTTCAATTTTGCTTGACTGCAGACAAGGCAGCCAGAATAAAGAAATGTAATCGTCACTCCTGTCTGCGTATGTCACGATGGGCGAGATTCAGAATTATTCTCATTCCTCTCATGTCGCAATGGTGTGATCGGGACAAATTCACAGTCAAATAAAACCTACAGGTTCGTTTCCAATTCATGTTCCGATCCGTGATCAAAATATAATCATGTCAATGAATAAGTTATTCCTTGATCATACTGAGACAGACAGAAAGTGAACAATGCTTAACCCTGCTTTTAATCGCTTCAGCATGCGGTAACTTACCAATCAAAATATTGCAATGTCAACATGCATGCCCTGCATGAAAAAGATTTTTAAAAATTCCAACAAAAAGGAGTTGTCTTTAAAATTAGATGAAGGGTTGTCTATGGAGGCTCAGCAAAGTGGATGACAAGTAGCCCCAGAGAATCACTGACAACTTTATTCCATTGTTAAGCAAATAGGAATTGAGGGACTCCTTTGAAGATTTGGTTCCGGTCTAAGGTGGTGGATGATACGGGTCCCATTGAGTGTTTTAGTTAACCTTGCATACCCTTGTGTTTCGGACCCTGTACCGTCAGCCGTGACTTTCAGGCAAGAATTCTTGAAGATGTTTGATCTGCCTTTTTCTGGACAAGCTATCCAATCTTCAAACTGTTCAGGCCATTGTCGGATGTTGGGTGGGACCTTGGGAAAAATATGCTCCGTCTATGAATTTCCATCGTTGACTGAAGACCCTGTGCTTTGCTCTAATGGGAGGATTGGTAATGCTATCATTTAATGAATGTCTCGATTCGCTTTAGTATTGATATTTGCCTCATTTTCGCGCAATTTCTGCTTGTGTTTTCCATTGCACAAGTTGTCATTTTGTGTCGGAGCCGTTTTACCATTTCGAATGTGACTTGTTGAAAGAGATAAGTATCCAGGAGGAATTAAGTTGTCATCACCGTTTATATCCCAGCATGTTTGTGCTTTGCCATGAACCATTGATCCATGTCTTGAGTAATGGAGTACCAGAGCGACGCTTGGGGGAGGGAAGGGTTGCGACTTGTTAAGCAGGTCAGGGCAGGAATTTGAACAAAAACGTCAACCCTTCTTTTATCAAAAACAATTATAGGATCATAAAGTCTCTAGTAGATCAATTGCCATTTATTTATTTATTTTTCTCCAGACTCTCCGTGTCCTCGGCCACTTTTCTTTTGTTTTACGAATCGACGAGACTTTCTGGAATCGGAGAGCATTTCCATTTTTTTTTTTTGTGCCGGAGGCATATGTCACATTAATTCATGCTTCTATTACAGGAATGACACAATGAGATCCAAGTCTTTTGGGATTTTAAGTTGCATCATCATAATAGTAAATGAAACTTTACTGCAGCAGTCAAAAATTTGGAGACTTACTATTAATATCAGTGAAAAAATAAGAATCACAAACACAAAAGTGGTTTGTATTTGCAAAAGTGACGTTTCTTGAGATATTCAGACGGTGCTTGTTGGCAATGAATGAAGGCACGTGGGGGTTCTCCAGCTTCTCATTGAAATCAGAGTAGTATTTTTTTTCTGAGTTGGAGTTAATCTTGGTGGTGCTTTTGTGAACAGCGTACTAATAGGCATGTACACCACACACACACACACACACCATCACACACACACACAACCACAACACACACACCACACACACAACCCACACACACACGTACATACCATACATGCACATAACACATTGGTTGGGGGCTTAAGGGTAATAGCCTGCTAATTCCAGACTTTCAGAAAGTGGACATGAAATTTCAAATGACTAAAAGGCGACGTCTACGGTATTTACCTTCCTTATAAAACGTCCGAAGTGGCGACTCTTCACTTTTTTTTTTGTTCTTCTTGCTGAGAGATTAATTAAGCGTGTAAATGTCAGGATGTTCAAATATAACCCACTCTGCTTCCTATTCATACCGTTTTTTTTCATATCTCGTCTTTGTGACACTCGTGCCACCTGCTGTTTTCACTCGATCATGATAAAAAAATACAATGAAAAACGGTTTTCAGTGAAGCAAAAATGGATTGGATGTAATTAGAGATTGATACGGCAAATAGGAATGGCTCAACAAATAATGTGGATAAACTTCAGGAGAGGTGTGTGTGTGTGTGTGTGTGTGTGTATACACCGATGAAGCAAAAGCATTATGACACTGACGGGTGAAGTGAATAACAAGTTGATTATCTTGTTACAATTGGCACCTGTCAGGGGTGGCATATTATATTAGGCCAGCAAGTGAAGCAGTCAGTTTTTGAAGTTGATGTGTTGGTATGCCAGGAGAAATGGGCAGGAGTAAAGACCTGAGCGCCTTGACAAAGGGCCAATTGTTATGTCCAGCGACTGGGTCAGAGCATCTGAAAGGGCAGGCTGTGGGGTGCTCCCGGTCCAAGCAGTGGTGAGTACCTACGAACAGTGGTCTGAGGAGGACAAACCACAATCCGGCGACAGGGTGTTGGGATGCTCAAGGCTCATCGATGCGTGAGGGTGACGAAGGCTAATCTGTCTGGTCGACCGACAGAAGGATCTACTGTGGCACAAGTCACAAGAAAAATATTTTAATAGTGGTGCACGGGAGGATGGTATAATCCCAGTGCATCGCACCCTGCTGCGGTATGGGGCTGCGTAGCCGCAGACCCGCGTCAGAGTGCCATGATACCTCTGCCACCGTCGAAAGCGCCTCCAATGGGCACGCGAGCGTCGGACTGGGAAGATTGGAGGCAGTGGAAGAGTTAACCTGGTCCGATGAGTCCCGCGTTATTCTTTTAGATCAACGTGGATGGCCGTGTACGTGTGCGCCATTTACGCCTGGGGAGTGATGGCACCAGGATGCACTGGGGAAAGAACGACCCAAGCCGGTGAAGGGAGTGTGGATGTCTGGGCATGTTCTGTTGGGAAACCATGGTCCGGCCATTCATGTGGACATCATTTGACACGTGTCACCTCCTCAACATGTTGCATGACCAGGTACACCCCTTCATGGCAATGGTATTCCCTGATGGTAGTGGCTCTCTTCAGCGAGGATAATGCGCCTACCACACTGCACACATGTTCGGGAATGGTTTTGAGGAGTGTTACAGTGTTTGCCCTGGCCTCCAAATTTCTCCTGATCTTAATCCGATTGAGCATCTGTGGGATGTGTGGACCGACAAAGTCCGATCCACGCAGCTCCACTCGCACTTACAAGACTTGAAGGATCTGCTGCTAATGTTTTGTTGCCAGATACATAGGACACCTTCAGGAGTCTTGTAGAGTCCATTGCTCGGCGGGTCGGCGCTGTTTTGTGGGGCACACGGAGGACCAAGAGCATATTAGGCGGTGGTCATATAGTTTGGCTGATCGGTGTGTGTGTGTGTGTGTTGTGTGTATTTATATATATTATATATAATAATTATATATTATATATATATAATATTGTTGTGGCTGTTGGGGTCAGGTGAGAAGACCACTAGGTGGGGGAAGCTCCTCGATTCCCACCAGACTCCCTGGATTGTTGGCCTTTCGCTCACGGATAATTCCGTTGACGCGGCGGGTCGCATTAATTCTCAAACGCGTGACCTAGGCGTCTCTCCGCCTATCGATCGGGTTACCTAATTAGCACCGCGGTTTAACGCACGGGGAACCACGCCCCCGTATGCCTTGTCCGAAACCGATCACTTCCACCGGATCGATGCAGCGAGCGACATCCAAGGACGTACTGGCTAGAAGGAAGGACGTTTGTGGAATGAGACCCAGCTAAACCTGGATTCGAACCATGCGGACAATGAGGGAAAAGACAAAGGCGAGCTGGGATATTTCTACAAAAATTATTTATTTACAGCAAGCGAGGAAAACATGTAGGCACAACAAAGGTTTATTTGGGTATGTAACGCAAGGGAAGGATAAGGGGTGTGGGGGGTGACGACAATTGTACAAGCAACTTACCAAAGCAGACACAGTGCCACTTGACGTGAGATTATTCAACAGTAACAACAATAAAATATATTCTACAGGCTTACTTAACAGACAGCCAACCAACACACTCAAGACACACACTCGGACAAAGAAAACCCAAATGGATAAAGAAAAGGACTTGCAGCCGGGAGGAAAGGGGGTGAGGTTATAGTTTTTGCAGTACCTGAGCGTTTCGGGGAAGGGATGCTTCCGTGTGAAGGGAGTTAGGGGAAGTGGGAGAGGCGACACCTCACCAAGATGTTGCGCTATTTCGTGTGTTTGTGTGTGTGTGTGTGTGTGTGTGTGGTGTGTGTGTGTGTGTGCGCGTGTGAAGGCAGAGACAGTGAGAGTACGGGGTGGGAGGAGAGTGCTGCACTTTTAAAATGAGGAGGGGACAAGTGAGAAAAGAGTGGAAGAGGAGGAACAAAAACAGACAGGTGAGTACGTGGATGGTGGGGTTAGCAAAGAGATATGATATGTGACACTTAATGACTGAACACGAAAAAAGTGTCAT
>CM068961.1:14638514-14650443 GCA_035128595.1 Eptatretus atami | reverse complement strand
GCGTTCCTTTTAGCCGGTACGTCTTGGCAGTGTCACTCGGCTGCATACTGATCCGTAAAGTGATCCGGTTCGACAAGGCGTACTGAGGGCGTGTCCCCGGTAATTTGATCACGTGATAATTTTTTTTAGGTGACTGATAAATTTAGACGGAGACCCTAAGTAAACTGGTTGAGTTATTGGCGTTCACGGTCGGTAATGACCGTGCGTCTCGAGTTATCCATGGTGCGACGGCCTGCGATTCTGGTGGGAACCCGAGATTAGCTTCCCCCCCCCCCAGTGTCTCTCAACCAGACCCCCGGCCCGCAACCAGATACAATATAAACTCCTTATTACCATAACGGATTGTGTGTGTGGTGTGTTCGTGTGCGTTTCTTCGTACAAGTTGCTGCTGTTCCCTGCTCTCTCCACATGTGAGTGGGTTTCAGGAGGTGAAAGAGACCTGCCAGGTCTCAAAATGTGTGTGTGTGTGTGTGTGTGTGTGTACATATGGTGTTGGTTTCAGAATGTGGAATGGAGTCCTCCCAGGGTGGGTTCAAAGCATCCACCTTCATTTCGTAAGGGGTCACGATCCTGGACCCAGGTGAAGTGTTTTTGTTTATGTGCGTTTCAGAAGGTGGAACGGATCCCTCCCATGGCGGGCTCAAGTATCCCCCTTCATTTCGGTAAGTGGCATGATTCATGGACCAAGCTGTGAAGTTTTCTGTTTTCAAAATTTTGTGCCGATGACTATCTTCAGGATCGTTACTGAGCCCCGACAGCTTCCAACTGGAGTTCATTTGTCGTGATATTCCAGGGATGGTTTTTAACATCTCGGTGAGGTCCTTCATCATCACTGGTACAACTTTGGCATTCTTCAGCTTCCAGGATCTTTTTACTTCATGCTTGAGATCTTGTATTTGGCCATTTCCTTGATTTCTGCATCGTTAGTCCAAATCACAGCCAGGTCTTATCACCTCGATTAGCAATGCCTTCTTCTCTTTTTTGCACCCAAGTATGATATCTGGTCGCAACGCTTTGTTTTCGATGTTCATGTCTGATGGGATCACAAGGTCGTGCAAGAGCGTACTTCAATGTTTTCAGCGATTGCTTTTGGTCATTTTCCAAAATTTTCTGGAACTGAAGTATTAAAGTTTTTGCAGATGTGCCAAGCAAAATTACTTTACAAACTCTGTTGTGTCGTTGTGTGTACAGCTGTCTGACATTTTTTTCGTGTTCAGTCATTAAGTGTCACATATCATTCTCTTTGCTAACCCCACCTCCAGTCTCACCTGTCTGTTTTTTTGTCCTCCTCTTCCCACTCTTTTCTCTCACTTGTCCCTCCTCATAAAATGCAGCACTCTCCTCCCAAACCCGTCACTCTCAACTGTCTCTGCCTTCACACCCCACCCACACACACCTCACACACACACACACACACACACACACACACACACACACACACACACACACAACACACGGAATAGCAACATTGGTGAGGTGTCGCTCTCCCCACCTCCCCCTAACTCCCCTTCACCACGGAGCATCCCTTCCCCGAAACGCTCAGGTACTGGAAAAACTATAACCTCAACCCCCTTCCTCCCTGGCTCAAAAGTTCTTTTCTTTTCATTGGGTTTTCTTTGTCCGAGTGTGTGTCTTGAGTGTGTTGGTTGCCTGTCTGTTAAGTAAGCCTGTAGAATATATTTTATTGTTGTTACTGTGAATAATCTCACGTCAAGTTTGCACTGTGTCTGCCTTGGTAAGTTGCTTGTACAATTGTCGCACCCCCACACCCCTCTCATCCTTCCCTGCGTTACATACCCAATAAACCTTTGTTGTGCCACATGCTTTTCCTCGCTTGCTGTAAATAAATAATTTTTGTAGAAATATTCCCAGCTCGCCTTTGTCTTTTCCCTCATTGGTCCAGCATGGTTCGAATCCAGGTTTAGCCTGGTCTTCATTCCAACGGTCCATCCTTCTAGCCAGTACGTCCTTGGCAGTGTCGCTCGGCTGCATCCGATCCGGTGGAGTGATCCGGTTTCGGACAAGGCATACGAGGGCGTGGTTCCCGGTGGTTAAACCGCGTGGCTAATTAGGTAACCCGATTCGATAGGCGGGAGGACCCTAGGTCACGCGGTTGAGATATTTAAGCGACCCGCCGCGTCACGGAATTATCCGTGAGCGAAGGCCAACAATTCCAGGGAGTCTGGTGGGAAATCGAGGTAGCTTCCCCCACCTAGTGGTCTTCTCACCCGACCCCAACAGCCACAACATATATATATATATATATATATATATATATATATATATATATATATATATATATACACATACACACACACACCACACACACACCGATCAGCCAAAACATTATGACCACCTGCCTAATATGCTCTTGGTCCTCCGTGTGCCGCCAAAACAGCGCCGACCCGCCGAGGCATGGACTCTACAAGACTCCTGAAGGTGTCCTATATGTATCTGGCACCAAAACATTAGCAGCAGATCCTTCAAGTCTTGTAAGTTTGCGAGGTGGAGCTGCCGTGGATCGGACTTGTCGGTCCAGCACATCCCACAGATGCTCAATCGGATTAAGATCAGGAGAATTTGGAGGCCAGGGCAACACCGTGAACACTCCTCAAACCATTCCCGAACAATGTGTGCAGTGTGGTAGGGCGCATTATCCTGCTGAAAGAGGCCACTACCATCAGGGAATACCATTGCCATGAAGGGGTGTACCTGGTCTGCAACATGTTTAGGGAGGTGACACGTGTCAAATTGATGTCCACATGAATGGCCGGACCCATGGTTTCCCAACAGAACATTGCCCAGAGCATCACACTCCTTCACCGGCTTGTCGTCTTCCCACAGTGCATCCTGGTGCCATCACTTCCCAGGTAAATGGCGCACACGTACACGGCCATCCACGTGATCTAAAAGAAAACGGGACTCATCGGACCAGGTTAACTTCTTCCACGCTCCAATCTCCAGTTCCGACGCTCGCGTGCCCATTGGAGGCGCTTTCGACGGTGGACAGAGGTCATCATGGGCACTCTGACCGGTCTGCGGCTACGCAGCCCCATACGCAGCAGGGTGCGATGCACTGTGGATTATGACACATTCCTCCCGTGACCACTATTTAAATTTTCTGTGACTTGTGCCACAGTAGACCTTCTGTCGGTTCGACCAGACGGATAGCCTTCGTCACCCTCACGCATCGATGAGCCTTGAGCACCCAACACCCTGTCGCCGGATTGTGGTTTGTCCCTCCTCAGACCACTGTCGTAGGTACTCACCACTGCTGACCGGAGCACCCCACAAGCCTTGCCCTTTCAGAGATGCTCTGACCAGTCGTCTGGCCATAACATTGGCCCTTGTCAAGGTCGCTCAGGTCTTTACTCCTGCCCATTCTCTCTGCATCCAACACATCAACTTCAAAAACTGACTGTTCACTTGCTGCCTAATATATCCCACCCCTTGACAGGTGGCATTGTAACAAGATAATCAATGTTATTCACTTCACCCGTCAATGTTCATAATGCTTTGCTCATCGGTGTATCACACACACACACACACACACCTCTTCCTGAAGTTTATCCACATTATTTTGTTGAGCCATTCCTATTGCCGTATCAATTCTAATTACTCCAATCCATTTTTGCTTCACTGAAACCGTTTTTCATTGTATTTTTTTATCATGATCGAGTGCAGCAGGTGGCACGAGTGTCACAAAGACGAGATATGAAAAAAAGGTTATGAAGAAGCAGAGTGGTTATATTTGAACATCTGACATTACACGTTAATTAATCTCTCAGCAAGGAAGAACAAAAAAAAAGTGAGAGTCTGCACTTTCGGACGTTTTATAAGAGAAGGTAAATTACCGGTAAGACGTCGCCTTTAGTCATTTGAAATTTCATGTCACTTTCTGAAGTCTGGAATTAGCATGGCTATTACCCTTGACAGCCCGCAACCATGTGTAAGTGCCAGTATGTATGTAGTGTGTGTGTGGTGTGTGTGTGTGTGTGTGTGTACATGCCTATTAGTATCCTGTCACAAAAGCAATCACCAAGATCAACTCCAATCAGAAAAAAAAAAATCTACTCTGGATTTCATGAGGAAGCTGGAGAAGCCCCTCACGTTGCTTCATCATTTCCCAACAAGCACTCGTGAATATCTCAAGAACGTCACTTTTCAAATACAAACCACTTTTGTGATTGTGATTCTTATTTTTTCCAATGATATTAAGTAAGTCTCCAAATTTTTTGATGCTGCAGTAAAGTTTCATTTTACTATGATGATGCAACTTTAAAATCAAAAGACTTTGGATCCATTGGCTGTCATTCCTGTAATAGAAGCATGAATTATTGTGACATATGCTCCTCTGCCACAAAAAAAAAAATGGAAATGCTCTCGATTCCAGAGTCTCGTCGATTCGTAAAATCACAAAGAAAGTGGCCGAGACACCGGGAGGTCTGGAGAAAAATAAATAAATAAATGGCATTGATTGCTAGTAGACTTTAATGATCCTATAATGTGTTTTGATAAAAAGAGGTGAGTTTTTGTTCAAATTCCTGCCCTGACCTGCTTAACAAAGTCCAACCCCTTCCCTCCCCCAAGCTGTCGCTCTGGTACTCCATTACTCAGACATGGATCAATGGTTCATGGCAAAGCACAAAACATGGCTGGGATATGAAACGGTGATGACAACATTGTCCATCCTGATACTTATCTCTTTCACAAGTCACATCGAAATGGTAAACGGCTCCGACACAAATTGACACTTGTGCAATGGAAAACACAAGCAGAAATTGCGGAAAATGAGCAAATATCATACTAAAGGGAATCGAGACCGATTCATTAAATGATAGATTACCAAATATCCTCCCATTAGAGCAAAGCAACAGGGTCTTCAGTCACGATGGAATTCATAGAACGGAGATATTTTTTCCCAAGTCCCACCCAACATCCGACAATGGCCTTGAACAGTTTGAAGATGGATAGCTTGTCCAGAAAAAGGCAGATCAAACATCTTCAAGATTCTTGCCTGAAAGTCACGGCTGACGGTACAGGGTGCCGAAACACAAGGGTATGCAAGGTAACTAAAACACTATGGGACCCGTACATCCCACCACTTAGACCGAACCAATCTTCAAAGGAAGTCCCTCAATTCCTATTTTTGGCTTTAACAATGGAATAAAGGTGTCAGTGATTCTCTGGGGCTACTTGTCATCCACTTTGCTGAAGCCTCCAAGAGCAACCTTTCATCGTAATTAGACAACTCCTTTTTGTTGGAATTTTAAAAATCTTTTTCATGCAGGCATGCATGTGACATTGCATATTTTGATTGGTAGTTACCGCATGCGAAGCGATAAAAGCAGGGTTAAGCAATTGGTTCACTTCTGTCTGTCTCAGTTTATGATCAAGGAATAACTTAATTTCATTTGAATGATTATATTTTGATCACGGATCGGAACATGAATTGGAAAACGAACCTGTAGTTTTATTTGACTGTGAATTTGTCCCGATCACACATGCGCAGAGAGGAATGAGATAATTTGAATTCGCCCCAATCGTGCATACGCAGACAGGAGTGAGATAATTTCTTTATTCTGGCTGCCTGTCTGGCAGTCAAGCAAAATTGAAAATCATTCCTAACAGGAAACTTACTGTTTTTAGATGGTGTATATCATAAAAGACACAAACAAAAAGCACGAAGAACGAATGTAACGTGTTAAATATGGTGGTGTATAAGCATCAACAAGGATTACAAGGAAATTATGCGCAGGAGGAGGCCGTTCGGCTCATCATGCTTGCGCCACACCATTACTAGATTTAACAAGTGGTGCCAGGCACAACAAATCCCGCCCATTTAAGGCATAATTTATTGTGGATCAAATTTAAATTTGATACATCCTTAACCTGAATGTTGATTATAAGGAATAGAATAAGGAATATTTTAGTCTTAGTTTGAAGTAAATTAAACCATTTTTGACGAAGTTATGAGCGAAAAACGATTTTGACCTTTTCGTGACCTGACCTTGACCTTTGACCTAATTGGACCAAAAGTTAATGGGGTCGTCCGAGGTTCATTACCCACCTGTGGATACAATTTGACATGTTTTGAGACAGCAGTTTTCCCGTAAAGTTGTATTTTCGTAACCATGTTTAGTTTTAATGGAAAATTTGTAATTTTGACCGATGACCATGACCCCCAAAACTTCGGACCCTACCGATCTTCACAAATATGCATTTTTCACTGTAGGAATGGGTAGGATTATAAGTGACAAATAGAATAAGGTTCACTATAAGCTAAGTTTGAAGTAAATCAGATCATTTTTGAGGAAGTTATGAGCGAAAAACGATTTTGATGTTTTCGTGACTTGACCTTGACCTTTGATCCAATTGGACCCAAAAGTAATGGGGTCGTTCAAAGTTTATTGCCCACCTGTGGATTAAATTTGATAGTGTTTGCTAAAGCCGTTTTGCCGTAAAGTTGCTAACAGACAGACAGACAGACAAACAAACAAACAGACAAACAAACCGGATGATTACAATATCCCGCTCCCTCCCTCCGGGGGGCCGTCAATACCCCTTCCCTTCACGTGCAGCCTTTTGATTGCTGGATGCATCATTAGCGAGGGGTACAGAATACAGATATGCCGCTGATGCAGTGCCCTATTACCAGTACACTGGTGCTCATTTCACCGACCTCAGAAGGATGACAGGCTGAGTCAACCCCTTGGTGTTAATTCAGCAGCCAATGGGGCTTTAACCTAGGACCCTAGGATCCCAAGCCACCACCCTAACTGCTAAGCCAACACCAGGCAACAGCGCTAAAATGCAGGAATTTTTTTTTTTAATATGACCTATACAATCATTATTTTATTAAAATTGAATTATATATTTGAACACTGTATGGGGTAAGGTGTTTTATAAATTCTAATATGACCTATACAATCATTATTTTATTAAAATTGAATTATATATTTGAACACTGTATGGGGTAAGGTGTTTTATAAATTCCATAATAAGTCAGTACCCATGCAGCAGGAGACAGGATTTTGTAATCAAGTGGTGTGTGTGGTGTGTGTGTGTGTTGTGTGCTGCGTGCGTGCGTGCGTTCTGGCCGTAACTTTTTTTTTTATTAACCATTTGAGCTTTTGTCATAAAATTTTCAACAAAGCTTGATTATGAGACTATGGAGAAGACAAATTAATAATTATTTGTTCAAGAGGTCAGCTTGGTGTTGGCTTAGCGGTTAGAGTGGCTGGCTTGGCATCTTAAAGGGTCCTGAGTTTGAGCCACTTTTACCGTTTAATTAACACCAGGTGAGGTTGACTCAGCCAGTCATCTTTCTGAGTTCGACAAAATGAGTACTAGTGCACTGGAAATGGGGCCAATGCATTAGCAGAACAGCCGCATCCTCAGCCAATGATGCTACTTGCAGACTTGTGCTGCATACGAAGGAGATGAAAAGGTCAAAGGTCAACATCACAAAATCGTCAATCGAATTGACCTGAAATTTTAAGAATTTGCATATTGGGTCACTGAATTGGTTCACCAATCAAAAGCTCGAAGCTGATTGCTTTTCAAAAGCTTGAAGGCATTGAGAGATGCAGGCAAAAATGATGTATAGCGTGATGTTTCAAAAAGTTGTGGATGAGTTATGACAAAACCAGGTGGAAGAGTTGGCTTGGAGCCAACAAGCCAATTCTTCTCTGTCCGGCTGTACCACATTCGGTCGTTACTTCCTCTTGTCGATGGGCGAAGCATGCTGCCCGAAACGTTGAGGCCTACTTTTTCTTCTCTTCTCTTCCTTTGGAGTTATTTTTAAAGTATAAAAAAATATAAATAGCTCTTTTAGGAGCTAATACATGGTGTAAAGCATAAACTTTTCACTTTATTGTTATTCCACCATGGAAACTTTTAAACAGTACATATATACTGTATATATATATATAATATATATATATAAAACATTGTTGTGATGTCACTGGTACTCAGAGTACTCTTGAAAGTGTTAGCACTTCAATATTCCTAGGGATGGTTTTTAAGATCTCAGTGAGGTTGTTCTTTATCACTCCTGTTGCTCCAATTATCACCGGTACAATATTGGTGTTCTTGAGATTCCAGGATCTTTTCACTTCATTTTTGAGATCTTGGTATTTGGTCATTTTCTTGATTTCTGCGTTGTTTAGGCCAAAATCGCTGGACACAGAAACTCATCAATGCCTTCTTTTCCCTTTTATACATAAGCACGAATCCGGTCGCAATGCTTTGGTTTCTATGTTCATGCTCGAAGGGATCATCAGGTCGTATATGAGCGTTACTTCCGTGTGTGTGTGTGTGTGTGCGCGCACTCACAAACAGCACAATGCAATGAATGTGTAGAAGTCTCCATAAATTAAAAAACTATTTAAACCAGTGTTGCATAAGGAAAGTTTGTGAAAGCAATACCTCACGCTATCTATAAAACATCATAAAATAATTCATACGATGCGTAAATGTTTGTTTTGTATGATGAAGCAATTCCAAGCATGAGCAGATAGCTTTAAATAAATTTCATTCCACTAATCTACGTGTATCAATCAGTACAATTGTTGAATAAAGCTTTAAAAATATATTTTTTCATAGTTTACGGTTTCTGTATCACTCAATAAGTTACCTGTAGAAACGGTTATTGCTTCGATTGTCTCGAGACCAGTTAGCTTTTGAAAATCCTCTGTGCCAACGGCAGGACTACAACGAAGGCATCTGAAATCGAGAGATAATGCGAGGTCAGAAGCATTGTGAAGAGGTGAAGATTGTAAAATGCTAATGTAGGCACACCTGAAGTCAGACATAATCCTTTGTCAACAACAAGCTTACCACAAGCTCACTCAATGACCTGCTCATCAATTTATTCAGTTGACAAACAAGGCCCATTAAAGGAACGTCATCGGGTGCTGGTTGTACAAGGGCATTTGACAGCAAGAAGATCAAGACGACATAATAAACAATTTGAAGCCCTTCTTATAAAGCTAAAGAAACGTGATGGTCAGAAAGGCATGAACAGGCATATTACCGGTATGAGTGTCTGTGCCCCTGGAGAAGGAAAGGCATACAAAGTGAGGGAAGGCCCATTTTCCCCTCAGACGATGTTATTGGGATCACAGCAGCAAACTCTGATGCTAGTTTGTTTAGCTCCGCTAGAGTCAAGCCTGGGACAAAGAAAGTGACCGATACACACGGGTTACAACTAGGAGAGCTCAATTCCAGCTGTTGTCATAAAAAAAAATCCCTTCAACAAGACCGTTTCACCCTCCCCCTTCCCGACGAACCCCTCATGAGATCGAAGGCTCACGGAAGAGCATACATATGTATATAATCACATGTACAAGACAATGCATGCTGCCAACAATTACAAGGACATAACAGACAATAGACAAATGATGACAGCACATAAGATTTTAATTTAGGATCCCAGCATCACACAAGCCAATCAATCACTGGCCAAAGGGAGCTTTTCGCTTCAAGCTCAAACCTATAGTTGGTTCAGAACGAGTTTTCACAGAACATCATGTATTGAAGGAGCAAAGAAAAATGACCCCACGGTAGAGTGGCGTAACATACAAAGCTTTCCTGTGGAGCTAAGAGGATGAAAACAGATGCAAGCTCATTCACCAATCATTCAGGGACTGTTCAACAGTACAAAATAAACATCACTTAAAATGCTCAAGGAATGCTTCATAACAGTGAAAGCAAGAGACAGACACCAATGCACAGTGTGAAGCACCGTGGATTTTACGACAAGAAAGAGCTTATAATAACCATGTTTTGGCAAAAACTCACAAATTTAGTCGAGCAATTAAGATGATCCAACACATCCAATTATCCCCCATGGCGTTTTCTCCCTGTTATAGGCTACGAGTGCACAAGATTGAGCCGCTTGGCAACCAGCCAATGCTTAGCTCTGCATGTTGCCAAGTGTTGTGTACCGGTGATAAGCACCCAGGTGTTTCCAAGTGCTGCGTACCTTTCAGGTTTTGTGCAAAAACTAACATAGCAATCGCAGTACCAGAAACCTTCAGTTAGCACTTCCGTGCCCAATTCCATTTTAGGGCCAAAGGGCCTTTAAAAAAAATTTTTTTTAGTGGAGTGTAATGATATACACATGAGATAATCTGAGGTTGAGATTACCAAAGGTTTCATCAAAACATTTTATTGGTGTGGTTTAGAACACTGGAGAATGCATCAACATCTGACACTCAGAATTATTTGACTTCCTGGAAGCAAATCAATTCAAGCCTATTTCCTGATTTGCCGTCAATGAGACTTGCTGAATCGCATTCAAACCCTCGAGACTTTGGGCTTATTACCTCTGCCACCAAAGGTGGACAGAGGTTACATTGTCACCCCTGGTTCTCTGTCTATTCTTCTGTCTGTGAGCAGGATATCTCAAAAAGTTATGGATGGATTCGGACGAAACTAGGTGGACAGGTTGGGTGTATGACGAGAACAGGCTGATTAGATGCTGGTTTCGGTCCGGATGCAGATCTAGCCTATTAGTGGGATACAAAATGCGTAAAATGTTCAACCTGGCAGAGGTATGCGCTCTACTGAGTGCCGTTCTGGTTATTACATGATAATTTTTTTTTTTACAAAATTGCAATCAAAAGGAATAGATATGTCACTTCACCACTTAGTTTTAATGTCACCTCCTGATGCAGAGGTGTGAAGTGAAATGAAAAAAGCAAAACCGATAAGTTGTAAGGCACCAAGAAAGAAGCGACCAAAAGCCAAGGTGAGTTCAATCTCTCTTGAAAATTATGGGGAAAAAGAAGAAAAAAATAAAAACATCATTGATGACCGCTTACATTTTCTTCGAGAAGGACCATCTCCATTTTGTTGTTTTTACCAGTAAAAGTGAAAGAAAGAAATGATCCCAAGAGTCATTCAAAATATCATTATTGAACGTTTCAAGTACGCATGTCATGCATGTTTGTTTCTGTATTCCCCCGAGATTAAAACTCAGTTCGATTCAGTGAATCGGGATGCCCTCTGGAGGATTCTTGGTCTTCGTGGGGTGCCAAGAAAACTGATCAATCTGATGTCTGAACTATACTCTGGTACTGAGAGTGCTGTGAGATGTGGTGATACCATCTCTTGACTTATTTCCAATTGTTACTGGAGTTCATCAGGGGTGTATACTGGCCCCCACACTGGCATCAGGGGTGTATACTGTATATGGACTGGATTCTGGGGAGGATGTCGGAAAGATCAAGCTGCGGTGCATTGTTTGGGAATTTCAAGATCTCTGACCTTGATTTCGTAGATGATGCAGTTATCTTTGCGGAGACTATGGATATCCTTTTGGGGCCCCTCAAGGTGCTGAATGAGGAGTCAGAGCCACTGGGATTGGGTCAAAACTAAGATCCAGGCTTTCAATGACATCTTGGATGCTGCTATCTTGTCTATACCTGTTTGTGTTGAGGTCACAGAGAGATTCACTTACCTTGGCAGTGATATTCATGTCTCTGCTGGCTATGAGTCAGAGGTCAATAGACATCTGGGTCGGGCCTGGGGAGTCATGGATTCACTGGATCATGGGGTGTGGCGCTGTCGGTACCTGTACAGGATGATGAAAGTCTGAGTCTTCAGGTCCTTGGCGCTTCCAGTCTTGCTCTATGGATGTGAGACTTGGACTCTGACCAGGGATCTGAGAAGGAGACTTAAATCCTTTGGTACCAGGTCTCTTTGGAGAGTCATTGGATATTGCTGGTCGGATTTTGTGTCCACGAGCGGTTGCTGAGAGAGACTCGGATGAGATTTGTTACCTGCATAGTCCGTGAGCATCATCTGCGGCTGTATGGACTTGTGGCTCATTTTCCTGACGTTGATCCTGCTCACCAGATTCTCTCAGCGAGGGAGCCTCGTGCGTGGAGGAGGCCAATGGGCCGACCACGTGCCTTGTGGT
>CM068961.1:14621295-14638504 GCA_035128595.1 Eptatretus atami | reverse complement strand
TGATCAGCATCTCAAGGAGATGGGGATGGGCCAGGCATATGCTTGGGGGATGGCCAGACGGAGGCCCCTGGAGAACCGGCGGAAAGTGGATGCAGCGACGCGCTGCCCCGGCGTATGCTCACATACCTGACCTGATTAAAACATCATTTTCCATGATGTGTAAAGATGAATATACAATTGAGGGATGCACTGGAATCGACACTACAGACGGATGAAATGTTGTTCACCTGAAACATTCAACCTGTAGCAGTCCTTCAAAATCACGGGACAACAAATGACCTGAAGGATCACCAATGTCAAGACTGAAATAAGCAATTACAATACAGTACTCGCTAAAAGTGCTGAATTTACAACTTGCAGTGTGTATGTATATGTATATGTGTGCATGCACACACACACACACACACACACACACACACACACACACACACACACACACCATCCGTCGCTTCGCTGATGGGAATAGTAAGAGGGACAGAAAGAGGGGGGTGGGAGAGAGAGGGGGGGGGAGGGAAGGGGGTGAGGAAGGGAGGCAGATGTGTGGTGGAGCGTAAATTACGATTCATACTGTCTCATAAAAATGATTCTGCATAAAATACAGTGAAGATGGAACCAAAATAATGTCTGAAATACATTTTATACCGGTCATATGAGAAATACAGTCCAGAGAAAAACACCGCTCGGACACTTCTGGAGCCAAGCCGTCCAGAGACGAACACCGCCTGTGCCTGGACATGTCCAGAGACAAACTCCCGTCCGGACGTAAACACCACCCAAACACGTCTGGAGCCAAACACGTCTGGAGCCAAACACGTCTGGAGCCAAACACCGCCTGGATGTGTCTTGAAATGTATTTCAAACTTCTTCTTCTTCCCCCTCCTCTTACCTTCATAAGGGTTGAGGTCCGATGGCACCAAGCTTCTGCCCTGCCCTGATCACAATACTCCTCCACCTCCCTCTGTCATCAGGCAACTCTCTGCACTCTCCAACCACCACGACCTAACTGATATCTCCTTCCTCACACAATCCTCCCATCTCAACCATGGTCAACCTCTTTTCCTCCGATGGGCACAAAGATCAACCGCCGCTCAAAACAGTCATCTTGCAGACTAAATTAGATGTGTTTAAGCGGTTCGATGCTGGTGATCATGCAGTGCTTATTGCCGCCATCATTGGGATACCCGTGACAACTGTGCGGACAATCGTGGCAAACAAGGACAAGGTGAGAGCTGCTGGGCAGTGAAATATGCCACTAGGTGCTTTTAGAAATGTACGCACTTGAAGTTTGGTGATGGAGAATATGGAACGTTTATTATCAGTCTGGATCGAAGACCAAAACCAAAGACGTGTGCCAACAGGTTTGCTTGCGATCCAAGCTAAAGCCCGCAGTTTATTTAACGACATAAAGGGTGAAGGAGGTGAGTCAAGTCAAAGTGAAACCTTTAACGTGAGCAGAGGCTGGTTTGAACGGTTTAAGCGGTGCAGTAACCTCCGTAACATCAAGATGACAGGCGAGGCAGCGAGCGCAGACAAGCCGGCTGAAGAGACCTTCCTGGAGACATTAAAGAAAATTATTGAAGAAGACGGGTCCACAGATTAGAATGCTGATGAAACCGGGCTGCTTTGGAAACGAATTCTTGCAAGAACCTACATCTCGAAAGAAGAATTCACGACGCCCGGTTTCAAAGCTGCCAAAGATCATGTCACTCTCTTCCTTGCTGGGAATGCAGCACGTGACTAAGATGAAACCAAATGCCGTCTATCATTCTGAGAATCCCCGTGTATTCAAGGGTTATTCAAAGAACCACCTCCCAGTACATTGGCACTCAAATAAGAAAGCATGGATCACTGGAAGTATTTTCTCACACTGGCTGACAACAGACGCCATTCCCGAGTGGAAAGACTTGTGCAAGAGACAATGTTGCCTTCAAAATTCTCCTGTTAATAGACGATGTGCCTGCCTACCCTGTTTACTTGAACAAATCATCTCCATATGTCAATTTCCCAGTTTCCCAGGAATGCAACCCCACCTCATAACATGTATTCTAATTCCTATGGAAAAAAAATACGTTCCGATATACGCTGTTTTGATATAAATAGCATTTTCCAGGAACGCATACAGGACTCCCTGTATTGTACTCGGCATATTTACCCGTCGCTTTGCTAATGGGTGTAATCAAAATACAAATCCCGAAACGGACCGACGCCTGGTTGGGGGCGAAGAAGACCTTAGCGAAAGTCGGGTTGGTGAAAGAAAGATTGGTTTAAGCCACAATCATAGATATCTATAATGGTCAAATTGATTTGCAAAATATCTGTGTTAAACTCTCAACCGTATTAGTTTCATACATTGTACTCCTCACAAGATATAATGATTGAACTTGAAAGACATGTCCAAAGAAACTCTTTACCTTGTGCCAACAGCAAGGACTCTTCAACAAGCTGTTCCCCCGTCGTCCTCTTGTTGACACGGCGCAATGTCATGTGCCGTGCGTCGACGGCCTCACGCAGGGGTCTGCCTTCCATGTGCATCACCTCACACCACTCCTCTGCTCCCATCTCAGGCTTGGAGCACAGCTGTGCCAAATTACTTAAACATCTTGCAACACGCTTTTGACTTGGAATTTCTTGCCTGTGACAATACAGACAAAATTATTATTATTTTTTTTTAACCTATTACCATTTGTCTATCATAACCAAAAACAGCAAGTGAGAGCAAAATATTCTCTGCAATTCCAAGAAACGCATTGTTGCACACAATGAACTGCCATCAACATTCCACCAGATTCGAAGGAAACAACAAAATTACACGTGCCCTCAACATTCCACCAAACCAAGAATTGGAGATGCGTTTTGTACCGGCTGGAAGAATCCAATTCATTTCAAAAGGTTAGAGTTCAAACAAAGGAAAATCAAGGAAAAAAAAAAACAAACTTTGTGGCATAAACGGTACTCACAATGTTTGACAAGCAGGACAGAAGAGTTTTACACAATGATACATCTGGGGTGGAAGGTACTGCACCACCTTGACTCGCACTCGAAACTTTCCAAGTAATGTTCGGCTCAGCACAATAGTGAGCGGTGTAATCCGCTGCTGGTAATGATCTGTGATCACAATGTCAGTGGCAGTACACCTGAAGCAAATCAGTGCACTTGCTCAAACACGCCAAGTTAGCCTCTTCAGTGGTCCCAGGTGAGCACTTGCCTCATGCATGATGTGACATCATGTTCAAATTGCACATATTACTTGATTTGACTTTTGTCAATGTATTTGTGCCTTTTTAATTAAGTAAATGTAACTCGCATCTCTAAACATCCTTGGGTCTGCATGGAACTGCACGCAGCAAGCTCTTTCACGAGCCTCAGACAATGTAGGAAAGAAAAATATAAAATGAAATACGTGCCACTAAGCTGGAGTACATCATCATATCCACAATACAACGATCCCCTGGTTCGTCAATTGTACATTTCCACACTCTGCAGCAAACTACACATCAAAATAAGTGGCAAATGAGGTCACGATCACATGTGTCTGTCATGGTGTTGCATGAGCAACGATTTTGCTTTTAGGGAATTTTGCCAAAGCACAATTAATCAACAAACAAAACACCTGTTGTAGAAACTTTCTCATTCCAAAACAACTTACCAGGTCGTTGGTCGGTGCACATTTCTACGTTCTCTTGTGCCGTGTCCTCACCAGTAACAGCTCATGAAGCAAGAACAGGTAGAAAGCAAGAGAGAGAGAGAGAGAGAGAGAGAGAGAGAGAGAGAGAGAGAGAGAGAGAGAGAGAGAGAGAGAGAGAGAGCGAGAGGGAGAGAGATTAAAACACCACAATGGATTAAAGGATAGAAGCAATGCTTTGAAAGCAAAAAAAAGAAAAGTTCATTCATTTGAGGAGGAGGATATAGCTGTTTAACATGTTTGGCTTATTGAATAGATACGGCTTCACTTAACACTTAATCATTGTTTTCTTCTTAAATGAATATCTTGAAACGAAGATATTGATGTTTTTTGTGTCCTTGAATTACGTCATATATCACGTGACCTGCTACATCATCTCCAGGATACTTTTGCTTTGGGACTTGTGTTTATGTGCGGCTTACATACGCTCTGAAAAACTCTGAACTATGAAAAGGTACAGAGAATGCCATCTAGATGCATTGTTGCTGGTTGTAGCAATACAACCAAAGATGGTGTGAGCATGCATGTTTTCCCAAAACATCCAGCTGTAAAGCCAAAGTAAAACTGACCAGAGGAATGTGGCGAGGCCCAAATGCTTCAAGTGTCATCTGCAGCGTAAATTTTGAAGATAATTCATGCGACACCGGCCTGTATTCCCTGTTTGGGATGAGTAAATTAAAGCGACTGAAAGGCGACATGACCCCCACGAAGATTACAGATAATTCTAATGTAATGGAGAAGAAAATGGACAGAACAGCTGAGGAAAAGCACGAGAAACTGAGGGTTAATAGCGTTTTTCTTTTTACCCAGCATTTCGATTTAGCATCGGTCATGATCACCACCACTTTACCAGTCAATCAGTAACTTAGTACATTATGTATCAGACGTACGTACAGCCGTAAACAGGGCTAATAGTAATATATGTGTACCTTCCATGTGTCAAACAGAAAGATAATCTACAGAAATGGAGAAACTATGAAATGTTGAAATTATGTTTATTCTCCGTGACCATGGTGCATAGTTTCCCAGGCAAAAATAACATTCCTTTCCTGTAGTAATTGTCTGCAGACTACTGTGGTATACGAGAGTACAACTCTCATATACGATAGTTCTAACTGGAGCATTTTGCCTGTGTTGACAGCAACAAACAACTTTCACATTTTAATGTCTGTTCTTTGCGGACACATGCTCCACTGGGCTGGCAGTGACCGGGCGTTACAAATGTTCAGGGCTAGAGAAACACTGTGCACGATGCATGATAATACATGTACGATGTCTAAAAGTTCTACAAGTGAGAAAATGCAATTGTTATTGTCTGACTTCTACTTCTGTCTTATGATTTACAGGAACATAACCCGTAGGGTGATTGCGTTACCCCACCCCCTACCCTACAGTGACACACACACACACACACACACACACACGATGAGTAAACTCACACATGCAATTATGACAACTCAACAAAACAGTTTGTGCCTCCCCCTCCAAATCCTGTCCCATCTTTGCTCTCTGCCCCCCTTCCCCACACTCAAGTCTCTGAACTCATGCCCTCCCCTCCCACCAACCCTTCCATAGTTGTCTCATATTTACTCTCACCCTCCTCCCGCTCCAAAAGCAAACAGGAATTCGACGTCACACCAGCAGAATATGTAAAGTTTTCTACTCCCCTATCATATCACATCACCGACTTCACAGAAACCCATCAGGGCCATTCAAAAATTAAGTAACGCATTTTTTTGCCCAAATCTGACACCCCCAACTCCATGTAATGCTCCGTAACTCTTCAACAGACACCCCATAAAATATCACGTAACACTCGATGAAGACACCACCCCTCCCAATATTTCATGCCTTTATCCTGGGATGCATTTATCCTGTCGTTTTTTGTGCAGTGACTACAAACTATATTTGTCAAAGTATCATCAATAAGACCAGGCAGCAGTTGGAATCCCTGTAATGACGTCATCAAAATATTCCCTCTGAGTGATGTAATCATTTCTAAATATGTTCAATTGCTTTTATTTCCAAATGAGATTCAGTGTCCGTGAAAAAAGCAGTGATGGGAATATCAATGATGTAATTTAAATAAAGTGATTTTCTTTTATCATGAATGTATTAAATACATGCAATTCTTCACCACTTGAGAGATGGGGCCAAAACGATATATAGCGCGATATCTCAAAAAGTTGTGGACTAGTTATGATAAAACTAGGTGGATTAATTGGTTCGGTGACAAGAATAAGCCGATTAGATTTTAGTTTCGGTCCGAATGCAGATCCGGCCCATCAGTGGGATAAAAAACGTAAACTGCTCAGCCTGGTGGAGGTATGTGCTCCACTGAGTGCTATTCTAGTTACTACAAGAATTACAGAGAAGTGTTGCAACAAAATACCACTAAACTCCACATTTACCATGTTCTAGCTCCAGGATTTACCACTTACCAGTTGTTATTGCTGAGTCTTTCTTTGACGTCGTCCCGATTATTGTGAACGGCAGGTATTTCATGCACGATATCATCCCCAATTTACACCTGGGGTTCATACATGTACGGTCTGACAGCACCTTCTACATCATGATTTTTACGATCGTCGTAATCTGAGGAATTTTGATCAGAAAATTATTCGTCAAATTCATTTTCTGACGAGTCTGAAGCGAGTTGTGCGGCTATTATTATTTGCATGCTGAGACAATTGTACTCGTGATGACATCACACAGATGACGCAATGATCAAGGAGGTTTTCTATAATTTTAGGGGCGGTACCAGGCAGCTGGGCTTGTTTTTATTTTTAACTTCAACGCCTCAAAATCATTATTACAATTAAAAACCACGTGCAGTTCTTTGTTTATTACTTACAAATCAATGTCATCACATGAAAAAAAAAAATTCAATTCTGTGGACCTTCAAGTAGTCGTAATTTATACCATTAAAAGTGAGGTGCATAAAAAAAAAGTTAGTTGAAATTAGAACAAAAAAAACATAACTTGAGGGTTCATAGAACATCTTCGCCCACACAGTCTTGAGAAAAAGGACACGGGAAGGGTCTTTTCCACTCTTGCTTTGAGTTTCCGACCAAAACCCATATTTCCTATGAACTGTGATCTTGGCTGAATCTTAATATTCCCCAACACTGAGAGCACGAGCGGCAAATTTGATTGGTGAAGATGGTGTAAAATGGCGTAATATTTTGTCCAACTTAAACTGGAAGTTTTTGGAAGTGCTAAAAGGCGATTTCCGTTCTAATCCTCAGGTATGTAATTCAGGCCCCCCTAACAAACGGACGCCAACGTTGTCAGACGGAATGAAAAGCCGTCATTCTTGTTTCAAAAACAGCTAAAATTGATGAAAAAGCGGCCAAAATTGAAACCAACACAGTAATTACGGTCGCAATAGCAAATATAACCGAAACCAACACGTTATTTCACACGCAAGAACGGTCATGACGGACACAAGAACGGTCAATCCTGAAATAGAACGGTGGGGAATGGAAGCAACATCGGTTATTTCCGTCGCGAAACGGCGGAGACCGAAGCGAAAGCGATTAATTCCGGTTACCATAACGTGGAAAAATGCGGCTTGAAAAGTTCTTGAAGTTATGGTAAGTTAACTTTAACGTAGTCTGCCTTGAATATATCATGTCTGTTAATGAAAACCCGTTTGTGGTACGGGATATTATACAAGCAGCGATAAATGCGCCCTCTTGACTTAATGTGTGGCTGACATTTCGTGTAATTCGTGCCCCCGTGCTGCAGCGATCAGTGACGATTGATCGTTTATATTTACAAGAGGTAAAATTTGATAGTAATAATAAATTGCAAATTCCAATAAAATAACAAAGTTAATATGAAGTAAAAACTTTAAAAGATCCCATACACGATCCCCTATGTTGAACTGGGCATACACAACTAGCGATCCTACACTCGGGGGTTCGAAATACAGGCAAACCAAACATTATCATCACAACAAAATTCGGTTTAATAAATTGTTAAAACTACATCAGATACTACCCACTATATATTATCTATATTACATTTATGTTCGAGGCACAAGCACTAAAAATTTACATACCGTAACAGGTCGTTCTACTGCATCCGCCATCTTGTTCGCACTGCAGTAACCGGAATGAACCGCTTTTGTTTCGCTCTCGGACGTTTCGCGACGGAAATAACCAATCTTGCTTCCGTTCCCCACAATCTATTTCGGGATTGTCCGTTCTTGTTTCCGTCACGACCGTTCTTGTGTGCAGAATAAACATGTTGGTTTCCATTATATCTGCTATTGCGACCGTAATTACTGTGTTGGTTTCAATTTCGGCCGCTTTTTCATCAATTTTAGCTGTTTTTGTTAACAAGAATGACGGGTTTTCATTCCGTCTGACAACGTTGGCGTCCGTTTGTTAGGGGGGCCTGTAATTAAATTGAAATAAAATAAAAGTTTTAAAGGTTGTGGAAAAAAACAAATTTCAGGAAGTTTACTGCCGTTAATGCAGCGGCTTTTACACGAATTTATTAAACACATTACATTAGTTACTCATGCCTGTTGTTTGTGCCCTTTATGATGTCCCTAACAGTAAGCTTCCTGTTTGAATTGATTTTTAATTTTGTTTGACTTGCAGAGTAAAAACAAACAAACAAAAATCTCACTCCTCTCTGTGCATGCACAATCGGGACAAATTCAAAGCCAAAGTATTGTTAAGTTACAGGTCCGTTTTCCAATTCATGTTCCGATTTGTGTTCAAAATATAACATTCGATTGAAATTAAGTTGTTCCTCGATCATAAACTGACGTTTGTGGATGAATGGACGGATAAATGGACAGACAGAAGTGAACCTAATACTTCAATCCGCTTTTCGCTTCGCTTGCGCCGGGTAAAAATCGAACTTCAACATCCCCATTCCTGGGAGAAAGGAACACTCGATGAACAGTCATTTGATTGTCAATCAAGAAAAATGAAATAAAATGGACAATCCTGTCTGTTTTGTTTCCCCAGTATAAGGTAGTGCATGTGAAGACACGGCAAGGCTAATACAGTGGCTGCATCTCTCAGAAAATGGCATGTACATTTTTTGGTTAAAGCGCGTCGCAAAAAAAAAAAGAACACACACACACACACACACACACACACGTTTCTCCATACCTGTGCTGCTTACAACTTCTTCATACAATGTCTCAGACAGAGGATCTGACTCGTGAAGATTTTCACAGCAAGCAGCTTGCAAGGTCCTGAAAGACGTGCGTGAAAGAGTTGAGGATCGGCAAAGTTACGTTCTCCACTTGCTCAAACACACAGTTCACACATCAAGCACCTGCCAATCTCTCTCCCACATGGAAGTTCGAAATGAAACAAACACATGGGATGAACTAATTATTCTTTGGAATCGGCGGGCGGGGAGATGGAGGGGATAGATGGAGGAAAACAAACAAACAAAAAAACTATGAAAAAAATTCCTCTAATTCAGTATTAATTCAAGCATAACTTGGAGGAAAATATAACAGAAGAAAAACAATTTTTGGAAGGGTCCTGAAAGCGATCTCGTGCTTTCAGACAAGAATTTGCAGCACGTGTCGAATTTGCAGCCAAATGAAACCCACTCAGCCAAATCTTAAGCTCTCTTCCAGATCACAAGGTCACAAAGGGTGCAATGTACAAAATTTTACACAAAAGCAAAAACATTAAAAAAAAAACGTTTAATGTCAGAGAAGGCGGAGCGAGTGCAAGGAAATGGCAAAATGAATGGGCGACAAAAGACGAAAAAGATCCTGACAAAACAAACCGACGATAAATCAATTAAGTTTTCTCTGTGCGTGCACGTGTCGATGCTCATGGAAAGGCAAATATCATCATGCAGGGAGATCATCATGAGATGTCTCATGGGACTGCAAGTGCCGCAATCTGGCTCCATGTGCATTCATTCCGAAACAGCTGCTGCTTCTCCAAATTAAACTGCCCAGAGAAAAATCACATTTCGTGAAAAGTCCTCGTGTTCTTCCTCTGGGATAATTGACACTAAAAATATCCCCCAAAAAATTATAGACATGTATGAATATATATGTATATGTAGTATTAAACAGATAGAAGTGTATAGAGTAGCATAGTTCGTGTATGAGTAGCTAGCCCATCTCAATGTGATTAAGCAGGGACACGCAGCATGTGAGCTTAAGGCCCAGTCACACCTTGACGTTTTAGCCAGCAATGGCAACGTATCAAAATGTATGTAAAATGCTGGCTTATGCTGAACTTTTGATGTTTTTTTTTAAAGATTCGGACGTATTCATAACGAGTTGGTCGTATGCATAACATATTAGTAACGGACACAGAACGTTTCGTTGTCTTATAGATAACTTTATCCAACGAATGCTTAGCCTGTTGTCGGCGTTCACAACCTATGCCCAACGATAGTCTAACTTATGCATAGCGCGCTGCACGTATCGCCGACGATCACGTGGCGTAGCCTATTAAAAGGCTGCCGCACAATGATTCAAATCATAACCGCCGGAGAAATGGAAGTGTCAACATCGCAGTCACACCTTGGCGATCTTGCCAGCGTATGCCGACCTATGAAAAATGCGTCTAAAACGCTGGCGCACGTCGAATACGGTATGGGTAAGTTTGGTATACGTGAATAGAACGCTAAAGTATGCTATCATACGTCGGAGTAAGTGAAGCATCTTTACTTTTGAACGTGTTAAACATTTTACGACGTACTTGCCGTATGCCTCACACGTTTCGCATGCGATGGAATAAGTTGAGGCACACGTCGACAAAAAGTTACTTGTAAGTTACTCATAAGTCGAAACACTCAAGGTAATGGTTAGCGTCAGTGTTACAGAGTCCCTGTTTTTTTTTTTTTTCTTCGGTATGACGGTGATGTTGACACTTCGATTTCTCGTGCGTTATATACAATATAATTAATAGGCTGCGCTCAACGATTTAAATCATAACCGCACTAGAAATCGAAGTGTCAACATGACCGTCATACGAAGAAAAAAAACAACAAAAAAAAACAGGAGTCTGGAACACTGACGCCTACATTACATTGACGTGTTTCGACTTATGAGTAACTTACAAGTACGTGTGTGTCGACGTGTGTTCAACGATCGCGTAACGTGCCTACAACACGTTACTCATAGGTTAGAAATAAGTTTCGGGTACGCTAAACATTACCTCGACGTGTTTCGACTTATGAGTAACTTACAAGTAACGTGTGTCGACGGTGTCAACGATCGCATAACGTGCCTACAACTTATGGCCAGCGTAGCGGAACTTGTGAGTCATACGCTGGCATAAGTCGTAAAATTTCAAGCATGTTAAAATTTGAGGACAACCGCAAAGTACAACGATGAAAGCCAGCGTACTATGACGTATGGCAGTGTTTTTCAGCGTGCTCTCAATGCTTCCAAACTTACCCATAACGTATTCGACGGTGCCAGCGTTTTAGACAAATTTTTCAAAAATCGGCATAAGCTGGCTAAAACGTCAAGGTGTGACTGGGCCTTTAAGGATTGTCTTGTATGAATGTGCACCATACAGGGGATGGTGCGTGGTAATAATTAATGAGGGATTAAGGTTAAGGAAATTTTACATATAACCCCTTGTAATGTCGCACCGGGTGGGATTGGGTGGCCTTGGGGCTCTGCCAGGCAAGGGGGAGAGAGGGGGCGGAGCTATGGACGCCTCAAGGGGCGGAACGTTGTCCAGAGAGCGAGGGGAGGAACCGGGTTCAGTTCGTGAAAGGATCGTGAGTTTTGAGGAGAACTGACTCTGAGAGGGAGATCATCTCTGAAGAGAGTGGCGTTGGACACAAAGCGAGGACGGAGGACGAGAACCAGATGAGGCCTTTGCTCTGCTGGTGGGCGAGGAGGAAGCAGGTCCACAGGCTGGAGTGGCGAACAGGCGATGAGACAGGCGACGAAACACACGGGCAGGACGAAGGCTCATGAGCAGAAATATATATGTTAGTGCTGGGCCGATTATAAAATTTGACAACAACCGATTAAAAAATAAAATAAAATAATTAAAAAAACAATAAATCAGCTGATTATGCTGCCGATGCAGATTACATTTTTTAATTTTTTAATTTTTGGCATCCACTTGTAGTGATTTTTTCATGCTTTCAACTGGCTATGACAACGGTGCAATTGCCACTGCTACCGAGGATGCCGATAATTATAAAGCGGTAAATGACGACGTCATTGTGCACACATGAATCGGATGTGCCGGAACGACTCCGAACTGGAATCGAACTCAGATGAGACACCCACCCACCCTACGTGCTTAAAGTGGCGCTGGAATCAAACCAAGACTCGACACCCACACCAAGTCCCAGATTGAATGCTGGACTAAGTTCGTCGTCGTGAAGTTTTTGATGATGGATCGTCGTCGAGGCACATCTTTGTTGCACTGCAAGCACGTAGCCAAAGTTTGCTGAAGTAGGTTAATCTGAAAATAATTCCAAATAATGATGGATTTCGGTATCGTGCACAACGTGCAGCAAGACGTTTAAGCCAGCATACCAGGAAGCGAAAATGCAGTATACACTTATCACGTACCTACAAGTTAACGTGTTATTGTCATACAATGGGGCTGTTAAAGACTGCATGTGAAATGTGCCCCCTTTTGTTTGGGGGAAGAGGGGGCAGAATACTGTCAGTCTGCCTTTGAAATGTGAAAAAACAAATTTAACTGATGCTATGATATACACTACACCTGGAACGTATGACGTCAAGACGTACTTAGCCAGGAAATAGGATACAGTACGAGCGATCGCATTTTCCTTCGTCCTCATTGCTGTTTCTAAAGCAATTGGTGATTTTATATGAATCACGTGTGCTTTAGAAAGGTTAAATGGTTTCTCTTTGTGAGTTTCAAAGCAAAATATATTTGATAACATCCGATTTCCGAGCCGTTTGCCGTATTAACGTGTTTTCTGAATTACAGAGGCAAATGTTTTTCCATCTGACACATGACTATTGGCAGCTGCTTATAAAGATTAAAGTTTATGCTCATTTACTTTAAACATTTCCAATGCAACGTTGTTGTTTAGCTCACCTGGAACGTAGTTCCAGGGAGCTTATGGGATGACGCTCCGTCAGTCAGTCAGTCTGTCCGTCCGTCCATAAACACTTTCAACTTCTTCTCTGAAACTATACAAACAATTTTGATGAAACTTGACCACAACCTTCATCACCCGGCGTGAACCAAGGATTGTTCACGACATTAAAACAAATCGGGCCCTAATGCGGTTTTTTGGGGGGGGGTGGTGTTGCCCCCCAAAATATGTATTTGCTTTCTTCTCAGAAACTACACACACAATTTCGATGAAACTTGACCACAAACTTCATCACCCATGATGTACCAAAGTTTGTTCACACCAATAAAAAAATTGTGGTCTGAGGGCATTTACGGGGGAGGAGGGGGGGGGTTACCCCCCAAAATAGGTATTTACTACATAGGTATCAGTATTTGCAGTACTGTATATATAATGTTTTCATGTGTTTGTGTGTTTGTCTGTGTCTCGAGGAACTCAGGCAGGGTTTGAACCAGCAAAGGGTTTACCCTTGTACAGGTTTTCTTGTTAGCTTTATGCAGCTTTCTTTGGCTAGAAGAGCTTGGAAGGAGTAAATTTATATAAACCAAGCCACCGAGGATAATTGATTAGGTGGGAATTGATTGGTTATTCCCTCCAATTACGGATGAGAGTCGTGCTTGGGTCATGTTACATAACCGAACTCCACTCTCCAATCTGTTACAAACAGGAATGGGCAGGGTCTGCCTCAAGTGTGGGCTGACCTTCCAAGCTCTTCAAGTGTGAGGCCGACCCTGCCTATTCCGGTTTGGACCAAATTGAGGGTGGAGTTCAGTTCTATTCATTGGTTGGCTGTGCTTTTATATCATTACAATGGATAATCCCAAATACATGAATTCGCAGAATGCTGTGCTGCTGGTGAACATGGCAATTGCTGCAATGAGGGCACATGTCTCGGTGAACACCACCCTCTGTGAAGGTAACACTTCCAATATATCGACATCCGATTCTGATCCAGGGTCACGATGCGACTTGCAGTATAAACGCTTTTGTGATAGTAAGCTCCTCTCGATGGGGGATCGTAACTCCAAGTCTCGACAGATGCCCTTTCATTATTTACTTATTACCTCCGCCACCAAAGGTGGACGGAGGTTATGTTTTCACCCCTGTTTGTCTGTTTGTGTGCAGGATATCTCAAAAGGTTATGGATGAATTCGGATGAAACTTGGTGGACAGGTTGGATGTGTGACGAGAACAAATTAATTAGATTTTGGTGAAGATCCATATCTGGATCCGGATAAGAGAATTTTAAAATTGATTCTTCGCAATTGAAAGATAGGTCCAAAAACGATTTATAGCACATCTCAAAAATTTGTGGACGGATTATGACTAAAAACTTGGTGGATGAGTTGGATAGGTGACAAGAACAAGCCGATTCGATTTTGGTTCAGATCCGGATCCAGATCCGGCCTATCAGTGGGATACAAAACGTAAACTGTTCAGCCTGTCAGAAGTACGCGACCTACCGATTACCGTTGTAGTTGTAGCTGAAACACATATCACGCACATTTGGAGACAAATACATGAGACAACACTGAACTTTACTTCAGACAAACAGCCGCTGAGCTTACGGGACGTGAAGTAACTTCCCGGAGCACTCTGGGTACCTGCAACGCCATCTTTATGACATCACTTTTCTCCCTCCACACTGATGGACAATTAAGGAATTTCCTCCTCTCCAGAACTGACCAGGGTCAGAATTGAACCACAGTCCTACCAGATGTAGAGCGGAAGCTCGATCCATTAAACCACAGAGTTATGATTCAGTATCATTTTACTGGACAGTAATGAATGAAGAAACACGTTGTGGACAAAACTATGATGCAGAGACACAATTAATTGCAAACAGAATAAACAAGATCGAGTGCCTTGGTGATCCGATTTACTTTAGGATTAGCAAAGTACATGATCATTCTAGTGTGAAATGTGGCAATTGTGGAAGAAGATTGTGAAAATAAACAATTCATCATACCTTGGTTTATATGCGGACAAGATTGAAGACAGGACCTTTTCAAATTAGCTGTTAAAGCACAAGATAAATGTTCTGCGTGTGATCGAGGGTGCATGTATTTGTACGCTCTTCGAATGTCATTAGGGTTTTTTTTTTTTAATTGCATTTAATGCCCAATAAAACTCCCCCAGGACGAAAACCAATCGGCATTTTGACATTGACTCGATGGAACACAAAAAGTGAAAAAAGTGCCGACGATGAATTGATTCGATTTTGGTGAACATTCAGATCCGGATGCTGGAATTGTTTAAATGATTCTTCACCATTGAGAGATAGGGCCACAAACAATACATAGTATGATATCTCAAAAAGTTATTGACGGATTCGTACAAAACTTGGTGGACAGGTTGTGTGTGTTTGACAAGGACAAATCAATTTGATTTCAGTGAAGATCCGGGATCCGGATACAAGAACTGTAATTTTTAAAGTGATTCTTCACCTTTGAGAAAAGGGGCCAACAATGTATATACAGTATATATATAGATATAGATATATTAGTGGGGCAACTTAGCATAACAATTGTGCATTTTGTGAGGAAAGCACCAAATTTGGCACACTAGTAGCCTAACATATTATGAACAGATTTGGATATTGGGCCATCTCAAATTCAGCCGCTGATGGCTGTGGCAGCCATTTTCCACTGCCATCAAAAATTTTGAGGTATGAAAAAAAAAAAAAAATGAGGTATTATGAGCTTTAAAAACATCCTGAAACTCCTAAATTGAAGCACAAAATCCTCAGCCAGGTGTATTGATAAACTAAGCGAGCACATCAGGTACAAACTTCCGGCAAACCTTTCTCTGCTTGCATAACAAAGATGTCAAAAAAACCCCGTGCAACACACAAAATGGATAGTCATACCAGTAATATCCAGCAGAGGATGCTGTTAATACAGGTATGAAGAACTACAAAAACGAACAAACAAACGGTTATCAAATGAGAACTCCGCATTGAGAAATGTATACGTGTCTGAATGCGAAGTACAACACGCATTCAAGCGGTGACGGCCGATGGTGTGATAGACGCGATGGCAACGACTGTAATGTATAGGTACTGTGTGACATGGAGGTCCAGTTCGTGGAGCATTATTAAATGGGTAAATGGGAAATTTATATATTTTCGCCTGGATATTTCTTGTGCATTTTAACCACTTCCCAAAAGGTTGCAGATGGTTTTGGAAGATTATGCATTCTTCCAATTATGTCATCGTCTTCACGTGACATGGCTTCTTCTTCGTCTTGTACAGTGGGCTTCAGAAAGTATTTAAACCCCTTGCCTTTTTCACATTTTGTTGTGTTACAGCCTGAATTTAAAATCAGTTAATTTGAGCATTTTTTTTTTTGTCACGATCAACACAAAATACTCCATAATGACAAAATGAGAACATTTGAGAAAATTTTACAAGTTAATTAAAGATGAAAAGCTGAAATTTCTTGCATCAATAAATATTCAACCTTTTTCTATGACACTCCAAATTGAGCTCAGGTGCATCCAATTTCCTTTGATTCCATTCCTTGAGATGTCTCCACAACTTGGAGTCCACCTGCGACCAATTGAATTGATTGGACATGGTTTAGAAAGAAACACACCTTTCTATATAAGGTCCCACAGGTGACAGTGCATGTTGGAGCAGAAACTCTACCATGAAGTCCAAGGAACTGTCCGTAGAACTCCAAGATAGAATTGTGAGGAGACATAGATCTGCGGAAGGGTATAAAACAATTTCTAGTGTTGAAAGTTCCCAAGAGCACAGTGAGCTCCATCATTATGAAAAGGAGAGAACATGGAACTACCCAGACACTTTCTAGAGCTGGCCGTCCAACCAAACTGAGCAAGAAGGACCTTGGTCATGGGACGTGACCAAGAACCCAATGACCACACTGACAGAACTACAGAGTTCCTTCGCTGAGATGGGAGAACCTGCCAGAAGGACAACAGTCTCTGCAGCACTTCACAAATCTAGGCTTTAATGGGAGAGTGGCCAGATGGAAGCCACTCCTGAGAAAAAGGTATATGACAGCACGTCTGGAGTTTTCAAAAAGACCCGTGAAAGACTCAGAGCATGAGGCAAAAGATTCTGTGGTCTGACAAAACGAAAATTGAACTCGTTGGCCTGAATGCAAAGCGCTACGTCTGGTGGAAACCGTGCACATCTCATCACCCATCTGACACTATCCCTACCATGAAGCATGGTGGTGGCAGCATCATTCTATGGGGATGCTTTTCAGAATCAGGGACTGGGAGACTTGTAAGGATAGAGGGAACAATGAATGGAACCAAATACAGGCAAATCCTTGAGCAGAACCTGCTTCAGAGTGCAAAAGACCTCAGAGTGCAGCGAAGATTTATGTTCCAACAGGACAATGACCCCAAGTATACAGCCAAAGCATCATTGGAATGGCTTCAGAACAAGAACGTGAAAGTCCTTGAGT
>CM068961.1:14594087-14608567 GCA_035128595.1 Eptatretus atami | reverse complement strand
TCTGTGGAAAAGGAGTTGGAAGGCAATCAATTAGTTGGGAGGCAGTGTTATAAATGGTTGTCACAATAGGTGCAGTGTATTATTGGGAAATTTCTTCACAAAAAGTTGGGATCTTCATTTGTAAAAGATGTGAGGATCAATCATTTAAAGGAAAAAGATGATGAACAAAAAGAAATTCCCCTGTGCCTGCAGAATAAATACATAAACTGGAACGGCAACTTGTTTGAGCACATACCTCCACCAGGATGAACAGTTTACATTTTGCTATCCCACAATTGCCATATCTGAATCCAGACGTGAACCAAAATCTAATCCGGCTTGTAACATATCACTACAGAAGTCAATCCACATAGTTTGTCATAATTATCCACTTTATTGAAATATCGTGCGAAGATTGTCATTTTTTAGCCCAATTTCGTCAGTGTGAAGGAATCACTTCAAAAAATATTAATATATATATAATATATATATATATATATATAATATATATGTTATATATCGTATCTAGGCTCTTCAACAAGGTCTAATCAAATTCGTCTTTGTCACCACACCCAACATGTCCACCAAGTTTCGTCTGAATCCATCCATAAACTTTTTTGGATATCCTGCTCACAGACATACAAACAAACAAATAGGGGTGAAAACATAACCTCCTTACACTTTTCGGTTGCCAGAGAGTAAATAACAAAGTTCCTGTTACCTTGGAGACATGATAAAGGTACCCCAGAGCTATAAATCCCTCATAGCTATAACTGTCTGCCCCCATATCTGTAAGAATACATACCAGCCCACCCCCCAACCCCCCAACCTTCCCCCCCACCTCTTTCCCAATGTGCAGGAAATTTGTGGAAATAGAAAGATCTCAGTTGGTTTACAGTGCATACTGAAATGTTTTCACGATCAACAAGCAAGGGTTTATTTTTGGTGGTGGTTGGTGGGGAGGGGGGGGGGTAGAAGGGTTCAATTACAGACAACTTTGAACAAAATAAGTAGAATCCCACAAAATTGGCAGTAAATCTGACAGATATGTCTAATGCATCCTCATGTCACTAAATCAGAAACAAACACTCTGTGTCGAAGGTCGCTGGCCGTGTGTAACAAATTCAAATGTTAGCAATATTACACTTGAACGTAAATCAAAACATAAACAGGTGTTCATGAGCAACCCACTTGCAAGGTTGAGCACATTGGAAGCATGGTCATCATATACCATGAATGTCAATAGTGAGACCCTTTGGAACGATGCAGAAGCTACAAATCAACGTCTTCAATTTCACATTTATCCAATGGTGGTGAATATGGGCGTTAAAAAGGCCACAATGTTCCATCCGCACCACCTGGTAAGAGACAAACAAAGGGAAAGCACTTCAAAATTGAAGAAATCCGAGAAAATACCTAGCAACAATTAAGTGACGGTTGGCCATGGATTATTGCTGAAATCAAAATTGAAAAAAATCCTGGGATATTTTTTTAAAAAGAAAAAAAAAATCTAAATTCTGTAGAACATATTAACAACAGGGGAGGCCGTAGGCACAGGTGGAAGCATGTAAGAATGGGGTGGGACGGAGAAGGAAGAGGGGGGAGGGGGTCAGAGGGATGGCGAGAGAAGAGTGGGGGGTGGGTTGAGAGACGGGAGAAGAAAGGTGAGGGGGAAGAGGGATGGAGAAGAGAGGGGCAGGGGGGTAGAGGGACGGAGAAGAAGGCGGAGGTAGAAGGATGGAGAAGAAGGGAAGGGTAGCATGACGAGAAGAAGGGGAGGGGGCGAGGGACGGAGAACGAAGGGAGGGGGGAGAGGGACGGAGAAGAAGGAGGGGAGAGGGACGAGAGAAGGAGGGGGAGAGGGCGGAGAAGAAGGGGAGGGGGGAGAGGGACGGAGAAGAAGGGAGGGGGGAGGGAGGAGAAGAAGGGAGGGGAGAGGACGGAGAGAAGGGGAGAGGGAGAGAGAGGGAGGAGAAGAAGGGGAAGGGTGAGAGGGACGGAGAAGAAGGGGAGGGGCGGAGAGGGACGGAGAAGAAGGAGAGGCGACGAGAAGGAGAGGGACGAGAAGAAGGGGAGGGAGGAGAGAACGAGAAGAAGGGGGAGGGGGAGGGGAACGGAGAAGAAGGGAGGGGAGAAGGGACGGAGAAGAAGGAGAGGGGGGAGAGGGACGGAGAAGAAGGGGAGGGGGAGAGGACGGAGAAGAAGGGGAGGGGGAGAGGGACGGAGAAGAAGGGAGGGGGAGGGACAGAGAAGAAGAGGAGTGAGAGGACAGAGAAGAAGAGGAGTGGAGAGGGACAGAGAAGAAGAGGAGTGGAGAGGGACAGAGAAGAAGAGAGTGGAGAGGGACAGAGAAGAAGAGGAGTGGAAAGGGACAGAGAAGAAAGAGAGTGGAGAGGGACAGAGAGAAAGAGGAGTGGGAGGGACAGAGAAGAAGAGGAGTGGAGAGGACAGAGAAGAAGAGGAGTGGAGAGGGACAGAGAAGAAGAGTGGAGAGGGGCGGAGAATAGGAGGAGTGGAGAGGTCGAGAGAAGAAGAGGGGAGAGGGCTAGAGAAGAAGAGGGGAGAGGGCTAGAGAAGAAGAGTAGTCATTGTTTCAAACAAGAAGCGAGTGTTTTCTGGGCTGAAGAGTATCCAAGACAGTTGCTTCGCTCCTCTTCTCCTAATCAAGTTCTACTAATTGGATAAATCTTGTTAAACCATTGTTTCTGATCATCAAATCGATGCATAATGTTTGTGCATCTGTTATGACACCCTGGAAGCTCCTTACTTCTTTGTATTTCTTGCTTGGGTGTTCCAGTTGGATCCGTGCACTACCAGTCGACCACTGCCCTCTGTCCTGGACTCTTCAGTCGTCATCTTTGCTCATCCTTTTCATACACTTACTTGTACCTTCTCCCTTCCTCACATACATTTCACTTTTCCCCAACATTACAATAAAAAACAAATCTCCTTTGTCCCATGCACCATGTTACCTCCTTGATCACAGCCTCAACTGCACTGATCTCTGTTATCTTCCTGTTTCTCCCAATCTTCACATTTATTTCTTCTCTCCCCACAAGTTTTCACCCTTCTCCTTTTCCTCAAACTGTTGTTGATGGTAAGGCCACCAAGGCCTTTTGTGATAATATTCCACATACAGTATTTAATGGCCGAAGCGATTGCAAGGTGAAAAAACTGGAAAGAATTAAACTTTTTCTTTTTTCGGCACTATATTTTAGTGAATAACATTTGCCTCTCCAACTTGACGCGTATTGACTATTGCGGGTGTTGACTCGCATAAATGCGACTGTATATTAAAGCAGGCAGATGGTTCCAATTTAAAGTCTTGTATTACGTATCTGTATTTAGGCCTTGGTAAGAAGATGGACACAATGCGGAGTCAGTCGCATGAATCAACTGTTTTGTTGCTTAAATATAAATGGCTCAAGCAATCTAAATTGCCACTTTGATGAAATACGGAGACCTTGGGGAAAAACATGAAGTTCAGATCGCAAGTGAAAGGAACATTGAAAATAAGAGCGCTTCAGATGTTGTGAGGAATTCTTTAAAAAGCCCAAGGCCTTAAGAGGCTAACAGCACATAGTAATGTACAGGTTAGAGTGTGCTGTCGATATCAGAAAGTTTCAGACAATGACAATTTTTTTTTCTTCCCAAGGCCACACAGTCAACTGCTGGTGCAGTTGTCAAAACTGAATAAATGAAGAACAGACAAGGTCAAAACAGTCAATCAATATACCACGACCACAGCAGTGTCCACAGCAATATACCACGACCACGGTCTAAGGTTTGGCATTTTGCATCGATTCAACATTGGGAATGGAGGGCAAGTTGATGTTGTGAATGTACATCAAATTCTTTCTTTCATTACAGCAATTCTTCCCATTTAATGTACAAAGATATACAGCACAAGGAACTTGGACATCGGAGGCCATTTGGCCCATCGTGTCCGTGCTTTTTCAACACCACGTTCAGTCTATCAATTGATCAATTTAATTTCATTTTAGTTTGGGGGAGGGGAGGAGGGCGAGGTCATGTCAATTCAATAGTTCAATTACTTTTGCGTGTCTTAACAAGTATTTAAAATATGTTGTTCTATAATAGTTTGTTTTGGGTAAGAATAAGGATTACATAATTCAAGGTGCAGTCTTGGAGCGTGTTATACAGGAGGATTCAAGGGAAGGTTGAACCCAAATAAAACTGGAGCGCTGCGATTGGACATCGCTGATGGTTCCCGGTCCAACCAACTCGTAATATTAGCCAATTGGTCACACTTGAAATTCTGCCTCATCATGAAACCAAGTGTTTTTTTTCTTCCAGAAAGCAGGACACCACGGACACCAAGACTAATTTAAAAACATAATAAAAAATGGTACATGCTTGGGAGCCTCATTGGTATGCGTTTCTCGCTGTATTGTTGCTGATGATTCACCAATAAGCGATGAAATTGGCCCGGCAGCTTTAGGGGGTGTGTAGCATTGGGATTCTCATGTGTGTATTATTTGCGAATGTCTTTATAGTTTTGAGGAACTCTGGGAAGGGTTCGAAACAGCTTACCTTGTGTAGGTCTTTATGGGTTGCTTTATGCAGCTTCTTCAGCTAGAAGAGCATGGGAAGAGTCGATATCCTATGTGTGTGTGTGTATATAATATAATATATATATATATATATATATATATATATATATATATATATATATATATATATATATATATATATATAATATATATATATTATATATATTTGACCCCCCCACACTCCTCCAGCCAAAGAAGCTGCCTCTTCACACCCCTCCCTACCACAGTGTATCATAACGTTTGGTGAGTGTGATTTCATTTGAATCTGCACGCCAATTCCCAACCGGCACCTCACTTTACTTCGCACCTCGCTCACCAAATCTCACCACTTTGACCACAAACGCCTCCCGCACACGGGAAAAATATTCCAGCACCCCCTCATACCTCTGCATCGCAACAATTCGCCACTCTATTTTGAAGAGCACCACATGGCGTTAGATTGTCCTCGGCACCACACGATACTCGACCATGCAACAGACGCCAATAGCTCTGCCACGTCTCCCCAGGGACGTCCCGGGTGAGCATCTGGAGTTGATACAGCCCTCATCCAGTCGTCGGACCATGGCAGAACTGGGGACAACGAGGAGCGGTCGCGAGAAGGGTGATCCGGGAGTTTGGTTCGGGTCCCGGGTGTGCATTTTGGTCCATTAAGGAGCCCATGGGTGGTGGAGAAAGTCTGCTGCCATCCGACATTCAGACTGCACTCGGTGCATGTTCTGGGCTGGGGTGCCGGCTCGGGGAGCATACCCTATGTTAAGTCAGGAGCTCCGAGCCATGCCGAAGCTGGTAGGCAACTGAGCCGGTTTCCGGTCCTGGCAGGGCGTGGCTAGGGCCGCTGTGACCCAATAGTGGATCAGAATTCGGGCCACAGTGCGTCGCTTTCTGGACATCACATTACCCTTCGCCCAGGGCTTATAAAAGGGGAGCGCGGAGCCGTTAGAGTCTCTCTCTTCGCTCTCTGTCTCGCTCTCCTTCAGAACATTATTGGTGTGTGATTGCTGTCCAGAATGTGCTTCTTCTTCTTCGAAGGCCGGATCCGGGGTGACTGCCATCCTTTGAGACTCCCTGCCGTCCTGTCGACGTCCCACCACCCCTGCGCAGCCAGACGAACCGGTATGGAGCGCACATTGCCACAAGCCCCAGCAAATAATTAAGCAGGAGATAACGCACCATATCACGAGGTGGGAACGCTCAGGCGGTGCGTCCCATAGAGGTACATGCTCCACATACAGACATTTACACGGCTCGGCTCGGGATCTTTCTTCTCACGCATCTATTCTCCTCCCTCTATCAACCCCTCTATCCCGTCTTCTATGGACGCACAAAGAAGAACGTTACCGACTCGCAATCACATTTTCCTCTGGCACGACACTGCACCCCCCACATTGCACAATACCACACCTCGCACTCCCACATCACTCCCACACCACCAGCATTCCTCCCACCTACCTCTCCCTAAGCATTCTGGATTGCGTTGGTCTGCCAACTGCGCCAAGTATTGAGAGGTCGTTTACCCTCACCTGCTTTCTTTCTCTCTGGGCTATCGAATCTTCCGTGTGTGTGTGTGTGTGTGTGTGTGTGTGTGTGTGTGTGTGTGTGTGTGTGTGTGTGTGTGTGTGTGTGTGTGTGTTGGCACCTGTCCTGAATAAATTAAGATTGTAGAAGATATAACGGGATAACTCTGCTCTGTTTCTCTTTTGTAAGATTGCTCATCTTTTGCTACACCCCATGAATTCCTTGCTATCCCCTGCTGTACATAAAATTAAACCCCATTCAATGTGCCACGTACAATCTTTGTACAGAAATGTTCCCAGCTCGTTTTCATGTTTTCTTCCATTGGTCCAGCATGGCCTACACCCTCGGTTCGCCGGGACGTTATTCCCCAACGATCTGTTTCCGAGTCAGTAGATGCTTGGCAGTTCCGCTCGGCTGCATCTGATCTGGTAAAGTGATCCGGTTTTAGCAAGCGCGTACCGAGGGTGTGTCCCCCGGTAATTAGATCACGTGTCCTTAAGGTAAACGGTATTAGAAGGAAGACCCGAAGTCACGTGGTCGAGTTATTGGCGTTCATGGTCAATTAGCGACCCGCCGCATCACAAAATTATTCGTGTGCGACGGCCTGCGATTCCGGTGAGTCTTGTGGGAACCCGAGGTAGTTCACCCTCACTCATGGTCTTTGCCCCTGACCCCGGGTCCGCAGCAATATGATAATTGTCCTTCAATGATAGCAACATCATACTGAGTAAGAGACCACACATTACCCATTACACCTCAAGTATGTCGGGGTGAGGGAAGAGGGAGGGTAGGTTGGGGAGAGGGGATGAGGGAGGGTAGGTTGGGGAGAGGGGATGAGGGAGGGTGGGATGTGGAGGGCAGAGTGTTAACCTGCACTTGATTGATCGATCTGGACTTGGATCGTGGAAAAAAAAAAAAAGTTTGTAAACCAGTAAGGAACATCCCTGCACAGCGTGAGTGCAACCATGTTCCTCAAGTAATGCCATTTTAAAAGCGATCATGTACATTTACCTTTATACAAAGCATGACCTGCAACATATGAGAATGATGGAATAAAAAGGCAGCACCAGAGTGAAGACCAAATGGACATTTTCCAATATCAGTTTTTCCAAATACCACCTACAGTAAGTCACACCAAAATGTTATTTTTTTAAACTTCCATAAGAAAGAGCTTAAAATGTTATTAATGTTATTCACAGGAACCACATTGAAATCTGCACAGATTATGAGCTGTGTTTACAAGTCGGACCTTGAGCAATGAACATCGTGGATCCAAATCGGCGACTGCCACCAGCTGGCACTGCAGATTCAGGTAGGAGTGGGGCTTGATGTTCATCAAACCTCTTGTGAGCGACGTGGGCAAGACCTGAACCATCCATGAGCGTAACTTTGAAACTTTCAGGTTTTCTTGTTCGGCATCAAAGCTGAAGGAGAGACTGGTTGCTTTTGGAATAATGGGTGCACCCAATGTGCCATCAAATACCAATGCAGAAAATCCTGGTGACTGAATACCCTGCAAATAACTACAGTAGGTTTGGATCTGCAAACAAGCAAGAAAAAGGTAATGTTTTTGTCTTTTTGTGTACCTGTTTCATTAATAGCAGTTGGGGGTGGGGGGGGGGGGGGGGGGGAGTGGAGGTTTGTCAACTTTTGGTGTGTACTGCCTCGTTTCCACAAGTGAAGTAAAATCATAAGGAAATGAAAAGACAAAAAGCAAAACAAACAAACAATTTGCAAACAGGTTGCTTTCCTGCCAATATGGACCTTTGGTTACTCGTCGTCACGATCATATGAATGTCATGTGATGCTCCATCATTCAATGAACATTCATCTTTGGAATGCGTTTTTTCCAAGTAGGCCTGTCTCATTTAACGATCCGGATCTTGACCTACCTGAATATCCTACAGTCTTCCTTTCACCACAATTAAGTACATTTGCAAACAAAACGACAACTTACGATGTGCAGTGTCGAAATGTCATTAGCAGGGCAAAGATGAGTATACCAGTACATTGGTACTCATTTTGCTGACCTTGGAAGGATGACAGGCCGAGTCGACCCCACCTGGTGTTAATTCAGCAGTCAATGGGGCTTCAACTCAGGACCCTAGGATTCCAAGCGAGCCACCCCAACCACTAAGCCAGCACCAGGCTTTTTTTTGCACTGATCAGGTGATTAAAGAAAATATGCAATAATAAAATCCAATTTACAAAAATAATTTGATGTTTAATTAGCGCATGTACACATTAAAATTGTGAATCCTATCCAGGTGATGCTGATGACTATCTTTGCTCTTTCCTTATTCAGGTTCCTTCTGATGACTCCAATACAGTGTGTGGTCTTTCATTTCATTTAATAAAGTGGGTTTTCAAGAATCTTAATTACACAATGAGAGGTTTCTGGAATATAAGATTCAGGAAAATGAATTCTTCGTTAACGGCCACCATTATCCATCCACGCTTTCTTGTGGGGTCGGCCGGGGGAAGCTTGGCCCGAGTTTTCACAAACCGGATGGTTTGGCCAAATAAGCCTTCTTATCTTCTCGGTCTTCCTCAATGAGAGCGAGTGCACTACATCCATGATCGTCCAGAAGCAACGGCCGTGACTTGTTTAATTTCTTCCTGTTATATATTTTATGCAAATCAGGCACCCCCTACCAGTCGTGTGGAGTTTCTGTTATTTCTCACAGTTACACATACATACATACATACATACATACATATATATATATATATATTATACATACAATGCTTTCAATTTTACCCCTTGACTTTTGTCACATTTTGTGTTACAGCCTGAATATAAAATAGATTAAATTTAAATTTTTTGTCACCAATCTACACAAAATACCCCATCATGACAAAGTGAAAACATGTTTTTAGAAATTTTTACAAACTCATTGAAAATTAAATAGGTCCTACAGAAATATCTAATTTACATAACTATTCAAACCCCTGAGTCAATACACTGCAGAAGCACCATTGGCAGTGATTACAGATTTGAGTGTTCTTGGGTATGTCTGTATCAGCTTTGTACATCTGGATTTGGGGATTTTCTCCCATTCTTCCTTGCAGATTCGTTCAAGCTCCGTCAAGTTGGATGGGGAGTGTGTGTGAACAGCAATCTTCATGTCTTTCCACAGATTCTCAATGAGATTCAAGTCTGGGCTTTGCCTGGGCCACTCAAGAACTTTCACGTTCTTGTTATGAAACCATTCCAGTGTTGCTTTGGCAACATGCTGAGGGCCATTGTCCTGTTGTTATGTAAATCTTTGCTGCAGTCTCAGGTATTTTGCACTCTGAAGCAGGTTCTCCTCGAGGATTTGCCTGTATTTGGTTCCATTCATTGTTCCCTTTCTCTTTAAAAGTCTCCCACTCCCCACCACTGAAAAGCATCCCCATAGCTTGATGCTGCCACCACCATGCTTCACAGTAGGGATGGTGTTAGATGGTGATGAGCTGTGTTTGGTTTCTGCCAGATCGAACACTTTGCATTCAGGCCAAGCAGCTCAATTTTTGTCTCATCCGACTGCAGAATCTTTTCCCTAATGCTCTCAGTTCTTCACGTGCTGTCATGTGCCTTTTTCGCAGGATTGGCTTCCGTCTGGCCACTCTCCCATAAAGCCTAGATTTGTGAAGTGCTGCAGAGACTGTTGTCCTTCCAGCAGGTTCTCCCATCTCAGCGAAGGAACTCTGTAGTTCTGTCAGTGTGGTCATTCGGTTCTTGGTCACCTCCCTGACCAAGGTGCTTCTTGCCCGGTTGCTCACTTTGGTCAGATGGCCAGCTCGAGGTAAAGTCTGAGTAGTTTCATATTCTTTCCATTTCCTAATGATGGAGCTCATTGTGCTCTTGGGAACTTTCAACACTCTAGAAATTGTTTTACACCCTTCCTTAGATCTATTCCTCCTCACAATGCTATCTCGGAGTTCTACGGACAGCTCATTGGAGAGTTTCTGCTCTGAAATGCACTGTCAACTGTGGGACCTTATGTGGAAAGGTGTGTTTCTTTCTAGATCATGTCCAATCAATTGAATTGGCCACAGGTGGACTCCAATCAAGTTGTCGAGACATGTCAAGGGTAATCAAAGGAAACTGGATGCACCTGAGCTCAATTTGGAGTGTCATAGCAAAGGGGGTTGAATACCTTTTCATTTCGTCATTACTGGGTATTTTGTGTGGATCGCTGATATATTTTAATTTATTCCATTTTAAATTCAGGCTGCAACACAAGAAAATGTAAACAACAAAAAAAGTCAAAGGTTGTGAATAGTTTCTGATGGCACTGTGTACGTACATACATATGCGCGCGCATGCACGCACGCACAGCATTATTGCACTACACACAAGCGTAAATCAGCAGTGAAGCACTAATATCCTTTCCTGGACACTTGAATCGGTTCTGGCATGGCAGGCAATTGGAAAACTATGGGAAAGCAATTTAGCTTCATCAGCAGCAATGAATGATCACATGGCCAAGTCAAGGCGACATTTTCAGCAAATGCATCTTAAACAATACCCTTGCCGCACAGCTTTACTTGGCTAAACCAGTGTGTGGCATTAATGAGCATCCAATTTGCCAGAGGAAACTATTTCTCAAGGAATTTTGGAAAAAAAACAAAAAAACAACCGTTAAAATAAAGAGAGGCCGTGTTATTTACTGACTCGAACATTTGATCGAAAATTAAATGCCATTTTTATTTGTTCCTTATCAAAACCAGAAAAATGTTCCAAACAAGCCGCTTCCTTCCATACAAGTGGCACAAGCTTGCAATGGAGAGTTTTCTCCGTGAAGGCCTCACGCATCACAACACAAGGTATAAACTTGAAGGTTGCTGCGAATTTCTTTTTTCAGAAGCATTATCTACCTCGAGTAGTTTGGAGAGTGAGTCGGTACAATAATGCTTCAGAAAATGAAAAAAAAAGAGACATGTCATTAAAAATAATTTTAAAAACCAGTTTCTACAAAATGGGTTTTTGAGATGACCATCAAATTTCCTGTTTACGTTTTTACAACCAACTGGTGAGTTTTGAAGACAATTACAAATGGCCCAAAGATCTTCAACGCATCGTCTTCACATTTAGAGACAAGAAAGGTGAGAGTGAGTGAGAGAGAATGAGTGAGTGAGTGTGAGAGTGAGAGAGAGAAGAGTGAAGTGAGAGAGGAATGATGAGTGAGAGAGAATGAGTGAGAGGTGTGAGGAGTGAGAGAGAGAGAGTGTGAGAGAGAGGTGTGAGAGGAGAGAGAGTGTGTGAGTGAGAGAGAGTGTGTGAGTGAGAGAGAGTGTGTGAGAGTGAAGAGGTGTGAGAGTGAGAGAGTGTGTGAGAGTGAGAGAGTGTGTGAGAGTGAGAAGGTGAAGTGAGAGAGAGTGTGTGAGATGAGAGAGAGTGTGTGAGAGTGAGAGAGAGTGTGTGAGAGTGAGAGAGAGTGTGTGAGAGTGGAGAGAGGTGTGTGAGAGTGAGAGAGAGTGTTGTGAGATGAGATGAGAGTGTGTGAGAGTGAGAGAGAGTGTGTGAGAGTGAGAGAGAGTGATGTGAGAGATGAGAGTGAGAGAGAGTGAGAGAGGTGAGTGGAGAGAGTGAGAGTGAGAGTGAGAGATGAGTGAGGAGTGAGAGAGTGTGTGAATGTGAGAGAGTGTGTGAGAGTGAGAGAGTGTTGTGAGAGTGAGAGAGTGTGTGAGAGTGAGAGAGTGTGTGAGAGTGAGAGAGTGTGTGAGAGTGAGAGAGTGTGTGAGAGTGAGAGAGTGTGAGTGAGAGTGAGAGAGTGAGAGTGAGAAGAGTGTGTGAGAGTGAGGAGTGTGTGAGAGTGAGGAGAGTGTGTGAGAGTGAGAGAGTGTGAGAGAGTGAGAGAGAGTGAGAGAATGCATGAGAGATGCATGAGAGAATGCATGAGAGAAGAGAAGAGAAAGAAGAGAGAGGAGAGAGAATGAGTGAATGAGAGAGTGAAATGAGTGAGTGAGTGAATGAAGTGAGTGAATGAGAGAGTGAGAGAGAGAATGAGTGAGTGAGAATAGAGAGAGAGAAATGAGTGAGTGAGAATGAGAGAGTGAGTGAGAGTGAGAGAGAGAGAGAGAAATGAGTGAGTGAGTGAGAATGAGTGAGTGAGAGAGAATGAGTGAGTGAGTGAATGAGAGAGTGAGAGAGAATGAGTGAGAGTGAGTGAATGAGAGGAGTGAGTGAATGAGGGATGAGTGAGAGAGAGAATGAGTGAGTGAGAATGAGAGAGAGAGAATGAATGAATGAGAGTGAGTGAGAGTGAGAGAGAATGAGAGAGAGTGAGTGAGAGAGAATGAGATGAGAGAGAATGAGTGAGTGAGTGAAGCGAGAGAGAATGAGTGCAGTGAGTGAGAAAAAGAGTGAGAGAATGAGTGCAGTGAGTGAAATGAGAGAGAATGAGTGAAAGAGAGAATGAAGTGAAAGAGAGAGAATGAGTGAAAGAGAGAGAATGAGTGAAAGAGAGAGAATGAGTGAGTGAGAATGAGTGAGTGAATGAGTGAGTGAGAGTGAGAGAGAATGAGTGAGAGAGAGAATGAGTGAGAGAGAGATGAGTGAGTGAGTGAATGAGAGTGATGAGAGTGAGAGAGAATGAGTGAGAGAGAATGAGTGCAGTGAGAGAGAGAATGAGTGAGTGAGAATGAGAGAGAGAATGAGAGAGTGAGAGTGAGAGCGAAGAGAGAATGAGTGAGAGAGAATGAGAGAGGTGAGAGAATGAGTGAGTGAGAGAATGAGAGAGAGATGAGTGTTGAGAGAGAATTAGTGAGGAGAGAGAATGAGTGAGAGTGAGAGAATGAGTGAGTGAGAAGAGGAGAATGAGTGAGTGGAGAATGAGAGGAGAGAATGAGAGAGTGAGTGAGTGAGCGAGAGAGAATGAGGAGAGTGAGGAGAATGAGTGAGTGAGAGAATGAGAGAGAGAATGAGTGAGGTGTGAGAGAGAATAGTGAGTGAGAGAGAATGAGTGAGTGGAGAATGAGATGTGAGTGAGAGAATGAGTGAGTGAAGATGAGTGAGTGAGTGAGTGAGAGTGAGAGAGAATGAGAGTGAGAGAGATGAGAGAGTGAGAGAAGAGTGAGTGAGAGAATGAGAGAGAGAATGAGTGAGTGTGAGAGAGAATTAGGTGAGTGAGTGAATGAGAGTGAGGGAGAGGAGAGAGAATGAGTGAGAGAGAATGAGAGAGTGAAGAGAATGAGTGAGTGAGAGAATGGAGAGAGAGAATGAGTGAGTGTGAGAGAGAATTAGTGAGTGAGAGAAATGAGTGAGTGAGAGAATGAGTGAGTGAGAGAATGAGTGAGTGAGAGAATGAGTGAGGAGAGAATAGTGAGTGAGAGAGAGAATGAGTGAGTGAGAATGAGAGAGAGAATGAAGGATGAGTGAGAGCGAGAGAATGAGTGAGAGAGAGAATGAGTGAGTGAGTGAAGAGAGAGAGAATGGAGTGAAAGAGAGAGATGAGAGAATGAGTGAGAGAATGAATGAGTGAGTGAGAATGAGTGAGAGAGAATGAGTGAGTGAATGAGTGAGTGAGAGTGAGAGAAGAATGAGTGAGTGAATGAGTGAGAGAGAATGAGAGAGAGATGAGTGAGTGAGTGAGATGAGTGAGAGAGAGAATGAGTGAGTGAGAGAGAATGAGTGAGAGAGATGAATGAGTGAATGAGTGAGTGATGAGAGATGAGTGAAAGTGAGAGGAGAATGAGTGAGTGAGTGAATGAGAGAATGAGTGAGGAGAGAGAATGAATGAGAGTGAGTGAAAGAGAGAGATGAGAGAGAATGAGAGGAGGAGGAGAATGAGTGAGTGAGAGAATGAGTGATGAGTGAGTGATGAGAATGAGTGAGTGAGAGAATGAGTGAGTTGAGAAGAATGAGTGGAGTGAGAGAATGAGTGAGTGTGAGAGAAAATGAGTGAGTGAGGAGAATGAGTGAGAGAGAATTAGTGAGAGAGAACGATGAGTGAGTGAGAGAATGAGTGAGTGAGAGAATTAGTGAGAGAGAATGAGTGATGAGGAGAATGAGTGATGAGAGAATGAGTGAGTGAGAATAAGTGAGTGAGAATAAGTGAGTGAGTGAGAGTGGTGAGTGAATGAGAGAGTGAGTGAGAGTGAGAGGAGATGAGTGAGTGAGAGTGAGAGAGAATGAGTGAGATGAAAATGATGAGAGTGAGAGTGAATGAGTGAGAGAGTGAGGTGAGAATGAGTGAGAGAATGAGGATGAGTGAAAGAGAGAAAAGAGTGAAAGATGAGAGAATGAGAGAATGAGTAGTGAGTGGAGAGAATGAGTGAGTGAGAGAATGAGTGAGAGAGTGAGTGAGAATGAGTTGAGTGAGTGAGGAGAATGAGTGAGAGAAAGAAAGTGAGAGTGATGTAGAGTGAGAGTGAATGAGTGAGAGAGTGAGTGGAATGAGTGAGTGAGTGAGAGGGAATCTCTCT
>CM068961.1:14583110-14594062 GCA_035128595.1 Eptatretus atami | reverse complement strand
AATCTTTGCTGCAGTCTCAGGTATTTTGCACTCTGAAGCAGGTTCTCCTCGAGGATTTGCCTGTATTTGGTTCCATTCATTGTTCCCTTTCTCTTTAAAAGTCTCCCACTCCCCACCACTGAAAAGCATCCCCATAGCTTGATGCTGCCACCACCATGCTTCACAGTAGGGATGGTGTTAGATGGTGATGAGCTGTGTTTGGTTTCTGCCAGATCGAACACTTTGCATTCAGGCCAAGCAGCTCAATTTTTGTCTCATCCGACTGCAGAATCTTTTCCCTAATGCTCTCAGTTCTTCACGTGCTGTCATGTGCCTTTTCGCAGGATTGGCTTCCGTCTGGCCACTCTCCCATAAAGCCTAGATTTGTGAAGTGCTGCAGAGACTGTTGTCCTTCCAGCAGGTTCTCCCATCTCAGTGAAGGAACTCTGTAGTTCTGTCAGTGTGGTCATTCGTTCTTGGTCACCTCCCTGACCAAGGTGCTTCTTGCCCGGTTGCTCACTTTGGTCAGATGGCCAGCTCGAGGTAAAGTCTGAGTAGTTTCATATTCTTTCCATTTCCTAATGATGGAGCTCATTGTGCTCTTGGGAACTTTCAACACTCTAGAAATTGTTTTACACCCTTCCTTAGATCTATTCCTCCTCACAATGCTATCTCGGAGTTCTACGGACAGCTCATTGGAGAGTTTCTGCTCTGAAATGCACTGTCAACTGTGGGACCTTATGTGGAAAGGTGTGTTTCTTTCTAGATCATGTCCAATCAATTGAATTGGCCACAGGTGGACTCCAATCAAGTTGTCGAGACATGTCAAGGGTAATCAAAGGAAACTGGATGCACCTGAGCTCAATTTGGAGTGTCATAGCAAAGGGGGTTGAATACCTTTTCATTTCGTCATTACTGGGTATTTTGTGTGGATCGCTGATATATTTTAATTTATTCCATTTTAAATTCAGGCTGCAACACAAGAAAATGTAAACAACAAAAAAAGTCAAAGGTTGTGAATAGTTTCTGATGGCACTGTGTACGTACATACATATGCGCGCGCATGCACGCACGCACAGCATTATTGCACTACACACAAGCGTAAATCAGCAGTGAAGCACTAATATCCTTTCCTGGACACTTGAATCGGTTCTGGCATGGCAGGCAATTGGAAAACTATGGGAAAGCAATTTAGCTTCATCAGCAGCAATGAATGATCACATGGCCAAGTCAAGGCGACATTTTCAGCAAATGCATCTTAAACAATACCCTTGCCGCACAGCTTTACTTGGCTAAACCAGTGTGTTGGCATTAATGAGCATCCAATTTGCCAGAGGAAACTATTTCTCAAGGAATTTTGGAAAAAAAACAAAAAAACAACCGTTAAAATAAGAGAGAGCCGTGTTATTTACTGACTCGAACATTTGATCGAAAATTAAATGCCATTTTTATTTGTTCCTTATCAAAACCAGAAAAATGTTCCAAACAAGCCGCTTCCTTCCATACAAGTGGCACAAGCTTGCAATGGAGAGTTTTCTCCTGAAGGCCTCACGCATCACAACACAAGGTATAAACTTGAAGGTTGCTGCGAATTTCTTTTTTCAGAAGCATTATCTACCTCAAGTAGTTTGGAGAGTGAGTCGGTACAATAATGCTTCAGAAAATGAAAAAAAGAGACATGTCATTAAAAATAATTTTAAAAAACAGTTTCTACAAAATGGTTTTTGAGATGACATCAAATTTCCTGTTTACGTTTTTACAACCAACTGGTGAGTTTTGAAGACAATTACAAATGGCCCAAAGATCTTCAACGCATCGTCTACACATTTAGAGACAAGAAAGGTGAGAGTGAGTGAGTGAGTGTGAGAGTGAGAGAGAGAATGAGTGAGTGAGAGAGAATGAGTGAGGGTGTGAGAGTGAGAGAGTGAGAGAGTGAGAGAGTGAGAGAGTGATGAGAGTGAGAGAGTGAGAGAGTGAGAGAGTGAGAGAGTGAGAGAGTGAGAGAGTGAGAGAGTGAGAGAGTGAGAGAATGAGTGAGTGAGTGAGTGAGAGAGAATGAGTGAGGGTGGAGAGTGAGAGAGTGAGAGAGTGAGAGGTGAGGAGAGAGTGAGAGAGTGAGAGAGTGAGAGAGTGAGAGAGTGAGAGAGTGAGAGAGTGTGTGTGTGAGAGTGTGTGTGAGAGTGTGTGTGAGTGTGTGGAGAGTGTGTGTGAGAGTGTGTGTGAGAGTGTGTGTGAGAGTGTTGTGAGAGTGATGTGTGAGATGGTGTGAGTGAGAGAATGCATGAGAGAATGAGAGAGAGAGAGAGAGAAGAGAGAGAGAGAGAGAGAGAGAGAGAGAGAGAGAGAGAGAGAGAAGATGATGAGTGAATGAGAGTGAGAGAGAATGAATGAGTGAGTGAGTGAGAGAGAATGAGTGAGTGAATGAGAGAGTGAGAGAGAGAATGAGTGAGTGAGAATGAGAGAGAGAGAGAGTGAGTGAGTGAGTGAGTGAGTGAGAGAGAGAATGAGTGGTGAGTGAGAATGAGAGTGAGAGAGAATGAGTGAGTGAGAGAATGAGAGTGAGTGGAAGAGAGTGAATGAGAGTGAGTGAGAGAGAATGAGTGAGTAGAGAATGAGAGTGAGTGAAGAGAAGATGAGTGAGTGAGAGAGAATGAGTGAGTGAGAGAATGAGAGTGAGTGAAAGAGAGAGAATGAGTGAGTGAGTGAGTGAGAGAGAGAATGAGTGAGTGAGAGAGAGAATGAGTGAGTGAGAGAGAGAGAATGAGTGAGTGAGAGAGAGAGAATGAGTGAGTGAGAGAGAGAGAATGAGAAGGAATGATAGTGAGTGAGAGAGAGAGAATGATGAGTGAGTGAGAGAGAATGAGTGAGTGAATGAGAGAGTGAGAGAGAGAATGCGTGAGAGTGAATGAGGGAGTGAGTGAGAATGAGAGAGTGTGAGAGAGAATGAGTGAGAGAGTGAGTGAGAATGAGTGAGTGAGAGAGAATGAGTGAGTGAGTGAATGAGAGTGAGTGAAAGAGAGAGAATGAGTGAAAAGAGAGAGGAATGAGTGAGTGAGAGAGAAATGAGTGAGTGAGAATGAGTGAGTGAGAATGAGAGAGAGAGAGAGTGAGTGAGTGAGAGAGAGAATGAGTGGTGAGTGAGAATGAGAGTGAGAGAGAATGAGTGAGTGAGAGAATGAGAGTGAGTGAAAGAGAGTGAATGAGAGTGAGTGAGAGAGAATGAGTGAGTGAGAGAATGAGAGTGGAGTGAAGAGGAGAATGAGTGAGTGAGAGAGAATGAGAGTGAGTGAGAAGAGAGAGGATGAGTGAGTGAGAGTGAGAGAGAATGAGTGAGAGAGAGAATGAGTGAGTGAGAGAGAGAGAATGAGTGAGTGAGAGAGAGAGAGAATGAGTGAGTGAGTGAGTGAGAGAATGAGTGAGAGGAATGAGTGAGTGAGTGAGAAAAGTGAGTGAGTGAGAATGGAGAGAGAGAATGAGAGAATGAATGAGTGAGTGAGAGAGAATGAGTGAGTGACAATGAGAGAAGAATGAGTGAGTGAATGAGAGAGTGAGAGAGAGAATGCGTGGTGAATGAGGGAGTGAGTGAGAATGAGAGAGTGTGAGAGAGAGAATGAGTGAGTGAGAATGAGAGAGAGAGATGAGAGTGATAGAGAGTGAGTGAGAAAGTGAGTGAGAGAGAGAGATGAGTGAGTGAGTGAAAGCGAGAGAGAATGAGTGAGAGAATGAGTGCAGTGAGAAGAATGGGTGCAGTGAGTGAGAATGAGAGTGAGTGAAAGAGAGAGAATGAGTGAAAGAGAGAAATGAGTGAGTGAGAGAATGAGTGAGGAGAGAATGAGTGAGCGAGAGAATGAGCGAAAGAATATGAGAGAGTGAGTGAGAGAATGAGTGAGAGAGAATGATAGTGAGTGAGAATAAAGTGAGTGAGTGAGAATGAGAGAGAGAGAGTGAGAGAGAATGAGTGAGTGAGTGGAATGAGAGAGTGAGTGAGAATGAGAGAGTGAGTGAAGAGAGTGAGTGAGAGTGAATGAGTGAATGAGTGAAGTGAGTGAATGAGGAGAGTGAGTGAAGAGTGAGAGAGAATGAGAGAGAGAATGAGTGGGTGAGAGAGAATGAGTGAGTGAGAGAATGAGTGAGAGAGAATGATAGTGAGTGAGAATAAGTGAGTGAGTGAGAATGAGAGAGAGAGTGAGAGAGAATGAGTGAGTGAGTGAATGAGAGACTGAGTGAGTGAGAATGAGAGAGTGATGAGTGAGAGTGAGTGAGAGTGAATGAGTGAGAGAGTGAGAAGAGAGAGAATGAGTGATTGAGAATGGAGAGAGAATGAGTGAATGAGAAGCGATGAGAGAATGAGTGAGAGAATGAGTGAGAGAGAATGAGTTAGTGAGTGAATGAAGAGAATGAGTGAGAGAGAGAATGAGTGAGTGGGTGAGAGAGAATGAGAGAGTGAGTGAGAGAGAATGAGTGAGAGAGAATGAGTGAGTGAGAGAGAGAGAATTAGTGAGTGAGAGAGAGAATGAGGTGAGTGAGGGAGAGAATGGATGAGTGAGAGAATGAGTATGAGAGGAGTGAGTGAGTGAGTGAGAATGAGTGAGTGAGTGAGAATAAGTGAGAGAGAAGAGAATGAGAGAATGAATGAGTGAATGAGAGAGAGAATGAGTGAGTGAGAATGAAGAGAGAGAGGAGAATGAGTGAGTGAGTGAATGAGAGCGAGAGAGAATGGTGAGTGAGAAGTGGGAGAGAGAGAGAATGAGTGAGAGAGAATGAGAGAGAGAGAATGAGAGAGAGAGAATGAGTGATGAGTGAGAGAGTGAGTGAGAATGAGTGAGTGAGAGAGAATGAGTGAGTGAGAGAGAAATGAGTGATGAGAGAGAATGAGTGAGTGAGTGAATGAGAGTGTGAGTGAAGTGAGAGAGAATGAGTGAGAGTGAGAATGAGTGAGAATGAGTGAGAGGAGAGAGAATGAGTGAGTGAGTGAATGAGAGTGTGAGTGAGAGGAGAGAGAATGAGTGAGAGAGAGAATGAGTGAGTGAGTGAGAGAAAGAGTGAGTGAGTGAGAATGAGAAGAGTGAAAGGAGAGAGAATGAGTGAAAGAGAGAATGAGTGAAAGAGAGAGAATGAGTGAGTGAGAATGAGTGAGTGAGAGAATGAGTGAGTGAGAGAATGAGTGAGAGAGAATGAGTGAGTGAGAGAATGATTGAGTGAGAATGATCGAGTGAGAATGAGTGGGTGAGAGAGAATGAGTGAGTGAAGAGAGTGAGTGAGTGAGAATGAGAGTGAGTGAGTGAGATGAGAGTGAGTGAAAGAGAGAGAATGAGTGAAAGAGAGAATGAGTAAGAGAGAATGAGTGAGAGAGAGAATGAGTGAGTGGGTGAGAGAGAATGAGTGAGTAGAATGAGAGTGAGTGAATGAGTGAGTGAATGAGGGAGTGAGTGAGAGTGAGAGAGAATGAGTGAGTGAATGAGTGAGTGAGAGAAATGAGTGAGAGTGAGAGAGATGAGTGGATGAGAGAGAATGAGAGAGAGAGAGAGAATGAGTGAGTGAGTGAGAAATGAGAGAGAAATGAGTGCAGTGAGTGAGAATGAGATGAGTGAAGAGAATGAGTGAGTGAGTGAGAGAATGAGAGTGAGTGAAAGAGAGAAAATGAGTGAAAGAGAGAGAATGAGAGAATGAGTGAGTGAGAAGGAGAATGAGTGAGTGAGAGAATGAGAGAGTGAGTGAGAGAATGAGTGAGTGAGAGAATGAGTGAGATAGAGAATGAGTGAGTGAGTGAGAGAATGAGAGAGTGTGAGAGAGAATTAGTGAGTGAGAGAGAATGAGTGAGTGGAGAGAATGAGTGAGAGAGAATGAGTGAAAGAGAGAATGAGTGAGTGAGAGAATGGTGAGTGAGAGAGAATGAGTGAAAGAGAATGAGTGAGAGAGAGAGAATGAGTGAGTGAAGTGAGTGAGAGAATGAGTTGAGTGAGAGAATGAGTTGAGTGAGTGAGAGAGAGAATGAGTGAGTGAGAGAGAGAATGAGTGAGTGGAGAGAGATGAGTGAGTGAGTGAGAGAATGAGTTGAGTGAGAGAATGAGTGAGTGAGTGAGAGAGAGAATGAGTGAGTGAGAGAGAGAATGAGTGAGTGAGTGAGAGAATGAGTTGAGTGAGAGAATGAGTTGAGTGAGTGAGAGAGAGAATGAGTGAGTGAGTGAGAGTGAATGAGTGAGAGGAGATGAGAGAGTGAGTGAGAATGAGTGAGTGAGAGAGAATGAGTGAGTGAGTGAGAGAATGAGTGAGTGAGAGAATGAAGTGAGAATGAGTGAGAGTGAATGAGTGAGAGAGAGAATGAGTGCAGTGAGAGAGAGGAGAGAGAGATTTCATTGTATGAATAATTTCTCAACCTTCACCTCAAAGCTGCTTCACAAAATAAGGATGTTGAAACAGGAAGACGACGCAACACAAGGTAACCATTTGCAGTAATGTCATGTTGCCCTGCATGCTTTGGTGTCTCATTTTATATTAAATTTTTTTTCAAAGCAGCATGTTGGACTTTTACATTATGTGTAACGAAAATTGCTCAACTGGTCGGAATGAGCTGCATCTACAAAAGCAAGCTCATTGTCATTTCCAGCGGTTCAATAACGAAAACTATGACAAGTGCAACAACAATAACAACTAGAACGGGCACTCAGTAGAGCGCATACCTTCGCCAACGCTACATTTTGCCCCCCCCCCCCCAGAAACCGTTGATTGTGAGGGTATTTAATCCCATACCACATCTGCTATCTCATATGTGTTATGATGGCTTAAAAACATTAAATTTCCTGTGTCATATCGTATATCACAAGATTGGGCATTGAATTCACAACATTTTGCATTGGTTACATGCAAATTGGATAAAAATCGACCGCACTATGGCAAAATGACGATTTTGACCTTTTCATGACCTCGACCTTGACCTTTGTACTCTTAATTTTGTAATTGTATTACAGTGTGGGGAACAGAACAGTCAACATTTTGGTGTTGGTTTCATGCAAATCGGATAAGAATTGACCGTGTTATGACTAAAACCGCACATTTTGCAATGTCGTGACCCCCCCTGACCTTTGACTCCCAACCGCTAATAAGGGTTATTACGTCATTGTGTCATGTCACATATCACAAGATGGGGCATTGAATTCTGAACATTTTGGCATTAGTTGCATGCAAATTGGAACAAATTGACCGCGCTATGGTAAAAAGACGATTTTGACCTTTTCATGACCTTGACCTTGACCTTTGACCCGATCGCTCCCAAAATCTAATCAAATGGTCCTCGGATAATAACCAATCATCCCACCAAATTTGCTGCGATTCAGTTCAATACTTTTGGAGTTATGCGAATAACAAACAAACAAACAAACACACATATTCACAAATAAATAAATAAATACACAGCGATCAAAACATAACCTTCGCAACAAAGTTTGCGAAGGTAAAAACGATACAATCCAGGTTTCAGTTGGGGGAATTGAAGGTGAGAGAGAGGATTGATTACTTCTGTTAATTGTGGGTGGAGATGCAATTGGGCTAAATAACTAACACACACACACACACACACACACACACACACACACACACACCACACACCACACACACACACGCACACTTTTGACCATTACCATTTTGCCTCCTCATACATTATCATCACAATATTGTTTACCTTTCGTAATGTTTTGAATAATTTACTTCAAATGCTTTCATTTATAAGACAGACAGACACAGACAAAGAGAAAGAAAAAGAGATTTTGATCACGCCCCCCCCCCCCCCCCCCCCCCCTTTCACAAAGTGATTCTCCAAGTTTCTCTTGTAAATCCTCTCATTCATCTGAAGATTTGTGAGAAATATCAATTTTACCACTCTTGTTCAGTTGAATCAGCCACAACTGAAGTTTATGATAACGAGGATGCAAGTCCCCCGAGGACACAGCCCGCAACTGCACCCTAAATATGGGAATTGTCGATTGTATATTGAAATAACTAAATAAATCAAATAAATTAATAAAGAAATGATGTAGAAAGGTAAAAGGTACATATAAATAAAGGTCGTATGTTGGCAACGGTGATGGTAAAGTGCATATAATATAAATAAATAATTTAAGGTGGTATGTCGGTCGTGGTGGTGGTAAATTGTATATAAAGAAATAAATAATTCAAAGGTGTGTTTTTGGCAGTAGAGATGGTAAAATGTGTATTAATAAATAAATGAATAAAATAAATTATTAATCATGGTTGGTATGTTGGTCACAATGATGGTGATCAAAAGGAACACCAAGAAGGAACCCAAAGAAGGAACGAGCAAATATGGAGTCATCAGGACAAAAATAACTTGGATAGGATTCGGGTTCCAGCCGCTACTCCCCAACCCTCAAACCCATCCAGGCACAGCCAAGTGAGCCTGACAGAAAAATTTCTGTAAGAATTCACTTCTCCTTAGAGAGATAAAGTGTATACAAATAAATAAGTAATTCAAAGTTGTGCGTTGGTGGTAAAGTGAATATAAATAAATAATGGTTCCAGAAATCATTTACAATGCTGTATTGTTCTCTCCAGTGATTTTTTTTTTTTAAACTGCCAAAATGCAGAAATAAAATCATGTGCCCCACGACTTTTGGTTCCAATCACAAAAATAATTTGATACACCTCATGCACAGATGATATCGCATACATGTGCCGAATACGAAAGAAATGCGTCGAGTCATTTTCGAGTAGAGGCCGCGGACTGACCGACGGCACTCAAAATATAAACCCCCAGCCGGGCTGCACCTGATCGGGGGATAAAAATGGAAATAAGGTTGAGCATTCCCCCCCGTCTTAGAATTTGGAGCACCTGTATGGAGTTCAGTTCTCATGATAGCCCAAGTTGCAGATATCGAGCAAGTCCAAACGAGAGCTTTGTGAATGATCACCTTGCCAAATCATCTTCCCTATGCCGACCTTTTACATGCTTCAAGTATTGCTTCCCTTGCCGATCGGCACATTGAACTAGTCACACACTTCGCTAAGTCTGTTTCGAATTAACACCAGCTGGGTTGGCTCAGCCTGCCATCCTTCCGAGGTCAGCAAAATGAGCAACACCTTGCTGGTAACAGGGGGCAATGCATAAGCAGCACAGTCTTATGTGCTGCACCCCCAGAAAATGATGCAGCCAAGCAGCCACAGGCTGTGTACGAATAAATAGAAAAATATATTTCGTTGTTCATTTGCTCACTTTGGTTTTCCTTTTGTAAATTTTCATGATTTGTCAATTTAGTTGTGTTAAACCTCCTGAATAGCAGAGCTCTCAAAGTTTTTATTTTTAACGTCGATTGATATCGATGTATTATTTTTTTTTAATCAGTTACGTTTTGTAAACCAAATATCCTTGGTCTTCGGACTTTTTGTTTGGTGTTTGATAATAAAACCAACATTTTTATTATTATTATTATTCCATAAAACAAAAACTGGAAATGTAACAGCCCTCTTCCTCCTCCTCTGCTCACAGTAATCTAATGCACCTTGAGTCGATGAAATCTTACAATGTCCCCAACATTCTTCACAGGAGGCAGAGATGATAAACTGCCAAACAGCACACAACGTAGGCCCTCGGGTGCTGATGGGTCGACCACGGTGAGAACCAAGCAGTGATCTGTGAACAGTGACGCACTGGTCAATGGCTGGGCCCAGTGGACACCCTTTTCAGCAGAGCTAATGATAATGGACAACGAGAGGAAGACCAAAGATTACAAAACGTTCGACAATACCAGCAGGTGGAATAATGTTTCTTCTCGAGATCGCTTTTAAGGATTCCTAGAAATAAACATGTAATAATCAGATGTTCTGTACTGTACATGAACAGGGAAACAAATTCCATCAAAAGGCCATGTGTTTCCTGTTGATGAAAATGAGCAATTAGAACAAAATCATTGGTTTTAAAATCATTGCACATTCACCTGCAGCTGTTGGACTTTTTCAACGTTTTCACATTTCCTTGTATTACAGCCTGAATTTCAAATGGATTAAATTTTTTTTTAAAACATTGTCACTGATAAACACGTAATACACCAAAATGACAAAGTTGATTTTTTATTTTTTTTGAAATATTTACAAATTAAATAAAAATTAAAAGCTGAAATATCTTGCATCAATAAGTATTCAACCCTTTTGCGATGCCACTCCAAATTGAGCTCATCCATCCATTGGGACCATACTCTGTGCAGAGCGTTGGTGCTACTGAAGCAGTCTCCTTGGCTATTGGGTACAATCCTGGACGGGTCGCCACTCCGACACAGGATACCAGCAAGCTGGCACTCATTTTGCTCCGCCAAAACTCCGACATCCTTAACTCTCTCGTATGCACCGTATGTAATAAATAGATGCCGCTTTATACAACATCTCACAACAAACATCGCAGGTACCTCGTAGAAGAGAGGAATTAACGCAAGATCTGGTCATCGAGGATTATGACCCCACATTCATCGACTTATGGAAAAAGTGGGTTCCATGCAGAGAGTGTTGCTCTTGATTTGATGGAGAAGTTTGGTTCAGTGATGAGTCACGTTTCTCAATCTAATCTCTCGATTGAAGACCATGGGTGTACCGATATCGTAATGAAGGATTTGCAGTAAACTGCAACAAGTTGCCCAATTCATGGTTGGAATAAGTGGGCTGTCATCTCTCAGCACTGGCAGCAGAGACCTCATAAAGGTTCATGGCAATCTCTTAGCACAGCATTACGATGATGAAGTGCTGCAGCCACATTACACCCACAACAAATGTTTAGAAAGCTGTACTTTAGCATCACAAGGTGAGACCGCATTAGGCACATGCTTGTTCAGATTTCCTGATGACCAACAACATGGGAAGAGAGGAGAGCTCAGTGGCTGCGTTTGTCTTGTGTAGTCGTCTGTAACCTGCCCATGTGTGCGAGATGTTTGTGTGTTTGGCAGCTCTACTACGAGCCTTAGATTTTGGGGGGG
>CM068961.1:14545227-14573900 GCA_035128595.1 Eptatretus atami | reverse complement strand
AGAGAGAGAGAGAGAGAGAGAGAGAGAGAGAGGAGAGAGAGGAGAATGAATGAGTGAATGAGAGTTCTGAGAGAGAATGAATGAGTGAGTGAGTGAGAGAGAAGAATTGCAGTGAGTGAATGAGAGAGTGAGAGAGAGAATGAGTGAGTGAAGATGAGAGAGAGAGAGGAGAGTGAGTGAGTGAGTGCAGTGAGTGAGAGAGAGCAGAATGCAAGAAGTGGTGAGTGAGAATGAGAGTTGAGACGAGAATGATCAGTGAGTGAAGAAGAATGAGAGTGAAGGAAAGAGAGTGAATGAGAGGTGAGTGAGAGAGAATGAGTGAGTGGAGGAGAATGAGAGTAGTGAAGAGACGAGATATGGGAGTGAGTGAGAGAGAATGAGTGAGTGAGAGAATGATGAGTGGAGTGAAAGAGAGAGAATGACGTAGTGAGTGAGGGCTCTGAGTGAGAAGAGAGAATGAGTGAGTGAGAGGAGAGAATGACTCGGTGAGTGAGAGAGAGGAGAATGAGTGTGAGAGACTGAGAGAATGAACAAGTAGTGAGAAGTTTGAGAGGAGAGAGAAATGAGTGGTAGAGAGAGAGAATGACGCAGTGAGTGACGGTTGAGGAAGAGGAATGAGAACGAAAGTGATGTGTGAATGAGAAGACGTGAGAGAGAGATGCCCGTGCGGTGGGAGAGTGGAATGAGGAGTGGTAGAATGAGAGAGTGTGAAGAGAGAACGGAGTGAAGGTGAGTGAAGAATGAAGTGAGTTGAGAGAGAATGAGTGAGTGACGTGAAATGAGAGTGAAGTGAAAGAGAGAGAATGAGTGAAAGAGAGAGATATGACGTGAGACCCATCAAGTGAGAGATAATGAGTGAGTGAGAATGATTTGAGTTGAGAATGAACAGAGAGAATGGAGTGAGTGAGTGTGCAAGAGTGAGAGAGGAGAATGAGTGATGTGAGGAGAATATGAGTGAGATGTGAGAATGAGTTGATGTGTGGAGAGATGACGAGTGAGTGTGAAAGAGTGTGAGAGTGAGAAGGGGTGAGTGAGAGAGATGATGAGTAGAGAGTTGAATGAGACGAGGAAGTGAGAGAGTGAAAGGAGAGAGTTTGAGAGTGACAGAGAGAGTGAGGAGTGAGTAGAGAGCAGAAGTGTAGACGTTGGAGACTGAGGAATGAGAGAGAGAGAGATGAGTGGAGTGGAGAGTTGTTGAGAGGAAGAGATGGTGAGAAGAGAGATTAAGTGAGTGAAGAACGTGTGAAGGGAGATTTGATGAGGAGTGAGAGATGAGAAGAGTTAGAGAGTGAGTGAGTGAGATGGAGAGAGAGAGTGAGTGTTGTGAGATGAGAAGTTGAGTAGGGTGAGAGTGAGAGATAATGAGGTACGAGTGTTGAGAGAGAGATGTGGAGGAATGAGAGGTGAAGTTGAGAGATTGAGTGAGAGATGAATGTGAGAGTGTGAGAGTGAATATGGAGTAGAGAAATGGTAGTGAGATGAGAGAGTGAGAGAGTGAGAGAGCGTGAGATGATGAGGCAATGAGGAATGTGAGTGAGAACTGAGCAGAGAGAGTAAGAGAAGAGAATGGGAGATGAGATGAGAGATGAGGAATAGAGATGAATATGTAGAGTGAGTGAATTGAGGAGTGAATGAGAGGAGAAGAATGGTGAGTGAGTGAAGACGAGAGAGATGAGTATGAGTGATGAGAGAGTGAGTAGAGTGAGAGAGAGAGAAGAAAGTGCAGTGAGTGAGAATATGGAGTGAGAGAAATGAGAGATGAGTGAAGAGAGAGAGAGAGATGAGTGAAGTGAGTGAGATGAAAGTCAGTGACGAGGAGAATGCAGGAGAAGAAGTGAGTCGAGAATGACCGAAAAATGATATGAAGAGAGTGAGTGAGAGATGAGGAGATGAGAGAGAGCTGAAGTGAGAAGAATGTGAAGAGAAAGAGAAGAATTGAGAGAGAATGAGTGAGTGAAGTGAAATGAGAGATAGTGATGAGTGCAGAAAAGAGTGAAGAATGATTTAGTGAGTAGAAGGTGATTGAAGAGTGAGTGAAATGAATGAGCGAGTGAATGGAGAGTGGTGAAAGAGAGAGAATGACCAGTGAAAGAAGAGAAGAGTGAGTGAGAATGAGGAGATGACGAGTGAGATGACGAGAGAATGAGTAGGAAAGATGAGCTGAGAAGAGAATGACGCTGAGTGCAGTGAATATAGGAGAGTGAGGAATGAGTGAGGAGAATGTGAAGGAGAAGAGAGAGTGGAATGAAATGACGAAGAGAGAGTGATAGAAGCGAAAGGAGACTGACGTGGACGAGAATGAGAAGTGGAGAAGAGTGAGTAGAGAATGGAGTGAGAAGATGAGTGTGGAGAGGAATTGATGAGTGAGGGAGATGAGTGAGGAAGAGAAGAGATGGGAGAGATGAGTGATGAGAATGAGAGAGAGAATGAGATGATTGAGTAGGAGAGAATGATTGAGAATGAGTGAAGAGGATGAGTGTCAGTGAGTGAATGAGAAGAGAATGAGTAGAGTAGAGAGAATTGAGGAGTGGTCGAAGAGAATGAGTAGGTGAGTTGGACGAGAGAGTGAGTGAGAGAGATGGGTGATGTAGCAGAAGATGAGGAGTGTAGTAGAGTGAGAGAGATGAATGAGGCGTAAGTGAGGAGTAGAGAATGAGTGAGTGAGAGAATGAGAGATGAGAGAGTGAGATGTGAGGAGAAATGAGTGCAGTATGAGTTTGAGTGAGAGTGAGAGAGAGAGATGAGAGAGAATGAAGTGAGTGAAGATATGAGGAGTGAGAGGAATGTAGGAGATGGTGAGTGTGAGAGAAATGAGTAGAGAGAGAATGAGTGAGTGAAGATGAGGAGTGGAGAGAGCGGATTGAGAGAATTGGACGTGAGTGAGAATATGAGGAGAGAGAGATATGAGTGAGGGAATGAGAAGAATGAGATGAGGAGCGAGTTAGAGAGGAGATGATGAGTGAAGAGAGAGAATGATCAGGAGATGAAGTGAGTGAGAAGAAGCGTGAGTGAGTAGAGAAGAGTGAGTGATTGAGTGAGTGCAGATGAGGAGAAGAGGAATGAGTAGAGATGAGAGAGATGATGAGTGAGTGGAATGATGAGAATGACCGATGAGTGAGTTGAATGAGAGCGATGATGAGAGTTGAGAAAGAATTGGGAGTGCAAGGATTGAGTGAGAGGAGAATGAGCGTGAGTGAGACCGAGAATGTATGGAGTGAGTGAATGAGAGAATGAGTGAGATGAGACGAATGAGAGATGAGTGAAGAGAGAGAATGAAGAGAATGAGAGAGTGAGTGATAGTGAGAGAATGATGATATGGTGGGGAGTGAGTGAGGAAGATGAATGAGTGAGAAAGAGATGAGAGAGATGATGAGTTGAGAAATGCAGTAGTAGAGAGATTGAGTTGAGAAGAGATAGGAGAAGAGGATGGAGAATGGTGAGTGAGAGAATTTGATTGTGAGTAGAGAATTATGAGACGAGATGAGGATGAGAGAATGAGTTGAGTGGAAGAATGAATGAGTTGAGGATAGATGGATGATAGTGAGTGAGAGAGTGAGTCGGAATAAGAGAGGATAGAGTGAAGCATAGAGTAGAGTGAGAGAGAATGAGTGAGAGTAATGCAGGAAGTGAGAGTGAGTGAGTAGAATGAGAGTGAGTGAAAGAGAGAGATAGTGAGTGAAAGAGAGAAATGAGTGAAAGAGAGATAGAAGAGTATATGAGAAGATGATGAGAGAAATGGGAGTGAGCTGAGAGATGCTGGAGAGAGAATGAGTAGAAATGATGAGTGGGGCGATGGTGAAGTGAGAATGAGAGTTGAGTAGAGAATGAAGTGAGTGAGAATGAGAAGAGGAGTGAAGGAGTAAAGAAGAGGTGAGAGAGAGATAGGTGAGGAGATGAGTGAATGAGTGGCGAGTGAGTGATGAGTAGGGAGAATAGAGTAGTGAGATGATGGAGTAGGAGTGAGTGAGAGAGAGAATATGAGTGAGAGATTGGAGAGAGAGAATGAGGAGAAGAGGATAGTGATGAGAAGGAATCTTGGATGAAGTTGAGGAATGAGAAGGAAATGAGTTGCAGTAGAGAGAATGAGAGAGTGAGTGAAGAGGAGAATGAGTGAGAGTGAGAGTGAGAGATGAGTGAAGCAGTGAGTGAGTGGAAAGTGAGTGAGAGATGACGTGCAGTGAGAGATGAAGGGAGGAGAATAGGAGAGAATGAGTGAGAGGGAGTGAGGACGAGGAATGAGGTGAGTGAGAGAATGAGTGAGAGAGAATGAGGAGTGAGAGATATGAGTGAGTGAGAGACTGGAATGAGTTAGAGAATGAGAGAGGATGAGTGGGTAGTGAATGAGAGAGGATGAGGAGTTGATGAGATGAGATAGTAGTGATGAGGGAGTGAGTGAGTGAGAAGAGTGGAGGATGAATGATGTGATGAGAGAGAGAGAAGAAGTGAGTGAGAGAATACTGAGTGAGTAAGATGAGAGAGTGAGTGAGAAGAGGAGTGAGTGAAAAGAGATGAAGTAGGACAGGAGTGGAGAAACGTGATGAGACGAGAATGAGTTATGTGAGAGAATGTTGAGTTGAGTGAGAGGAGAGAGATGATGAGTGAGAAGAGAATGAGTGAGTGAGAGAAGAATGACGTGAGATGAGTGAGAGAATGAGTGTGAAGGAGAGGAATTGAGTGACGTGAGTGAGAGAGAGTGGAGATAGGAGTGATGAAGAATAGAGGAATGAGATGAGTGAGTGAGTGAGAGAATGGAAGTAGTGAGTGAGATGAGAATGAAAGAGAAGTTTAGAGGAGATGAGTGAGAGAGAGACATAGAGTGAGAGAGAGTGAAAGATGATGAATGAGTCGAGAGAGAATGATCAAGTGATAGAATGAGAAAGTGAAGTGAGAAGTAGATGAGTAGAGAATGAGTGAGAGAATGAGGAGTGAAGAGAGAATGATCTGAGGGAGAGTTGAGATATATGATGTGAGAGAGAGAATGAGTGAGTGAGTGAGAGAGAGAGAGAGATTTCATTGTATGATAATTTCTCAACCTTCACCTCAAAGCTGCTTCACAAAATAAGGATGTTGAAACAGGAAGACGAGCAACACAAGGTAACCATTGCATAATGTCATGTTGCCCTGCATGCTTTGGTTGCTCATTTTATATTAAATTTTTTTTTTTCAAAACAGCATGTTGGACTTTTACATTATGTGTAACGAAAATGCTCAACTGGTCGGAATGAGCTGCATTCTACAAAAGCAAGCTCATTGTCATTTCCGCAGGTCAATAACGAAAAACTATGACAAGTGCAACAACAATAACAACTAGAACGGGCACTCAGTAGAGCGCATACCTTCGCCAACCCTACATTTTGCCCCCCCCCCCCCAGAAAACCGTTGATTGTGAGGGTATTTAATCCCATACCACATCTGCATCGCATATGTGTTATGATGGCTTAAAAACATTAAATTTCCTGTCATATCGTATATCACAAGATTGGGCATTGAATTCAACAACATTTGCATTGGTTCATGCAAATTGGATAAAAATCGACCGCACTATGGCAAAATGGACGATTTTGACCTTTTCATGACCTCGACCTTGGACCTTTTGTACTCTTAATTTGTAATTGGTATTTAAGTGTGGGGGAACAGAACAGTCAACATTTTGTGTTGGTTTCATGCAAATCGGATAAGAATTGACCGTGTTTTTGACTAAAACCGCACAATTTTGCAAATGTCGTGACCCCCCCTGACCTTTGACTCCCAACCGCTAATAAGGGTTATTACGTCATTGTGTCATGTCACATATCACAAGATGGGGCATTGAATTTCTGAACATTTTGGCATTAGTTGCATGCAAATTGGATACAAATTGACCGCGCTATGGTAAAAAGACGATTTTGACCTTTTCATGACCTTGACCTTGACCTTTGACCCGATCGCTCCCAAAATCTAATAAATGGTCCTCGGATAATAACCAATCATCCCACCAAATTTGCTGCGATTCAGTTCAATACTTTTGAGTTATGCGAATAACAAACAAACAAACAAACACACATATTCACAAATAAATAAATAATACACAGCGATCAAAACAAACCTCGCGCAACAAAGTTTGCGAAAGGTAAAAAACGATACAATCCAGGTTTCAGTTGGGGAATTGAAGGTGAGAGAGAGGATTGATTACTTCTGTTAATTGTGGGTGTGAGATGCAATTGGGCTAAATAAACAACACACACACACACACACACACACACACACCACACACACACACACACACACACACACACACACACCACACTTTTGACCATTTTCCATTTTGCCTCCTCATACATTATCATCACAATATGTTACCTTTCGTAATGTTTTGAAATAATTTACTTCAAATGCTTTCATTTTATAAGACAGACGACACAGACAAAGAGAAAGAAAAAGAGATTTTGATCACGCCCCCCCCCCTTTCACAAAATGATTCTCCAAGTTTCTCTGTAAATCCTCTCATTCATCTGAAAGATTTGTGATAAATATCAATTTTACCACTCTTGTTCAGTTGAATCAGCCACAACTGAAGTTTTATGATAACGAGGATGCAAGTCCCCCGAGGACACAGCCGCCAACTGCACCCTAAATATGGGAATTGTCGATTGTATATTGAAATAACTAATAAATCAAATAAATTAATTAAGAAATGATGTAGAAATAAAAGGTACATATAAATAAAGGTCGTATGTTGCAACGGTGATGGTAAAGTGCTATAATTAAATAAATAATTTAAGGTGGTATGTCGGTCGTGTGGTGGTAAATTGTATATAAAGAAATAAATAATTCAAAGGGGTTGTTTTTGGCAGTCAGAGATGGTAAAATGTGTATTAATAAATAAATGAATAAAAATAAATTATTAATCATGTTGGTATGTTGGTCACAATGATGGTGGATCAAAAGGACACCAAGAAGGAACCCAAAGAAGGAACGAGCAAATATGGAGTCATCAGGACAAAAATAACTTGGATAGGATTCGGGTTCCAGCCTGCTACTCCCCAACCTCGAAACCATCCAGGCACAGCCAGTGAGCCTGACAGAAAAATTTCTGTAAGAATTCACTTCTCCTTAGAGAGATAAAGTGTTATACAAATAAATAAGTAATCAAAAGTTGTGCGTTGGTGGTAAAGTGAATATAAATAAATAATGGTTCCAGAAATCATTTACAAGCTGTATTGTTCTCTCCAGTGATTTTTTTTTTAAACTGCCAAAATGCAGAAAATAAAATCATGTGCCCCACGACTTTTGTTCCAATCACAAAAATAATTTGATACCCTCATGCACAGATGATATCGCATACATGTGCCGAATACGAAAGAAATGCGTCGAGTCATTTTCGAGTAGAGGCCGCGGACTGACCGACGGCACTCAAAATATAAAACCCCCAGCGGCTGCACCTGATCGGGGGATAAAAATGGAAATAAGGTTGAGCATTCCCCCCCGGTCTTAGAATTTTGGAAGCACCTGTATGGAGTTCAGTTCTCATGATAGCCCAAGTTGCAGATATCGAGGCAAGTCCCAACGAAGAGCTTTGTATGATCACCTTGCCAAATCATCTTCCCTATGCCGACCTTTACATGCTTCAAGTATTGCTTCCCTTGCCGATCGGCCAATTTGAACTAGTCACACACTTCGCTAGTCTGTTTCGAATTAACACCAGCTGGGTTGCTCAGGCCTGCCATCCTTCCGAGGTCAGCAAAATGAGCAACACCTTGCTGGTAACAGGGGCAAAGCATAAGCAGCACAGTCTTATGTGCTGCACCCCCAGAAAATGATGCAGCCAAGCAGCCACAGGCTGTGTACGAATAAATAGAAAAATATATTTCGTTGTTCATTTTGCTCACTTTGGTTTCCTTTTGTAAATTTTCATGATTTGTCAATTTAGTTTGTGTTAAACCTCCTGAATAGCAGAGCTCTCAAAGTTTTTTATTTTTAACGTCGATTGATATCGATGTATTATTTTTTTAATCAGTTACGTTTTGTAACCAAATATCCTTGGTCTTCGGACTTTTTGTTTGGTGTTTGATAATAAAACCAACATTTTTATTATTATTATTCCATAAAACAAAAACTGGAAATGTAACAGCCCCTTCCTTCCTCCTTCTGCTTCACAGTAATCTAATGCACCTTGAGTCGATGAAATCTTACAATGTCCCCAACATTCTTCACAGGAGGCAGAGATGATAAACTGCCAAACAGCACACAACGTAGGCCCTCGGGTGCTGATGGGTCGACCACGGTGAGAACCAAGCAGTGATCTGTGAACAGTGACGCACTGGTCAATGGCTGGGCCCAGTGGACACCCTTTTCAGCAGAGCTAATGATAATGGACAACGAGAGGAAGACCAAAGATTACAAAACGTTCGACAATACCAGCAGGTGGAATAATGTTTCTTCTCGAGATCGCTTTTAAGGATCCTAGAAATAAACATGTAATAATCAGATGTTCTTGTACTGTACATGAACAGGGAAACAAATTCCATCAAAAGGCCATGTGTTCCTGTTGATGAAAATGAGCAATTAGAACAAAATCATTGGTTTTAAAATCATTGCACATTCACCTGCAGCTGTTGGACTTTTTCAACGTTTTTCACATTTCCTTGATTACAGCCTGAATTTCAAATGGATTAAATTTTTTTTTAAAACATTGTCACTGATAAACACGTAATACACCAAAATGACAAAGTTGATTTTTTATTTTTTTTTGAAATATTTACAAATTAAATAAAAATTAAAAGCTGAAATATCTTGCATCAATAAGTATTCAACCCTTTTGCGATGCCACTCCAAATTGAGCTCATCCATCCATTGGGACCATACTCTGTGCAGAGCGTTGGTGCTACTGAAGCAGTCTCCTTGGCTATTGGGTACAATCCTGGACGGGTCGCCACTCCGACACAGGATACCAGCAAGCTGGCACTCATTTTGCTCCGCCAAAACTCCGACATCCTTAACTCTCTCGTATGCACCGTATGTAATAAATAGATGCCGCTTTATACAACATCTCACAACAAACATCGCAGGTACCTCGTAGAAGAGAGGAATTAACGCAAGATCTGGTCATCGAGGATTATGACCCCACATTCATCGACTTATGGAAAAAGTGGGTTCCATGCAGAGAGTGTTGCTCTTGATTTGATGGAGAAGTTTGGTTCAGTGATGAGTCACGTTTCTCAATCTAATCTCTCGATTGAAGACCATGGGTGTACCGATATCGTAATGAAGGATTTGCAGTAAACTGCAACAAGTTGCCCAATTCATGGTTGGAATAAGTGGGCTGTCATCTCTCAGCACTGGCAGCAGAGACCTCATAAAGGTTCATGGCAATCTCTTAGCACAGCATTACGATGATGAAGTCTGCAGCCACATTACACCCACAACAATGTTTAGAAAGCTGTACTTTAGCATCACAAGGTGAGACCGCATTAGGCACATGCTTGTCAGATTTCCTGATGACCAACAACATGGGAAGAGAGGAGAGCTCAGTGGCTGCGTTTGTCTTGTGTAGTCGTCTGTAACCTGCCCATGTGTGCGAGATGTTTGTGTGTTTGGCAGCTCTACTACGAGCCTTAGATTTTTGGGGGGGGGGGGGAAAACCCCCCAAAAACAAACACAACCCTCGTATTCGAGAAACGGCTTTTCCGAGATGGGTAAGATGACATGTTCGTTGTTTTAGGTCCACGAATCAGTATATTCAGAGCAGCTCAACAAAACACCAATAAAAGGCGATGAGGATAACATCAGATCGTCATCATCTGCAATCCGAATGAAAAAATGGATAGATTTATGGCCACATTTGAATGATAGCGTCATCACGGACGGAGTGCACTTAGAACTCTGGGCAAAATAAATCCCTGCTCACACTGCCAATAAAAGTTATTCGAAAAACTAATGTCTCATAACGCACTTGTAAATAACGAACATCAACAAAGACCGAAGAATAAAAGGAAATGCTGAATGTAGACGAAGAGGAATGCAATGGTGGACTTGGGATGGTGTGTGTGCACGGCTGAACGAGGAACCCCTCATAGCTGCAGGGCAAAACACGTCGTCATGCATTGAGTGAATTCAATCTCAAGTTCCCTCATCAAAGCTCGAGCTGTCAGTTGCAATAAAGTGCATTCGCACTGATCAGCAAACCACAACTGCATGCTGCCATTTAAATGGTCTCGGAACATCACGGTGCTCCGTTTCACCGGCAGGTCTCGGGATTTTTTTCGAGACAATCCAAAGACGTTCGATTCCTCCTTGACCTCGCCACCCAAAGTAAGCTCCAGAATACGAGTCGACGTCCCATCTGGCAATCACCCTCTTACATTTAAAAAATCTTTTTCCGCCTCTCCACATGACACGGAACAGTTGCTGCCGATTGGATGACCCTTTTAGTCAAAGGGCAAGAGCCAACAAGGTACACCCACACAAAAACCCCATTTTTTTCACTGTAAATTATTGCGTAGCCTGTCAGTATCAGATTAAGCATAACCTGCTCAGGTAATCGCATCACAACTGTTTAATCATGTGATCAATGGGCATGGCATCAGCTTTCACACGAGGAGATGACAGCTGCTCAGCATCAACTTCTCAGATATCTCCCCTCAATGTGAAACTCAGGTGCAGTTGTGATTTTTAAATTAAAAAAAAATCTCCCCATGGTTGTTTATAAACCGACAAAGAGGTGACAAAATACTAGTTGTAGGTTGGGTAATGCGTGCTGCTCAGCGATCAGTAGGGTCACTGTCAAAGCCGATGTACCATGCTCGGAGCTCGTTAATCTCCCAAACCCCAATTGCGTGTTTGAATCTGGTGTGATATTCAGTGTTTGTGTTTATCAAATGCTCAACTGATGGTTAATTTTTTTTTTTTTAGTAGCATGCTAATAAATTATACAGACTAGATGAGTACCCGCCCTACGGGCAATCATGTTCCAAGCATGCAACACGTTCTCCTGATGCATGCCTTTATTTGGGTAGTGTAAAGGCAACTGACACAGCTCTCTTTGAGCAAAAAAAAAAAAAATAGCCCGGGTTACGTGCATGAAGCAACATCCATACATACTGCTTACGATTCAAAACACCTCACTGCTTCGGAAAACGTGGGGACAGGAATATTGTACGGTAAATGGGGAGACTTGTAACATCCTCCTCGACCTGGAGGTGGCACTGCACGATACACATTTATATAGAGACCCCCCCCCCCCACGACCACCGGCAAAGATAAAAACACCATTCAGAACGAATTTGGGTCATGCTGATCCTATGGGCAAGTCTGGATGTAATCGGCGCATCACTACAGGAGTAGCATCGATCCATGAATTATAGTAAGGATGTAGAGATGCTTACCCCCTTTCATGGCTTTTCAGTAGCAATCATGAACATTTTACAGGTAATTTTTTCCAAGTATGGGCATTAACTTGCAGCATAATCACTTAAGATTAACATCAACAAGTATCAGCAAGCATTACTGAAACATAAGAAGAGTATACCATACACAACTGCAACAGCACTCGGTAGAGCACATACCTCCCTCCACCAAGCTGAACAACTTACGTTTTCTATCCCAATGACAGAGCGGATCTGAATCCGGACCTGAACCAAAATCTAAATCGGCTCGTTTTTGTCACCTACCCAACTCAACCACCAAGTTTTGTCACAACTCGTCCACAACCTTACGAATATCATGCCATGTATCGTTTTTAGCCCCATCTCTCCAGTCCATTGTCCATTGGGACCATACTCTGTACAGAGCGTTGGTGCTGCCGAAGCAGTCTCCTTGGCTATTGGGCACAATCCTGGACAGGTCGCCACTCCGACACACAGGATACCTGAATGACTCAGTCATCCAGCAAGCTGGTACTCAATTTGCCGACTCGGAAGGAAGGCAGGCTGAGTCAACCCCCTGGTGAATTAATTCAGCGGGCAACGAGCTTGAACTCAGGACCCTCGGATCCCAAGCCGCCACCCTAACCACTGAGCCAACACCAGGATCCATCTCTCAATGGTGAAGAATCACTCAAAAAAATTTAATTTCTTGGATTTGGATCTTCCCCAAAATCTAATCAATTCACCCTCGTCATACAACCAACCTGTCCACAAAGTTTCGTCTGAATCCGTCGATAACTTTGAGATATCCTGCTCATGGACAAACAAATAAACACAGACATCATCTCCGTCCACCTTAGGTGGCGGAGGTAAAAATTTACGAACAAGGTCTCAGATGACAGTGTATACATTTAATTCACGTTGGCTCGATGTGCACCTCTCAAAGAGCTTGGATGCCAGATTCAATTCCAGATTGTGTCGACTTCCCCATCGTCTACCAATGTCACGTGAAAGTACACCAATGTCTCTTAATGTCCATGTCCTCGAACAAATTTGATGTGCAAGCTCCTCAATAAACTGCCACTGCGAGAATAGCAAAAAAAAAAAAGATAAAAAATCAGAAGACACGGAACAATTAAAAGTGCAAGAAGAACCACGAGATGAGATTCACAAGCACGGGAGTTTGTGACGAGACTAGAAGCATGGGAAACATGGGTGCAGGAAGCATGACAAGTGACTCAGCTGTGACAAATGGGACAGAACTCTGCACGCTCATACTGACAAATGTCGTGGCCCATCACCGACATGTTAATCATAAAACTACTGCTGTCATGACATCACACGAAACAAGGCCGACACGTATTCATTACAAGTACAGCACTTGCTCAAATTATCCATTCAAAACCATTCGGAGAGGAAATTTACACGGGAGTGGCGAATAAAGCAGATGGATAAACACAATGAGCATATTCAATACATATATATATATCTATATAATCTGTGGGTTTGAACATGTATAATAGAGAATCCATACCTGATGGCATTCTGCTTGCAGTAAACTTGTGTGCCAATTCTGCATCAGATTCTATACAGGAACAAGACCAGAAGGCACAGCTGTTCTCAGGTTAAAATTTGGGACCGGGATCAAAAGAGCATCTCCCCATATGGTTATGAACAGACGTGAGGCCAATGTCCCCTTCACTCGGAGCATCATCGCTCATACAGTCCTACCTCATTAAAAAAAGCTAAATGTACCACCTGTGCATCTTTGATGTGCAGTGGAATACCTCTTTGTCCTTCAGTTCCACCGATAATGAAAAGGAAGCAGCCGCTCTTATCACCGATACATTAGACAAAGTGAATTTCTGGCAGTTTCTTTTGAAATAGGAAGAATCTTATGGGCTCACTGGGAGAGGGAGAGGAGGGGGCCCATAGGATGGTCATTATCCACATCGAAATGAGGGGGGAGAAGAAGAAGAAGAAAAAATAAATAAATAAATAAAAAGGAAAATGGTGCTACAATCCGATCGGTTAATTTTACCTGGTCCTTTTGTCTGCATTGGTGGCTTGAATAGCTTTACGGCTCCAAAGATATTCACCATCATGTTTGCCTGCACCTTGATAAAGGTGTGTAGGTGTACACTCTGGTCGGTCCCTGCAGAGGTCCGTACACTGTCATATAAATAATGCACAGCCTTGCTCTTACACAGAGCAGCACCACACACGTCGACAGCATTCAATATGTTACCATTCGCACGGTGTCCACGTCGCCAAAAGAAAGAAACAGCACACGTACAAATAATTCATTCCGACTCCCGTACAAAAATATCCCCCTTTCACTCCCCCTCCCACTCGTCTCAACATGACGGATGGATCCCAAACTAACATTTTCAACAACACTCCTTGAAAAGTCAACACAATGAAGTATCGTGCGGAAGAAAGATTACGGATCAGAAAGGTACGTCGTGCACAAGGGCTAACTCACGGCAGGCCCGGCAACCTTGGAATGAAACGAGGAAGGTGTTCCGCAAACACACGGACATAAACAAATCCCCAAAGCTTGCTATTTGTCCGTACAAAGCAGAGTGCAGCATTTACGGTTTGTTAAAGGCAAAATAAAAAAAACAGCAAATGCAACCGCAAAACATCCTCGAAACAGAAAAACAGCAAAACATGAAGGATCGGAAATTGTAATCTCGAGTCAAACACACACAAAAAAAACAACAAAGCGAGAACGCCTGATGGTTCAAACCACGTCAGTCATTGGTCGAGTGACCATTGTATTATTTTTCACCATTTTCGGAATCGGGGAGTACATGCATAGGTCGTGCCACCTGATCACGGAACAATATTTCTGAATGTGCGGATGCGCGGCGCGCATGCTACTTGCGCTGCATCAGAGGGCAAGCTCCCAGTTCCACAGCGTTTCCGTCACTTTTTCTCAAAGAGAGCTTCGAGGGTTTGGACAATACCTTCAAGGAGAAAAGAAGTCCACATTCACGAGTAAAAAGCAAACCATTCACTGATGAACAAGCGTTTCAGTGCTCATTGCTTTGTATTTGTGCAACAACAACAAACAACAATATCATGGAGATAGATACGAGAACGGCACTCGGTAGAGCGCATACCTCCACCAGGCTGAACGATTCATGTTTTGTATCCTACCGAAAGGCTGGATCTGCATCCGGACTTTAACCAAAATCTAAATCGGCTTATCCTTCGCACCTACTCAACAAATCCACCAAGTTTTGTCACAATCCGTCCACGACGTTTTGAGATATCGTGTTGTACATCGTTTCTGGACCCATCTCTCAATGGTGAAGAATCACGATAAAAATTCTCCAATCCGGATCTTCAGAAAAATCGAATCAATTTGTTCTCATCACACGCCCAACCTGTCCACCAAGTTCGTCTGAATCCGTCACCAACCTCTTGAGATATGCTCACAGACAAACAGACGGGGGTGAAACATTTAACCTCTGTCCACCTTCCTTGGCGGAGGTAACGAATGTGATGGCTGAATGTGTTTTGATGTTTTTTGGTTGGAATAAAATAGATTAGGAGGTAAGGGAAGGAGAATAAATGGTGGAGGGGGGGTTCACCAATTGTTTGGTGGTTGATGATTTTGCTATAATGACAATGGACTGGCATCCTGAAGGTTGTGGGTTCAAGTCTGACTGAGGGCGACACAGTTAAGGATTTTAATGTAGGCTTCAGGAAATTGGCAAGATAATTATTATTGGATTGTCTGTAAAAACCCAGCTGGCTTATTCCTGGCCTTCCTTGAGGGGTAATCTGCCCGCTTTGATCTACATGTGCGCCAATCCATCACTTTGCGGCGAACTCTTGAATGCCTCACGGCAACCTCGGTTCGCACTTAAACGCTGCTTGTAAATTGCATCGTTTCCCTAATTTCCGAAGGAATAATACAAAGTTGTGCTTCATTCGTGTATTTTTGCCGTTTCTCACGAACATAATGTTTGTTTAAATTGTTGGTCGATCAAGTGGTTGCTTTTGTGAAGTTGTTACCTCCGTCACCGAAGGTGGACGGAGGTTGTGTTTTCACCCCTGTCTGTCTGTCTGTGAGCAGGATATCTCAGAACGTTGTGGACAGATTCGGACGAAACTTGGTGGATGAGTTGGATAGGTGACGAGTACAAGTCGATTTGATTTTAGATCAAAAAAAAATTGCAACAAGTGTGGAAAAAGGGTCCCACCCCACCCTCCCTGACCCCTACACCCCCACACACCCTCAAGACAACTGCACTCTGAACCTGTGAAACTTCCTCTAAAATAATACTGTAATAATAATAATAATAATAATAAATAGCTGTGAGGGATTAGAAACTATCACAATTTTTTTTTTTAACCAAATCGATACAAGAGTTACCAAAAGGTAAGGAATCGATGGGCTGACAGATCGGTGTGGAGATTGGGTACTTACCTTTAAGCTGCCTGGTCTGGGTTTGATTCCCATCCAGACTATAAACTGTCGGATCGGTGCTTCGCAGGCAGTCGTTGCACCACCGAGTGTGCCGTCCCTTAGACGGACGTTAAACTGGGGGTCCCGTCCACCATCACCAGTCGGTAGACGTTAAATATCCAACGGTGTCTTTTACGAAGAGTCGGCAAGATATCGCGGCACCCTGAACAAATTCCTGTACGACTCGGTTCCAGCGGAAGGTCAGGTCAGGTCAGCAAGTTCATGAAAAACTTGGGTCTATCTATCTATCTCCTGCAGCTGACCTCAAAAAGCAGGTTGGATTAATTTGAGCAATTAAAGTAGTAGTAGTAGTAGTAGCAGGTTCATACCAAAGCATTCCAAAGGGGAAATAATAATGAAGATAGCATTTCAGCACCCAAAAGGAAGACAATAAGAGGAATTACAAAATAAGATTCAAACTCATATTTCTCAATCAGATAACTCAGTTCAGTGACATCAATTCTTCATGACTGTTTTGGAAAGAAAGGAATATTTTTTTTTTACAAGATACCATTCAAGAAATTTCAACTCTGGAAATATATGTTGACAAATAAACGAAAAACTTCAAGATGTGAAAACATCCAAACTATTTCATGCCGCATCGAACGATTTTTCAGCATTCCAGATCCTCATGACGTGAAGCAGCACAGGTAGCTTCCTTTAAGCTGTCTTGTCTGGGTTTGATCCTCAGCCAGACTACAAATTGACGGGTTGGAGCTTCGCACGCACGGCGCTACGTCACAACGTGCCCAGTGAAAGATCCCACGATGCTTGTTTACTAAAAGTAGGCGAGCTATCCCGACACCCTGAACGGATTACAAATTTCCGCCGACACCCCAGTTAGCAAGTGGTCTTGCCTTCTCAGATATCCCTCGACACCAGGTTACACTGATTGCTATACTCAAGTGTGGTTGCTGTATGGGAAGCAACTCCTGTTCTATAAATGAATTCACCATGCTCAGGTGTTTTTGCATGTCCTAGGAATTTGAACCTGAGAACCGTCAAACTGACGGCTCATTCCATTACATGTCTTTTCACTGTGACTTGTGGAATGATTGACCAATTCCATAATGTAGTTATAGCCAGACATTTCCAAACTTCATTCTGGTTTAATCAGGTGTAACGTGCTTACTATAAACCAGAAGGGCACTCTTCGACGTCACAACGTTGCCAGATATGCCTCCGCCCACATTGTTGCATCATTATACATACTTGTACCACGTTTGATTTAAATCCCTGAAGCCAGATTCAAAATATTAAATAATTCTGGCTGCCAGACCATGTGTCCGATCAAGATGAAATTCAAAGCAGATGTCTCCCATGACCACTAGATCGTAATTGTGATGGTTACGTCGATTGATGAAGCGGTTCAAGAGAAAGTTTAAAAAAAGATTTTCACTCAATCCAGTAAAGCTGCCAGACCATGTGACATCAATTATAATTTGTGAATACCCAAGTATCCCCAAGGTTAGGGAACACGTGGGTGAAGTTTCCCCTCGATCTGTCAAGCTGTTCTGGAGAAGATGATTTTTAAAGGTCTATTCTTCAAAAAAAATCATAGCTGCCAAACCATGTTACCTATGATGTCATAGGTGGATAACTTTTTGGTCCTCATGGATAGACGATCACACCTGTAAAGTTTCGCCTCGATCTGTTCAGCCATTTCAGAGAAGATTTTTGAATGTTTTTATGTGAAGAAAAAATATATCGCTGCCGAACCATGTGACCAATGACGTCAATCCCCCCCTCCTCCACCCCCACCCCCAATACAATTTAGCCCGAAATGTCACTCAAATTTTCATACTGATCGGATAGTGTTCGATGTACGAAATTATGACGTCACAACGAAGCCACCGATGACATAAATCAAAAAACAAAAAAAACACTCGTTTCCAATGGTGAGTACTTCACATGTGCCAAGTTTTAATTTTTCCATGGAGCGGTTTCAAAATACAGAGGTCCAAAGTAACTCCTTTATTCCAACATGGCTGCCATACCACGTGACCGAGGGCATCATAATTATCATTAAAACATCCCACACGAGTCGTCACACCTGTGGTGAAAATTTTGTGTCAATCGGATAAGCGTTGCAGAGAAAACAGAGAAAACAAGAAGCGAATACTTCGATATCGCGCGGCTGGGGGCAGTAAAAGTCTCGGTTAAGAATGATGAAACAATTTTGCAGTTATAAAATTTAAATGTAGACACGGTGAATTAGCATGCATGGTGGGAAGAGTTGTGACGTTGGACAAATTTCTATTTATAGCCCTCAGATCAAAGGGACGTACGCGGCCATAAATGTGACAGAAGACGTGACAGAAGACACAGGACAGAATAGGCAATTATATAACAGCGCGATGTCGCTGCGCTGTAATTAGCATGGACCGACATATGTACGTACAAACCAAAAACATTTTGCCACCGGCGACTTCGTCAGCGGAGACATAAAAACAAACAACTTTTGACAACTGTGACAAAGATCGTGTTAATTCCCGTCCAATAATTATTCGAGGCTACAAGAGCAAAAAGTCATTCGGTTTCAATTCATTGAGACGTGTAATACCCTCTACCACCTTGAGGTGGCGCTACACGATACGCATTTATTTAGAGAATTTGTGTCCCCCCCCCCACCCCTCTCCCAGCCCCAAGACCACCGGTAAAGATTAAAAAAAACACCCCATACACCAATTGGGGTCATGCTAACCTCATGTAGCAAATCTGCTTGTAACCAGCCCAGAACTGTAGGAGTAGCAATACGCAATACGCACGCACGCACGATAAAACTCCCATTAAATTATACTAAGCGTTATCCCGTTTTCTTCCCTTCACACACAAACTCCGCTAGGTTTGCCTTTATTGGGTGATGCTTGGGGAATGGTAGATATAATTAATTTAATTCAGTACTTTTAGCACCATTTTGGTCCTTCACTGGGGAATTAACCCTAATTGCACGGGTTCGGGGGAGCTAGGAGGCCTACTCCTCGACATGTTTCGCAATGCTGGGAATTTCAAATTCTCTTTTCATGACTTTTTTTTTTTTCTCTCGGGTCTTGCGCACATGTTGATACCACGTATGTCCAAATCAGACTTAGCGCACAGGCATCGCATGACAATTAGTGGTCACATGTCCTCAAAAAACAGATGTTTGCACACGTTTATGTACAACAAACACACGTTAATGAGGGTTACATGCGTCAGGACACTGATGGTGTAAATCAATTGGCCTGTAATTTCTTCTGAGTGTTTTACATGTTGTCCAAGACATAATGAACAATTATAGTAAAACAATAAAATACATAAAAATATAAAATCAACAATATTATGAAAAAAGTCATTTTGCCTTCGCGTGATGATCGAGCGTGTGAAAATTTTCAGGTACATCGGAACATCGACCGTCGGACCCAGTAAGGGAAAGCTCGAAATCACCCAGTTCAGTTATGGTTAAAGTAGTGGGCTCAGGCGGTGCGTGTTAACGGAAGCCATTTGACACTGCGGTATTTTCACTCAATGCAACCACTCAATATGTGACTTTCGAAATGACGTGCTCCACCTTGAATGCTCGGCACGCATGTGTAGAAACCCCAGGAAACATCGGCATTGAGGGCATCGCAAGATGAGTGTCGGAGATGAGTATTATTACTGAAAGTGGCTCACGGAGCTTTTGAAATAAGCTGGAAATACTTGGAAAAGTAGCTCAGTGAAAGGACTGTGCCTCCACATGACAAAAGACTTGGATAACTTTCTCAGCTCACCGAATGGAAAGCTGCTCAGACCACAAAGTCCTGACCATGTGGACCGGTGCAAGGCCCTAGTGGACGGGCGTGTGCTTCACAACCATCAATAGATCGTTTCCAGTAAATGGACTGTTTTTATCTAGGGCTTGTGTGAATGTACAGCAGAAGTTAAAAATGATATTTACTATTAATCGGGTTGGGAGGCGGGTAGGGGGGTTGGGAGCTACGGGAGCTGTGAGGGCTGTTGTAAAAATAGTTTGTTTGCTTCTGGGGCCACAAGATAAACAAGAAGGGCACACGGTAGAGCACAGACCTCCGCCACGTAATGCCTGATGCACGAGAACATATCAGGCCCAAAACATTTTTGAAATATCATGCAATACAGTCCTATATAGTTTTTGGCCCTATCTCTCAATGGTATGCCTGGTGTTGGCTTAATGGTTAGGGTGTCGGGCTTTGGATCCGAGGGTCCCGAGTTCAAATCCCGCTCAGCTGTTGAATTAATACCAGGTGGGGTTAACTCGGCCTGTCATCCTTCCGAGGTCGGCAAAATGAGTGCCAGCATGCTGGTACACTGTGTTGGAGTGGCGACCCGTCCAGGATTGTGCCCAATAGCCAAGGAGACTGCTTAAGCAACACCAACGCTCTGCACACAGTATGGTCCCAATCTCCTCCTCCTCTCCTCTCCTCTCAATGGTGAAGAATCACTTAAAAAATTAAATAAACCTCGTATCAGGATCCGGATTCAGATCTTCACCAAAACCAAATCAATTCTACCTTGTCACACACCCAACGTGTCCACCAAGTTTCGGCCGAATCCGTCCACAACTTTTTGAGATATCGTGCTATATATCGTTTTTGGCCCCATCTCTCAATGGTGAGGAATTACTTAAGGTGTTATCAGAACCGGATCCAGATCCAGATCTTCATCAAAATCTAATCAGTTCGTCCTTGTTACACACCCAACCTGTCCACAAAATTTCATCCGGATCCGTCCACAACTTTGAGATATTCTGCACACAAACAAACAAGAAAAAGACATCGTGCAGAGCACGACACTTGCAAAATCCACCCCACTCTCCAACAGTTGCCATAGATACATGAAATTGTCCATTTCATCAAGATCAAAATTCACAATCTTAATCAAAGTTCAGGTCGATCAGAAGAAAATTGATTATTTTTCAGATTTAAATTTATGATTTTAGAAATACCACCTTTAGTTGTTGACCCTGGGACGATGTTGACCTCAAAAATAATTGGCTGGTTTAATTCAGTGACCTGAAATATAACTCCTCTTCAAATTTCAAGTCAATCAGATGATATTTGAGGATTTTAGAAATCTCACAGAAGTTGTTGACCTTTTGACCTTTTTATCTCAAAAACAATAGGCTTCTTCCTGATGAAGACTGGGCACCAGCGACATCGCAACAATGGCACCGCTTTTCTCACCGCACTCAACGGGACATTTTCTCAGGAAGAAATTCCTCCTCCCCATGGATGCCAACCTAAGGAGATTGTCCATGCACCTGACCATTTAAATGCGGAATGTCAAGCAAGGATGCAGCACGGTGGGTTCAAACCCCGGCCGAGTCTATGTTTTGACTGACGTCCCAGACTGACACCTCCACTCATTCGTTCCTCTTCTTTCCCACCAGTGGAACCATCTTCCACATTCTCTTTAATTTCATTCTTCCCTCCAGGTCTTCAAGACAGATGTTCATCACCATCGCAGTTCACCCCAATCCAAAACGATGCTGAATTCTACCCCAATTAAGGCACCCACACCTCTTTCCAAGATTCCACTTTTTCCTTCCTGAGATTTTGATCCTGTACTTCTTACCCACATCCCTCGTTTGTCCGTCTCCGTCTATTTTGTCCCTCGGCCCTGCTGTTGGCGTTTCCCCCCTCTCTTCTGTTGCATCTTGATCCGTTTTGTGTTCTAGCTCTTCCATAAGTCTTAACTATGTATACATATTAAAAAAAAACTTGCATATTTAGTCTGTCTTTACCGAATATACGATAACATATTTGATGCTAGCAAGCTCGTGAAAGCACACAGGTCAATCAGTTTAATGTCCACTCCGATAGACGAGTCGGTAGGTTTAGTTGGATCCAATTCTGTCGAGCAGCGACCTCTGGACTATACAGCTCAAACACCAGTCCTCAGGATGCACCTATTACGAATGCATTTTTCATAAACTTGAGTATTTGAACCTTGAACATTCCCGTATAGTCATCTTATCAAATCTTTTCATCGTTTTAGCAGCGTGGATCGACAAGGCGAGCTATCCTGGCAACGTTGCTGTTCAAAATGTTCAACCTTGCTGTCCTTGATCTTCAATGCTGTTGAAATACAAATAAACACCATAAAATGAGGTACTCGGACCTGGACCCGAGCACACTTATCAATAGTCTCTGCAGTTTGGATTATAGTGCGTCATAGATTAATGTTTCATAAAAAATAAATATCAAGTCCTGGCATCTCCGTGCAAAGCATATTAAATTGCAATTCCATGTCAGAACAAGAGGTGATCAAAGTAGTGAAATCAGAAGCTGAACCAAGAGACCGAGAAGTGACATCATTATGCAGCAAGTTTGCTTTTATCTGAGCAATAGCACAAGGTTGTTCTGTGTGCATTGCTCGGAAAAAAAACAGAAAAAACCCCCCCTTTACTGCTAATTACTAATCTCTCAGCTTCCTGGTGCAAAATGGGCCGTTTAAAAGCAATTAGAGCAAGAAGTCATTCGGTTTCAATTTTGCTTTAGTCGTTTACCTTTTCAAAACCAGAAATAGCCCAAAGAAATTATTTAATCACAAATGTTCAAGCAAGAGAATGAGCAACCTTCGAGGTATGTACACCATAATATACAGTACAACATAATAACAGCGTTGAGGTACGTGCCCTCACCGCTGAGCTGTCGAGCCTGGGTTTGAATCTCGGCACAGCTGTAACCTGTCACCCTGGTGTTTCACATTTAGGAAGAGGCATCAATGTGTGCGCAATCTCGTGGAAGGATGTCAAGCTGGAGGACGGGTCTGCTGACACTGGTCGCCGTGGACAATAAAGATCCCACATGGTCTTTCACAAAGAGTCGGCGAGTTATTCCCGGCACCCTGAACAAATTACAAATTCCTATCACCTTCAGTTGAACTACGGGTCTGGAAAGCCTGTTCGTCAAAGATTTGGATCAATAACTTTCCCTGGCCTACCTCACAAGGTTGGAATGATTTTGGCTGTTAATTAATTCGTATATATGTAATATTGTTACGAATCTGGAAGCCATGAGCACTCAACATACAGGTCCTATAGCTCAGTTATTTCGATAAGTAAATGTGGATAGATAGCTCCCCTCCCTTGTTTAATGGGTAATTAAATGTTCATGCGCTGCGGAGTTATTTTGATAGTCAGGTTTTCTTTTATTTTAAATCAACTATAACTACAACAGCAGCATCACCTTCACCTCCACCTCGCTTCCTCACACCGACGCCATGGTCACGTGTGTGTCGGCACGTACGTGGGCAGAGTCCAATGTGCCAGGCGGGGTTTCTTTGGGGCATTGGCATCTTGGATTTCGCTCCAAATACGGGCATGGCACCCCTCTCAGCCAATCGGAGGGGTGCGAGCGAGATTGCCGTCGGGCAGCCAATGAGGAGAGGCTACGCCTGAACGGACGGCGCGGGAGAGAAAGAAAGGAAAGGAGAGCCGAGGATAAGTGCGGCACATCTGCTGGAAAAGAAATCGTTTTTTGGTTGTCGGGACGAGCGCTGCGGGGCTCTCGACTCTGTCACGCTTCGCTGGTGCCTGTTCTTCCATCGCTCTCGCTGGCGCCTGGTTCTTCCATCGCTCTCGCTGGCGCCTGGTTCTTCCATTGCTCTCGCTGGCACCTGGGTCTTCTGACCGCCTCGCGACGCTGGTCCGAGTCGCTCGTCTCGTCAAAGACCGCACGAGGCGGAAGGTCCATGTCCTTGTGGTGTGTGTGTGTTGTGTCTGTGGGCCCGTCTAAGTAGAAATCGTTAAGTGCTTGCTCGTTGTACATTGCATTTCCTTATAGTCGGATAACTCTGCTCCTTGCGTGCTCCCCCTTCCCCCATTATAAATAAACCCATGTGTTAAATGTATCAGCTCGTTTTTGTGGTTCTTCTATTGGTTTAACGTGGTGTGTGTTGGGAGAAGTAAAGGAAGCCGTTGTTGCCGTAGTGGTGTGCATTTGGGACCGACGGAAGCTCGGTGACCATCCGCTCGGGTCACGCACGGGTCGAGCACGCATACGGCTTGTCCCGTACGAGTGCCGTCGAGGTGTGAATACTCGGTAGCTCGCCACGTGGGTCTAGGTATTTTGAAGTTTGGCAAATAACCCTGTACCACGTGGTGGAATTATTGACGATTCACGGTCCGGTAAGGGACCCGTACCCTCGGAGTTTCCGAAAGGTACAATCTAGATTCCGGGTGTTCGGAAGAGTCGACCCTACTGCTCCACCTAGCGGTCGTGCTCGCAGCCGACGCTCGGTTCCGCAACAATATATATATATATATATATATAAGGTCATTCTAACACTGACTCACTGATATTAAAGTTCGGTACCTTCTGGGTAAGTAGAAAGCTGAAATGTGTGCGTGCAACGCGACATCAAAACTGGTATACCGGGAAAATAAAAAATAAATAAAGAAAATCACAATCACAGAAAAATGTTGGAAAGCGTCCGTAAATGAAAAGATAAACAAATGAAAATTTGAAATGCAGGTGAGCGACCCGAGATGATGGGGAAGCACGGTAATTTCATGTTCCGACAGACATCGAAGCCGATTCACTGGGGGGAAATAATAAAATTAAAAAAAATCACAGAACTGTTGGAAAGCATCTGTAAATGAAAATATTGTTGCGGTTCTCGGAACGGCATGCATACAACAGATAGGTGTCCCACAAGACAGTTATTCCATTATTATATGTGTAGATAGTCCCCTTCCCTTTGTTTAGCGGGACAACAAGGGAGTGCATTGCGATGATCTAATAGCTAGGGTTGCTTAAATCACTTTCTCCTTCATTTCGTCCCCACTCTTCTTTCCGTCTGATTATTCCTAAGGTAAATCAGCCACGTGCACCTTCGCTGTGAGGAAACTGCTGCACAGAGATCCTCGTTCCCGGGCGAGCCCTGGACCCAATGTGTGCAACGAGTCATGTGGTGCACTTGGCAGTGCGGGATTATCGACTCGGGCTTCCGATGGTCAGGGGAGGATTGCCAGTTGCATTAAAAAGGGCATACGAATGAATACCTCTTAAGAGGCTGCACGAATGGTGTTTTTCACAACACAGGAAACACAGCCAGCACGACACCCACGCTGCACGAAACGCGTACGGAGGCCGATAAAGACGACGGCCACGCCATGTTTGGCAGGATACGAGTGTGCGGAGTAGAAGCGGCTTGTCCCTTTTCAACCTCAATATCCGACACATATTGGTGCTCGCCCCGCGCACACGCTAGCGGAGTCGTGTGAACGCGAGCGTGGGCCACGTGCGTAATGGCCGAACCGCACGCACTGTATGGAATGTGCTCGAAGGCAGACACGTACGCCGCTCGTGAAACGTGCATGGATTTATCTATAATGATGTACCTTCGGCCCTCGCTGGCAGCAGCGGATTCTCCACGGATGCTGAACGTCTTCTCGTCTCTACGGCCAGCGAATCTGCGATCGAGCCGGGGAATGTACAGTGCGGGCCACGTTGGCGCACGGAGCGGGCGCGTTGATCGGCGCTGGTCGAACGCCCGAGCGGGCATGCGGGACCCTTGACCGGTCGCCCGGGCACGGCCAGGGCGTTTTTGCAGGACGATTCGCGTGCCAATTTCGGTGTGGGCGATTCATGTCTTCTCGTGGGCTCAGAGTGGAATATTCCCGCTGTCTGGGATGGCCTTGCCGGAAACGAAGTGAGGAGGTTTCCGGCCAAAGTTGGCGGGCCACGTGAGGGGTCAGGGCCCATCGGAGTGCCCGATTCAGGTGATGACGTTTCAATTCGCATGGCCCCTCCCCCCGCGCGGCAGGCCCTATAAAGGCCGGAGCAGTCCCTCCGCCTCGCTCTTTTCTCTTTCTCCGCCTCTCTCCCGCTCTTGCCTCGTTGACACCGCCACGACGCGCCTCCTGCTGTCTGGACTCCGCCTCCTCATCTCCGCCCACACGACGTCGACCCCACCCGCCTAACTGGTCCCGCCTACCACTCCATCCTCGCACTCTGGACTCTGCCCCTCTCCACTCAAGCTCCTCCTTTTCGAACACAGTCTCCACACGTGCGGCTGAAGTCAGAGACGACGTGCCCACTGTCGGGTACCGCACTACGGAGCATCCCCCCCCCCCCAAAAAAACGTATTGGTGGCGCGTCGTGCTATCAAGCACAAAGGTACAGAGAACGTAGCCTCAATTCCCCTCCCTTCCTGTTCAAAACTTTCTCTTCATCGGGTTTTCTGTGTCTGTGTGCGTGTTTGTGTGTCCTGGCGCCTGTCTGCTTAAGTAAGACTGCAGAAGATCGTTATCATTATTATTGTTATTAATTTTGCGTTAAGTCTGCTCTGCGTCCCCTTTGTAAGTTGACTAAATAAATCATTATTAGGAATGTTCCCAGCTCATCTTTGTGGTTTCTTTCATTGATCCAGCATGGTCCGAATCCTAGCTTCGCCAGGACTTTATTCCCAACGATCCGTTCCTTTTAGCCGTACGTCCTTAGCAGTGTCGCTCGGCTGCATCCAATCCGGTAAAGTGATCCGGTTCGGACAAGGCGTACCGAGGGCGTGTTCCCCGGTAATTAAACCACGTGATTAATTAGGTAACCGATTAACCCATAGATGGAGGACCCTAGGTCATGCGGTTGAGTTATTGGTCTACGGTCGGTTAAGCGACCCGCCGCGTCACGGAATTATCCATTTGCGACGGCCTACAATTCCGGGGAGTCTGGTGGAAACGAGATAGCTTCCCCCACCTAGTGGTCTTCTCACCCGACCCCTGGCCCGCAACAATATAAATAAATGAAAAAAAAAAGAAGAAATAAATAAATGAAATGAAACAAATGCAGGTGAGCCACTCAATACAATGAGGAAGCACGGTTCGTTATTGCTTACAATGTGTAAGCATACCACCAATTTTGAATATCTGTTTATGTATTTTATCTCCAATGCACGTAATGACCACTTTTGAGACCCATCAGTAAAACAAAAGTTGAACACGTGCAGATATCTCCTGAAGTTTTCCATGTACTATTGCACTTGTTATATGTTCAGTGTCGAGTTCTTGGAAAACAAAGGAAAACGAAGTTATCCATTCTCTCCGTTCATTTACGGCAATAATGGTTATTTTAGCACGACTTGGAGTCTTAAACTGCATATCATGAAATAAAAGCAAGTCGAATTGGGAATGAAAGCTGATGCGAGTGGAAACCCTGCAGGTGTGTAAATAATGCTTATTTATTTATTATTTTGAACGGTTTGGCCTTGGGTGGTATTCAAATGGAACAATTGGCTGCAAGAAATCGTCACTGTTCGATAGAAAGTGTGTGGGAGCTAGTGTTGCAATTTCACGAAAGGTCGTGGGAGGAACCTAGGGCAAGGGAACTAGGATTCAAAGAGTGCATCAGAGGAGTTTGTGCTTACGTTAATGAAGTATTAAAAAAAACAAAAAAAAATGCTCGTTCCAGTAAAAAATTAGCAAGCTGCGTTGGTGGCATAGAATGGTCGATGAACAGTAGAAAAGAGGGATATTTTCTGCCAGAAGAAAAAAACAAAAAAACAAGGCTCTGACGTTTCGGGTGTCTTCCCTTCGGTATTAAATTACATCTTGCTCCGGTGAAGGGTAGATGCAAAAAGTATTTTCCAACTAGATAGAGCGCATCTCAGAATTCAAAGCCCTTCCTTGCCTGCTTTGTACTCAAAATAAACTAGAAGAAAATAACCCCAAAACATTGTACATAATTATTAATTTGTGTCCTCCATCGACCGATATAAAACACGGTATGGATTTGTGTATTTATCTGTGCCCCTTCATAAGGCGGTTCAAGAAGGGGTTTAAAGGCCAATCTTACAACATGGCTGTGTGTTCACTACGGTCAATTTTTCAGGATAAAAAAAACAAAATAATTAAAAAAAAAAAACATTTTTCATAAAAGAGCAATTACGTCTCCTCTAAGGGAACTGCAAACGGTGACTTGCAACCAGGCCTCATGGGCGGTGCACAGAAGCTTTTTCTTAAATAACAATAAATACAAGGCACAGGGAGGTGAAATTCACTATGATGTGTAACACGCGCAGAGTAAAACGAGTGTTCATTTACGTCTGTAGGATGTCACATAAATAAAGATGATACGGCGCCTATAGAAAGTCTACGGCCCCTTTCAAATTTTTCACCTTTTGTTGCCTTTATAGCCTGGAATGAAATTTCATTAAATCAGACTTTTTCCACATCGTAACCCACAACTTCCAACTGAAAAACAAATTCTACAAATTTCAGAAAATTAATTAAAAGTACAAAACTAGAATATCTTGGTTGGAATAGTGCCCATCCCCCCCTTATAATAGTAATTGTAAATTAACTCGGTATAACCAATCACCTTCAAAATCACACACCAAGGTAATTCACCTCCATCTGTGATTCCGATTTATTCAGAATAAAATCAGCTGTTCCTGAAGGTTTCCTCTGCTGGGTGGTGCATTTCACAGCAAAGACTCAACCATGAGCATCAAGGAGCTTTCAAAAGGGGTCCGGGATAAAATTGTGAAAGGCACAGATCAGGGGATGGGTATAAAAATATTTCAAAGGCCTTGAATATCCCTTGGAGCAGAGTCAAGACAATCATGAAGAAGTGGAAGGAATATGGTACCACCAAGACCCTGCCTAGATCAGGCCTTCCCTCCAAACCGGATGACCAAACAAGGAGGAGACTGATCACAGAGGCCACAAAGAGGCCAATGGCAACTTTGAAAGAGCTACATGTCTTTACGGCAAAGACTGGTCACTGTGTGCATGTGACAACAATATTCCTAGCACTCCACAAGTCTGGCCTGCAAGGAAGGGTGGCAAGAAGGAAGCCATTACTCAAAAATGCCCACCTTCAGTCCTGTTTGAGGTATGCAAAAAA
>CM068961.1:14525108-14545211 GCA_035128595.1 Eptatretus atami | reverse complement strand
CTCTGGAGATTCTGAAACCATGTGGCAAAAAGTTTTGTGGTCTGACGAAACCAAGATGGAACTTTTTGGGCTGAATGCAAAATGTTACGTTTGGTGCAAACCCAACACAGCACATCACCCAAAGAACACCATCCCTACTGTGAAGCATAGTGGTGGCAAAATCATGTTATGGGGATGTTTCTCATCAGCAGGGACTGGGGCACTTCTCAGGATAGAATGGAAAATGGATGGAGCGAAATACAGAAAAATCTGAGGAAAACCTGCTGCAAGAAAGCTGGAATTGGGACGGAAGTTCACCTTTCAGCGTTAGAATGACCTGACACACACGACCAAAGCTACACTGTAGTGGCTGAGGAACAAAAATATAAATGTCCTTGAGTCGCCCAGTCAAAGCCCCGACCTAAATACAATCGAAAATCTGTGGCATGACCTGAAGATTGCTGTCCATCAACACTCCCCATGCAGCTTGACTCAGCTTCAACAGTTTTGTCCAGAAGAATGGGTAAATATTGCCCAATCAAGGTGTGCAAAATTTGTTTAGAGACCTATCACAACAGACTCTCAGCTGTAATTGCTGTCAAAGGTGCTTCCATCAAGTATTAACTCATGGGGGGGGGGGGGGGTGGCACTGTATCCAACCAAGATATTCTAGTTTTGTATCTCTAATTAATTTTCTGAAATTTGTAGAATTTGGTGTTCAGTTGGAAGTTGTGGGTTACGATGTGTAAATGAAGGTGGAAAGAGTCTAATTTAATGCAATTTCATTCCCAGGCAATAAAGCAACAAAAGGTGAACATTTTGAAAGGGGTGTCGACTTTCCAGAGGCACTGTGTAAGCACACCTAACGCTAGGCCGAGGCTTCAGACTTTGGCAAGCTCACGAGGCTGCACAGTAGAAATGAAACATCCCAGAAGAGAAAGAAAATATAATCACATTTATATATGCAGCGTTTTAAGACGACGCATTTTCTTGCTAAGAAACATCATAATCTTCCAGTCTCCTCAAATATTTTGAATAAAAATAATTCCGACCCATCATTTGTGACAGGTTTTTATACGAGTACGCTCACAAGAAAGGATTGTTGAAGATTTGATAATAAATGCGAAAATGGTAAAAAGGTTATGGCCTAGACAGACAGAAGTCATTATCATAATCATCAAGTACCATGAGCTGACAGGATGACCTAGAGGTACACACCCTCATCTCTAAGCTGTCTAGCCTGGGTTTGAATCCCGACCGAGCTATAAACTGTCATCCCGTTGTTTCACTGGCAGGGTGATTCATCGGTGTTGTCTGCTCTCCCCCGGATAGACGTTAAACGGGAACACCGTCAGCCAGCATTCCTTGGTAGACATTAAAGATCCCATGGTATCCCACGATCCCATGATCCCTTCGTAACGATTAGGCGAGTTATCGCCGGCACAAAAACCAAATCACAAATTCCTGCCGAACCAGCAAAGGGCACTGCATCAGCGGCACAGCTGCACCCTCAGACAATAATGTTACCCCAAAGCCTTATGCTGCATACAAACAAAGATCGTGTACCATGATCATTAAGATTATGTAGCATGTACACCATTATCATTACCATTATTATCATTATGTAGCATGTACACCATTATCATTACCATTATTATCAATACCATTTGCATGATCATGATCATCATTATTATCAACATTATCATTCTGCATTTACCAAAGAAGCCCTGAGCGCTTTTGATTGTTTTACCTGTCGAGGAATAAATGGTTTACAGGGAGGGGCCTCCATGTTGTAAGCGCTTTTCCCCTAGCAACCACATTCCCGGAACTTGTCTCCAAGGCGAGAAATACCAGCCATCTCGTGCAGCTGTTCTGCGGCAGGGCTAATAAGGGCTACTTATAGTTACTATGACTTTGCCCTTTGACATTTTGATCCAATTCGTAATTAGCGTTCTACATAATCTCATTATAAAGGTTTGTTGAAAATTTGATGACAAAAGCTCAAATGGTTAAAAATTTTTTTTTTAATGTTATGGCCTGGACAGATAGACAGACAAACACAGAAGCGATTGCAAAACTGTCTCCGCTGCACAGAGGATGGGGCTCATCAGCTTGTATTTCATATCCATGCGGACTTTTAAAGCAATCAATTCATTACATCCTGCCTCAATGTGTGTCACCAAATTGATACTCACAAACACAACAGAATGATCTTCCTTGGAAAGTTCCAACTGAAGATGGAAATGGCCATCCTTTTTTCTGCTGGGAGAATTGGTAACTTGAAATCCAGTGAGTGCAAGCAAGTCCTGGATGACACAATGGATGCACCGATCAGATACAATTAGCACAACATCGAGACATTCACCTGCACACATTTTCAGAAAACTTGGAGCAAACTGTTTGGGAATTCCTCCATACATTATTATAGTTTATTGCTTTGCAGGAACGAGTAAGGCACCATTAAATATGGGGGGAAAGGTATAAAAGTTGGGAATTTAAAAGGTTACCAAATTCAGACATTCATTACCTCCGCCACCGAAGGTGTACAAAGGTTATGTTTTCAGCCCTGTCTGTCTGTGTGTGAGCAGAATATCTCAAAAGTTTGTGTACGAATTCAGACAAAACGTAGTGGACAGGTTTGTTGTACGACAAGGAAGAATTGATTCAATGTTGGTGACGATCAGGATCTGGACACATGATGTATATAGCACGATATTTCAAAATTTTGTGGATGGGTTATGACAAAACTTGGTGGACTATTTGGGAAGGTGACAAGAACAAGCTAATTAGATGTTGGTGTGTGACAAGGACGAATGGTATGGATGCAGATCCATCCAATCCTGTGGGATACAAAACAAACTGTTCAGCCTAGCGGAGGTATGCGCTCTACCGGGTGCTGTTGGGGTGTCATTGACTGAGATTAGACTCGTAAGATACAGTTAGGTTGCAAGTTAAGTTGCAGCAACCAATGTGGTGCAAGATTAGATGACACTTTCACTGCCATGATCTTCAGCATTTGTCCTCCCTCCTTCCTGGTAAGCCGCTCCATAAATTTTTCGACACAAAAGTATTTGATGATTTCTTTCACCTGCATCAGTCAGCCAAGTTCAAGTTGACCCAGACAATAACAACCTCAAATAGTAATAAAGCAAAGCGAGAGCACTTACGATTACTACCATTACCATTACGAGCTGAGCGTCCAATTTCGTCCTTCACACTCAGAGATAGAAACTAAAAAGAAAAATACTTGGAATGGCCATAGAACATCCCTGATGACTAACCCCACACATTTGAACTCATAGATAGAACAGGGTCAACCTCATCTCCTCAATACAATGCACCTCCCGCTGATCCGTGTGGTCACAGCATTGCAATGGTGAATTAAACAATTGCCATACAAATCAACGATTGCCGTTCAGTGAACAGAATGACGTCATGATGAAATAATGCACAGATTTGCCGGGACCAGTTTACCAATGAAACAAAACCAACCCACGTCGGGCATTGTCGTACGGGATCACTGCCTCGAATGATGACGCGGGGTGTCATCGGTTATGCATCCAGATTAATAGTTGTACAAGGGAACATGACAGCACAACAAAGACATTGCACAGCGATTAACATTGCCATTCCTGTAAAAAGAGACAGGACGCTGCATTTCAGCAGAACAATACCAACACACGTGTCACAAACCACAGACAAGCTCTTGTGCCCGCGAAGGTCCAGATACTTTCAATAATCCTCGCAACTAATCACCCACAACATCTGGAACACGCCTGACAGACATTTGTCCTCATTTCTCACAAATGTATTTTTAATGACGACGGTCGTCAATTTGTGCCGAGAGTCTGGGTAGTCATTCCACAAGAGAATGGTGCCCACATCTTTGATGGAATGTAACCAATCGTCTGGAGGAATATCACCGCAATGGTTGTGCTACAGCTTACTGAAGATGGTTCAGAACTAAACCACGAGTTTTTCAAATGTAGATGACAAACCTGCCTTAGCAACCACTTAAAATTCCCTCTCAACAACAACAACAAACAAACAAACAAAAAAACTCATGTACAATATCCTTCAAACAGCAACCACGTGTTCAATGCGTTCATCAAGTATACCTTCCTTGGCCCAATCGCTACTGCACATAATGGTCATTATTTCATGAGAGCACAAAATGTTATCAATCATTGTAATTAATTGTTGTGCATACTGTATTTTCATTTCAATATTCAGACAAATAAACTGAAGTTTACACTGGTTTATAAAACGCGTTGTCCAGTTACAGTCGCCCTTTCATTCACGATTTATTTTTTTTTTCTAAGCAACCGACTTCTTCCTACAGAGCTGTATTTGACTTCCATTGTCAAATATAATTGTCAGGACAATATACTGTAGTGTAATTAATCTTTGTTTTATGGCAGGAATGAACAAAGTGGGAGGCAGGGACTTGAAGCAGGCACAAGTTGGTGGTGTGCAGGTTACCGTAGCACAGGGTGAAGTGTGGTTCGGAGTGGGCAGGATGGCAGGAGCGAAGCTGTCTGGAGCGAGCAATTTGGTGAGGTGTCGTCCGCGTCTCTTCAACGCAGTCATTCCAGTCCAGATAATGAAGCAGAGAGAGCTGTTGTCTCGAGGAGATTCAAAGCTAAACTGCGACTGCCACGCACATGCGTGGCCACAGACTGGACGCTCCATGGAAACCGACATTCCAGCATGCGGCTAGTCCCTCTCATTAGCTCGTTGGTGTGGGCTGCGCCTTCGATCGAGCTGTCCCACCCTGTGGGACAGACCCTCAGAAGTGTTCCACCACTCTTCAGCCGACTTCGCCACCATGGCTTTCAGTGCGCCGGCCAAACCGTCCGTGACGATTTCCCCTCGCAGCACGAAGCACTTTCTGTGTGCCTTTGTGCCGACAAGTCTTCCACCTGACCCCACCAGTTACAGGAGGTTTCACATAAAAATATTACCCAAATCTGCTCGATAAAGGACGGTCACTGCCCCCTCAGTGCATGTTTTACAAGACGACTTACCCCGACAGATATTTAATAAACAGACCAAGCCGAAATCTTAGCATAACTTAGCACCCCTCCCTTTCCACGTAACAATACGATTAAAGAAGCCCACCACGTAAAGATTTGTATCGCAAGTTGTTTGGTGGCTTCAACAAAGTTTCTCCATCTATCTATCGATATATTACTAAAACTCTCATCTTGTATGTTCCCGACATACAGCCAAAACGGTACACGATAGCGCAAACATTTTCGGCCCACCTTACTCACCATTCGCCCTGCCGGTGTGCAGTATCAAGTTTCGTTCAAATCGGGCAATGAAATAAATTATTTTAAAAATCAATTCCCGATTCAGTCAAGTACTCTTCGGGAGAATTTGATCAATGCAAACAACTTCAGCGGTATAGTTCGCTGGAGCTATCCCTTTTTTTTTTCTTGAAATGATTTTTTTCATCAACCGCTGTCACAACGGGGACACAACGGGTTCACGGGTCGTCTAGCACAATATAAAAATAGAGCCCAGTTCTTTTAAATAAATTTAATTTTCCCCTAAACAATATTAAACGTGAATAGAGTGCGGACTCACAGACACAAATTGACACACGGATTGATTACAGAGGCCTCTTCCGTCGCTAACAAGACAGATCATTTAATGCAGAGCCTTGGCAGGGTATTTGTCCAAGTGATCGCTTTCACACAACAAGCCACTTGGTCATCTCATTTATAAATTAAAATCATTTAGCATATGTGTATTGGAAGATTGATCATGCCATTTCATTGCTGTGCAAAGTTACTGCGTGCAGTGTGATAGCATTAAATTCCATGTACGAATGATCTGGTAAGGAAACGGCAAACCACCGAGCATAACTCTTGCCAAGAAACTGCTGCGGAAGTACTGAACCTGTCTTTGGGGCAGAACAGCAGAATACGAATACCAATGATATAGATTACAGTACACCTTGGTGTCGACAAACCCACCTCAAGAGCAGGCGAGGCTAACTTGGATATAATATACATTCAAAGATTCAAAGGATAAATAATAGTCCCAAATGGGACAGACACTCATCTTACGATGGAGGGTGGTCGTAGTCGGACTGCATTCGGTGATAAAGAGGGTATAAGTGGTCTTAGGAGTTATAAAGGGGTTCAAAGTGTCGAAAGGGTCTTGAAAGGACTAAAAGATGGAAGCGATTAAATAGAACAAAAAGGACTGTCCCCTCTCTGCCCCTCCCCCCTTCCTGCTTTCTTTCTTTCCCATTCTTCAAAGCAAGAGGGCAGTAATGCCATGAAGAGGTTAAAATTTAAGAGATTTAATTAAATAATTATTAAGATCAAATTAAATTAAGAGGTTAAATTAAGTAATCCATCCATCAATTGGGACCAGACTCTGTGCAGAGCGTCGGTGCTGCCAAAGCTGTCCTCCTGGGCTATTGGGCACAATCCTGGATGGATCACCACTCTGACCCAGGATACTGAAATGGTTAAATCATCCCAGCAAGCTTGTACTCATTTTGCCGACCTCGGAAGGATGACAGGCCGAGTCAACCCCACCTGGTATTAATTCAACGGCAAGCTCGATTTGAACTCGGGACCATAGGATCCCAAGCACGCCACCCTAACCGTTAAGCCAATACCAGGCATAAATTAAGTAACGATTAAGATCAAATTACATTAAGAGATTAAATCAAGAGGATCAAGAGGTTAAGAATCAAATAATGAGGAAACATCGATGACAGAATCTCTCACGATATGTGATGTCCATACAAACATTGATGACGTTTCAAGTTAATTAGCTAATCATCTAAACACCGAGATGGAAATTAATAAAAAGGGCTCCATCAGTTTTTGCACATCATCAATCATCGTGCCCAGTTTCGAAACGATCCAGAGCCGCCTCGGAGGAGGAAGAAAAAAACAAAAAAAAACCCCGAAGATATGTTAATGGACCCATTGCCAATAGGAAGGAGACTGACCGACGTCATTACGGCTTCATAACAGGTCTTCTCGACTTTGTCGTAGACAAGCTAAAAATAACTTACGGCTAAATGAAACAACCTTGTCGAACTGTGCCCAAGACCGGTTGTGCATGCTGGTCAAGCTGATTAGGCCTTGGAACATACATCGAAACAATGGGCGGCACAGCCAAGCACGACCTCAGGAACGAGTGTGGATAACATTGACATAATCCACATACATACAAGGTATAAAATGAGCTCATCAACTTGTAGATTATAGTAGATGTGGGAATGAACAATCTGTGTTAAAGTAGATCTGTACGGAGACTCGCATTCAATCTGTCGAGACAGGCCGATTACAATAGCCTCTCCCGTTCTTTCGGAAATGGGCAAAGCGAACAAATGGCCACCGTAAAACCAATATATTCCAAACATGGTCAGGGCAGTACACAGGGAACAACGGATGTAAGTTACGGCTTAATCACACGTAGGTGAGAGTTTCTGGGGATGTGCTAAAAATGGGGCAAGGAAAGAAAAGACAGCACAAAAATGGGGCAAGGAAAGAAAAGACAGCACGAAAATGTTAAACACTTTGTTTAACAATGGCACTTTAAAAGTCAAAAATCCCTATTAATTGCCCCAGGAAACGGCTACATACATCAACTACCTGCTGCTGGGATGTCTCAATCGGTGCATATGGTTAACACTTAAAATTTAACAGACTCGAGCCCCTGCATTCCCATAATATAAACACCTCATTCCCTTTGCCATCGAAGGTGGACGGAGGTTATGTTGGGTGGTCGCTAGACTACTATACCCTTATTCTCAGGTTTTCCATCTGTCTGTTTGTTTGTATGTAATGGACAGCTCTGGAGGCCAGAGGGGTCAACCGATTTTGATGAAACTTGACAGGTAGGTTCATACCAGGATCTAGTTGTATGCTTTTGAGCATCGTTGCTATGGACACCGTTGCCTAGCAACGGGACTTTGAAATTTTTTTTAAATCCTAAAAAATCAATTTTTTCGAAAATCAAAAATCGGCTTCCGCGCTTTTATGCGCACTATAATCAACCTCTTTGTCAAAAAATTTCAGCCCGATCCATCAAAAACTGTATGACGGATGCAATTATGTAGCGACCACCCATGTCGCCTACCAGCTTGTCTGTTTGTTTGTATGTAATGGACAGCTCTGGAGGCCAGAGGAGTCAACCGATTTTGATGAAACTTGACTGGTAGGTTCATACCAGGATCTAGTTGTATGCTTTTGAGCACCGTTGCTATGGACGCCACCGTTGCCTAGCAACGAGACTTTGAAATTTTTGAAAAAATCCGAATTTTTTTTTTTTCGAAAATCAAAAATCGGCTTCCGCGCTTTTATGCACACTATAATCAACCTCTGTCAAAAATTTTCAGCCCGATCCGTTAAAAACTGTATGACTAGTATGCAATTATATTACTATATGCTTTCACCCCAACGTTTGCATTGGGATTCCCTAACGTAGGGTTAGGGAATCGAACACAAATGATGAATGGACAGTTGCTCGTCATGTTCCAATATGTAACAACGAACGGCAAAAATGCCATCTGATGTGTTCTCTTATCTACATATTTCAAATTCGCCTTAGTCTAGCGACCACCCATGTCGCCTACCGGCTAGTTTTCACCTTTGTCTGTCTGTTTGTCTGTCTGTGAGCAGAATATCTCAAAAAGTTATGGACGGATTCAGACGAAACTTGGTGGACAGGTCGAGTGCGTGAAAGGGATGATTTGATTGAAGATCCGAATGAGAAATTGTTTAAATTTTTACAAGTCATTCTTCACCATCGAGAGATGGGGGTCAAAAAAAAACCGATATATAGCATTACATTTCAAAAAGCTCTGGACGACTTACGCCAACACCAGGTGGACGAGTTGGTTAGGTGACGAGAACAAGTCGGTTCAATTTTGGTTCAGGTCCAGATGCAGATCCGGCCCGTCAGTGGGATATGTGAACTGTTCAGCCTGGCAGAGGGATGGGGTCTACCGAGTGTTGTTCTGTTTGAGATGAGATGTGAGAGAGATTCACACCGACTCCATGGCATGAAAACGGAATAAAAAGTGTTTCTATTCTGAATGAAAAACAGGACTCATCAAATTGCCGTTCAATTACGACATGCAGGTTATTCGAGCATCATTCGATTTTCTCGGACCCTCTTCCATGCTTGGATAGTACTTGTTCAATTATACCGTAAGCAAATGGCAATTAGGAACCCCACAAATGACAGCATGTGCGAGCAGGGATAGCGATATGCAAAACAAGTCAGCAACAAGTGCTTGGAACACACAACAGAATATTTGTTCACAGGTGTGCCTTTGCTTCAACAAGAACATCGATTTCTTCAAACGGGTTTGATCCTTCAATGGAGTGTAGAATTCAATTCGGGTTTAGCATCATCCGAGCAATTTTGTACAACCGAACACAGGGCATGTGACAACTAGGACATCTTAAACTGTGGAATGAACCGTTTCAAGGTGCCGTTTGAATGAGCTGTCTTCATCAAGTGCAAAACACGCGTTCCCCATACATGAACCAATTCATGCAAACACCATTTTGTTTCCAACACAAAATCGATGCACACAAGTTGATTCTGCAATTTGGCAATGTTTAGTACTAATAGTTATTTTAACAGTCTCAATTATTCCCACCTCTCTGTGGGGTTGGTAAAGGATGGTTTGGGTTGGTAGATAAACCCAAGTCTTTCACAAACCGGATGAACAGAGCTGACTTTGGACTGAAGGCGATTTGGGAGGAATTTGTAATTTGTTCAGGGTTCTGGCAATAACTCGCTTATTCTTCAGGAAGGACAGAATGGGATCTTGAACGTCCACCAATGACCAGTGTTGGTAGATGGGTCCTCTTGCTCAACGTCCTTCTGATGCACACATTGATGCATCTTGCACTAGTTTGTATCTGGATCGAGATTCAAACCCAGGCGAGACAGCTCAGAGATGAGTATGCATATCTTCTTGACTATCCTGCCAGTGGTGATGCTTTGGACAATTCTAGATATTGCAAAACTTACACTGCAGTTCCCATTTAAGGTTCAATGAATGATCAGGGTAAACAGGATCTCATCGTTATAATCAACTAATCAATTTCTTATGCAGCTCTTTTCATTGAGGAACTAGAACGGCATTCCATTGTGCACATACCTCCACCAGGCTGAACAGTTTATGTTTTGTAGCCCACCGATAGGGCAGATCTCCATCCGGACCTTAACCAAAATCTAATTGCTTGTTCTTGTCACCAACCCAACTCACCCACTAAGTTTTGTCCAAATCCTTCCACAACTTTTTGGAACATCACGCTATATAACGTTTTTGGTCCCATCTCTGAAGGGTGATGAATCATTTCGAAAATTTTTTATAAATTCCAGTATCCGCATCTGGATCTTCACCAAAATCTAAGAAATTGGTACTTGTCACACACCCAACTTGTCCACTGAGTTTTGTCCGAATCCATAGATATCTTTTTGAGATGTCGTTCACAAACAGACAGACAGACAGACAGACAGACAGACAGACAGACAGACAGACAAACGGGTGAAAAGACCACCTCTGTCCACCTACGATGGCAGAAGTAACAACATCTCAAAGCTTACAAAACAAAGAAGAGGTAAGAAAAGTGAACATAAAGAATAAGCAAGACGTGTAAAATGATTTGGATTCCGGAGATCAATTATAAAGTCAATGCATTTCATACTTGTGATACACATGTACTACTTCCTCTCCTGGGTATTTTATACATATGTACAACTCCCTCCGCCTATTTTTAACATATGTACTACTCCCTCCCTGGTATTTTTACATATGTACTATTCCTCCTGCGTATTTTTATACATATGTACTATCCCTCCCGGGTATTTTTATACATATGTACTATTCCCTCCCGGTATTTTATACATGTACTCTTCCTCCCTGGTATTTTTATACACATGTTACTATTCCTCCCTGGTATTTTTATCACATATGTACTATTCTCCCTCGGTATTTTTATACACATGTACTTTCCTCCTGGTATTTTTATACACATGTACTTTCCCTCCCTGGTATTTTATACACATGTATACTTCCCTCCCTGGTATTTTTATACATATGTACTATTCCCTCCCGGTATTTTTATACATATGTACTATTCCTCCCGGGTATTTTTATACACATGTACTATTCCCTCCCTGGTATTTTATCATATGTACTATTCCCTCCCTGGTATTTTATACACTATGTACTATTCCTCCCTGGATTTTTTATAACATGTACTATTCCCTCCTGGTATTTTATACACATGTACTATTCCTCCTCGGTATTTTTATTACACATGTACATTTCCCTCCCTGGTATTTTTATACATATGTACTATCCCTCCCTGGTATTTTTAACATATGTACTATTCCCTCCCCGGTATTTTTATACATATGTATATATCCCTCCTGGTATATTTTATACATATTACTATTCCCTCCCGGGTATTTTTATACATATGTACTATTCCTCCCGGTATTTTTTACATATGTACTATTCCCTCCGGTATTTTATACATATGTACTATTCCCTCCTGGTATTTTTATACATATTATACTTCCTCCGGTATTTATACATATGTATATACTCCCTCCCTGGTATTTTTATACACATGTACTACTCCTCCTGGTATTTTTATACATATGTACATCCCTCCGCCTGTATTTTTACATATGTACTATCCCTCCCTGGTATTTTTAACATATGTACTATTCCCTCCCGGTATTTTTATACATATGTACTATTCCTCCGGTATTTTATACATATGTACTTTCCCTCCCGGGTATTTTATACATATGTACTATTCCCTCCCGGTATTTTTATACAATGTACTTCCCTCCGGTATTTTTATACAATGTACTATTCCTCCCTGGTATTTTTATACATATGTACTATTCCCTCCCAGGTGTTTTATACATATGTACTATTCCCTCCTGGTATTTTTATACACATGGACTATTCCCTCCCTGGTATTTTTATACACATGTACTATTCCTCCCGGGTATTTTATACATTAGTATTTTCCCTCCTGGTATTTTATAATACATGTACTATTCCCTCCCGGGTATTTTATACATATGTATTTCCCTCCCTGGTATTTTTATACATATGTACTATCCCTCCCTGGTATTTTATTACATAGTACTATTCCCTCCCTGGTATTTTAAACACATGTACTATTCCTCCTGGTATTTTATACATATGTACTTTCCCCCCTGGCATTTTTCATTATATATTAATTCCCTCCCTGGTATTTTTATCAATATGGACTATTCCCTCCAGGTATTTTTTATACATATGTATTATTCCCTCCTGGTATTTTTATACATATGTACTATTCCCTCCCTGGTATTTTCATAACATGTACTATTCCCTCCTGGTTTTTATATATTATGTACTACTCCCTCCCGGTATTTTTATACTATGTACTACTCCCTCCCTATATTTTATAAATATGTACATATTCCCTCCCTGGTATTTATATACATATGTACTACTCCCTCCCTGGTATTTTTATACATATGTACTATTCCCTCCGGGTATTTTTATACATATGTACATATTCCCTCCCGGGTATATTTTATACATATGTACTTTCCCTCCGGGTATTTTTATACATATGTACTATTCCTCCGGTATTTTTATACATATGTACTATTCCTCCGGTATTTTTATACATATGTTACTATTCCCTCCCTGGTATTTTTATACACATGTACTAATTCCCTCCCTGGTATTTTACATATGTACTATTCCCTCCCTGGTATTTTTATACACATGTTACTATTCCCTCCCTGGTATTTTTATACACATGTACTATTCCCTCCCTGGTATTTTATTACACATATGTACTATTCCCTCCCTGGTATTTTTATACACATGTACTACCCTCCCTCCTGGTATTTTTAACATATGTACTATTCCCTCCCCGTATTTTTTACATATGTACTTTCCCCTCCTGGTATTTTTATACATATGTACTATTCCCTCCGGGTATTTTATACATATGTACTATTCCCTCCCGGGTATTTTTATACATATGTACATTCTCTCCCGGTATTTTATACATATGTACTATTCCTCCTCGGGTATTTTATATCATATGTACTATTCCCTCCGGTATTTTTATACATATACTATTCCCTCCCGGGATTTTTATAAAATATGTACTATTCCTCCCGGGATATTTTATACATATGTACTATTCCCTCCCTGGGTATTTTATACATATGTACTATTCCCTCCCGGTATTTTTATACATATGTACTATTCCCTCCTGGTATTTTATACATATGTACTATTCCCTCCCTGGTATTTTTATACATATGTACTATTCCCTCCGTGTATTTTTATACATATGTACTATTCCCTCCCGGTATTTTATACATATGTACTATTCCCTCCCTGGGTTTTTACATACTATGTACTATTCCCCCGGTATTTTTATACATATGTACTATTCCCTCCCGGTATTTTTATACATATGTACTATTCCTCTCCGGGTATTTTTATACATATGTACTATTCCTCCGGTATTTTATACATAGTACTATTCCCTCCCGGGTATTTTTATACATATGTACTATTCCCTCCTGGTATTTTTATACATATGTACTATTCCCTCCTGGGTATTTTTATACATATGTATTATTCCCTCCCGGTTTTTTATACATATGTACATATTCCCTCCCGGGTATTTTTATACATATGTACTTCCTCTCCGCGTATTTTTATACATATGTACTATTCCCTCCCGGTATTTTTATACATATGTACTATTCCCTCCCGGTATTTTATCATAAATTACTATTCCCTCCCGGTATTTTTATACAATATGACTATTCCCTCCTGGTATTTTTTTATACATATGTACTATTCCCTCCCTGGTTTTATACAATATGTACTATTCCCTCCCTGGTATTTTTATACATATGTACTACTTCCTCCCTCGTATTTTTATACATATGTACTATTCCCTCCCTGGTATTTTTATATACATTGTACTATTCCCTCCCGGGTATTTTATACATATGTACTATTCCCTCCCGGTATTTTTATACATATGTACTATTTCCTCCCGGGTATTTTATACATATGTACTATTCCCTCCCGGTATTTTATACATAGTTACTATTCCCTCCCTGGTATTTTATACATATGTACTATCCCTCCCTGGTTTTATATACCTGTATTTCCCCTCCTGGTATTTTTATACATATGCTACCCTCCTGGTATTTTTATACATATGTACCTTCCTCCCTGGTATTTTTATACATATGTACTATTCCCTCCCTGGTATTTTTATACATATGTACTATTCCCTCCCGGTATTTATAACTATGTACTATTCCCTCCCTGGTATTTTTATACATATGTACTACTCCCTCCCTGGTATTTTTTATACATATGTCACTCCCCTTACGCTATTTTATACATATGTACTATCCCTCCCTGGTATGTATATAGTCATAGGTTTACTATTCCCTCCCTGGTATTTTTATACATATGTACTACTCCCTCCCTGGTATTTTTATACATATGTACCTATTCCCTCCCGGGTATTTTTCTTATTATTCAATTTTACTTCTCCCTTGTCAAAACAGAACACCTTCGAGTTTGCCTTTTAAGGCAAATCTTGATTTTGCAGCAATTTCACAAACGAAGCAGAAAGCTCGGGTTAAAACAGGACTTGGCTTGGATTAAAAAAAAAAATAAAAAAAAGAATGAATTTTTTCTATTTTGCCCGGTTCCTACTTGCAAAAAGAAAAATTATGCATTTTCCACAAAAGCGATTAGCTATGGAGCACTTTCAATGAAGGTGCAATCTCCCTTTTGAGAGTGTGGATTTTTATAAACCTTCAACAAACATCCCTTTAAATACCCTCGAAGCTCGGACCTCCAATCACGAGAATTACAATTCCCACCATTCACATTACCTGTCACTTCTGTCTAAGTATTGAAGACGATCGTTTGGCCTCCATTTAATTATTTTCAGAAACTATGTGATAGATGCTCAACTTGTGCAAAAATTCTGAATCTTGTGAAATGTTTTTCATTTTTTAAAATTAAAATCCTTTGATAACACAAATACCTCAACCTGCGTCGTCATGCAACCTTTCTCCACAAATCCAGAACTAATCCCACCAGGAGGAGGAGAAACAATACGAACGAACCCACGCGGATGAGAGGACAAAGGCAAAGCAAAGATTCTTTGCAAAATGAACCGAGATGTGGAGAGATGCGCTAGGGGTCGCTGAAATTCCACCTACCGAGGAGGATTACTTTCTGCGCATTACTTCACAGTGCTATCCATAAGAATGCATGGAATTCCTCCTGCGAGTGTGCAAAGTTCCCAATAAATCAGAGCCTTAAGGAGGAATGTGCATTTAGAATGCAGCAATGAGACTTCTGCGAGTAGGATCGAGCTCAAGAGATTCCCCAAAAAACAAGGTCCCCTAATGTATAGTATTGGATAAACATTTTTGTAAATATATAACCCGTCACATGACCCATGAGAGCCAGAACGCTGGGACAATTGTTTGCAACTACAAGCTAACAACTGTTTTTGGGCAACAGGAGGATCTCGGTGATTGCGGAGAAGGATCTTACTTCACCATATTGACAAGAGATGGAAGGAATCGATCTCGAGAGAACACGTGAATGGATGAATCCCAAATGCATCATTCCAACAGTCTCGTGTATAGGTATGCCTGGTGTTGACTTTCTGGTTAAGGCCCAGTCACACTTTGACGTTTTAGCCAGCTTATGCCGATTTTTGGAAAATTTGTCTAAACCTGTACACGTCGAATACGTTATGTGTAAGTTTTGATAACATTGAGAGCACGCTGAAAAACACTGCCATACGTCGTTGCACGCTGGCTTTAAACGTTGTACTTTTCGGTTGTCTCAAATTTTCCATGCTTGAAATTTTAAGACTTATGCCAGCGTATGACTCACACGTTCCGCATAACGCTGGCCATAAGTTGTAGGCACGTCACGCGATCGTTGACACACGTCGACACACGTTACTTGTGAGTTACTCATAAGTCGAAACACGTCGAGGTAATGTTTAGCGTACCCGAAACTTATTTCTAACTATGAGTTACGTGTTGTACTCACGTTACGCGATCGGTGACACACATCGACACACGTTACTTGTAAGGTGCTCATAAGTCGAAACACATCAAAGTAATGGTTAGCGTCAGTGTTCCAGATTTCCTGGTTTTTTTTTTTGTTTTTTTTTTTCTTCCTTCCTTCGTATGATGGTGATTTTGACACTTCCATTTCTAGTGCGGATTATAATATAATTAATAGGCTGCCCGCTCAACGATTTAAATCATAACCGCACTGTACACTGAACACCGTCATTACCGAAGAAAAAAAAAAACCGGGAGTCTGGAACACTGACGCTAACCATTACCTTGACGTGTTTCGACTTATGAGCACCTTACAAGTAACGTGTGTCGATGTGTGCCAACGATCGCATATCGTGCGTACAACTTATTCCCATCGCATGCGGAACGTGTGTCATACGGCAAGTACGTCGTAAAATTTTCAACATGTTTAAAATTACAAGACGCTACTCCATTTAATACGACTGTATGATAGCGCTACTTTAGTGTTTCTATTCACGCATACCAAACTTACCCATACCATATTCGACGTGCGCCAGCGTTTTAGACGCATTTTCAGAGGTCGGCATACTGCTGGCAAGATCACCAAGTGTGACTGCGATGTTGACACTTCCATTTCTGCGGCGGTTATGATTTGAATCGTTGTGCGGCAGCCTTTTCATAACCTACGCCACGTCATCGTCGGCGATGCGTGCAGCGCGCTATGCATAAGTTAGACTATCGTTGGGCATAGGTTGTGAAGGCCGACAACAGGTTCAGCATTGTTGGTATAAGTTATCTATAACACAACGAAACATTCTGTGTCCGTTACTAATACGTTATGCATAAGACAAAGTCGTTATGAATACATCCGAATCTTTAAAAAAAAAACATCAAAAGTTCAACGTAAGCCAGCGTTTACATACATTTAATACGTTGCCATTGCTGGCTAAAACGTCAAAGTGTGACTGGGCCTTTAGGATGGTGGGCTTGGATCCCAGGGTCCTGAGTTCAAATCCAGGTGGGGTTGACTTAGCCTGTCATCCTTCCGAAGTCGGCAAAAGGAGTACCAGCTTGCTGGGATGATTGAGCCATTTGAGTATCCTGTGTTGGAGTGGTCACCCATCAAGGATTGTGCCCAATAGCCAAGGAGACTGCCTCGGCAGCTGTACAGAGTATGGTCCCAATGGATGGATGGAGTGTATAGGTTGCCCTTCATATCTGAAGGCAGCCTTTCACGTGAAGCATGCAAACTACCTGGTCAATTTATTTTTTTTATTGTAGGAGCTGCTACACAGACAGCAACCACACTCTAACATCGCTAGCAGTGTAACATTCGTATTAAGGAACCTCCAAGATTAGACCACGTACTACCAGCAGTCCAGGCAGGTATCTGGAATTTAGCCAGGATGTCGACGGTGATAACTCACCTACTTTTCACAAAAGACAGCAAGGGATCTTTAACATCCAGCAACTAATGCTGGCAGACGAGACAGTTTAAGATTAATCCGAGGGATGACGCACACATTGATGAATCACCCTGCCTGTGAAACACCAGGATGGCAGTTTATAGCTGTGCACAGATTCGAACTCAGGCTATAGACAGGTTAGAGGTGAGTGCGCATACATCTACAGTAGATTCCAGACTATCCTACCAGCACATTCTCGCAGTACACACTGCTGGAAGAGGTATCCATGCCGAAGACACGTTTAGCTAGTATGGTAACGAATCTCCCATTTCAGAGCCAGTAGCCACTATAAGAATACCAGAGTATTACTCCAGACCAATTTCAATACACAAACCCAGTTCCGTAGCCGAATGAAGTAGTAATCAAAACATAACAAGATCGACACATTAAAGACTACAGCAGGACATCCAAATTAATAAAAGAGAGCCAATGCAAAATTTTTGAACGGAAAGCGAAACAAAAAATTCATAGTAATAACGTACCGCTTCTCGAATGGTAGAATCAGCTTCTTCTGCCAAGCTTCCAAAGAAATAAACATTGATGGTGATAGGGGCAGGGGTTTCCTCATCTTGCATGCCTTATGGAATAATGTGTGGACAAGGAAATGGTATCAGAACAAGCCACAGTGAGCATCCAAAGAAAACAGAGCTAATGGGTACGTGATTATATATATGTGAAAACAAGATGTGATGTAATATTGAAACCAAATTTGAGAGATTGAAAAATAATTTGAATTACAGTGCCAATTTGTGGTTCAGTAGGGTAAGCTTTAAAGACACTGTAAAGCAGGCTGATAGGATGAGTTTCTCTGTCGTGTCAGCTCGAGATCAATATAGAGTTATGTTCCTCGAAAGAGACTTCTTTCCCAAAAAAACCACAACAACGCACAGTAAAGAAATTCATTACCAACGGAAATGCGGTTAAAGTGCCAAAACTACATCTTCGCACAAACCTTCATGCAGAACTATCTTGAGTATGTTTTGTCGGCTCGAGGCCAAAGGAAAACGTTCTGCTACAGTGCCCTGTGGAAATCAGGAAGTGAGGTAAACATTAAACCATGCTTTATACCAGACACCAGACCGAAGGGAGTGCGTACATCAACTTGTAATGGCCTCCAATTGTCTTTTTTCTTTTTTAAAAATCAAGTTTGCTTCGCAGTCAATTGGAGTTAAACGGGTGCATACAAGCCCCCAGGTGACCAGTGAGTCAGCTCTTGGGCTGTGAGGTCAACTTGTACAAGCACACAACCACTTGAAATACATATACGGTGCCTATCGATAGTATACTCCCCCTTAAAATTTATTCACCTTTTGTTGCCTTATAGCCTGGAATTAATTGCATAAATCAGACTTTTTTCCACCTATATTTACACATCGTAACCCACAACTTCCAAGTGAAAACAAAATTCTACAAATTACAGAAAATAAATTAAAAAATACAAAACTAGAATATCCTGGTTGGATAAGTGTCACCCCCCCCCCCCCCCACTTTATAATTGCAATTGTAAATTGTCAGGTAGAACCAATACCTTCAAATCTCACACCAAGTTAATGGCTTCCTCCTTTGTTAAATTGTAGTGATTCTGATTATTTCAGAATGAAATCAGCTGTTCCTGTATGTTTCCTCTGCTGAGTAGTGCATTTCACAGCAAAGACTCAACCATGAGAACCATGAAGCTTTCAAAAGACCTCCGGGATAAAATTGTGGAAAGGCACAGATCAGGGGATGGGTATAAAAGTATTGGGTCGCAGGGTAGCTGTTTTCCAGCTACTTCAGGGAGTGACGTCCTTGCCCTGTGCAAGTCCCGAGCTCAGCTGGCTCCGGCTGACAGTCCCTGGTATGGGCCCCTTGTCCAGGGTAACGGATCCCCACTGCCTTGTGGGGGAAGCCTCTTTGGGCTAAGGCTATGAGAAGGGCACTCAGATATCAAACTGCACCTGTAGGTCAGCCTGAAAAGTGCTCCATCGTGGATAGATGCACCCATGAAAGTCTACCAGACGTGTTCACCAGACGTGTTCACACGTACCAGACGTGTTCACCAGGACGGAGAACAAGGGTTTACACTCGAACATGGAAAACGTGGGCGTGGGAAAGCACACTCGAAAATGGCGCCAAGCAGCTCTCTGGGCGGGAAACGTATGTGAGGTATTCATGTGGCGGTATTCAACGCTGGGCTCAGAAACTGCCGTGCAGATTCTTTTTCATGAGCGAAAATGCTGAGTGTTCCTCTCTTGCACCAGGTTCGTTCACCACGATTGCCCACTTTCCTCCTCGTCCATACGACCGGACAATTTTGAGGCCCCGTGATAAGGCCACAAGCACGCGCTCCTTCCCTCCTCAGAAATGTAGACGCTTCATGACTCAGCCGAACAGTCAATGGCTCGCGTTTTGCTCCAGCGCGCGAACAAATTCGCCTCGGCACGAACACGAGAATGGTGCAGCCTTTTTCACCGTGTCGAGGGGAAGCCAGTGAGCGAGATCCTTTTGCCTCCAATCGCGTACCTTACACAACTCTCTTCTC
>CM068961.1:14505573-14521315 GCA_035128595.1 Eptatretus atami | reverse complement strand
GTATAATATCATATACATAATAATATGTTGTGTGTTCCGGTGGGTGGGGATTCGGACGAGGATTGGCGTCAATCACTTGTCGTAACCAGTTTTGCGTTTTCGCACTCCTACTCTCGACAGGCCCAAATGTTACATATTCGGGCCGCCACCACTAACCACCACCGTCTCCGGGGTATATAACGGCCGGCTGGTTCGGGCACAGGCCTCAGGTCACGCCGTCTTACGAATCGCGGATTACCAAACGTACCCCTGGACACTTACCAGTTTGGAAATAAGACCGGTTACAGGACCTGGTTTGGTCAGATTCCCGAAGTGCGAATTCTGCCATCTGATAAACCATTTTGCGTTTTTATATCCAAATCCTGACGGCGGTATCGATTCCTCGGCCACGGCACGAATTAATTCAAAGCGGCAACTTCATACGAATCAGCCAGATATTTATTGGCGGAACATCGCGGGAACACCGACACAAGCCAAAGCATTCACGCAATGTTATAATTAATCTATAACCCTGTTCTTAACTAGGGAGCTACGGAATTACGGCTGTTTCGAGGGGACCACTAATGAGATAAACCTTTAAACGACATGCAAGACAAGACACAGAGTTACTTTAATGGTGATGTTTCCGATGGACGAGAGGAAAGTGTTTCAAAGCAACGAATGTGGCATCGCTGACAAGCATGATGGTCCACGGGTATTCGAGCGCCAGAAGCTCGAACACGCCAGCCGTTGGGCAAAATGGCGCTCGTCCCATGTGTCGCAGCCCTCAACGTGAGCAGCGCAGTCTGCGCGCGCGTTCAGACAACTGCCGAGGTCGACTGCACCAGTAGCGATAGTATCGATGGCTGGGTGTATCAGGCTGGTTTCTTCCCAAAGGTCCAGCTTATACAAGTCCAGGACCTGGCCTGTTCACAGACAAGAGCCAAAATCGGCGTTTTATTTTTTGTTGGGCTCCGCAGGCTGGGTCCATGGATTCCAAGAACGTCGATTAGGATCAGTCAGAGGCCGCGTCACTGGATTCCGGTATGAACCTTGTCGATGTCCTCCTGGAAAGCCGAATCGCGCCTCAGCCACCTCGGCGCCTCAGTTTCACCACTGCCGATCGCAGATCGGCCGCGCTCAGGTTCAGCTTCTTCTTCCGCCGCAGATTCACCCTGCCTTTACCATTTTCTTCGCTCACCTACGAAGTCCCACTGGCTCCTCGCTTCAGTTTCACTTCCTTCATCTAGGCCAGCTCCCCTCTCAGCGCTTGAGGCGGTGGTACTAGTGTCCGGAAGCAAGAGATAGGAAGTAAGAAGAAACTCTCGGTCACCACCAATGTTACGAACATGCATGAACAGGCCTCTCGTGACACCTCGCGACACACATTCCTCGAGCGCCATTACCGAAACAACCTGGCCTAAACCAGTGCATTGAAATGCGAGGATCTGCGCTAATCCTATATTTAATACAGCACTAAGCGGCCATTTCCACAACATTATGTATATATATGTATATATGTACATATACATTGTTTTAGGTTCTGCAAAACCGCATGCCTCTAAGACAATGGCACCCAACATACAGTGATCCCCAAGCAGTTATTTCATTAGTCTTCATGCAGTTAGACCTCCCGTCATGTCTCGTGGGTTAACGGAACGAAGTGCGTTGCGTGTGTCTTGTAGTTAGGTCTATTAACTATCTCTATCTCATATTCTGATTTCTACTCCATCCCTTTCCTTTTAGCCATGGTACAAACCAAGCAAGCAAGCATACACATCATTCAATATGCGATCGAATAATAAGCACACCATGATGCCTCCCGTGGGTTCGGTTACCACAAGTCCATTGCACACTATACCGCCCGCGCATCGCGCGCCATTATTTCATTCAAATCTGCGCGCCAATTCCCAACCGGCACCTTACCTTACATCACACCTCACTCACCAACCTCACGACTTCGATCACAAACGCCTCCTGCACACAGGAAAATATTCCCGCACCCCCTCGATACCCTGCATCGCTACAATTCGCCAGTCTTTTCAGAGTACTGCACGACTCGGGTTGTTCTCGGGATCATGCGATGCGGGGCCAAGCAACAAACGTCAATAGCTCGACCACATCTCGCCGGGGACGTCCTGGTGAGCACGCGGAATTGATACAACCCTCATCCAGTCACCAGACCACGGCAAGAGAGGGCAGTGAGGAGGGGTCGCAAGAAGGACAATCCGGGAGTTTGGTACGGGGCCCGGGTGTGCATTTTGGCCCATGAGAGGGGGCGTGTGAGTGCGGGGAAAGTCCGTTGCATTCGACATTCAGACTGCACTCGGAGCATGTTCAGGGCCAGGGTGCCGGCTCAGGGAGCATACCCATGTTGAGTCAGGAGCTTCGACTCGTGCCGAAGAAGATGGGCAACTGAGACAATTTCCAGTCCCGGAGCCTGACAGGCATGGCGAGGGCCGCTGTGGCCAATAGAGAAGCAGGATTCGGGTCACAGCGCGTCACTTTGGGTCATCACCCACCCTTCGCCCGGAGCATATAAAAGGGGAAGTGCGGAGCTGTTAGCTCTCTTCTCTTCGTTGCCTCTTCGCTCACTGTCTCATTATTGGGTGGCGATTGCCAGGACGTGCTTCTTCTTGAGAGCCTGATCCAGGGCGACTGCTGAGACTCCCTGCGTGCAGTTAACGTTTCGCCCACCCCATGCAGCCAGGCGGACCAGTGCGGAGTGTACGTCGCCACGAGCCCCGGCAAAGTTATTAAGCAGGAGATAATGCGCCACATCTCGAGGTAGGAACGGTCAGGGCGGAGCGTCCCAGTGAGGTACACGCTACACAAACAGACCTTTACACAGTTAGGTTGGGGATCTTTCGCCTCACGCATCTATTCTCCCCTCTCTCGATCCACCTCTCTATCCTGTCTTCTCTGGACACAAAAACAGCGTCATTACTGACTCGCAATCCATTTTTCCTCTGGCATGACACTGCACCCCGCACATTGCACTACACCACACCTCTCACTCCACACCTTAGACACCACCAGTATTCCTCCCACCTACCTCTCCTTAAGCGTTCTGGGTTGCGTTGGTCTGCCGACCGCACCAGGTATCAAGAGGTCGTCTATCCTTATCTGCTCTCTTTCTTTCTGGGCTATATCTAATCTTCTCCATGTGTGTGTGTATGTGTGTGTTTGTGATGGTGCCTGTCCTAGTTTAAGTTAAGATTGTAGAAGTTTATAACGGGATAACTCTGCTCTCTGTCTGCATTTGTAAGATTGCTTGCCTTTGCCGCACCACCACAAATTCCTTGCTATCCTCTGCTGTACATACAAATAAACCCCATTCAATGTGACACATACTTTCCTCGCCATAGTAAAATAAATGCTTTGTATAGAAAATGTTCTCAGCTCGTTTTTGTCTTTTCCTCCCATTTGTCCAGCATGGTTCGCACCCTAATTTAGCCGGGAGGTTATCCCCAACAATCTGTTTCCCAGCCGGTACGTGCTTGGCAGTTCCGCTCGGCTGCATCTGATCTGGTAAGATGATCCGGTTTGAGCAAGTGCGTACCGAGGGGTGTCCCCGGTAATTAGATCACGTGACCTTTCGGAAATGGTATTAATTCGAGGTAGGACCCGAAGTCACGTGGTCAAGTTATTGGCGTTTACGGTCGATTAACGACCCCCACGTGACGAAGTTATTGTGTGTGACAGCCTGTGATTCCGGAGAGTCTGGTGGGAACCCGAGTAGTTCACCCCTCGTGGTCTTCGACGCGCCGATCCCGGGTCCGCAACAATATGTGTTGTATATATATACTCTTCTCATGCCCTTCTCACCGAAGAAGCTACATAAAGCAACATGAAAGGCCACCCAAGGAAGGCCTTTGCTCTTTCAAACCCTTCCCAGAACTCCTCCACAGGTGTAAAAACATTCACAAATAGTATTGGTCATGGTTGGATAAGAAAACCAGGAACCACTGGTAGGTGTGGATGACCCACAAAACAGAAGTAAATGTCTACGTTTTGTTTTTGTATTTTTTAATGCTGTGAACAAACTTTAGTACATCATGGGTGATGAAGGTTGCGGTCAAGTTTCATCAAAATTGTGTGTGTAGTTTGAGAAGAAAGCAAATACCTATTTTGGGGGGCAACCCCCTCCCTGTAAACACTCACACGTCTTCCAGCATCTACGAAATGCAGAATCAAATTCTTTAAATAGCGTGACCAAACATTGGTACATCACGGGTGATGAAAGGTTATGTGTGTGTGGTTAAAGAGAATAAAGCAAATACATATTTGGGGGACGGGGGGGGGGGGGGGAACCCACTTGTTGACCTCCTTAGATCCCAATTTTTTTTTTTCATGGTGTGACAACTTTGTACATCATGGGTGATGAAGGTTGTGGTGAAGTTTAATCGAAGTTTCATGAAAGATTTCATTTTCATCGCAAAACGTTTTTCCCACTCAAAGTTTATATATGGATAACGTATAATTTTTATTTTTTTTTAAGTACAAAAGTGCATCAGCCAATACTCATAACGACCCAGATGTTTGGAATCATCAAAATATATTGTAGGTGAGATATACCAATCACAATGGCAGAAGACAATGTTAAAACATGCAATTTGGAAGCAAGTAATCAAGCACATACCTTAACATAGCTGTCTTGCGGACAGGGACTGGCTGTAGGTTCTGAGCAAGATGTGGAAATAATGACTGGCGGACAGTTAAAAGTGATGCCATCTCAGCCACCAACAAGCGCAATCAGAACACCCTCGTCTGTAAAAAAAAAAAAAACACAAGCAGACAGGTACATTGCAGCGCTGACATGATCCACCCGAGAAGTACAGTATACACACTCAACTCTGAGCTGTACAGACAGACAGGTTCGAATCTTGACCGAGCTCTATAAAAGCCAGTCTTCACAGATGGGGCGAGGTGGTGACGCATCATGTGCCCTCCCTCAGATGGACTTAAAGCTTGGTGTCCTACCTGCCAGCATCAGTTCATAGCGACCGCAGTGAGCTTCATACTTAACGCGTGCACGTGAGAGAATAGGAAACAACAACAACAAAACAACAACAACAACAACAACACAACCCCTGGCTATTTGGAATCTGTGTCGTTAGCTATGACCTTTGCTTCCGGTTGTTGTTAAACGCTGTGCGGTGTATAAACACGATTGGGTTTTATTTCTATCTTGTGAATATTACTTAACGCGTGCACATGAGAGAATAGGAAACAACAAAACAACACAATACCCTGGCAATTGTGAATCCGTGTCGTTAGCTATGACCTTTTGCTTCCGGTTGTTTTTAAACGCTGTGCGGTGTATAAACACGATTGGGTTTATTTCTATCTTGTGAATATTACTTAACGCGTGCACATGAGAGAATAGGAAACAACAAAAACAACACAATACCTTGGCAATTGTGAATCCGTGTCGTTGGCTATGACCATTTTGCTTCCGTTTTTTTTTTGTTTCCGGTTTTTCTCATGGGAATGATGCATGCGGGAGATCATGACCGGAAGTGTTTATTTATTTATTCAATTATTTTTTTCCCAAAGTTAATTTTATACTTCCGAAAGTGATTTTTTTCATGACAGGAAGTGTTTATTTTGTATTTAACATTACCGGGAGTGATTTTGAAACTCTTTCCGGAACTTTTAATTTCTTTTATTCTTGACCAGAAGTGATCCTTATTTATTCAATAATTTTTTTCCCAAAGTAATTTTAATAAAGATATCTCCCGCATCATCAAAAATATTTTTTTTAATCGTGATTTACATTATTTGTTCGCCGATCCCGAATCCAGGCCGAAGTAACCGAAATTGCGTCAAAATCATCAGTGTGCGGCGCTTACACGTACCACGGTATAGTGTTGGCAAGTATACAGTTGTGAACAAGTTTTATGTAAAGTCAGAAAGCGAATGTAAGAAGAATTCTACGTTCGCTTCTAGGCTTTGCCTATTCCATATTAGACTTTAAAAGATCCCACGGTGTCCTTAGCGAAGAGTAGGCGAGCTATCGCCGGCACCCTGAAGAAATTCCAAATTCCTGCTCTGACTAGCACTGGGTAGGCAATGTCAATGCAAAATAGCACAACGTACAACGATATGCAGAAACACTGTGAAATGTGTCCACCACATGGTCACGTGTCCACCACACACTTTACAAACACTTACATCAAGTCAGGCATTGGCGAAACGGACGTCAAATCGCGAGCAGCTCGGACGAGATATTAAAGCCGGCTGTCCCTTCTGGGTTAAATACCGCGCTCGACGTCACCTTGAGAAGAGGAACCAGGCCGTTGGATCATTTACCCGAAGAACCAAAACAAGAGAAAAACGACAGGAAGTGAAAATATTATTTTTATAATTAACCATCGCTAGATATTTCCAAAACGAAGTGCTAATCTCGGAGATGACGTCACAGCAAGGTCACTCACTCTGCACATCACGCATTAAAAAAAGAACGAGCCAAAGGTTCGTGCGTGAAGAGAACGTTTAAACAGAAAGCGAACCGCGGGAGTTTGAACGGCTCTACGTCACAGCGTGACGTCATCACGTTGACGGGTCTTTCGTATGGTGAGGTTAACGAATGTATTCGAATCAGGCGTTATTTAACGTTACGGCAACGTAAAAGGATCGTTAAGGCGGATTCGATAAACATTCAAACTTTTGGTGAGAAAATTATTTGTGTTTATTAACTTGCGAGTGACGTCATCACGTTAGGGATCGCCGACGGTGCATCATCATGCACGAACTTTGACAAATTAATTATCATTGACCGTACACCCTCTTATATTATACCGGTGACTACAGCACCGTCAAAACCATCTACCAATTACGTTCGTCTGGAGGAGCTGAAGAGGAAGAAAAGTTTTGGGAAAACGTGGGAATGAGTTTGAGAGGCAGTGGGGGGGAGAGAAAGGGGGGTTAACTGGAAATAAAATTCAAATTGAGAAAATTAATAAAGAAACCACCTTTATTAGTAAACTTAGTGATGGCATATATATAGTTAGATGTTATCAACACATTTTGAAGCGGTGTAGTGCCTTCAATATTTGGTCCGTATGTCCTTTCTTTCATTCGTCCATCACAAAAAATGAAGAGGAAGAACCTTAAACCCCTCCACGTGGGGATAACTAGTCGCAAGTTGGCGATTGCAGTTTCGCTACGTGTGCCCACACACCCACGCACACAAACACCAGTTAGTACTTGCAAAATCGAAGATTTTTAGCCGCGTCTCGCGTAGCGAACGTGGCTCAAGGAGAGCTCCGCGTTGTTGTTGTTGTGTCGCCACGCTCGACATATAGTGATGCACATTAGCAGACTCCCGGGCCAGAGCCGGCTTGCAGCCCCGATGTGCCTTGTGGCCGGTTTCCGTCTGGCTCGCCTGGGCGCTTCGCCGCGCGCATCCCCCCGCGGTCGGTGTGCGGCACCCCGCGGCCGTGGCCCCTTGGCCCGCGGACCGGAACTGCCCCTTTTTAGCTCCTTCGCGTGGCCCCGACTGGTTTGGGTAGGGCCCCTTTTTCCCCCTGGGGGCCCGTTCACACCCGGTCACCTGGCCCCCCCCCCCACAACTGGGCCCCCCCGCCCGCACCGGCCGGTTTTTTTTTTGGCCCACCCCCGGCCCCCTTTTTTGCGCCCCTTTGTCCGTGCTGGTGGCCGCGCTCCCCCTTCCCCGTTTCGCCCACGGCCCCGCTCTGGCACACGCTGCGTCCCGTCTCCTTGCCCCCAGCGGGTTTCTTTTTCTTTTTGTCCCCCTTTGTCCTGTCTCTTGCGTCGTGTGTGCGCGGTATCGCCGTCGGCTTTTTTTCTTCCTCCATCTTCTCTTTCACAATGTTGCCTATCTTGTCTTTGGCCCTCCGTTTGTGTCTGTTCTATCACCTGTGTTCCTTTGCCGCCCCGACTTCGTTGTCCTTGTACGTGGGTTCGCGGCTCCCCCCCCTGTCCCCTCGCTTCCCTCTCCGTGCCCCCTCCGCCCTTGCACTCATCCCCCTGCCTTCGCGCCCCGTGTTCCCCTCTGTTCCGCTCCCAGTGTCCGCCTCCTCTTCATCCGGCCCCCGCTCGCCCGTCCCGGGGCCTTTCGTGTTCCCCGCCCGTCCCCCCCCTTGGGTCGGGGGGGGGGGGGGGTTCACTCGGCCCGAATCCAACGACGCGCCCCCCCCCCCCACCCGTCCATGTCCTCTGCCGCCGTGTGCTTCGTTGCTAGCCCTTTCCTGTTCCTGCCTGGGCCACCCCTCACTCCCTGGTGCTTCGCCGTAGGGCCGCGCCCCTGTGCTTGCGCGGCCGCGCCCCTTGTGTTCTGGCCGGTGTGCCGACCCTAGCTGTGGCTGGGCCTTTCTTTGTCCTCTGCTGCCTCGTCCCGTTCGGGGGTTCCGTCTGCCTGCCCCTCTCTCTCTCTCCTTTCTTCTCTCTCTCTCTCTCTCTCCCTCTCTCTCTCTTTGTTTGTGGTTCGGGGGGGGGCTTCGGCCGCTGGCGTCCTCCCTGTCCCCGTCCCCCGTTTGGGTTTTCGCCCTCGCTTCTCGCCCGCCCACTGTTCGCTTTCGGACGCCCCACCTCCGCCCCCCGTTCGGGGTTCTCCCGCCGGCTTGGTTCCGCCCCGGGCCTCAGGGTCACCAGCGTCTCGCCTCGCGCTCCACCCCCCGTCCCCCTGGCCCTTCCCGTTTTGGGGCCCTCGCCCCGGTTTCCCGCCTGGGTTTTTGTCCGCTCCCGCGCGCCTTCTGCCCGTCGTCCCCCTTTTGGTTTTTCTCTCCCCCTACGCGCGGCTCCTTCCTCGCCCGGCCCCCTTCCTTCCCCGCGGAACCCCTTCATCCGCCTCCGCCCCTTTTCTTGGGCCCTCAGGGCCACCGCCCCCGCCCCGCCCTTCCCGGCCCTGTTCTACCTTCCTCTATCCCCGTTCTTCCTCGGGCGCTCCGGCTTCGGGTTCGCCGGGGCCCTCCCGCGCTCCCCTTTCCCCGCCCTGCCGCCCCCGCCCCGCCCGCCCTGCCAAGCCCCGCCCCCGGGCGTCCTAATGTGCTGTTTCCTGCCGCGCGGCCCGTGTCCCGCCCGCCTGTGGCTCGTGCCCCGCTTGCTGTCCCCGCTTCGCGCGCACCCGCTCTCCGCCCCCGCGCGTGGCCCCCTGCGCTCCGTCCTCTGTCGCCGCCCTCCCCGCGCGCCGTCCTCGCCCCGTTCCGCCCCCGCGCGGTCGCCTGCCCCCCGCGCGCCCGCTCGCTGGTGGGGTTTCCGCTGTTCTCCCCCGGTCCCCGTCTCCCCGTCCGCTGGCCTTTCCCCGCCCCGGGACCCCTCGGGTGTTGGGCTCCGCCGGCTGGTCCTGGGCTTCCCCGCCGTCGTCGCGCCCTGCGGTTCTCGGCCCGTCAGCGGCCTCCGTCCCTGGCCTCCGGCTCCCCTGTCGCTGTCCTCCATGGCCACGCGCTCGCGCCCCCCTCGGCGCTCGTTGTTCCCCCTGCCGCTCGCCGCCCTACCAGGCGCGCTCCGGTTTCCGCTTCTCCCCGGCCCCGCTTCCCCTGCCTTTCTTTTTTCGCTCGCTCCTCGCCGCCCCTGGCTCCTCCCCTTCCGTTTCCCTCCCCTTCTCTCGCCCCTCCCCCTCTACTCCGCGCTGGCGGGGCCTTCTTGTCCGGCGCGCGGCCGGCCGCACGCCGCCACCTCTCGGTCCCCCCCCCTGTCCGCCCCTGACCCGCACTCTTCCCCCTCACGCCCCCCCTGTCGCGTCCCTTTCCCGCCCACCCGGCTCCCCTGCCTTTCCTGGGGGCTCTGGGCTCCTCCTCTCATTTCCTCCCCCTCAGGCCCATTTCCCCCCCCTCTCTCTCTCTCTGTCTCTCTGTCCCTCCCTTGTTTTCGGTTTCTGCCCCCCCGCCTGCCTCTCCGCCCCTGGGGCCCCCCCCTCCCGTGCTCCCGCCCGTCCGTCTTTCTTCGTCTCATGCCGTTCGCCCTCCCCGTCCTGTCTCGTGGGTTCCCGGCCCGCCGTGCGTTGCGTGTGTCTTGTCCGTTCGGTCTCTTCCTCTCTCTCTCTCCTTCTGCTCTCCATCCCTCCCTTTCATTTTCCGCCCTGGTCCCCCCGCCCGCCCCGCTCACCCTCCTTCCCTCTGCGCTCGCTCACTCCGCCCAACCACACTGCTGCCTCCGTGGGGTTCGGTTCTCCCCCCGTCCACTTGCCCCCTCTCCCGCCCGAGGCCTACGCACAGCGCCGTTCTTTCCTTCCCTCTGCGCGCCCATTCCGCCCCCGGCCCCTTACCATTCCCTCCCCCTCCTCCCCCCTCCCGCCTTCGCTCCCACCGCCTCCTGCCCCCGGCCCCTCTTCCGCCCGCCCCTCCTCCCCCCGCCTGCTCCCCCTTCGCCGTATTTCACGCGTCCTAGCCCGCCTCGGGACCTGTCCTCAGGGCTCCCGTGCTGCATGAGCCCCGCCCCCCGTCCCTCGCTCGCCCGCCTCTCGACCGGGGCCGTCCTGGTGCAGCGCGCGGCCTCGCTCCCCCTCTCCCTCCCGCCCCGGCCCCGCGTCGCGGCAGTGCGGCGGGGTCCGCACCGCCGGCCCCTCCGGGCGTTGGTCCGGGGCCCGGGTGTGCCTTTTGGCTCCTGCGCGGGGGCGTGTGCGTGGCGGGGCCCAGTCCCGTTTGCTCTTTCGCCCTTCCGCCTGCCCTCGGCGCCTGTTCCGGGCCGGGGTGCCGGCTCCGGGCGCCTCCCCCTGTTGCGTCCGGCCTTCGCCTCGTGCCGCACGCCGCTTCCGTCCCGGAGCCTGTCACGGGACACTGGCGAGGCTGCTGTGCCCCCTCGCGCCGCCGGCTTCGGGTCCCCGCGCGTACCTTTGGGTCCTCCCCCCCTTCCGCCCGGCGCCTCTCCCGGGACGTGCGGCGCATGTTCGCTCTCTCTCTTCGTTCCCCTGTCTCCTTCTTGTGTGCGCTTGCCCGGCCGTGCTTCTTCTTGCCTCCCGTGCCTTTCGGGCCCTGGTCTCCTTCGCGTCCAGGCCCCGCCGTCCCGTGGTCCCGTTCTTGGCGTTTCCGGTCGCTTCCCGCCCCGCCCCGTGCCGCCGTTCTTGTGTGTGCCCGCCATTCTGCTTCCGAGCGAGTCTGGTGGGCCGCACCGCGGTCGGTTCCCCCCTACGTGGGTCTTCGCCCCCGCTCCAGGGTCCGCCCCCCTCTGTGTGTCTCTCTCTCTCTCTCTCTACTCTTCTCCCTAGCCCTCTCCCACGCGCAGCCGGCTCCTCCCGCACCCCTGCCGGCCCCCCGGCGGCCTTTTGCTCTTTCCCCCCTTCCCCGCCCCCCTACCCGCGGTGTCCCCCTTCCCCCCTCGTCCTTGATCCCTGGTTGCTTACGCCCCCCGGCCCGCCTGTCGGTGTGGCTGCCCCTCCCCACCGCCGTCCCTTGTTCTCCGTTTTGTTTTTTTGTCTTTTTTTCCTGCTGTGCCCCTTTTGTCCCTCCTGAGTGCCTGCGGTTGTGGTCCCGTTTCCCACCTCCCCCTTTGTGTGTGTCGTTTGCCCGACCGCACTCCTCTTTTGGGGGCCCCTCCCCCTGTCCCCCCTCTCCCCCGTCTTCCCGCCTCTCCGCCCTGCGCCCCCCCTCCTTTCCCTCCGTGCCCCCCCTTGGTCCCATCCAGGGTGGCTGCGATCTGACCGTGTGTGGTTCACCGCGCCTCCCGCCCCCTCCCTCTTTGGGGGCCGGGGGGGGGGGGGGGGGCCCCCCCCTGTTGCCTCCTTCGCTCCCCCTTTTTTTTCCTGGTGTGCCCCCCTTTGTACCTCCTGGTGCTGCCGGTGTAGGTGCGTTTCCTACAGCAACGTTTCTGACCAGCTTTTCTTTTTCCTCGCCACCCGTTTTCCCCATTCCCCGTTTCTCTCTGGCTCCCGTCTCTCTTTTTTTCTTTTTTTTTTTCCGTCCACCAAGTTGCCTCCCGCCCTCCTCCCCGCCCGATGTTTGGCCTCCTCCCTCTCTTGTCCGGTGCGCTCTCCCCCTCCCCTGGCCGACGCCCCTGTTCCCCACCTGCCCTTCTGGCCGCCCGCATCCCGCCCCTCCCCTCCCCTCGCTGTCCTTGCGGCCCGGGCCGCTGGCTGTCGTTCTGCCGCCCGCTGTGCCATACCTGCTGGGGCCTGGGGCCCCGTCCACCGTGCTGCCCTCCTCCGCCCCCCCCCGGGCCCTCAGCCACCCTCGGTCTGTCCCCTCCCCCCCCCCGCCGCTCCGGTCCCTTGCCCGCGGCTGCCCTGCTCCCCTGCCGCGCCGTCCAGTACATCCCCCCCCTCTGCAGCTGTACGCCAGCCCGGTTCGCCTCTTGCCTGCGCTCTCTCACCCTGCCCTCCTGGTGCTTTCCCCGCTGGGCGCGGTGGTGACGCCCTCCTGCGCCCTCCCTCAGCTGGCCTTCCGCCTTGGTGTCCTCCCTGCCCGCCTCCGTTCTCACGGCGCACGCCGTGAGCTTTCCTCCTTCCCGACGTGCCCGTGCGCCCGGCCCCATCCCCCCTCCCCCTGGCTCTTGGCCCGTGTCCCTCGCTCTGCCCTTTTCCTTCCGGTTGTTTTTTTCCCCGCTGTGCGGTGTCTACCCCGCTTGGGGTTTTCTTTCTCTCTTGTGCCTCTTCCTTCCCGCGTGCCCATGCGCGCCTCGGCCCCCACCCTCCTGGCCCTTGTGCTCTCCGTGTCGTTGGCCTGCCCCTATATTGATTTCCGTTTTTTTTTGTTTCGGTTTTTGTCCCTGGGGCATGCTGCCTGCCGGGCGCTCCTGCCCGGCCGTGTTTCTTTCTTTTTTCCTTCTTTTTTTCCCCCCGTTACTTTTCTCCTTCCGCCCGTGATTTTTCCTGCCCGGCAGTGTTTCTTTTGTCTTTCACCTTCCTGGGACGTTGCTTTTTGCCCCTCCTTTCCGGACTTTTCTTTTTTCTTCTTGCACCGCGTGGCTACCTTTCTTTCTTCCTTCCTTTTTTTTCCCCCCGTTTCCTTATTCCTCCCGCTATCTCCCGCCTTCTCTCCCCCATCTCTTTTCCTCCGTGGCTTTACCTATCTTGTTTCGCCGCCCGCCTACCCGGACGCCGTCCCCGGCCCTTGCGTCCCCTCCTAGCCGCTGTGCGGCGCTTCCCCCGTCCCCCGGTCCTCGTTGCCCGTCTCTACCGTTGGTGCCCCGTTTTACGTCCCGTCCGCCGCGCCTGTCCGCCGCACTTCTCCGTTCGCTTCTCGCTTTGCTCTTCCCTCTTCGCCTTTCCCCGCCTCCCCGGTGTCCCTTCGCGCGCGTCGGCGCCGCTCTCGCCGGCCCCGACTGCCGCCCTTCCCCCTTCCTTCTGCTCTGCTCGCCCTGGTCGGCCCTGTCCTGCCCTCGCCCCCCGTACCCCGCTCCTGCCGCCCCCTGTGCCCTGTGTCCCCCCTGGGTCCCGTGTCCCACCCACCCTTTCCACCCCCTTCCCTCCGTCCGGCCTTGCGACCCACGACGTCCCACTCGCGGCGCGCTCGCCGCGATCTTCCCGCCGCTGTCCCTTCTGGGTCCCTCCCGCGCTCGCGCCCGTCACCTTGCGCCGCGGCACCCGGCCGTTTTGGCAAATCCTTTCCCCGCCGCCACACACCCCGCGCCCCCCGCCCGGCAGTGGCCACTCTCTTTTTTCTCCTTCACCCATACGCTCGCTCTTCCCCCGCCGTGCTTCCTCTCGGCGCTGCCGTCCCCGCCCGGTCCCTCCCTCTGCACCCTCCCTGCCCTTACCCCCGCCCGCGCCCCACGGTTCGTGCGTGCCGCGCCGTTTTTCACCCGCCCCGCGCCCCGCGGGCGTTTTGCCGGCTCCTCCGGTCCCGCCGTGGCCGTCCTCCCGTTTGCCAGGGATACTTTCGTCATGGTGCGTTCCCGGCCTGTCTTCGCTCCGGCGTTCATTTCCCGTCGGGGCCCGTCACCGGCTCGTTCGCAGCGGCTGTCGCTCCCCCTTCCCCCTTTTGGGACGACCCCTTCTTATGTGTTTCTTCTGCGCGTGGCCTCCTCCCGTTGGCCTTTTTGACGCATCAGCTCTTTGTCCGTCCGTGCATCTCATACAGCCTCTGCTGCCTCCAGCCGACTACGGTAGCTCGCGGCATTCCTTACTCCCTTGACTGCGTGTTTGACCATGTAGCTGTAGTCCCACGGTATAACCCTCTTATATTATATATAAGCCAGGGTGACTTACGAGCACACCTGTGACTAACATATCCATCTACCGAGATTCACGTTTCGTCTGGAGCAGCTGTAGACGCGAGGAAATGTTATTGGGACACTGGGCCTGAGTTTGACAGGCAGTGAGGCGCGAAGGGGAGACGATGAAGAGCGGCGAGCGAGTAACTGGTAACATCACATCAATCAATATGAGATGTATTAATTTTTACGCATCAACCCAAACGTTTATTGAGATTATGATAACTTCTAGAATGTATCGCAGTACCTTAACTATAGATGTTACGCATTTGTTTATAACGTAATGCCACAATGTTTTATGAAAGTAGGTGCTAGTCGCCTGCTATACTGTATTAGGTCCAGATTGCTCGCTTTACCTCTCTTATCATTCCGTATACGAACATCCAGAGAAAAATTGACGAGACGCGAGAAGAAGCCGATAACAGCCCCACTCCACGTGGCGAGTAGACTAGTCTGACAGCCGTTCAAAGATACTGGTCGCATGCGTTGCGCATTGCCTTTCGTCGTACGTTATATAGATAGCGTCACTACTATTCACATCACCGCACGAAGCCTTATGGCTCGTCTCTATCTACAAATTACCAGCGTGTAATGTACTTGTCGCAAAAATGAGTCTGAGCGAGGAATTTTTGCAAGGTGCCAGCTGCTATCTGCCCGTAGAGTATCTGGAACGTGGCTCAAGGAGAGCTCCGCGTTGTTGTTGTTGTTCTTCTTCTTCTTCTTCTGAAGCCAAAACCTTTAGGACTCGGCTCTTTTATATAACATAGTACGTGCCCGTAAAAAAAATTAAATAAATATATCAAACCGCGAGCAACAAACAACAACCACAAGGCCGTTTCTTCGCTCTCGCGTGCCCGAACGTGCGTGGCCCGGAAGTTCGCATATTATTCGCAATTTAGTTTTAATACCCAATTATTCAATTAGCGCCAAGTATTTTACCTTTTCGCAATGTCGTGGCAAGGAAAAACAAAAAGAGAAGAAGAGAGAAAAATTTTTTACTTCCTGGTTCGGAGCATACCAGCACTCTGATGTTACCGAAATTTATACACCGTCTAATATGAAAACGATCATAACTTGGGGCATTGTGTTTATCTATAAATGCGCATAAGAAATCGAGAAATTATTAGAATACACGAAGTCATCATTATCCGGAAGCCTACGTTGTAACCGCTAATGGGGAACGCGGCTGAGCTTCCCTTCCCCATCGGCCACGCCACGCAACAACGTGTCTGTCATTGGTTTGGTAAATAAATGGCCATAACTTGGGAAGCACTTGTCCGATTAATATCAACCTTGAAAAGGCACATCCTCAGGTCCCCAGCAATATATCTGGCAAGTTTCAATTCGATCGGACCAGTGGTTGTCGAGAAACAGCGGTCACAGACAGACAGACAGACACAGACAGACAGACAGACCACAGACAACACACAGACAGACACACACACACACACACACACACACGCTGGAATTATAGATAGATGATCCGGATCTCCTTAAATACTAAACACTTGTACACATCCTCCATGAGGTGCCTTTTGAAGCGTCTATCATAACTTTTAAAATATATTCGGACATTTGCTTTAAAGTTTCGAAAAGTTCACGTTACTATTTAAAGATTATTCCATTTAATGTATTGTTATTTCGGTAAAAT
>CM068961.1:14482988-14498262 GCA_035128595.1 Eptatretus atami | reverse complement strand
GTGTAAATTCAAGTGCAAACTAGAACGGCACTCGGTAGAGCACATACCTCCGCCAGGCTGAACAGGTTACGTTTTGTATCCCACTGATAGGTCAGATCTGGATCTGGACATGAACCAAAATCGAATCAGCTTGCTCTTATCACCTAACCAACTCATCCACCTAGTTATGTGTGAATACGTCCGGTAACTTTCTGAGATACCATGCTCACAGACAAACAGGGGTCGAACCATGATAACCTCTGGCCACCTTCGGCGGTGGAGGTAATTATTTAATTTTGGCAATATTATTACAAATTTGTTCTGGAAATGCAGGATGTATTGTTCAGGTTCCCTGATACCAAATGAAAGATGGCTGGACACTGAGCAAGCGAAAGATGTTATTTCACCGCAATGTGGATATTCTAAAAAATAATTGTGGAGAAACTTTAAAATGGCGGTTGTAAAATATTAACAGTTAAGCAGCTTAGGCCCCTGTATTCATTCCTTGGTGCAGAGCACTACACACTGGATATCCTCCGATGTGACTGCTCCCTTCTACGTGGCAAATCAATCTAATCCATGATACCGTGAATAAATATTTATTCCTCTATTTACACTAGCCTGTGCAAAGTTTATGCTCCTTATAATCACACAATCAATATCAAATGTCCACGCTCATGGTCATACTGCAGACATGGGACACCAACAGGCGGTCTGACCATTCTTCCACAAGGCAAGACATACCAGTTCATCGTGTGAAACTACCATCATTAAATGGCTCTCACTGACCACGTATCGCTCAATGTATTTGCATACCAGCCCACATCGACATGCTCATACAGTTGAATAATTCACCCACTGTGCTGTATTTATTTTTCGCTGTCACGTACTAACTGCGTCCATTCGTTGTATAATGAGCGATGCAGGTAGTTTTCAAGCACATTGTCATTCGCTGACAGTTCGATGGAAATGAGAGTGGACAGAGGGTGAAAAGAGGCTTTGGATTTGAATGCAAATTGGGAAAGCGATGAAAAGGCTAACGTTTGCCAAAGGTTATGTCCCAGACCTGGAATGACTCAAAGCCAATGAATGAATTTAATTATAAAAAGGGAGGGGGCAGCCTTTGCCACCATCACTGCCACAGTGCCATCCACAGAGGACCTTTGGAGGACCGAAACCCAAACTGCTGCATCCCAGTTTGTTGGTTGGGGGGGGGGGGGGGGGGGGGGCGGGGGGAAGCTATTCGGTAATTAAAAACAAGAACACAATCCACTTGAAATTAAGCTTCCATAAATAACGGGGCTGCATTGACCATGTTTGTGAGTGACAATGGGCTATGGCACAAGACTTACAACGTATTAGCAAATAAACAAATGTTAGAGGTGTTCCACATCGAAAATGTCAAAGAACCCATTTTCCTGCCAATATTTACTTAGCCCGAGCAACCTCATCGGCTCTTTGTGAGAGGTTATTTCTCAACCACTGCTGATTTTGAGCCACAGCAATGTGCTGGCAAGCTTTGGCAATGGATAGCATGAATGGAATGCTATGAACTGCTTTTGTTAGGGAATAAGCAATTACCTAAATTTGTTTTTTTTACCAATTACCAAAACAACAAACACATCAACACCACATCGACATAAATTTGTTTCCACCTGCTGGTCCTAACGAAAGCAACATCGCAGCCCCGATATCGGAGGCCCCTAAATCTTAACTTTACGACGGTCTCACATTTACCTGTTGGGCATTATCTCCCGGGTTTGCTTGACGTCGGGTGCACCTTTATGGCACCTGCAACTTCCAAGCCTTGTCGCTACATATCATCAGCGTGCTTCAGATGGTCAGCACTGCACGAGATGGGAACTCTTATTCACTTCTGTCTCACACTGAAATCGCTAAATAAATCCTTCTTAGCTGTGAAAATGATAACTCAAACGCTCTCCAAAGGCAATGGTCCACATCCTGAATGTTTGACGTCTTTCCAGGAAACCATTAAAGCTCAGAAAATCCAACTTGCTCCAACAATGTAGAAAGAATTCTTATGCTACTGGACTGGAAAGTACAGGAAAGCAATGCATTTCACTTTATATACTGCCACACACAATATACGAGCAAATATACCAACACTCCTATCTTCCATAGTGCTGACAGAATGTCCTAGAGGTACCACACTTGCCTCTAAGCCGTCGAGCCTGGGTTTGAATCTCGACCCGGCTATAAACTGTTATCCTGGTGTTTCACAGGCAGGGTGATTCATCATTGTGTGTGCTGTTCCTCAGATGGACGTTAAACTAGATGTCCCGTCTGCCAACATGAGTTGATGGACGTTAAAGATCCCACGGTGTCCTTCGCGAAGAGTAGGGCTATCACTGGCAACTTGAACAAACTCCGAATTCCTGCTTGGACTGTGGGTAGCAAGTGGTCTAGTATTCTTGGAGGTTCCTTAACACCAGGTTACACTGTTTGCTATCTTCGAGTGTAGTTGCTGTCTAGGCAGCATATTCTTCATGATGAACAATTAATGACCTGGTAGTTTGCACGTCACCTTGTGAATGGCCTTCTTTACTTATGAAGGCCAACCAACACACACCTTCCATAGTAGGAGACATCCTTTCATTGTTTTGCTGCTGAAAACCTCAAATGCATTTTTACATGGTAATGATGTGGAGATATCAAAAAAAACATTGGACAAAATTAAATTACTCTCCCAACATTATATGTGCTTGTTATTGGACTGTCCATTCATATCTACATCTGAATATATTTTCTTTCTCTCCCAACCTTCCCTTTCTCATGTAAAATAATCTATCTATATAATAATACACTTGTTTGTCCATCCACCTGTCCATGTGTAACGCTCTTTTCAACTCATTGGTTGGCAGCTTGCCTGACTTCACCTACAATTTCAACCTGATGAAAAAAGTCATATGACCACCATATTGGTCCGATGCGAAGCCAAATACATCTTCGGAGTTGTCATAGTCACAATAGCCATGCCTTCCCAATAAGTTTTCCCTTCAATGTAAAACGACCAAGGCGACTGTTAAAAGGATCATCAAATATCGAAAGGATGGAGCCTATAGGCGTCATGGGCCTTGTGAAGGCCACAGTAAGTATCGGCCTCATGCTTCAGTCCTTAGGCTTCAGGCCTTTGGGTGAGTGCAATTGGAATCTATCTGAGCTATATAATTATGATGTACAGTATTATGTATGCACAGAGGCAGTGGGCATGTTTTTGCTTCAAACCCAAGTTTTTCTTTTCAGAAGTGTTTCAGGCAGCAGGCTGTTGCCTACACACCATCCAAGTAACTGTGTCATTCTCTCGAGCAAGGGCTTATACCATGGAGGTCCCGCGGGTTCTTGCTACTATTTCCGACTATTTTTTCTTAAACACATGCTGTCATCGAGCTACTTCAAGTGGGAACAATTCTGACAACACTGAATCCACTTTTCATTGAAAATACGAGTAACAGCCGCTCCCTTCGGGAGCAGCCTGGCGGAGGAGAGGAGTGGGATGATGGGAGGGAGGTGGGCATATATATTTTGTGCCTGAGCTGATAATCCCCCTGTCTGCAGCAGGGGTCAGTAAACCACTTGTACTGCAGCATGTGTGCAGGCGAAAATTGTGAGTTATCTCCTGCCCCCACTTCTCACAAGGGGAGGGGATTTCTATTTATTGTGCCCATGATCCAAGGTGCTACCAACACGTATGCAAATTATTTTATTATGCTCCAATAGGAATACAAACACCATGGATAAACGCAATAAAAAGTATGGTTTGTGGCTGGATATAGATGCACTTTCTCCATCCATATTAATAAATGTCAATGTGTGTGTGTGTGTGTGTGTGTGTGTGTGTGTGTGTATGTATGTCTCCTCCATAACTCCAAAATCATAAAACCTAGCAGCCTGAAACTTTGCGTGTCTACCAAGGGAAATCCAAGGAAGTGCAAGAGTGAAAACTGGGTGTTTTGGTGAATTAAAACACCCCTTTTGAAAATAATTAACGGCCTTATTTAATTATATCCTTTATCAGGCGCCATCCTCGGTCACCTCGCTCTCTAGGGTCTTAAGGCGTATCCTGGGTTACCTCACTAGGGTCTGAAACCGCCATATTTTTTTGGCCTGCTCAACCATGCCTTGATTTGGAAAAGGCTGCATCGTTCTTAACAATAAAGTTTTTTTTTTCACTTTCCTCACTCACATTATTGAATGCCTGTTCATCATTGCTACGAATCGCTGTGTACATCGCTTTTGCAAGTACTACAGTTTTCCAATTAGGAGCTTGAAGCGATTTCATACATTATATGATGCAATTTTCCACGATCTACTCTCACAGACTAATTAAACTATATCATCAAAATATTATTTCGGTTTTGAGGATTGGATATCATTCAGACTAAATAAGCGTCGAAATCTGGAGTGAAATCTGATAATAATTTAAAGAAATAACGAGTCTTATAACTAAGCCGATATAGCTATTTACTTTAAGCAAGCAAGGCAACGGTACCTCCTCCATACCTACACAAGAAAATGTGAAATTTCCAAAGCATTAACCTTATCTTTTTCTGCTGTTTGGAGAATTATATTGAATGAATAAAAGATTTAGGAATGTGCCAAAATTAACCAGCTTCATTGGGCTGGTTTCATTGAGTGCAACAGAAATAACTTAATTCATTGCAACCGAAATAATTAACCAGCAGGGTCCAACGGGATTGACACGAAGGCAGCCGTGCCTGGGTTCTCCCTGGGGAATCTCCCGAGATAGGAAGGCAAAATAAAATAAGTTAAATTAAAGATCGAATTGAAAGAAAGAAAAAAAACAAAAACCAATGTCCACCCCAGGGTGACCAGTATCTTGCCAAAATGTGAAACATGAGTGACTCTATTTATTCGATTAAAGTTACTCAAAAAATAAGGGTTTCGTCGACCTTTATGCTTGACCTTTTTTGTGACCTTGACCTTTGACCTTGACCTTTATATTTTCGTACGGTTAATGGTATCTCTCCAGGACTGTTGTACATGAAATATCAAGAGATTTTGATGAGAACTGAGAAATAAAATTTTCATGAAAAATCCGTTTTTTCGTCATGACGTCATCAAATGACGTCATAGCGTCAAACTTTTGACAGATCTGGAAAGCACTTATCAAGCGCTTTCATATGAGGTATTACTCGATATGGTATCTAAGATTTCAAAATTTGACCTTGGGGTCAAAAACTTTCACCTCCAGCGCTAACCATGAAGGTCAAGGCCGATCGCCACCAAAAATTAATCAGCTGAGCGCCAGACCATGAACTATATTCCCATGAAGTTTGAAGACGATCCGATCAAAATTACTCAAAAAATAAGGGTTTCGTCGACTCCCCTGATTTGTGACAAAGTGACCTTGACCTTTGACCTTGACCTTGAAAATTTTATGCGCTGAAAGGACCTCTATAGGACTCTGATATGCGAAGTTACAAAAATTTCCAATGATAACTGGTCTCTGCAGAGTGATCGATACGTGATTACAGACAAAAAAAAAAAAACATACAAGCTGACTAACATATCTTGCAAAAACTTCGTTTGGCAAGATAAAAAAAGAACGCACGATTAACATAACGGGAGGATTAGGGTGAGTGAAGCAGCTATGAAAAAAGTTTGAAAAAGTGTTCACACATCTTAAAAAACAATGACATTTTGAAGTTCCATTGAAACAATGTCTTCCAGGAACACATCGATTATGTAAATACTTGGAAGTTTCTGTATATAGGTGTGTTTGTATTTGTGTGCATGTTTATGTAATGTATATGTATATGTATATATGTATAATATATATCAGACACACCTCCTGACTGTTATGGTGAGCATCGCAGCAGATCATGTCTTACACAGTAAAACCCGCATAATCCGCACAAAACAACCATCCGTCTGCCACCCAGACAATTGTTCCTGCTAATGCAACCCATTCAACCAGAAGGCACGTGATGTGACCAATGAGAAAATCGAAACATGAGTGTGATGAGCACTCCGCTGATCCCCATTGGACACAGTCCACACCAAAGCGTCGCCTCCAACACAGAGACCTCAGCCCGGTGACTGTCAAACAGACAAAGATAATCTGGTCATCATCAGTTAACCATCAAACGGAACGATTGATCCGAATTTCAGGCTTATTTTCCCTCATCAGGATGGCATACCGATAAATATCTAACCAATGATGACCCGCATTTGTCGTTTATACATCAAACAAGTCCTGACTGTTACGGTGAGCATCACCGCAGATTATGTCTCACACGGTAAAATCGCATAATCCGCACAAAACAACTTTTATTTGGTGTGAACTGTTTCAAATGGGGATCGGCAGAGTGTTCGTCAAAACTCCACATGTTTCGATATATTTATATATATACTATATAAAGCATAACACAACATTCTCTTTCTCGATCCCACCCCCTTCTCCTGGATGTTTAATGACATGTGGTGAGGTGTCGCTCTCCCCCCCATTTCCTTGCTCCTCTCCTCCTTGCTCTCACCTTCCTCGCGTCCCCTTTTCCTTTCTCCACGCTGCCACTCCCCCCTTTCCCAGAGTGTATGGTGACATTTGGTGAGCGCGTGCTCATCCGCCAGACCCGTCCCTCCCTCCTCTTCTCTCCCCCTCCCATTCCTCCTCTATCCTCCCTCCCCTTTCTTCCCCACTTAATATTCCCATCAGCGAAGTGAAGGATTGTATTTGCTAGTTATACAGTATATAAAAGATAAAATAAAACTGTACAAATTGATGAGTAGTTGTTTTATTTTTCCCCATGAACGCAAAGCAAAGTGATTTCCTGCGTTCTTCCAAACTATGGAGGAAATACTGGGACAAAGTCGTCGATATGTTGTACATTTGGATCCCAATACGATGCGAAGAGGTCGTTTTTGAAATCCTTCAATGTGAGGGTTTTGTCGTTTTGGAAGTGCTCCGCTCCAGACAGGTGTCCCATATTCCGTATGGGAATGAATATTAGTTTAAAATAGTGAACGAGTCTCGGGGCGGTAAACCATGACGTCTCAAGAGATGTAACATACGTGCAGTTTACTATTGGCATGTTTCTCAATATTTTCCACATGAGCTTCCCAATTTAAATCATTACCTGCACCACCAAAGGTGGACGGAGGTCATGTGTTCAACCCTGTTTGTTGGTTTGTCTGTCTGCCGGTCTGAGCAGGATATTTCAAAAAGGTTACGGACGGATTCGGATGAAACTTGTTGGATAGGTTGGGTGTGCGACAAGGACAAATTGATGACATTTTGGTGAAGATCCGGTTCGGGACACTGAAATTTTTTCAGTGATTCTTCCCCATTGATAGATAGGGAAAACATGATATATATAGCATGATATTTCAATACGTCATGGACGGACTATGACAAAACAAGGTGGATGAGTTGGTTCGGTGACGAGAACAAGCCGATTCGATTCTGGTTCAGGTCCAGATGCAGATCCGGCCTGTCAGTGGGATACAAAATGTAAACTAATCAACCTGGTGGAGAAATACACTCGACTGAGTGCCGTTCTAGTTACCTCCGCCACTAAAAGTGGACCAAGGTTATGTTTAAACCCCTGCCTGTCTGTCTCTCTCACTGTGAGCATGATATCTCAAAAAGTCGTGGACGGATTCGGACGAAACTTAGTGGGCAGGTTCGGTGCGTGACAAGGATGAACTCATTCAACTTTGGTGAAGATCTGAATCCAGATCCGGATGCAAGAATTTTAAATTTTAAAAAAGTGATTCTTCATCATTGAGAGATGGGGCCAAAAACAATATATATCATGATACTTCAAAATGTTGTGGACGGGTTATGACAAAACGTGGTGGATGAGTTGGGTCGGTGACAAGACCAAGCAGATTCGATTTTGATTCGGGTCTGGATCCAGATTCGTCATATCAGGGGAGGTGTGCGCTCTTCCGAGTGCCGTTCTAGTTATCCACATTTTTCTTTCTTGCTGTATTAATTTCTTCTGAAACCAATAGCTATTCTTCCTTCCCACTTCCTGCATTCTTAAAACGTGTGATAAAGCTCAAGGCGATGGGTTAGCTTGTATGGTTGTTTACACAAGGTATAATATCCCGTGCCTTCGGGAACCTCGGGCTGTATTCATGACTGAGGAGGCAGTGTTGTTCACAGATGTGGCTTTCCATGACAAGTGCAAGATTTGTCACTCGGCAGTCTGCTGAGAATCATCTTTTGTACAAATCCAATCCCTTGCCTAAGATATATCATTTTAAAAGCAGCTTTCAAGGTTCAAGTCATAACAGAAGAGTGCTTCTTGAAACTGGATGATTCATCAAAAGCAGAGGGAGGGATTAGATTTCCTCTCTCACTATTTTTGTGGAGTTGGCAAAGACCGTGAGGCCCTAAGTATAGCTGTGAAAGCGATGGTTTGCCATTTCCTTCCCAGCAGTAGTTGGGGTAGGAATTGGTTCATGGGGTCGGCGATAGCTCGCCTACTCTTCGTGAAGGACACCATGAGATCTTTAACTTCCACCAACTAATGCCATCAGACGGGACATCCAGTTTAACGCCCATCCGAGGGATGGCACACATTGATGAATCACCATGTCTGTGAAAATCCAGGATGAAAGTTTATAGCTGGGCCGAGATTCAAACCCAGGCGAGACAGCTTAGAAGGTGAGTGTGCGTAACTCTCAGCCATCCTGCCAGCCTGGGACACACATACACACACACACACACACACATATCTATATAAATATATAGTTCTTTTTTGACATTTTCAGTGCAAACAGCCTCAGATATTTATATAAGATGAGACTTATTTGAGCCTGAAATAATAACAGCCACTGTGTACATATTTACTTTTTCAAAGGTTTGTATTCCTTCGAAAACAACTTCAACTCCTCTTTTGTTGAACGCAAGTTTTTCAGTATGATATCACCTAATCACTTACATATCTCCACCATATGTTGCCAGCACCTTGCGCACAATTTGAATTTCTAATGTGGTATGATCAATAGCTTTCCAGAAAGATGGTAACAGCTGCCCATATGCACGGGAGAAAAACTTTGGTCTTTATGATGGAAGCATCATATCTCTTTCTTTCTCTCTTTGCTGCTGAAGTTGAGGATATTTACATGAATATATTTTCTGGCAGAAATTTTTGAGCGTAATGAGACGGAAGAACAGTGAGAGGCAGCTTTCACCTTCTCTTACTCTTACAGGTTGTCACACGTTTAAAAATCTGTTATAAATGGAATCAAGAGACTTGCTATTCACATTTAGATTTTGATTCAACATTGTAACTGTAGTTTGCAGAGTGTGTACGGTTGTCCCACCAGAGAAATGTGTGGAAGAGGAGATGAAGTGCTTGATTTGGCTTGAGAAGCTCCATAGGCAGTGCCTGGAATCAAGTCCACTTAGCTATTAAAAGCAGAATACCTCCTGACACCTGAAATCAATCCTCCTGCAAGGTCTTACAAACCACTCAAGGTCTCAAACAGTTTGTGCTGAACCACAATGGAGCCAAGAGAGTGGCATTTATACATTTTGTGTGGACAAAAGAATCAGGTAATTCTTGTAATGTCTGTTGCATTGATTCAGTTTCCCAATGAACTTGTTACACCGGTTCTCCCCTTATACTTCACATTCATCAGGATCCTGGTACGGTACCCCCATCTCCTGATGGTCTTTCATTGCCATTTGGAAGTGCAAATGATTGGCAATTCCGCTTTAAACATGCATAAGCAGGCTAGTTTGGGTTTATCCTTGGCAAGTAAGGGAATGTTTCTCTCCTCCAAGTAGTTTTTTTTTGTGCGAGTGCGGTTCAAGATCAACATGAACTTTTCAATCAACAAAACGTACACAGAAGTTGAATCTTCTCATATTTATGAAGGTATTCCCCTTCTACATTAGATGTTTGTCCCACTGATGCGGAAATGCCTTGATGCCATATGTGTGTCGGAATGTTTATGGATGGGTACCACTGCCATTTCAGGTGAAAAGCGTTGACGTTTTCACAATTGTTAGATAAAAGAATATCTTCATGTTACCCAGATCTTCTTGAAATGTGCTGAAGAGATGAAAATCAAATGGTGACAAAGTCTGGAATGTATGGGGGATGATTTAGAACTTCCCAACCCATCTCCATTGGAGTAGTACTGGTCACTTTTGGTATTTGAGGGCAGGCATACCTTGAATGTGGTTTACGTCTAAGTTAACCTCAGCCATTCGTGAGAGAGCGTTAGTCCACATCGTCCATGATTTACACTGTGAGGCCTATGGGATCAACTAGCATGCACGAGGAGCCTTAGGCACACTTTGACAAAATTATACAACATAACCATAACCATTTTATGTCTCATTTAACCATGAAGTGAATTTTATACCTTGAAGGCAGGTTATGTCCAAGTTAGCCATGTTCATCCTTCAGAGTGTGCTTGTTCTCACCTAGATCGACTCCAATTGATTTGGTTCATTCGATGGCATTTAAAAGAGGGTGACACTCCGTGACTTGTTCTGCGATATGGGTCCACCTCGACAAGTATCCCAGTGAAGCTCTGTGTTGTTAACTTATCCGTCTCGTTTGGGGATGCATAGATATTGCATCGAGGAACATGGATGGGTCGGGTGGAGTGGAGAAAAGGGGATGGGTATTGAAAGAAAAATATTAAGAAGAAGAATGGTGGTGGGGAAAAGAACCAAGCGAGTTTGGAAAGAACTACAGATTAGTAAGAGAATTGGTGGGAAGAGAAGGAAAGAATAGGGACAGGTAGAGGGAAAGGTGTTTTGTGTACGTGATATTTAGATGTCCTCTTAATGAACCGAATTCTAAATGATTTGTACCAAAAGGCAAAGATCACAATCTTAAGCCGAACAAATGAAAGCTAATGCACATAAATCATATCCTGTACATATTAACCAATAAAAATACAATTGAATGATATACAGCAGAGAGATCAAACACAGTATATTATGGGGTTTAATGCTGGTACCCCGACATCCGATGAGCCACGATTCAGATCGTACCACCAAATAAGCCATCTACCCCTCACCCCACACTCCCAATTGCACCTCCACCGGAAAAATTAAATACATTTTTTTCAAGTATACCTGGGACATAATTTTATCTTGTATCAATTCATCCACCTGTAAATAATTCATCAAGCATATTCAATGGTCTGGCACCCTGCCCTGCTCAGCAAACTCTTCCTATGGTATCCAAGGCCATCTCCACTCATGGCTCGCAGACTTCCTTCTCCTGTCGCAGTCAACGTGTGGCCCTAAATGGAGTTCTCTCATCCCCTCTTCCTGTCCAGGCTGGAGTTCCTCAAGGCAGCGTTCTGGGCCCTGTTCTTTTTCTGGTTTTCATCAATGATCTCTCCGACTCTCTGGAAAATCCTCTATATCTCTTTGCTGATGACTCCACCCTCTGCCGTACCATCTGTCATCCCTCAGACCGGCAAACAGCAGCCTCTTCGCTCTCTGCAGAACTGGATAAAATAACAAACTGGTCCAACACGTGGAACATGTCTTTGAATCCTGACAAATATCACACTCTCACTGTGTCTCTCCAAAAGGACCGTCTGCAACCCATTCCCTATCTTCCCCCATTCCCTAGTGATTCTTTGAGTGATAAGATGGTGGATGACAACTTTCTGGTCACTCTCATCAATGTTTTTGAGTCTTCATTTACTTTCTCAATAATCCTCTTGAAGAAGTCCTTTCATTCAAGCTTGTCTCACGATCTGCCATGATCTTTCCTGTGAAAGCCACATTTCCAACCTGGCCTTCAAAGCCAGTCGCCGACTGGGAATCATCCATCGTGCAGTCTTTCCTTGGTATACCTCCTGATGGAGTACTGCTCTCCCCTCTGGGCTGGTGCTCCTACCTCTCATCTTTCTTGACTTCACGCTGTGGAAACCAAGGCATTTCAGATCATTGGTATCTCCCACGATGAGGCTGAGTCTTTGGGCCTCTCACTCTCTCACCGCAGGCAGGTCGGTGGTCTTTTTGTCTTCTACCGTCTCCTCTCTAGCCTCACCCCCCTGCTCTGTTGGAGATATGTCTCCTCCCCAGCACCCCCCCCATGTTACTGCAGGGCGTTCAAGGTCCGCCAGCAACCCCTACTGGTAAAACTACAAAATCAAGAATCACTGCTCACCTTCACTCTTTCATTCCCCTCTTTCTCCACCTTTAGAACAAACTCCCTCACTCTCTTCAATCCCACTCTTCCCTCCAGGTATTCAAAACAGCTGTTCACCACCATCTCTTATCTTCCCCCATCCAAATCCTCAATCTTTTCTACCCCCGTTAATCCACACCAAACCCACCTCCTTCAAATTCCCTACTTTCCTTCCTGAAAGTCCCTGAAATGTCCATCTTGTATACCCCGTGTTCCCCACCCCATCCCTCTCCCTCCCACATATCTCCTCATGTCTCTGTTCCCCACTGTTTTTTCCTTCCCTCTCCCACCCCTCTTGTCTCCTTCTCCCCTTGTTGTATATTCTGTGTGTTAGCTCTCATACGAGCCTCGACAGTGTATACAACAACAAAAAATGTATGTGCTGCTGTAGATCACCAGTTCTTTAACACTAAGTTTTAACAGCAATGTCGTGGAATGGCGAATCGTTTGTATGCATGAATCTCCATCTTCAATCATCCATCATAGCAGTGGTTACTATTTTCAGGAACACAGTAACAACAGTGTACCCATGACTATGACTGAGTGTTGCGAGTTGACGTTAGGGATTATGTACAATCAAAATTTGCATGACTGTCATCAATGCAGATGGCAAGGGATCCCTTGAGCCATGATATTTTCTAACTGACGTAAGCATATGGTAATGACCATGTCATGGGATGTGAAATACAGGCCTGTTCTACACACAAGCATGAGCTACACCACAGGTTCAATTAGCCATTTCATAATTAGCTTCCATGAAGTTTGCATCTTTTGGCATGACTGGCCATTGTTACAACTCCACAAATTGATTCAAACAAATGCTGCTTGTTTGGAAGATTTTAGAAGATATTGAAAAGAGACAAAAAGGGAAAATTAAAAAAGTTTTTAAAGATAAATGGCCATCTCTCATGATCGATTTGTCAATGGCAGCAATGGCAGACATCTGCTATTTTATAAAATCTTTGCAGATGTCCACCTCTATCTTGTAATCTCGAAAATGTACACGTTCTCCGAAAAGACGATGATAGCTTGATATCAATCAGACATAAAGACTGTAATGGCTTCGTGGTTTGGGTGGCTGGCTTGGAATCTTAGGGTCCTGAGTTTGAGCCCTGTTGACTGCCAAATTAACACAGGGTAGGGTTGACTCAGCCTGTCATCCTTCTGAGGTCGGTGAAATGAGTACTAGAGTACTGGAATCATGGCACAGCATCAGCAGCATAGTTATGCCGAAACAAAATAAAAGTTACCCAGCAGCCAGGCCACCATACACAAGAACAGAATCATATATTCTTTGAGTGATGAGATGGTGGATGACAACTTTCTGGTCACTCTCATCAATGTTTTTGAGTCCCTCAACTGTAATGAATCATAAATAGCATCTTGAAAGTCAGATAAGTACATCATTTCATTTTCTCATTTACGTTAAGAAGAAATGTATATATGTACATTGTACATTAGGCAGGCCATGGGGGGCGGGATAGCGTAGTGGGCACGGGTGCGCCTGCTTGGCGGGGGCCCGGGCGCCATTAGCCGTGTGGGCAGTGTCGTGGGCACGGGTGACCCTCGGAAAGGGGCTCGGGAAGCCAGCCTGCCACGTGAGCGTTTCAGGGGAGTCGCCTTGGAGGGCACTCCCCGGTTGTTAAGGAGCTGGTAGGCTCGGAGGCAGTGTAGTGCCGGGGTGCCATTGTAGGGGAACTGGCAGAGGTAGTGCCTGCCAAAGGGAGCCACGCGTCCAGCCACGAACCGTGCAAGGGCACGAGGGAAATTCGAGGGCGAGGCCCGAAATTGTGAGAACACCAACACAGGCGACGGGAATCTGGGTTTTAGAACCAATAGATTAAGCGAGAGGCGCTTGTTGAAAGCCCCGGGGTAGTTTAAAGGTTAATGGTTAGGGTAGATAGGAATTGTACCCCTCCGCACCATCCATCCCTTCGCTCTCGTTGTGGGCGCTGGACCCACTTTGGGTTAGATCGCTGAGATCTGGGGAGGCCATCTTGAGGCTTTGTTGGGCCTCGACACAAGACGCTAGCTCTCCTTATTCCCCTCCGGGAAGGGAACGTAGGGGTTGGAGTAGGCTAGGGGACGATAGGTTAGCCGAACAAGGACGATAAAGGGGTTAGGGACGATTTATAGTGGGGAAGGGATCAACATAAAACGACAAAAAAATTAGTTGGGGCTAAATTGGTTTTACAAATTAAGGGGGTGGGTATAGACAGTGACAGGCAAAGGCGATAGGTTGGGAGGGAGACCGTAGGGTAGGTCCGAGCCCGCCTTCCGAGTGGCCAGCACCACCGCATCCCTCCACCAACCTCCCCTGCAAGCAAAGGCCTCCGTCCCTCCGTGCTGCGGCACCTGACAATGCGGGAGGGGGAGTCGGGTCGCTCTTTCCTTCCTTGTTGAGGGCCAGCAGAGTCACATTCGCCGCCTCGACGACCTTCGTAACAGCAAAAACCCCTTTCGTGACAGCAAAAACCCTCCAAAACCTACAAAAAGACCCACCAAAAACTCTCCAAGATCCCAAAAAGACCCCTGCCTCAGAGAGTGCTCAGGAATTTATGGACCTCCCTAGCGGGAGGGACCTTGGTGAACACACCTCGCTGTCCGCCTTTGATTGGACAGGGTCCTCCGGCATACCTTTCCGGGGCGGAGCCTCGGCCGCTGCCGGGAAACCCCAGCCACTCTTCCATGCGGGTTCATACTTGACGAGTAACAGTATCAATGTTGCAAAGGTTGTCGTGAAAGAGTTGCAACGTTCGTGGGAGCCGAGAAACCGGAACCGTGAGATCTTGCCTTGGCACGTCAGGGTGGGAGAAGGCAGCTGGTTGTGTTGGATCGTGATGGGCCGAGGGTCATGCAGATGGGATGGTTGTTAGATGGCTGTTGGAGGGTTCGTTGGATGTAAAGATTTAATAACCTAACTAAAAATAATCGCAACGCACGCCTTTGATTCTCCCACTAGACAAAAGGAAAGGGATCTGACTACACACATACTTAACGACATAACTGACTTTTGGGACATCTGTATGTTGAATGCTTATGGTTTCCAGATCCGTAGCAATATATATATATTATATATATATATATATAATATATATATATAATTATATATAATATATATATTATACACA
>CM068961.1:14435764-14477915 GCA_035128595.1 Eptatretus atami | reverse complement strand
GGGGGATCTGGGCTAATCCTATATTTAATAACACACTAAGGGCCATTTCCGCAACAATATATATGTATATCTATATACATTCCTCCATCTGAAGATGCTGCATAAAGCAACCCAAGAAGACCTACACAAGGAAGGCGCTATGCTGTTCCGAACCCTTCCCAAAGTTCCTCAACAACTATAAAGACGTTCACACATAGTACACACATGATAACATATAGTACACGCCAATTTGTTGTGGATTTCAGAATCGGATCTGAGTAATGCACACAACATCCAGGTCCTCAGACAATTATTTCCAGTTATCAATTCAAAATAACAGTTATTTGCAGTTATCAATTCAAAATAGACCCATCCCCTTGTCTGGTGGGATTCTAACTTTATGATGTGTTAGAGAAAGGTAGAGAACAGGTTCCCTTTCTTTCCTGGGATAACGTTTTTAGGGTAATTATTCGAGCATGACCTAATAATATGGGTGTCGATGTCCTTCGATCCGTCCGTCCGTTCACAATGAAGTTGAAGCGGGAGATCTGGTCATTAGTGATCCTGAAGAGGTCGATGAGACGTACACGATGGTATGACTTTCAAGGTCACCGAAGGTCAAGGTCAAGGTCACGAGGCCTTTGAAGTTGCGAAAATGACGATTTTCAAATTCTATCTCCTCCGCCATTTCTCAAGCGATCTTGAATTTGATTGTAGCATATGAATCTATGGGACAATATCTAAATTTGGTCGGGCCGGATTTTCGATATTCGCTTTCGTTTTCGTGTCACATGACTTCAAAGTTGGCAAAAAATGCGAAATGACGATTTTCAAAATCTATCTCCTCCTACATTTCTCAAGCGATCTTGAATTGATTGTGGCATATGAATGTATGGGACAATATCTAAATTTGGTCAGGACGGATTTTCGAATTTCGCTTTCGTTTTCGCGTCACGTGACTTAAAAGTTTGCAAAAACTGCCCTACCTTCAGGAGGCTATATATTCTCTACTGGGCATGGTAAAGTTAGTGAATGGTGTCATTGCATAGCAGCTGACCTTGTCTTTCATGCCATTCGAAAGAATACCGATATCTTCGAATACGTACACGTCACGTGACTTTGAATTTTGCGAAAACTGCTTCATGTAGTTGCAAAATGACGATTTTCAAAATCTATCTCCTCCTACATTTCTAAAGTTATCTTGAATTTGATTGTGGCATATGAATCTATGGGACAATTCTAGATTTGGTCGGGGCCGGATTTTCGATATTCGCTTTCGTTTTCGCGTCACTGACTTCAATGTTGGCCAAAAATCCCTCCTGACCCGAGAACACTACACCCTAGTAACAGGAACTCATGCTTATTTCTCGCAGAGATGACCGTCACTCCCGCACGGGTGTATTTGTTCTCTTTATGACACATTCATGACATATGATTTACGTCAGTTTTCATTTCTGCATGAGCGATATTCACCGTTCATGCATGCGATAAGATACCCGTTAGCCCACATATAGATAGCTACACACATACATATTTTCACACATACATATATGTATAATAAAAATATATATATAGTATATATATATATATGATATATATTATATATATTATATATTTTATATGTATATATATATATATATATATATATAAATAAGATACAAATAGTGGTGCGGGATGCTTACACAATGTAAGCAATAACAAACCGTGCTTCTCCATTGTCTCAGGTCGCTCACCTGCATTTATTTTTTTCATTTATTTATTTCATTTATTTATTCTCATTCATTTACATTTTAATTTATGGATAGTTTCCAACGGTTCTGTGATTTTTGTCCGTATATCCGCTTTGATGCCCTTCAGCACGCAATATTTCAGCTTTCTATGTCACCCGGAAGGTACGGATCTTTAATATCAGTCAGTGAATCAGTGGTTATAATGAGCTTTATATAACACTCGCAGGGTATGCTTACACATTGTGTAAGCATACGAACTGTACTTCTCCATTATCTCTGATTGCTCACCTGCATTTGATTTTTCATTTATTTTCTTCATTACCTCCGCCACAGAAAGTGAAGGAGGTTACGTTTTCACCCCTTTTGGGTGGTCGCTAGACTACCCTTATTCTCAGTTTTTCCGTCTGTCTGTACGTATGTCTGTTTTGTATGTAATGGACAGCTCTGGAGGCCAGAGGAGTCAACCGATTTTGTTGAAACTTGACAGGTAGGTTCATACCAGGATCTAGTTCTATGCTTTTGAGCACCTTTGCTATGGACACCACGTTGCCTAGCAACGGGACTTTGAAATTTTTGAAAAATCCTAAAAAAATTATTTTTGAAAATCAAAAATCGGCTTCCGCGCTTTTATGCGCACTATAATCAACCTCTTGTCAAAAAATTTCAGCCCGATCCGTCAAAAACTTTGACTAGTATGCAATTATGTAGCGACCACCCCATGTCGCCTACTGGCTTGTCTGTCTGTCTGTTTGTTTGTTTGTTTGTGTGCAGGATATCTCAAAAAGTTGTGAACAGATCTGGATGAAATTTGGTGGGCAGGTTGAGTGTGTGACAAGGACGAATCAGGCGGGGGCAAACGGGTGGGGGGGGTGGGGGCTGATTAGCATTTTGGTAGACCGGTGAAGATCCGGATCCGGATCCGACTACTAGAATTTTTAAAATGATTCTTCACCATTGAGAGATAGGGCCAAAAACGATTTATAGCATGATATCTCAAAAAAGCGCATTGAACTGTGCATTTTTCATGAGGGACAACACATTGAACATGTCATGCAATGTCATTGAACATTTCATGTATTGGAATGTAATGTCAATAAAGCATTTACAATGTATTTCGCCGATGTTTCCAGACTTTATGTCCACTCTATATGTCACCCGGAAGGTACCGATCTTTAATATCAGTCACTGAGTCACTGAGCTTGTCAGTGAGTCAGTCAGTCAGTGGTTTCAAAGAGCTTTATATTTACATTAATGTATAAAGCTCTTTCTACCCACTGATTGACTGACTGACAGTGATATTAAAGATCGGCACCTTCTGGGTGATGTAGAAAGCTGAAATTTTGCATGCTGATGGACAACGAAGCCAGAACACCAGAAAAAAAATCACAGTATCGTCAGAAAGCATCCATAAATGAAAATGTCAATTAATGAAAAAAGAAAAGAAAAACAAATGCAGGTGAGTGACCCGAGACAATGGGGAAGCACAGTAATTTTATGTGCTGACGGACATCGAAGCCAATACACCAGGAAAAAAAAATCACAGATCCATCGGAAAGCATCTGTAAATTATAATATAAATGATTGAAAAAACAAATGAAAATAAATAAATGAAAAATCAAATGCAGGTGAACAACCCGAGACAATGGGGAAACACGGTATATATATATATATATATATATATATAGCTGCCAGGTAGCTATCATTTTGTTGGGGCATGATGATGTCACTGATGCTGTCTGTTCTCCTATACCAGTACATCGATATTCATTTCACTAACCTCTGAAGGATGACAGGCTGAGTCAACCCACCTGGTGTTAATTCAGCAGCCAACGGGGTTCAAACCCAGGACTTCAAGATCCCAAAACAGCCATCCTAACCACTAAGCCAACACCAGGCTATACACACGTGTTGAGGCTAACGCATGAGCAGGTGCATGTTTTCTTTAAATAATAAAATTAAAGTGCAAAGTGATCATTTAAAATGGGTCTCTGGGTCAAACTGTTGCACCAACAGAATGCTAATGCACGACCTTTGCACGGACTGGTGTGGGTGACATAATTACTCAACCATCAGATTGAAATCAAGTCGAGACGATGGAACCGACATCTCCTTTTGGAATTCCATATTATAAATGCACCTTAAGGAATGTCTGTCAAATTTAAATGCGACTCGTCAGAACATGTCACTGACATTGGCAAAAATTACAATACTACCAATAGGCTTATAAATCGCAATGTTACTCGTATTGTAACTATTATGTTGGAATCTGAATATTGTGCGATACATTCAAATGATTAATTATTTTTATTCCTTCTCTGTCGAATACAAATCCTTTCTCAGGAGTGTACAAGGCAGAGTTCTCGAATCAAAAAAGATATCCATCCTTCCTTACGGGAAGATGGAATGCATAGCTTCCGTGTTATTATGTGCAAAGGCGATTCCATCTCTGTCCCTCAGGGCTTCATCAATGGGATTTGAACGGCCTCTAGGCAAGGCACACCATTTCATGACACTTTTTCCTGCTAGAGATTTGTGAGGATAGCTCCAGGCCTCACACCTGCATGAGGGCCAAGACTGAGGCTGGTCTTCCTTGACCCTGCAGCACTTGGAGGCAACAATTCCTTCATCATGTGTCCCATAGGAACAGGTCCAATTTTTCCAATTCCTGAAGGATTCCATTTCTAGTGGAGAATGGGCTATCTTTGGTTGGTAGAGATATCTTTTGATTTGAGAACTCTGCCTCGTACTCGACTGAGAAAGCATTTTGTATGCAGCAGAGAAGGAATAAAAGTAAGTAATAATTATGTCTACCGGACACGGACGGTGGTGTAATGGTTAGACTATTAGAGTGTCCGTCTGCTCTGAGTCTGGTACGATGGTGGTTCAAACCCCGGCCGAGTCATATCAAATACTTTGAAAATGGTACGTGCTGCTTCTTTGCTTGACACTCAGCATTTAAAAGGATAGAGCATGGACAAGCAGTGCTGGGAAGGCAATGGCAAACCACCCAGTGTTACCCTTGCCAAGAAAGTGCTTCGGCAGCACAAACGCTCTGTAAAGAGTACGGTACACCAAATCAAATCAAATATGTCTCACAATATTACTATTGTGTAAAAGTGACAATACCAGTAACAGAGCAATTATCAGCTAGGATAAAAGGGGAGCGGAAGGGGGGGGGGCAGGGATGGTGGAAGGTGGAAATAAACTAGAGAGAGGAAAGTTGGGAAGAACAACTTTTAAATTAACTATTCCACACCCAACCCCCCCCCCCACCCTCCCACACACACACCCTCCCTCCCCTCCCCCCAACACACACACACACACACACACACAATTACAAGTTGTTGTTTCAATGATTTAAATAAAAAATCTTCATATTTTATATTCTCCGCGTATTTTTAAAATCTCAAATTTTAAGTGACAAAGAAGCTCAGCGGCATTATAAATTTGGCTGTGTCCCATTGTGGATCGGACACGACTCTTCTATTCGGCACAGTGTCGATGTACGGGCAGTGCATATAACCACTTCGATGTGATGATGACAATAAAAGAGCAAACTTAGAGCAAATGACCTTTTTTGCATTTCAGCAAGTTTGGAATGAGCAACAGTAAAATGAAAAGTCGACGCAACAGCAAGAATCACCTAGGTCCAATCTGTTTAAGTGGTTATAGCGAGTGTTTGCTGATATCATTTGACCAAACAGAAAACACCAGGAGGCCATGTTTTGGAGTGTCATGCTTTGTAGGCAGAGATGGGACATAAATATGCAGGCCCTGCTGTCAGTGGAAGCAGAGGCGCTGAGCATGCCACATAAGGCAGTCCAGGCTTCCTACCATGCCAGTGTGATTGCTTGCCACCAGGCTATACAGGCCCCCCCAGAGTGAGTGTCAAGGCCCAGGAAACTTCCTGCAGCCCTAAATCCCAAAGGCTCTGAGCAGTAATTAGGCCATATGGTGTAGGCGAAAAAGAAATCTGCTAATTAACCAGCCGCAAACGAGGCGAGAGCATGGTCACTGCAGGAATGAAACAGAAGCAGTCTGAAAAGGGACTCCTCACTTGGGCTCATTAGCGGAGTAATATGAAAAATGATTTGCTGATGGCTGGGACCCACAATGCCAGAGGAAGAAAGGCTCTGCCAAGCACATCTGTCATATCCTTGCACAATGCTCGCTGTTATCATGAGATTTACCCAAAAAGTAATTTGATTCTTCGCAGACCTTCTCTGTGAAAATGAGTTAAACACCACCAATCTTGATTGCCCCGTTACAAATGGTATCTCTTTTCATCAAAGAAAATGCACCAGAAATCACTACCGCTTGCGTATTCCAAACCGAGTTCTTGAGCGTTAAAGATCCTCAAATTTCCATGTGGGAAATTGATAGTTTTCATTTCGGGAAAGCCATTGTCTATTCTTTTGTAAAACAACCACGTATTGCAATGCAATATTATATTGAGATATTTACACTGGAAGAAGGGAATGCGACAAAAGATGTGACCTGACAATTTGTGGTACAGGGTAATACATTCTGATGCACAACGGGATAGGATAAATGGAAGGAAAAAATCGTTTAGAATATCGGAAAAAAAATCTGCACCGATTCATCACCCAGGCCTTGCATATTAAAAACGGGGGAATTATGCATCATGCTACTCCACCGGTTCGAGTCTATGCGTGACATTTAGAGACTGCCCCGAACAATCACATTTTTTGAATTGTTCATCAAATGTAGACTCTTCTGATTGTGTTGACAAACTGCCAGAAAAACAAAGCCATTTCTCACGTTTTCCTACTCTGAACATCTATTTTGAAGGAGACAGTGGCGAGGCTCCTGGAGGAGCGAGAACACAGAACAGACGAGGACATAACAGAATGAAACTAGAAGGACACTCGGTAGAGCGCATACCTCCGCCACATAATGCCTGATCCACAAGAACATATCGGGCCCAATACATTTTTGAAATATCATGTTATGTATCGTTTTTGGCCCTATCTCTCAATGGTGAAGAATCACTTAAAAAATTTCATAAGTATCATATCCAAATCCGGATTCGGATCTTCACAAAAATCGGATCAATTCATCATGGTCACACACCCAACGTGTCCACCAAGTTTCGTCCGAATCAATCCACAACTTTTTGAGATATCGTGCAATATATCATTTTTGGCCCCATCTCTCAATGGTGAAGAATCACTTTAAAAATTCTAGTCGTCGGATCCGGATCTACGCCAAAATCTATTCAGTTCGTCCTTGTCACACACCCAACCTGTCCACCAAATTTCATCCGGATCCGTCAACAACTTTTTTGAGATATCCTGCACACAGACAGACAAACAAACAAGAAGAATACGTCGTGCAGAGCATGATATTTGCAAAATCCATAAAACTAATTTGACCACAGAAATAATTACTGGTTGAATTAAATGACCAAATATGAAAATCCTCTTCAAATTTCAAGTCAATCGGATGAAAATTGACAATTTTAGAAATACCACCTTAGTTGTTGACCTTTAGCCTGCATTGAACTTTTGACCTTTTGACCTCAAAAACAATAGACTTCTTCCTTATGACAAACTCTACCATGTGGTAAGTTTCATGAAGATCGGTTTAGAATTGTGACCTGTAGGCGATGAACAGACAGAGAGACAGACAGAATAATGAAAAATCACTCATAGTGACAACTTGGTAAAACGGAACGGCACTCGGTAGAGCGCGTACCTCCGCCAGGCTGAATAGTTTACATTTTGTATGCCACTGATATGTCGGATCAGAATCCGGACCTTAACCAAAATCGAATCGGCTTGTCCTTGTCACCTAACCAACTTATCCACCTAGTTTTGTCACAACTCGTCCACAACTTTTTGAGATATAATGCTGCACATAGTTTTTGACCCCATCTCTCAATGGTGAAGAATCACTTAAAAACATTTTCGTAGCCAGATTCAGATTCGGATCTTCACCAAAATCGAATAAATTAGTCCTTTTCACACACCCAACTTGTCAAACAAAGTTTCTGCAGAATCCATCCATAACCTTTTGAGATATTGTGCTTCATATCGTTTTTGGCCCGATCTCTCAACGGTGAAGAATCACTGAAAAAAATTCTCAGATCCGGATACAGATTCGGATCTTCACAATAATTAAGCGTTTCTGTCCTTGGCCAGTCACCTACACACAAAAAAAAATTTCAGAACGATTAGGACGACGATACAGCACACAGACAAACATAAGCTGGGAGCGATGAGGAAGTCACAACCAAAGGTGCTCTTGGGGGTTTGGAGGTGCAACAACAGTACATGGACAGTGAGAAATGGAATTATTTATGGGTATTGCAACTCCGCCACCGGAACAGGGTTCAGGCCTCTCAAACGGGATGTGACAATGGCCAGGGAGAGACATCTAAGGTAGTCGGGACATCCTGTGTGATGAAGAATTCTGTTAAACAGATAATGTCCAGTTTATCAGCAGCATTGGATGGGGGGTGGGGGGTTCAGATGGAATGGGAGGAGGCGAGGCGAGGTGAGGTGGAAATTCAGACGGATGTGGGGGATGAGAGGAAGCTGTGATTGGAGGGGCGAGGAGGAATATGGGAGAGGTGAGCAGTAAGATGGAGGGACCAGGCCAGGGGTGGGCTGAAGGGGAAATAGAAATGGGAACATGAGGATGAGGGAAGTTGAATTGGTGGACACAAAGAAGGGGTGGGTTGGAGGATTCGTGCATGTAGGAGATGACATAGAATGGGTTGACACCTTTAATGAATATGAAGGGGAGTGGATGGTCAGTTGCAGGCAATCGCTGCAGAATGGACTTCTCACGATCCCAAATTCAGAATATATGAGACAGACATTACAAGAGGTGAAATGAGGGGTTATTGAATGTACGAGGAAAGTTCTGCTGTCGGTACGGAGGACAGTCAATGGAGCAAGCGGTTGTGAGTACGACAGGTTTGGGAAGGAAATTGAGTGAAAAAGAACATGAATAGATTGACATGGGTGTTCCTGAGAGAGGGTAAGGCAAATGAAGCATTTTCGATTGTATTAAAAATATTTGAAAGTAAGAAGCAAATTAGTTAAATTAGGAGGAATGTTCATTCAATAAGGAGGTATTGATAATTATGAAGGACTGCAAATGAACAAAGGTAGGAAATAACAGGCAGAATGCATCATGATTTTTGGGGGATTTAAATAGTTGTTTATCTTTACTCCATACGTGCAAAGCAGAATGCAGGATTAAGCAAAAAGGTTAATCTCTGTCTGTCTGTCTGTCTGTCTGTCTGTCTGTCTGTCTGTCTTACAAACATCAGTTTGTGATCGAGGAACAACTGATTTCAAATGATTGTTATACTTTGAACACGAATCGAACATGAAACAGGAAACAAATTTGTAGTTTTACCGTACGTTGGCTCTGAATTTGTCCCGATCGCATGTGCACAGAGAGCAGCGAGATATATTTTTACTCTGTCTCCCTGTCTGGCAGTGAAACAAAAATTGAAATCATTCCAAACAGGAAACTTACTGTTTTTAAGGACGATGTAAAGGACACTAACAACAGACATGAATAACCAATGTAATGTGTTAAATAAATGGTGTAAAAGCACTGCAACAACAGTGCAGAGTTCTGGATTTTTTTTAGACGACCTTTAAAATCATTTTTACTTCAATTTAATTATATAAAGTACTTGAACATTGCGCCAGGATAAGGTGTTGTATGAAACACGGGAACACTTCATCATGTTCCTCAAACCATTCCCGAACAATGTGTGCAGTGTGGCAGGGTGCATTATCCTGCTGAAAGAGGCCACTGCCATTAGGGAATACCATTGCCATGAAGGGGTGTACCTGGCTGCAACGATGTTTAGGTAGGTGACACGTGTCAAATTGACGTCCACATGAATGGCCGGACCCAGGTTTCCAGCAGAACATTGCCCAGAGCATCACACTCCCTCCACAGCTTGTCGTCTTCCCACAGTGCATCCTGGTGCCATCACTTCCCCAGGTAAATGGCGCACACGTACACGGCCATCCACGTGATCTAAAAGGAAACGGGACTCATCAGACCAGGCGACCTTTTCTCACTGCTCCAAGGTCCAGTTCCGACGCTCACGTGCCATTGTAAGCGCTTTCGACGGTGGACAGGAGTCATCATGGGCACTCTGACCGTCTGCGGCTAAGCAACCCCATACGCAGCAAGGTGTGATGCACTGTGGATTGTGACACATTCCTCCGTGACCACTATTAAAATTTCTGTGACTTGTGCCACAGTAGACCTTCTGTCGGTTCGGACCAGACAGGATAGCCTTCGTCGCCCTCGTGCATCGATGAGCCTCCGGCGCCCAACACCCTGTTGCCGGCTTGTGGTTTGTCCCCTCCTTGACCACTGTCGGTGGGTACTCACCACTGCTTACCGGGAGCACCCCACAAGCTTGCCGTTTCAGAGATGCTCTGACCAGTCGTCTGGCCATAACAATTTGGCCTTGTCAAAGTCGCTCAGGTCTTTACTCCTGCCCATTCTCCTGCATCCAACACATCAACTTCAAGAACTGACTGTTCACTTGCTGCCTAATATATCCCACCCCTTGACAGGTGCCATTTAATAAGATAAACCAATGTTCATTCACTTCACCTGTCAGTGGTCATAATGTTTTGGCTCATCAGTGTATATGTATGTGTGTATAAGTGTGTGTGTGTGTGTGTGTGTACACACGTGTGCACGCATGCGTGTATTGTTAGTCTGGCTTCTTCTTGGGACTATGGTGCAGCAATTGGTCTTGATTTGAATAGGGTTCATCATCCGTAGTTGGTGCCAATCGATCACATGGATGACAATGGCCCCAGCTGCAGAAAGTGTCCTTGAAGTGGTTAATTGTAAGTGTCTGAAAACTATCTGTGAAGGAGGGCTGTGCTCACATCACAAGTCGGGTTTGTCTTGCACTGACTTATGTGGGTGTTGGAAGTGTACAAACTACACTGCGACGGACCAAGAACACTGACTGCCTTTGGGGTGATGGGCTTGTCGAAGTTAACAAAGATGGGGGTGATGCATAGATGAATAGTGTTAAATGCTCCTGTTTTGTTGCATTTTTATCTCACCTGGACTTTTGTCAGGTGAGCTTATGGGAGCGAGCAGTGTCCGTACTCCATAGGTGAGTGAGCAGTCAGTCCGTAAAACTTCAGTCATTATCACTTGAACCAACACACAATTTTGATGAAACTTGGCCACAAGCTTCATATCTGATGCCAACGAAGGTTTATTGACCGCATCAAATTTGCATTCATTAAGTGGTGTCTCCAAGGGGGGGGGGGTGTTCAGTGACTGTTGCTTCTGATCCAGGGGAGCTTCAGACATGCGGTTCTTTTTGTTCTTTCAGATTGTCTTCATTTATCTTCAACAATGGGATAGTCTATTTCCTGTTCAATGGTTGATAGACATGACCTTGTACCCTTTGATTTATCAATACATTTTGTGATGGTAGTTTAAATTATGTAGTCTGGTCCAACCTTGCTGGTCTGGAACCAGCTTGGTTCCCCTCCGCTGGACCTTCTCAATGATGTAATATCAATATCGTAGCTTCAGCGATATGGAACCAAAATATTACTGCATACTTCCAAGATCAGTCTCAATAGGCTTTTGTGGAGTTTGACAAGTCTGATTGGAAATGAAATGACTTTTCAATAAAATGCATCATGGGATGATTTTTATGCTGCTTAATATCCATACATTCCCCAAATAGTTATTAGGCCATAATTATCAGCGCACATGGACAGACATACCTGCTTCGCTCTGCACAGCTGAGGACCCAGCCCCAATAAGCCCCGTAACCATTTTCGCTGATTCTCCCTATGCTCACCTCTCCAGAACCAGGAAGCAACCTTCTGCCTGAAGTTCCATAGTATGGCTTTACAAAAAAAATTAAGGTCTGTCTCGGAATTTGCGGAGATATTCAGGCTCAAAGTGGAGAAATTTACAAAATGTTACAAAAATATTGATGCTAGTATCACTTTCACATTTTACTATGTCAAAGTATACTCTTCAGTAAAAGCCTGTCAAAAATCGGTTGGCTGCTAGTACAAAGGGAGATCTATGACAGCCTAACAATCTGAGCCCCATTTCCATTTCCTGGGGGAAAATGCAGCAGCGTGAGTTGGCATCCAGGCTAAAAAATGGCACTTTTTGGCTCTACATGACCTACTTTGACCACCTTGTTTGAGATAATTGGCATGACTTCAGAGTTAAACTTTTGACACAAGGTTGTGCATGTTGTGAGCTATCTAAAACCTCGTAGAAAAAGTCGTTCCCCGAGTTCGGAGCAAAACTCATTTTTAGCCACATTTTTTAAGTCTCCAGCTTGTGGCTGAATAGTTTCATAAATTACAGTGTTGCAGCTAGAACTAGAGGGAAGCACTCGGTAGAGTGCAAAACCTCCGCCGCCAATACTGCTAGGTCACTCAAGTGAACCTGATATCCTATTCATTCAATTTGATGTCAACAGTGCTCACAGAGTTATAGTTTGCAACTTTCCCTTTTACTTTTAACTTTTACATACTCAATTCATTCGTCATAACTAGCTAGATTCCTTGAGACAGAAATTGATTTTACATGGGTATATCACCTGAAGTTCAAAATCAGCCGCAATTATAATTTTGGCATGTTTTTTGTTGAAATCACTTATAACATGTAGAAATGCAAAAAAAAAAATCGAAATTTTGTTGGAAAAAAAGTTGCAAAATTTTGTTTTTTTTTTCTCTAACAATTTTTTTTTTGGGGGGGGGGGGGGGGGGGGTTAAAATCACTTAAAACATGTAGAATGCAAAACAAAAATTCAAATATTTTTTCAAAAATGGCCGCTATGGCGGCATATTGGACTTTGGACTTGCATGATCCTTGGACCATACCTAATCCCCCCACCAAGTTTCGTCGAAATCCGTCGAGGAGTTTTCCGTAATACTGTTCACAAACAAACAAACAAACAAACAGACAGGGGTGAAAACAGTAACCTTCATCCATCTTCGATGGCAGAGGTTAACTAGAGGGGAGCACTCGGTAGAGTGCAAAACCTCCGCCGCCAATACTGCTGGTCACTTAAGTGAACCTGATATCCTATTCATTGTAGGTCACAACGGATCAGACTCTATTGAACCACGATTGAATAAACTAAATCGACGCGCATGTAGAAATGCCAAAAAATAAAATCGAATCTTTTTGAAAAAAAAGTTGCAAAATTTCTGGGTTTTTTTTTCTCTAACAAATTTTTTGGGGGGTTGAAAATCACTTAAAACATGTAGAAATGCAAAAAAAAAAATTCAAATATTTTTCAAATAAAATCGAAATTTTTTGAAAAAAGTTGCAAAATTTTGTTTTTTTTTCTCTAACAAATTTTTTTTTTTGGTTGGAAATCACTTAAAACATGTAGAAATGCAAAAACAAAAATTAAAATATTTTTTAAATGGCCGCCATAGCGGCCATATTGGACTTTGGACCAAGTCCAAAATCTAATGGCATGATCCTTGGACCATACCTAATCCCCCCACCAAGTTTCGTCGAAATCCGTCCGGGGTTTTCCGTAATACTGTTCACAAACAAACAAACAAATAAACCAATGTCACCCTTAGGGTGACCCGTATCTTGCCAAAAGGTGACCACGTGTACTTCTTTAAGGTCACACTGAAGTGAACAGAGCTGCTATCCACCAGGAGCGACTCCTTGAGGAATATCTGCCTACGAGAGATTCCGATGAGAATCGTTCTACAGAGTAACCATGAAAAATATGTGTTTGCCTCATAACGTCACCAAATGACGTCATAATGTCTCAAGCTTGACATATCTAGAAAGCACTCATCAAGGTGTTCAATTTGAGGTACTACACGATATGGTTCCTAAAACTTGAAAATTGACCTTGGGGCAAATATGTTTGACCTCAGGCGCTAACCATGAAGGTCAAGGCCAATCGCCACCAAAAACTAATCAGCTGAGTGCCAGACCATATACTACATTCCCATAAAGTTTGGAGACGATTCGATTAAAATTACTCAAAAAATAAGGGTTTCGTCGACTCCCCTGATTTGCGACAAAGTGACCTTGACCTTCAAAATTTTGTGCGCTGAAAGGGACCTCTATAGGCCTCTGATCTGCGAAGTTACAAAATTCAATGATAACTGTGCTCTGCAGAGTGATTTATACGTGATTACAGACAAAAAAATATATATATTGAAGGTCAAGGCCAATCGCCACCAAAAATTAATCAGCTGAGCGCCAGGCCATGAACTATATTCCCATGAAGTTTGAAGACGATCCGATCAAAATTACTCAAAAAATAAGGGTTCGTCGACTCCCCTGATTTGCGACAAAGTGACCTTGACCTTTGACCTTGACCTTCAAAATTTTGTGCGCTGAAAGGGACCTCTATAGGCCTCTGATATGCGAAGTTACAAAAATTTCCATAACTGTGCTCTGCAGAATTTTTTATATGATTACAGACAAAAAAAAAAAAAATAAAATAAAAATAAAAACATACAAGCTGACTAACATATCTTGCAAAAACTTCGTTTTGGCAAGATAACAAACAAACAGACAGGGGTGAAAACAGTAACCTCCGTCCATCTTCGATGGCGGAGGTTAATAAAACAGATTGGCTAGAAGGCAGTCGGCTCTGAAGCACAGTGCTTTAGCACTGGAGATAGCTGGGACATTGTTAGGACCAATAGTTTTTGCTATATCCATTGCAGTCAGCTGCTTCTTGATGTCGTGCGGGGTGAAAATACTTGCTGTATGGTAGCAGATGCTGCCTCTCTGGTGACATCTGTGATGGTGACTGCCTGCATACACAGCATTGTGAAACCCAACCATTACAATAGAGAGCCGATCATGATTTGTGTATCTATTGTGATGGTGGCACAGATATCCATGTTTCATGGTGGCAATTTGACTGGTAAGTCATACGGGACTGGGTTCCTTCATCGTTTTGTACATGCTTTGCTGGTGTTGCTAATCCCTTATGGATGACATTGCTCAATGTAATGGGAAAGGATTGTTAAGCAGCACATATTGGATAGGACAATTTTTCGTTGCACTGGCATCTTGCTCACCTGACCCGAAACCCATTCAGCATGTGCGAGACATTGCACAATTTACATTAAAACAACATCAGCTACAGTCAAAAACAATAGCTCAGTCAGAAGATGCTCTTTGACAATAATCAAAAACAACATCTAGACCAGGATGTCTTCCGAGAGCTCATCCGCAGCATTTCAAGAGGCTGCCAAGCTTTTATTAACACCAGAAGTGGATACACTAAATATATATATTAAGCCTCGAAGACAATAGGGTAGACGGGTTTGCTTGATGGAACTCTCGAGTTATATCCCAAAATGGGTGAAAAACACATTTGCTGTAATTATTTCCAACAGGCATACAATTGGCATTAAATGCTTGTGATTCATTAACTATGATCAATTATAGGTTTCTGCATCAAACAAATGTCTTTGTTTTCAGACAATAGTATTTTTCTCAGGCGTTTTTTTTTTTCCACTTGAAAAGCTGTAGAAATTGTCGGTAAAAGTTATTAGTCTGGCAGTATTGTGGAATCCACAGCTCGGTGAGGAGCTTGACCAAACATTACATGCAAGACAAGTTTTGGAGAAAACTGTCCTTTTACATTAATTACAAGGATATTAATAAAGAACTGGAGAAATTGACATGGTACACCTACAATGGTCTCATCCGTGGTCTCATGGCACAATCCGTGGTCTCAGCATTACGATGTCCTCGGATGGGAACACCAAACACCCAAATAAAGAAAAATCAAGTGTGACGAGTAATTGCAGAAAACAAATGATTCCTGATTTTGTATCAGAGCAACATAAACACTGCTATAATTATTGCTACGGTGGATCATCATCAGTTACATCTTTAAAACTACTTGCCGTACAAGAGCAACATAGTTCTGTTTTGATTTATACACTTAATCTTCGACTAGCTCTCAGCCAAGAATGCAATTACCTTTGCAAGTATATTCTGCAACTGAGCATACTGTGTGATAATTATTTTAAACCACGATTTGGAAAACAAAATCCGACTTGAGTATCCAAGATTACCATTTATATTTATTAATACAATTTGCTGATACTCTAGGTTCCCCGCTTTTTGGGTGGTGTAAGGAATAGATCTGTGCAATACGAAAGCTGAATATTGAACGGTTTTTGAAATATTGCATAGATGGTTGCTATGGCAACAAAATTTAGCCAATCACAGCCGTGATTTAACCAGGTGGAGATAATGTCATGACGAAGAGATATTTGTAATATGAAAGATAAATGTTGAAGGGTTTTTGAAATATCGCACACACAAAAGTACACCGAAAGATGATCTGTCGGTTGGTCAGTAGTTCGGAGCTCCTTTTCAATGTTCCCCATCTCACTGACCTTGTCGGAGGGGCGAAGGACAAATATATGATTGAGAGGTGATATCGTGTATAATTGTTCACTTGTGAGGAATGAAGTAGGTGCCACACTCATTAATGATTTTAATCCAACGTATTGTACATTTAAGCGGACAGTAAGTGACTCGGACGTTAGTTACTTCTGCCACCGAAGGTGGATGGGGGTTATGTTTTCACCCCTGTCTATTTGTTTGTCTGGTTGTGAACAAGATATCTCAAAATGTTGTGAACAAGATATCTCAAAATGCTGTGAATGGATTCGGACAAAATTTGGCAGAGAGCTAGGTATGTAACACGGACAAAATGATTAGATTTTGGTGAAGATCTGGATCTGAGAATTTTTAAAGTGAATTTTCACCATTGACAGTGCCAAATTCGGCATGTAGCAGGATATCTGAAATAGTTGTGGATGGATTCGGACGAAACCTGGTGGGCTGGTTGGGTATGTACCAAGGAAGAATTGATTCGATTTGGGTGACGATCCAAATCCGGATCTGAGAGTATTTTAAATGATTCTTCAACATTGAGTGTAGTGCCAAAAGAAAGTCTACAGCCCCTTTAAAATTTTTCACCTTTTGTTGCCTTATAACATGGAATTCAATTTCATTAAATCAGACATTTTCCACCTTTATTTACACATCGTAACCCACAACTTCCAACTGAAAAACAAATTATACAAATTTCAGAAAATTAATTAAAAATACAAAACTAGAATATTGTTGAGGGCCGGGGGTCGGGTGAGAACACCACTAGGGGGGAAGCTATCTCGGCTCCCACCAGAGTGCCCATAATTGTAGGCCGTTGCACACGGGTAATTCCATGATGTGCATGGCTTAACCGACCGTGGACGCCAATAACTCAACCACGTGACCTAGGGTCCTCCCGTCTATGGGTTAATCGGGTTACCTAATTAATCACGTGGTTTAATTACCGGGGGACATGCCCTCGGTACGCCTTGTCCGGACCGGATGCAGCCAAGCGACACTGCCAAGGACGTACCAGCTAAGAGGAACGGATCGTTGGGAATAAAGTCCTGGCTAATCTTGGATTCGGACCATGCTGGACCAAATGAAGGAAAAGACAAAAACGAACAGGGAACATTTCTAATAGTAATTTATTAACAATGGGGCAAGGAAAAGTATGTGGTACAGTCAATATATTTATTGGGGTGTACAAGCAGAGATAAGGAAGAAAGGCATGGTGCGACAATAAACAAGCAACTTATGAAAGCGTACGCAGAGCAGACCTAACCCGAAAACAATAATAGCAATCTTCTGCAGGCTTACTTATATAGACAGGCGCCAGGACACACACACACACACACACACACACACACACACACACACACACAAAACCCGATGAAGAGGGATTGAAGCAAGATAGGAGAGGAGTTGAGGCTACGGTCTCTCGGTACCTTTGTATAATTGATACACAGTACCTGAACGCACCACCAATACGTTTGGGGGGAATGCTCCGTGGCGTGGTACCCCCCTGACAGCTAGCACGTCGTCTCTTGCTCCGGGCAGCTCACGTCGAGACCGTGGGCGTGAAGGAGGGGCTTGAGTTGGGAGGGTGGAGTCCAGAGCAAGTGTACAGAGTGGTAGGCGGGACCAGGTGGGTGGGTGGAGTCAGCGTCATGTGAGCGGAGAAGAGGAGGAGGAGTACAGCGATGACGACAGAAGGCGGAGTCGAGGTGATGACGACAGAACGCGGAGTCGAAATGATGACGACCAAAGGCGGAGTCGAAGTCCAGCTTGAGCGGGAGAGGCAGGGCAGACAGAGAGCGAGCGAAGGCTCCGCTCGCCTTTATAGGCCCGGCAACGCGGGGTGGGGGCCACCCCGAAACGCAGTGTTGTCACCCGAACGGGCGCTCTGATTAGCCCCGACCCCTGCGCCACCCGGCCGCGATGGCCGAAAACCGAAACATTCCATTTCCGGCAAGATGACCCCAAGCCGCAAAAATGTCTTGCTCCGACCTCACGACATGATACGAATCGCCCACTCCGAACTCCGTGCCATGAATCGCCCTGCAAGAACTCCCAGGCCATACCCTGACGACCAGCCAAGGGCAGCGTTGGTCCTGCACGCCTGCTCCGTGTGCGCCACGTGGCCTGGCTGTGCCGCATGCCTCCGCCCGATCGTGGCTTCACTAGCCGTGGTGGCGGGGGACGTTTGCCGTCCGTGGCCGCAGCAAGGACCGAAGGTACGATGTTATGGCGAACGCCATGCACAGACAGTAAGATGTGTCCATTTGTGCCCTGCTCTGTACGATAACAAAGTGTCGCGAACGGTACATTCGTGCCCCGCTCTGTACGATAACAAAGTGTCGCGAGCGGTGCACGGGTTTGTCTTTGAGCACATTCTGTACAGGGCGCTTCGAGCACATTCCGTACTAGATCCACCATTACGCACGTGGCCAGCGCTTGTGTTCGCCCGATTCTGCTATCGTGTGCACGGGGCAAAACCGATCGATATAATTAGTCCAGAAATGGGTTGAAAGGAACGCCACTTGCTCCTTACACACTCGCATCCGGCTCCCGCGCAATGTGGCGTGGTTGTCGTTTTACTATTATCGGCCTCGATTTCACGTTCCCTGCAGCATGGGCGTCGTGCTGGGTGTATTTCCTGTGTTGTGAAAAACACCATCCGTGCAGCCTTTTTCAGAGATATTAATTCGTATGCCTTTTCAATGTAACCGGCCATCTTCCCCAGATCATCGGAAGCTAGAGTCGACAATTTCGAGCTGCCGAGCATATAAACTCGCGCAAACGTTGCGTTGAGGGAATCGCTTGAGGAAGGGAGCTCGTGGCTGTCGATGCTCATGTGGTGTTCGAGCGCCCCTTTCTAAGGTGCTGTTTCTTCCGTCTCCTCGGTCCGTGTTCCGTGCAGCGTGGGCGTCGTGCTGGGTGTTTCCTGTCCATTGGGTGGAAATTACCGCTGCGTGTGCGTTTCGCAGGCTGTGTTTTCTACGGAGGGGTGGGGGTGTAATGCCTACTTGGCCTTTGCTGAGGTCCCATCTCACAGCGAAGGGTGCACGTGGCTCAGATTTACCTCAGGAATAATCAGAAAAGAAGAGTAGGAGTGAAGTTAGAAATGAAATGAAGAAGAAATGATGTAAGCAAACCAAGCTATGAGATCCTCGCAACGCACGCCCCCGTTGTCCCGCTAGGCAAAAGGGAAGGGACTATCTACACGTATATTAATGGAATAACTGTCTTGGGACCACTATCTGTTAGATGCATGCAGTTCCGAGAAACGCAACAATATATTGGTTGGATAAATGTCCATCCCCCTTTTAATAGCAATTATATATTACCTCAAGTGTAACCAATCACCTTCAAAATCAAACACCAAGTTAATTGGCCTCCACCTGTGTTAAATTGTAGTGATTCTGATTATTTTAGAATAAAATCAGCTGTTCCTGAAGGTTTCCTCTGCTGGGTAGTGCATTTCACAGTAAAGACTCAACCATGAGAACCAAGGAGCTTTCAAAAGACCTCCAGGATGAAGTTGTGGAAAGGCACAGATCAGGGGATGGGTATAAAAATATTTCAACGGCCTTGAACATCTCTTGGTGCACATTCAGAACAATCATTAAGTAGTGGAAGACATATGGTACCACTACACCAAGACTCTGCCTATAGAGGTATGCGCTCGACCTAGTGGCGCTCTACCAAGCTCTACCTAGCCGTTCTATTTTAATTATGGATTGTTTGGGTTAGGTTTCGGTTGGCCATGTCAGCACGTGGAAATTACTCAGGAATCGTTTCTGTAATTGGCCTAAAATAACAACTAAATATTGCATGAACTTTGCATGTTATTTTCCTTTGAAGAATGACTTTTAAGAAAGTTATATTTCTTGATCGCCTGGGGGGTGGAGTGGGTAAAAGCTTTGTTGCTTTGCCATTATTGGTGTGTGTCCAGTTGCAATAGTTGTTCAAGGAAGAATGGAGTGGTACCATCCATCCAATGGGATCGTACTCTGTGCAGAACATTAGTGCTGCTTAAGCAGACTCCTTGGCTATTGGGCACAATCCTCAACAGGTCGCCACTCCGACACAGGATACCAACAAGCTGGCACTCATTTTGCCGACCTCAGAAGGATGACAAGCAGAGTCAACCCCACCTGGTATTAATTCAACAGCAGAGGGGGATTTGAACTCAGGATCCTAGGATTACAAGCCCACCACCCTAACCATTAAGCCAACACCAGGCACATAATACTTACATGTATACATACATATATATATATAATATATATTATATATATATGACAGTGCAACGTGGGTCCTACATCTGGCTGACAATCCCACGCATAATACTAAAGGCCACGCGCTTTGCCAGCTTCAGTGAACACCTTGACATTGGAGCAGTCGATCGAAGGAAGAAAAGCAGCCAATTTCCTTTTCAAACAAAAGCCATCTCGCTTTGGCCCTGAAATGGGCTCTTATTGCCTGTGTGTTGACAGTCTCCGCTGAAATCAGAAGAAAATGGAGGGAAGCTCTTCATAGGTTTGTGTCTGTGAAATATTTCAAGAACTGATGCCGGTAAAATACGTTCTCTGAAAGCTCAACTTCAAGGCAATGTAAATCGGAATCTCATATTCTGAGTTTGTTTGACAAGCGTCTTCAGCATGACAATCAAGTGAAACTAAACGTCAGACTTTTAAAGATGTAGTTTTGAGTCGTTAAGTTTAATGCTCTGAAAGTTGCTCAACATAGACCAATTCATCTTCTGAAGTCACACGAGCTCTTGACTCAAAGTTCCTTTAACTTAACATTGATTGTGTACAGTATTTCATATTAAATAGATCCATCAATTCCTTCTGGCTTTTCAGACATTGAAAAAAACCAAAACTTTGGATGAAGGGCTCGTTGCTGGGAGACTGTCGCTGGAATAGGATCCGACTATAAGCTTGTACGAAGACTTCACAAGAGGGTGCACCATTCCCGAGGTGACTTTAAGCCGGCTATCCCATCTACTTGTGGATGATAAATGATCCTATGATACCTTTCGTAATGGAGGAGGCATTGCGTGCTGTTACGCTTGCCAACAAATCGCAAATTCCTTCTCTAAACGATGGGGGCACTGCATCAGTGGCGTATCCGCTTCATAATATGAGATGATGCAACCAACAGACCAACTTTTTCATCGAATCACAGTCAAAGACTGACCAGCGTTTGCAGCAAGCAATGATGCAATGGACATTAACAATGGACGTCATGATGATGCAACGAGCAGACCAACTCCATAAATGAATTCGAATGAAAAGTCCATTTGATAGATTAATTATAAACGACTGTACAGAAATAAATAAAAAGAAAGACATGCAGCTGTCCCACAACTAATGAAATTCATGACCAATGGACCAAAGAGAGCAAATTAAGCAAAAGATGTGCAATCTCAAACTGTATACAACGTTTGTCTCCATTTGTAAAGCTCCAACGTAAATGTTATCGTTATGTAGTCATATAAGTCATAATTAGTGTTGCTTAGTATACACAGGAGGGTAGACGTTTATAAGGAAACCCATTTAAGGTTGTGACCGAGTTCATATTTTATTATCCCCATGCTTTTTGAAAAAAAAACTGGGGGATATTGTAATCGGCTCCGCCCGTCTGCCTTTGTCTGTGTGTCTGTCCGTTCATCAGTCACCCTATCTCCTCCGAAACGGTTGTGCAGAAATTCACCAACCTTGGTGGTTGTGATCACAATATGGCAAGAAGGTACAAGAGCAGTATCATTTTTGGCCCCGCCTCCTGGGGCAGGGTCAAAAGGTCAAATATCAAAAATGCAATCGCAAGCACATTTTTAAACACACTTAATGAAACTTTAGCTTGGTGTTGGCTTAACAGCTAAGGTGGCTGGCTTAACATATTTAGGACTTAGGGTCTTGAGTTTGAGCCCCTGTCCTACCGTTGAAAAAACACCAGGTGGGTTGACGCAGCCTGTCATCCTTCTGAGGTTGGCAAAATCAGTATCAGCTTAGCTGTAAAAGGGGCACACAGCTGCACTTCCAGAAAATGATGCAACCAGCAGTCACAGGCTGCATGCGAAACAAAAACAATGAAATTTTGTCTATGCATTCAACCTTGGGAGATGCATGAAATATGTAACGATTTTTTGGCGATTTGACCTCCGGTTCATGCCCCAGGGGATATATGGGGACTTGGGGTCACAAGGGTCAAAATAGGGAAAATATTTTTTTAACAAAATTTGATATTTGGTCATTCCTGGTGGAACTTTTTGCTATCTTTCAACTTTGCTTTAGATGGGAAGCGTGATGATTTGCGATGGTGCGTCATCGACTCCGCTCTATTTTTTTTTGTTGTTTACATTTTGTTTATATGTCAGCTTAATAGCACAGCATAGCTTCAATCTGCAGAAGCTGAGAGGTGAATGTTGTCTAAAATAGGAATTAAATATTCACTTTTGCATGAATAAGCTGCAGTCTCTAAGCAGTACAAGCTCAGAAGGTAGTTTTGTTGCAGTAGGTAGAAAACATTAATTGTTGATGGGCTTGTGTATACTAGATCGAGACATTTTTATTGTCACCGTCTAAAGTGGATAGCTTGCTTCATTTGAAACTGCATTTGGACAAGACAGGGTCTTCCACAGAATATCATTACTGTATATAGACATCAGCAACCACCAGAGTTTTGTGGATATAGAGACTGTATGCCCTTCAGAGTGTATGACCGACCACTGATTTTAATGGCACAGCAGATGGTGTATATTTCAGGTATTTTTCAGTTGTTTGCTCCAGTATCATATACACTCTCTGTCATTAAAACAAGCTCCAATGAGCTAAGATCCTCATCCTCTTCATGACGACGTCATAAAAACGAATATGACGTCATTGTGATGTATCAGGTTTGCGATAAATTATCTCTGCTAATGCCCGGCTTGATTCCCGCAAACAAAATTCAAACAGCTTGCCTAGTTTCGGAGATAATGGTATAGGCGATTTCCATTAGCGGCGATATTATGATGTCAACTGTTTTTTCTCGGAAGAATTTCCAAAATCGGAGATGGTTACTGCCTGCGCGTGGGCTTTCTGCATATACATGGCAAGTTTCAGGAAGATCCGATGAAAACTCTGGGTTGTGAAACAAAAATGTCAAAAAAATAGGAATGACGTCATAAAAATTGATATGACGTCATAGTGATGTATCATATGTGCGGTAATTCATCTCTGCTAATGCCTGTTCGATTCCCGCAAACAGAATTCAAAAAGCTTGCCGAATTTCGGAGATAATTTTTTAGGCGATTTCCATTAGCGGAGATATTTTGACGTCATAACTTTTTTTCTGGGAGGAATTTTCAAAACCGGAGATGGTTACTGTCTGCGCAGGGTATTTTTACATATATATGCCAAGTTTCAGGAAGTTTCGATGAAAACTGGAGGCTGTGAAACAAAAAGTCCACAAGAAGAAGATGAAGAACCAACAACGTGAGTAAGACTTGGAGATCCTCCACGAGGATCTAAAAACAAACATGTAGAATTAAGAATTAAATTGTTAAAGGACTGTTCTATTGTTCATTCCAAATGCGTTTTTGGCACGAGGGATGTGCAGAACATCTGATTGTAAGTCTCCATGTCATGTACTGTAATTGCCTCATGCAATCAATAATTGTTCAGAACGTGCAACTCATGCACCCTTATGCTTTTAGAAGTAACATGAGGCATTCTGAGCAAATCTGAAATTATTTTTCCGAGACACCAGTGTTTGGGTATATCCAAAAACACACTGATTACATTCTTTAACAATACTTTACAATGCCAGCAAATGAGAGGAATGAAACCATTATACCCATAAAGGCACCTTCAAGTAGGGTCTTCCATTAGCCATGTTGTAAGGCTCTTTAACATGAGGAGAGGAACTGTTTATAACCTTAGAAGAAGTTATAAAGCCACTGGCTCAACAAGAGATATGCCAAGAAGTGGAAATCCCAAGATAATGAGTCCTTCTCAGGACTGATACATTTGCACAACCCATCGACATAATCTGTTTCAAACTGTCCAGAGTACTGCAAGCACACTCTCTGGACTTCACGGATAAGTGTCAACACCCTCTTGAGGTATTCCCGTGATGCGGGGATCCATACTCGTCGTCCTGTTCAGCGTTCAAGAGTTGCACCATGACACGTACAAGCATGCCTACACAGTGGTCAAATCAGCCCATGAGATGGACACGGAAGCAATGGACAAGTGTTATGTTCAGTGATGAATCCAAGTTTCTCCTTTAAAGCCATGATGGCTATGTACGGGTCCACAGAAGACGCAATGAGTGATATGCCCCAGTTTGTGTCCAGGAAGCCATAGGTTTTGGATATGAAAGTGTCATGATGTGGGGTGGTATTGCTGAAACATTTCACACCAACTTGATCTGTATCCATGGCAATCTGATGGCAGGTCAATACATTAATGAGATCTTACAGCAACATGTGTTACTTAGCCATGAACAACATGGTCCAGGAATCATCTTTATGCAGGATAATGCTGCCACAGGTAATGTCATGACATCTGGGACTGCCATTTCACCAGATTTATATCCAAGTGAACATTTCTGGGATATCATTGATCATCACGTTCAAACCTTGCCAAGACAGCCACAGACCCTCATTGAGCTGGAACAGGAGCTGATTCAGGTGTGGAATGCTACCCCCGAGGTTCAGATTTGAGTGCTCATACCGTCAATGCGATGACACTACAATGCAATGATTGTTGCCAGAGGTGGACATGCAGGATTGAGATTGTTACTTCTACATTGGATCCCTTTGCGCTGGGCTAGATTACCGCATAGGCCAACTGATGCTAAAGAAGATGATCGATATCAGCTTGTCTAATTCATTCCCCAATGTTGGCATTTGTCTGAGAATGTACCTGCGCATCCCTGTGTCAAACTGCTCAGGGGAAAGATCTTTTTCATTTCTGAAACGGGTGAAGAAACATCTGGAATCAACAATGGGCCAGCAACGACTGAATGCCATTAGTTTACTTGCAATTGGGACATCGCTGTCATTTGATGACATTGTCGATGAATTCTCCATCAGCAAGACATGATGGAGGCTTCTGTAATCTACCGTCAAACAGATAAGAAATAATTCATTACCGGTAATTAATTATGTATTGATTACATACTTATTTATGCATTATAATTATTTAAGTACCTTATAGTCGCTCTGTGGGTGCTCCGTCCTGACATGCAAGCCATCTGGTTTTGTATTGCGTTTAGGATAGGAATGATACGATTCATATCTGCATAGTGAGTGCGGTCATTCGGGGGAGTGAGGCCCGAAAGTATTGTGGGCCTAGGGCCCACGGACTGTTTAATCTGGCCCTGCCAATATGAAAACATTCATCACAATGCAGCATTACGTGAGTAGGCCACAATGAAATGTACGCCAAATTATTCAACATTCATCTCTGTTAGAGGTTTGCATCTCATCTGTGTCCCATGATGCCACATAAAGAAACTAGAACCGGGCACTCGGTAGAGCGCATACCTCCATCACGTAATGCCTGATCCACGAGAACATATCAGGCCCAATACATTTTTGAAATATCTTGCTATACAGAACTATATCGTTTTTGGCCCTATCTCTCAATGGTGAAGAATCACTTTAAAAAGTAAATAATTCTCGTATCCAGATCCGGATTCGGATCGTCACCAAAATCTAACCAGTTTGTCCTCGTCACACACCCACCAAATTTCATCCGGATCCGTCCACAACTTTTTGAGATATCCTGCACACAGACAGACAGACAAACAAACAAACAGACAGAGAGGGGTGAAAACATAACCTCCTTCATCTTCGGTGGCTGAATAATCACATCACCAACAATCATGTGTTTGGTTTTTTTTTTCCTGGCAGAAAGTGTAGTGTTTCCATTTCAAGAGGGTTATTGTGGTTAGTGTGTCTTGTCAACTGTACGGTATGACATCAATCATGGAGTGATGGCTAATCCAATAAGCTGAGTGGCAAGTGTTATTGAGAGAATGGTAAAAGATCTGCACGGGGAGGTCGGTTGCGGGTGGCATTGCTGGATCTTGAGACAGTAAAGATATCACATTTTCCTCTATCAAGTGGGTATGTTACAGGTGTTGACCTAATCATCAATATGCTGGAGATCAATGTTCATGGATGAAGTCACGTTTTGTTTATTCCATCTAGTTGCCACAGCTATGAGTACTATCATCAGTAAAAAGGCCAGATGGATTTGAGAGGATGGCTTCAATAGAGAGGATGGCTTCAATAGAGAGGATGATTTGTGAGAGGATGGCTTCAACAAATTCAATAATAACAGAAGACTATCTCCCCGATGCATCCCAGAACTTTTGCACTCTGGCCTACCCCATCCCTCTTTCTACTGACTGCTGCTCTTCACTTAATGTATGCAAGTACGTCTGACAATTCTTGTCCACCGGTCACCCTCCACACCTCTATCAGTAGGTCAAAACAAATAAATAGATGAACATAAAGATTCCTAGATCAACTGATGATTCGGTCTGGACTCAGTAATTATTAGGCAGCATGGAGTTTTGGATTACTGCCAAACCTTTAACTGAGATCTGCATGTCAGACTCTAAAGAAGGCCCTGCTGATGCCAAGTCAGGCAACTCTAGCTTCCTATCGATGGTTAATTGTGTTTACCACTATTTGGGGTAGATAGTTAGCTCAGTTGGTAGCGTGCTTGCCATCGAGCTGCTAGTCTGGGTTCAAGTCCACCATTCAAAGTAATTCCAAGGTGTAATCTTCTTGTGCAAGGGGTTGACAGAGCCTTATACAGTAGTATGAGCTCTGGGCATTTGGGGTGGATTTTATTGAGGATGCCCTTTTGTTATAATGCTTGAAGTCCTTCTTTCAAATGAGCCAGGTCTTGCATGAAGATATGTATTCACATTAATACCACCTCACTTAAGCTCGTCATATACTGAGGAATTTTACCTCCACATTTCTGAGGCTTCATCCAAGAACAACCTTGCCTTCATATGATAATATACCGGCAGCCCAGAGGGTTTTGATCATACGAACGAGGTACCAATATCTGAGTACAGGGGGTTTTAGGGAGTAACCTGACATATGCAGATATGGATTTCTGCGGGCACCACCCGCTGCGTGTGGCCCTGGGGACCCTCAAAGTGGCCCTTAAATGGGCTAGATCAAACATTGAGGTACCAGTTAAAACCAGGTTTAAATGAACAAGTACATCCCCAGAGTGTAGAATGGCCCTGCAAGAAAAATTGTCGCTGCATAAGGGCCGCCAGAAGCCCAAAAAGGGTCCAAAAATTTGGGCTAGATCAAACATTGGAGGTACAGTTAAACCCAGGTTTAAATGAACAAGTACATCCCCAGAGTGTAGAATGGCCCATGCAAGAAACTTTGTCCGCTGCATAGGGTTGCCAGAAGCCCCTTAAGTTGGCCCTTTCAAAGAATTTGAGCTCGGTCAAACATTGGAGGATACAGATAAAACCTAGTTTAATTTAAATGAACTAGGACATAACCCAGAGTGTAGAATGACCCATGCAAGAAACTTTGTCCGCTGCATCAGGGCCAACAGAAGCCCCCTGAATTGGCCCTTTCGAAGAATTTGAGCTAGATCAACATAAGGTTTACATTGAAAAGTATTTCACCCGGGTATAGATGCCCGCCACCACCTTTCCCAATAATGATGAGACCCAAAATTCCAAAATATTTGCAATTTTCCTGGTTTGGCGCATCGGAGGGCCGCGACTCTTAGCTTCATGCCTAACCCCCCCCCCTCCCCTGTAGCCTCGAGTCACGTACCAGGCATATCCATGCATGTAGCACGCATACGCTTATCTACTGTGTGAGGCTAGCGGGAGCGTCCACGTCGAGCAGCCGGACACGAAACGACTCGCTTTTTGGGTCACTCACACACGGGCAGCTGACAGCAACAGTAGCATGAGTACAGGTCATCTGAGTGAGTATTTTTCTTCATCCACTGTTCTTCATCCAGGGGGGGGGGGCGTAGGGGTTTGTGTGTTGGGGGGTGTGGAAACCGTACATTCACGTCAGTCGCTTTTTACATCCACACATGAACACTCGGTGGGTTGTGGGGTGGGTGTGTGTGGGGTGGTGTTGGGTGTAGACACGTACATTCACGTCAGTCGCTTTTAACATCCACACATGAACACTATGGGGGTGTGTGTGGGGTAGGGTGGGGTGAGGTGTGGCTAGGTGTGGTGTGGACACCGTACAAACTGTTGGGTAGAAACAGACCAATCCTATACCCCGATCAATTCATCACCCTGTCAGAATGCGTTTCAACGTCAGAATCGACCATTTTCATTGCTAATGCAAGCTGTCTCCTGTGAGTCACAACTGAATGGTCAATAGTCCATGGCTGGCGCGAAGACTCGCTATGCCTGCGTGCTATGAGATTCAGGTCATCCACTGTTTATCTCTACTGGAACGTATGAGATGCTTGATGTTTTTTTTAATAGTTTTATATTTCTTTCAAGGGGCATGTGCAGATCTGACAGAATGGATCATGATAATTTCGATGTTTTACCACTCAGGTATGTCCAAGATGCATGCACTAGTTTGGTTCACTTGTATGAATTAATCGATCCCGCTAACCCAGGCGTAGTTGTAATAGACCTATAAGGCATTGAAATATTGTAGCCTACACGTACATCCTTCACATCAGAAATGTTTGCTCTGCTCAGGCCTTATGTTTTCATTCTGTTTTAGGTAACAGACAGGCCTACCCCGGGCAGTGACGGCAACCATGTTAGCCGTGAAGCATCTCATCAGGTCTGTATCATTTTGCAAGTGGACTTGGCTTATTCATTTCCTTTAAAATTCAACCACAAAAATTGCTGTAGATGTAGCTGCCTACTAATGTTTTCATTCTGTTTTAGGTAACAGACAGGCCTACCCCGGGCAGTGATGGCAACCATGTTAGTCGTGAAGCATCTCATCAGGTCTGTATCATTTGCAAGTCAAAAAGCCCGGTGACCCACTGAAAGTGTTCAATGACAGAACGTGGCTTCTTCAAGAGAGCAGCTGAATGCAGACTTTCACTTAGTCTGATCGATACAGAGATATTACAACAGAAGTTAATCTGCAGCAGAGAAGGGTATGCAGTGTACCATACTAAATGTCACAAAATTACACTGCTGTGAAAGACGTCATCAATTCCGAGAGCGAACCTCTCTAAAAAACCCGAGACACGACGCAGAAGCTCGCTGCCGCCATCTGATACGAAGGGTTGTTGAGGGGCTCATGCATCTCTGTCCTGTATTGCGGAAGCCATAAACCAGAGGTAGAGCCGTTGACAGAGTGCCTTACAAAAGACGGGTGTGATGCCATATTTGCAGCAGCTCAAGAAGTAGCAATGAGCGGGTCAAACTTTCATTAGAAGTGGGATTGATATGATTGCGAAAGAAGCTCAGTACCAATAAGTCTGCCGTCGTGATATTCCAAGGAGGCTGAGGGGCTGTACCAAAAATGCAGACGTTTCAACAGGCAGTTGCATTTCAAGACATTCAACACATTTCGGCACTAATCGAACAGAGGTGATTGGGAATCGTCGGGCAATGCTTGCAACTTCAATTATCGAACTCTATAAAGCAAGATATCTAAGTGCAGAGGACAGTAGACGGTATAGAAGGTTACGCGGTCCAGGCTTTGATGAACAAATCAAGACAAATTCGGGGAGAAAATTGCCACATCCGTTTACGACCATCGGAAGGGAAATTCATGTACGTTCTGGTATGTCTGTTATGATGCAAGAGCAAGCCTATGTGGATGATGATGATAAGCACCTCCATATGATACGCACTGCAGCACTTCATCTTCGCGCTGTAATACAGGCGATGCCAAGTGGAAAACACCGACTCCAACATCTGTAGAACACTCAAGGCATGTTCACCTGATCTCCCAGAAGAAGTGTTTGCTGTTTTACAGAACATCCTTTGTGGCCTTCGTGAGCCTTCTGGTGATGATAACAGAGAAACTGTTCAGAGCAAGGTAATGGCTACGTCATCAGATGCAGTTTATAATGTATCAAGGGGTTCGTGCGGCCTGGAAGCACATAGTGCTTGGGTTGACTGGGACTTAACCGGCTCCAACCTGATCCTGCGTATCCTGAACGGCTGGGAAACTGCCTCAGTTATGATGAGGTCAAGGCGTTAGAGACAGAGTTTGCATTTTCCTGAGGAGACCGAACGAGATGCACTGTGGTGTGAACTAATCCCAACCATGGCACAGGGCTGGATGGGATACTATGACGTGAACATGGAAACCATCGATGGGAAAGACACCCTGCATGCCACCATGTGGATTTGAACCCGGACCTTGGATTGTGGGTCAACCGACTAACCCACCACGCTCGAGCTTTTGTGGTACTAGTCTGGCTCCTAGCATAAATAAAGGTTAACTTTAGCATGTGGATTTTATTACAATAAAGATCAATAAAAAATCACACCGTGCGGGAGTGACGGTCATCTCTGCGAGAAACAAGCATGAGTTCCTGTTATCGGGTGTAGTGTTCTCGGGTAGGAGGGATTTTTTGCCAACTTTGAAGTCACGTGACGCGAAACGAAAGCGAATATCGAAAATCGCGCCCGACCAAATCTAGATATTGTCCCATAGATTCATATGCAAAATCAAATTCAGAATAACTTAAGAATGTAGGAGGAGATAGATTTTGAAAATCGTCATTTTGCAACTAGATGAAGCAGTTTTTGCAAAATTAAAGTCACGTGACGTGTACGTATTCGAAGATTCGGATTTCTTTCGAATGGACATGAAAGACAAGGTCAGCTGCTATGCATGACACCATTCCTAATTTACCATGCCCAGTAAGAATATATGGCCTCCTGAAGGTAGGGCAGTTTTTTGCAAACTTTGAAGTCACGTGACGCGAAAACGAGCGAAATTCGAAAATCCGTCCCGCCAAATTTAGATATTGTCCATACATTCATATGCCACAATCAATTCAAGATCGCTTGAGAAATGTAGGAGATAGATTTTGAAATCGTCATTTTGCATTTTTTGCCAACTTTTAAGTCACGTGACACGAAAACGAAAGCAAATATCGAAATCCGGCCTGACCAAATTTAGATAATGTCCATAAATTCATATGCTACAATCAAATTAAAGATCGCTTGAGAAATGGCGAAGGAGATAGAATTTGAAAATCGTCATTTTCGCACTTCAAAGGCCTCGTGACCTTGACCTTGACCTTCGGTGACCTTGAAAGTCATACCATCGTGTACGTCTCATCGACCTCTATCAGGATCACTAAGACCAGATCTCCCGCTTCAACTTCATTGTGAACGGACGGACGGACGGATCGAAGGACATCGACACCCATATTATTAGGTCGTGCTCGAAGAGATGACCTAAAAAGGTAGGGGTTTTGTCATTATTTTTACCAACCTAGATACAGTTCAGGGCTTTACGTTTGACTCCACATAGTCCTCCGAAAGGCAACTTTGGGGTGTCTGGTAGGGCCAACGCAGTGGACAATTTGTCTGGCATGGGGCATTCTATACTCGATGGAGTGTATTGTTCATTTAAACTGGTTTTAAGTGGTACGCCAATGTTTGATCGAGCCCAAGTTCTTCGAAAGGGCCAACTTAAGGGTTTCTGGTAGGGTCAACGCAGCGGACAAAGTTTCTTGCATGGGTCATTCTACACTCTGGGTTATGTCCTAGTTCATTTAAACTAGGTTTTATCTGGTACCTCCAAGTTTGATCTCGCTCAATTCTTCGAAAGGGCCAACTTAAGGGGCTTCTGGTGACCCTTATGCAGCGGACAAAGTTTCTTGCATGGGCCATTCTACACTCTGGGGGATGTACTTGTTCATTTAAACCTGGTTTTAAGTGGTACCTCCAATGTTTGATCTAGCCAAATTTTTGGACCCTTTTTGGGCTTCTGGCGGCCCTTATGCAGCGGACAGTTTTTCTTGCATGGGCCATTCTACACTCTGGGGGATGTACTTGTTCATTTAACCTGGTTTTAACTGTGACCTCAATGTTTGATCTAGCCATTTTAAGGGCCACTTGAGGGTCCCAGGGGCCACACGCAGCGGGTGGTGCCCGGCAGAAATCCATATCTGCATATGTCAGGTTACTCCCTAAAACCCCCTGGACTCAGATATTGGTACCTCGTTCGTATGATCAAAACCCTCTGGGCTGCCGGTCTATAATCAAGTGCATGTTGGATGGGATTCACCTATTAAAAAAATAAAAAACTTTTATCACCCAAGTACCTCTGAGTAATCGGTGCTGAGAACTTGTCCAATTCAATGAGCAAATCACCAGTGATGAACCTCTGCACCTGCCCCCTTTGCATCATCAGGTGAGTGAGATTTGGTTAAGCATGTTTCATGCATTTGTGACATTTAACATACAAGCATGGAACAACAAACCAGAAAATGCCTCTGCTTCCAGAGAATATATTGGTGAATTAATTGGTTGAACTCACTGCCTAATGTTGGATTTCCTTATGGAAGGTGGTGCCAAAAGTGTTCCAGCACAGGAACAGTTTGGGGTGTGAATGAGATGTCGCATCGTCGATAGTCTCATTGTAAATCACTAGCTCAGAGCCTGATAAGAACAGGATGCACAGGTTTGTCTACGGTTAATCTGCAATGTCAGAATGTGACGGAAGATTGAAGGTATACCTCCATTTACAATGATTATTTGGCAGCACCATTGGCACATCCCCATAACAGCAATTCACCTGACAAGGTGCCAGTCTGCTGTAATAGGAGAGCAAGTGGAGCTGAGCTAGATTAACCAAAAAAACCTTTAGGCTGAGAAGGATGCACCCTGCATACCAAGCTAAGTCCAAATGTTCTGATCAGACAATGTACGATAACATACACCCAGTATAAAAGGTTATAAAGCAAATAATTCCCCTACAGAAAACCTGAATGGATTAAATGTTGCAAGCTTATGATTTTGCAACCCAATTAGTATTATTATTGTTACTTATACATTTTTAGTTTCGATCCAAACTGCAGAGAAGCGATGACGTGTGATATTTCAACCTGCTTGGTGCGATGAGGTATACAACAGTGTTATCTCACCGTAGATATGAATGCTGTGCAGAGAACCAGTGAATCATTTCTGAGTGGGGCAGGGAATCATTAATGCTCCATCGCACTTCCACACGCCACAGGAATCCTCAATTCACCGACCACCCTGCTCTTAATTAAAAGTGACAACACGAGGATAAACGTTGAATGAATTACATTGGCACATACTTAACGAAGTATTAGTGCTGATGAAAAACCTGCCAAGAGAAAGAGCATCAATGTCTTGTTTTCCCATAGATATTGGGACTTTCAAGATGAATAATATGAAGATGTTCGGGAGAATTGAAATCAAGTTAGAAGAAGCACAAAAAGGCAACTACATTTACAACAATATGGCTTGCCAAGCACCACCCAGATGTGGAAAGAGACCCCATCCCAAATAAAACAGAAACAACTAGAACAACACGAGGTAGAGCACACACCTCTGCCAGACTGAACAGTTTACATTTTGTTTCCCCACTGATAGGCCAGATCTGGATCCGGACCTGAACCAAAATCTAACTGGCGTATTCTTGTCACTTTCCCAAATCATCCACCCAGTTTTGTCTGTACCCGTCCACAACCTTTTGAGACATCATGCTATATATCTTTTTGGCCAAATCTCTTAAATGTAAAGAATCATTTTAGAAATTCTAGCATCCGGATCCAGATTTCACCAATAGTCCTGTGATATTTCAACCTGCTTGGTCTGGTGGCGATGAGGTATACACAACATGTTATCTCCCGTAGACTATGAATGCTGGCAGAGACGCAGCGAATCATTTCTGAGTGGGGCAGGGAATCATTAATGCTCCATCGCACTTCCACACGCCACAGGAATCCTCAATTCACCGACCACACCTGTCTTAATTAAAAGTGACAACAAAGAGAAAAAAGTTGAATGAATTACATTGGCACATACTTAACGAAGTATTAGTGCTGATGGAAAAAACCTGCCAAGAGAAAAGAGCATCATAATGTCTTGTTTTCCCATAGATATTGGGACTTTCAAGATGAATAATATGAAGATGTTCGGGAGAATTGAAATCAAGTTAGAAGTAGCAGACAAAAAGGCAACTAAATTTACACACATAGGCTTTGTTTGCCAAAGCACCACCGCAGATGTGGAAAGAGACCCCATCCCAAATAAACAGAAACAACTAGAACAACACGAGGTAGAGCACACACCTCTGCCAGACTGAAACAGTTTACATTTTGTTTCCACAACTGATAGGCAGATCTGGATCCGGACCTGAACCAAAATCTAACTGGCGTATTCTTGTCACTTTCCAAATCATCCACCAGTTTTGTCTGTAACCGTCCACAACCTTTTGAGACATTCATGCTATATATCTTTTTGGCAAATCTCTTAAATGTAAAGAATCATTTTAGAAATTCTAGCATCCGGTCCAGATTTCACCAATAGTCTGTGATATTTCAACCTGCCTTGGTGTGAGGTGATACAACAGTGTTTGGCGAATCAATTCAACGCTTGTCACACACGCTAAAGTGTCCAGCAAGTTACGTATAAATCCGTCCACACACTTTAAGGTATCATGTCTCACAGGCAAACAGCAAAAAGAAAGATGTCATGCAGACACAATAACTTGCGGAAATCCAAATAAACAAATAGTTGCCATATATATATATATATATATATATATATATACGGGTATATATATATAATATATATATATATATACACATACATATTACATAACATATATATGCACACACACATTTTTATACATATATATATCACATATATATGTGTGTATATATACTGTGTATATATATAAATGTGTTGTGTGTGTTGTGCATGTTGTCATTATGAATATATATAGATATATATAGTAATATATAACTATCTTATATATTGTATATATCTGAAACGCAAAAAGAAACTTACACCATTTTAAACCTAAAATATCAACAAACACTGCGTGTAGTAAATGTGTGAACTTATTTGTGGAAATAATAGTCCTCACTGTCAGACAAACGGTCACGATGGTCACGTTGAACATTCAATGGTCACTTCATAGCACAGCTGTTTGAACAGCCCGTTTTTGACTGTCAGTGATTAGCCAAGGGGTACGGGATGATTTTAATGAGCTGCACGTGATGTCTTGATATCGGCTTTAAAAAGCCAGTGCAAATGGGCATTTCAATCAACATGCACGATTGTCAAGGATCACGGCAGTGTGCTCTGGCATACTGCAAGGCGGATTGAGCTAATCGTGAGGTGCCACGTCGCCTTTGGCTGTTCACACCAGACCATATCGGCCTGGTGGACAGAGACACCTCCCCACAACTCTGCAGATGAGAGAGCTCGATCAGGGAGGCCAAGAGTCACCACTGCAAGGCAGGAAGGCAGATGGTCTAAGTTCAGATGGTTCAGACATTGAGGACTGAGTGGGACAGAATCCAGCAGCAATCCATCCAAAGACTGGTAGGCACAGTATGCGCGGCGCGATGCATTGCCTGTTATCCAAACAATGGTGGCCCACACACGCTATTGAAAGGGGACTGACATTGCAGCCCCGCTGTGCTGTTCTGTACTGTAGAACAAACTTATGAGATGGTGTATCTTGGGTCAAAAACTTGACATGTCATCAATAAAATGCCAATGTTTCAATTGCAATTGTTTGGTTTGGTTTTATTTTGCAAACTGTTACATTTTTATTAACTTTCAAACAAGTGGTAAGTTTATTTTGCGTTTCAGTATATATATATTATAGTATGAGAGTATAATATACTATTACTTATCTTTCTTTCTTCTTTCGGCTGCTCCCGTTAGGGGCGCCACAGCGGATACATCCGTTATGATGCGCATAATGATTTGGCAAGGTTTTAGCCATGGTGCCCTCTCCTGACGCAACCCTGGTGCATGCTTTAGGACACAGGGATATGGTACTATTTCTAACCGGGGCATACACCGGGCCATTACAATGTACTATACTGCACTATATATACCAGTGCTATATATCATCATATATACTAATATATAATATATATAATATCTATATAATAATAGATGTAGTGTAATATAATGTATGTATAAAACTGTGTGTGGTGTATATATATAGAAATATTGTTGCAGACCGGGGTCCGGTGCGAGAAAGAACACTCGGTGGGGGGAGGTTACGTCGTCTCCCCACAGATCCCCCGGAGTTGTAGGCCGTCGCCGGATAATTCCGTGAGCCGGCGGGTCGCTGAGCCGACTGTAGAACGCCAATATCTCGACCCAGCCGTGACGTAGAGTCTTTTTGTCTGGAACATTACCTAAGTAACCACGCGGTCTCGGCTACCGGGGATCTACCCCCTCAGCACGTCTTGCCCGAACCGCGATTACACTCTACAGACTACCAGCTTGGCGCAAGCTTACGCATTTCTGGCTCGATGCAGTCGAGCGAAAGGCCTGCAAGAACGTACCGCTAGGATGAGACATGGTCATACAATATAAAGTATATATAATATATATATATAATATATGATATAAATATATATGTGATATAAATATATATAAAACAAAGTGTATATATATAAATATTAATATTGTTAGCGGTTGTGGAAATTCACCAGAAAGCACCATTCAGAGCTGTTCCGAGAGATCAGTTATGTCGATAAGTGTGTGTTCAGTATTAGATTTCCCGACCGGCTGTGGCGAGAAGGGATTATTCGTGATAACCGGGCCCTGTGATCTTTTAGGTAGTTGTTTTCTTTTGCTATCTTCTTATTTTGGACGCAAACGCCCTACTCAACGACCACAACCAATCACAACCGCATCCACACAACCACAGCACGCTTCGCCATAACAACATTCAACCAACCTGCAATCTAAAACCACACAACCAGCTCCAAGCAACACCAGCGCAACCAAACACCAACAATTCTCCAAAACCGGCCGACATCTCAACAGATAACGGCCTCCCCAACGAATAACAATCTCGCCACCCGCAACTGCGAATGGTTACTCATAAACAGAATGGGAGGTGGACGGTAACAAAAGTATGCCTTTTACACAAGAATCAACCAGAACACTCCCGGGTAAACACGAAGTGACAGTTTAAAAGTATGCACTTACAAGATCAACGCAGAACCCAATCTGGAATGTCCCCCGCGGCACCGAGAAGGGGAGGGGACGAAGCTCCGTGGCGAATAAAAGGCACTGGAGACGCGCGACGAGAGGAGTGAAGGTGTGGGAGAGGAGATGCGACCGAACAGATGGGGAGAGGAAGTTGCTCCAGCAGTTGAAGTCTGGAGTCAGAGTCTGGTGGAGTCATGTCAGGGTGGTGACGACACCAACGAGGGTACGCGTCGCGCGACGTCACCACGAGGGATGGACAGGTAACCAGCCCGTCTGCACGAGGCTCCTGCGGTCTTCCACAGCTCCGTGAACTATAAGAGACCCCAACGAGGTCGCCAGTTCTTGCCTTTCCATTCCCTGGGGTTTTTCTTTGTATGACTGTGTGGCGCCGTTCCTTGAAGTAGAAACTGTATACAAGTGTAAATGCGTAATAAATAGAACAAACGGCTGTAGGCTTTGTTACTCGTTGATCCTGTCCCTATACGCGCATTGCATTCGTTGCATTGCTTGTATATGTCATGTATAAGAAAATGTAATTGTGTGAAATGTTGATCTGCACTACAGTTAGCGTCCTTTCCTCAATTGAAAATGCCATAATAAGTTCCGGAATATCAGTTCGTTCTTAATAACCGATAAAAGTAATCGGATCCTGGCGGGGCTTGCGCGATATACAACCGCTCGACAAAATCGCAAAACGGAGCGCGAGCTGCTTAACGCGGATCGTAATTCAAGCAGGTCCGTCAGAGTGTAATCCGCAATTACGTGTTTGCGCGCATAATTAGGTATCGACAATTCGGCGATGCGGACCCTGTCCGCAAGCGCAGGACAGAATAGCTGCTGAACTTTTCAGTGTCACCACAAACACCCGTGGATGGATTTCGCGTTGTTCGAAAGCTTGCGACTAGGTTGTCGTTCGGTGGGCGAGAGCGGCCGCATTGCTAAACAGCGGTCGGCGCCCGAACAGTGGCGTGCAGGAAACCACAACAATATGATAATTATATGTATATATATTAATGTGTATAGATTAATACATATGTGTTAACGAATTTGAGAATTCAAAATGCACACATACGCAGGTTCCCTTAGTCACTATGTCGAATAAGTGCATGTCTAGATAACTCACTTACTGTTTAAATGTTTTGAATCGATTAGATGCGCTGCGTGAATCGATTTAATAGTTAGGGAGCAAACATGGAGAGTCCCATACCCCCTCTTCTAACGAAAGGGAAGAAGAACCCTGCGGTGACGTCCAACACCCTCCTCCCACCACAAACGTGGAATAGGCAGGAGGGGGGGGGGTGGATCACGAGGGCATGAGTCACGCCAGGGTGCGGGGTTGAGGGGGGTGCAAAAGATAAGAGAGAGAATCTTTCTTTGTTTCAAAAAAGTTGTGAAAGTCCGTGAAGAGTTTGAAAAGAGTCCCGTGAGTAGGCTGAGTTCGTGTGCCTGAGTTCGTGGAGTCCAGTGGCAAAGAGTTGCATAGTGCTGAGTCCCGTGGAGGAGTAAGTTTTGCTTCGGACAGTTGGAGGGGAGTCGGGAGAACCAGAAGACAACGGAAGCTGCGATCGAAATCCCGGAGCGTCGCGACAGGAGACGCGAATAATAAACTGAGGCGCAGCCTTGCCTGCTGTGTCGCGCAACCGCAGCGTCAAAGTCGTGTGGAGAGAGCCGGAGAGAGCTCGCCTCCACAAACGAAGGCACGAGGCTCAGGACCGTGCCGCCGTACCTAGCTGCCCAGTTTTGGGGAAACAAGGGAAAAGCCACCCAACTCCCCCCGCGGGGGGGGTTTCGCCCAAGCGCAGTTCGTGGTGGAGAAGAGCCGGAGAGAGCTTACGCCTGCCCACACGAAGCCCGAGCTCCAGACCCGGGCTAAAGCTAGACTCGTGGGAAGGAGCAATTCGCGGGGGCCAGCGCGACGTAAACGTGGAGAGAGCCGGAGAGAGACTCGGCCTGCCACACGAAGGCCGAGCTCGACCAACGCTTACGCTAAGCTGCCGTGGGGAAGAGCATCGCCGGGTCGCCCAAAGCAAGTTCGTGTGGGAGAGAGCCGAGAGAGCTCAAGCTGCCACAAAGCGAGAAGGCCCCGGGCTCGACCAAGTGGCACGCCCATAGCTGTGGGAACGGGACGTCGCGGGTCTCCCAACAGCCACACGCCAATCAAAGAAGGGTGCAGGTAACCTGCAACGGTCTCGTGGGGATAACGATTCAGGCTCTGCCAAGTCCACGCATACAGACAGAGGTCACGTCTGACCCCCCTTGCTACTGATGGGTCTTTTTTCCCTTAGCTTTAATCTTTCGATGAATTTGTGGCGCGCGTAGAATCGTAAAGTAAAACTGTGTAAGTGACTGTACAAAATCTAATATTGACTATGAAGAACAGGATGTAGTATCTTTTGTCGTAGCTTTTGTTGCTTGTTTTTAACTTGCATAAAAGTGTTAATAGTTTCATTTTAATAAATTCCTTGTTAAATGTAACCTGCTCGCATTCGTCCATTCCAAATCATTAGACCTGAAATTGTGTGTTGGGAGATTTAGAAAGCGTTGGTTGCCGTAATGGGGACATATGGAACGAGGTCTCGCGATTAAAGCCGCCTACGAAATCAGCGCATAGGACAAGCTACGCCTCGGGGTTGTTCGTCACGAGATTTGTCGAGGGGTTTTCGGGATAAAGGTTACCATGGGTAGTTGGATCACGTGGGTATTTAGATACATTGAAGATTGGCAATACGACCTACCCCAGTGATCTGCCATGCATGGCGTATTTCGGCTTCTTGTACAAGGACGCCGTCGCTCGAGTTAATCCGGGCGTGCGATCTACTATTCGGGCGAGTCGGATCGGGGCGACTCGCGTATTGCGGCTTTTCCCGTTCAGACTGGTCGGTTGGCGGCCGACCCCCGGCTGTAACATAGTACACACACATATATAGATAGATATACATAAATATAAATATATATACAAATTATACTAATATTAGTTAACGAGTTGTGGAAAATTCCGCCATTACACATAAAGGGCCCGAAGGTAGAGATATCTCTGTAACGTACATGTGTAGTTTACTCAAACCCGTTTATAAGCGAGAGGAATTTATGTGATACATACCGCAAGCTGCGACGCTTTGAGTTAGCCATTTTTCTTTTTCTATCTTTTATTTCAAACAAACAGCATCTAACAACCACGCCATCCCCCACTACAAGCGCCAACCCACTAACAACCAGCACCGCCACAACGATCTACGCTCCACAAATCTTCGCTATCACATCCGCTTCCGGAGACGGCCAACAAAGAGCGCGAAGGAAGGACAGCGAGGACGCGCGCGGTTTTCCCGCCTGTTTTTCCCGCACATTTATTTCCCGCGCTTGGTGTGAAGGAAGGGGGAAGGGCAGCTTCTGCCGCGATTGATGGATGAACCAGCGTGAAGCGGTCGGGGTGAGCGCGAAGCCCTACTTCGAGAACGCTCTCCGAGGAAGGTGGAGCCGGAAAACAGGGGCGGGGCGAGGGCGGAGGCCCGCGCTATACATGAAGAACTGGACACGGGGCGAGGCGTCCTTCATTCTTTCATCTACACCGTGTAACTCTTCGTCTTGCTGGTCTGGTCTGGTCTCTAATCGTGGCGGTCCACGAGACCGCGCGGCGGAGACGGAGGTTGCCATTCCACCCACGACGTCGAAGGAGCATCAACGTTTCCCCCTCCCCTTTACTCGCGCTGAGATAGGCCGGAAACCCCCGTCGTAGGATCGAGCGAGACCAACAGTGCCGGCGCACGGAAGCAGCGCCCGAAGGATCGCTGTGACCGGAAAAAAAAAGCAGAGGACACGGAGTCCGGGGCCGGTGCCGTCGACCATAGAGCCGACGGACCTGGGAGAGGGACTTCACGGCCAAAGGGAAGTCGCCATTCATTTCTTTTCTTTGGGGTTGTTGTAAATGACTGTAGGGTGGGGCCTGTCCGAACAATAGTATTGTTTAAGTGTTGTGTGTGTCGCTTATTCGGCTTTTGTAGTCTGCATTGTATTCTGTTTGTTATTACTGTTTATAAATATGCATTTTTATTGTGACGAGTACTATACGTGCTTGCTTTTGTGTTGTGTTGTGTGAATAGGCTGTTGAAACATGTTGACACAACACCCGTTTCGAGCGTCTTAAGAATTTATTGATCTCCATCCTGCATCAGTAGGGTTCGTAGTGGGTTTACGCTCCGGCTAATATATCGGAAACCGTCAGAAGCCACGACGATAACAAACCAGCTGCGGTTATCATCTGTAGCACGGAAGGACAGCTTAAGCGGTTCGTAGATCGGAGTCCGCTGTTTGGGTGGTACGAATGCACCGGTTAGATCGAAACCATATCGCAGAAGGTAGTAGATTCGAATTTGGTCGAGACACCTATTCTGCGACCGGATGGACAAATGGACACGATCGTGGTGAGCGTTAAGACCTCCACGCGTGACTAGCTCCGGCGTGTTCCGAGAGGGTCCCACGAACTGAATTGTCAGTACCCGGTGGGCGACGTGGGCGAATTCGAGTTCGTGACCGTTCGCAGCGGCGGGCGCGAATTCGCACAATTATAGCACAACAAACAAAATATGATTATATATTATGTAAATATATATAATGTGTTATACATATACATATAATAAAATATACATATACTGTAGTGTATTACACATGTATATTTTAATATATGTATAATCACATATTAATATATTCAGATTATATAGATAATATACATTGTATATGTATATTATAATATATTTGTATAAATATTGTAGGTATTAACATATATATATATTATAAATGTATAAAACACTGTACATACATTTTATTAATGTGTGTATATACAAATGTAATATGTGATATATCTA